>JAPTYO010000017.1:16000000-16600000 GCA_036873135.1 Clarkia xantiana subsp. parviflora | reverse complement strand
AAGGGCAACCTCATATGAGGTCTCAGAAATCTCATTGACAGCGAGTTCAAAGGTGAAAGGGGTCCTAGCCTCAGAACTAGCTTCGTCTAAAAACGGTTACAAACAAGAAAGATTTGAGAAAAGAAGAGCAAACATCAGCAAGCCATGAAAGCAGAGAAGAAAATCCTTACCAGACATGATGGATGATTGCTGAAAGAAGATGAAGAAGGATCGGAAGATTGAAGGCCTTGAATCACTTGAACAGCAGAAGGAACTTAGAGGAGAAGCTTCGAGTGTAAGAATGGCAGAAATTAAGAGGATGGAGAAGAAGTGAATAATGCCAGGGTTCTGGCTTTTATAAGCAAAAGGACAAACTGGGCGGACTTAATCTGGACCGTTGAAGACGAAACGATTTAATCTTGATCGTCGAAGACTGAGGAACGGTACGGAAGAGACGGGGTGACGTAATAAGGGCCTTTTCAGAAAGCAACAGTCACGCCGATTTAAGTGTCGTTTCACAATCCCTAGCATTTAATGCTACAGTAACCGAGGAGTCTCCTCGGATTTGGCAACTGCCCATAGAGTCTAGTGGGCCCAAGGTAATCATGAGTAAGAAACTCTGTCATACGACAACCACGCGCAAGGCAAAAGCCTCTGATTGAGGTATCAAGAGGCCTGAAGACAAAAGTCTCCGACGGCAGTATCGGGAGGCGTGGACATAAAGGCCTCCGACGGTAGGTCGGAAGATCTGAACTGGAAGACACGATGGACTAAAAGTCCCCCATGTCTTGGGGGCAAATGATGGGTTCCGATGTAATTGTTAGCCCCGTTAACAGCCAATGGACGGCGAGTAGGTCCAGGGGGCCTCATGAAAAGCCTGGAAGGCTCAGAGGCCCAATACGAAGGGTCCCGACTTCAGCGGTCCCGATACATGAGCTGAATGCTCCCGACAAGAAGCCTCTGAGTAGGCCCCGATATGCCTTAGTAAAGGCCCCGATAATAAAGCCCCGCGGAGGCTGGACCTGTCTCGTGAGACAAAGGGTCCTGGATGGTGACCTAGAATGAAGACAACTCTGGAGTCCCCGACAGAAGTTAGGACTTGTGATCAGAGGATAAGACCGAGAAACCCGCCTACTAGATAGTGTAGTGGGAAGACGGTTAAAGATATAGATAAACTCCCCCGAGATACGCAGGGCGTGCCCGAGATACTCGGAGAGTGGGCAAGATACGCGGAGCGTGGGGCGAGATATATGGAATCCTGAACGAGATATACGGAATCGTAGCGAGATATGCGGAATCACGGGTAAAACGGCCAATCACGGTCACAGGTAACTGAGTAGCTTCCCCTCCTATATATAGGAGGAAGTTACCTCAGAAAACCATCATCTAATACGCACTTAGATTACTGCGACCACCCCATTGATCATATACTCATTTAAGCATCGGAGAGGGATTCTGGGTCACCACCCAGGTCATCCTCTTTTGCAGGATTACGCGGAGCCCAGGAGTCCAAAGCTTTCCGTCAAGGACGTAACGGAGCTTCGCCCGTGATCCAACACTTACTTCTAAAAAATGGCATGCTGTGGAATCCTCTTAGAGGCAAATCCTCATGTTCAAAGTCATTCCCTGCATACAAACCAGGATGCGGCACTTTGGTTGGACTGATCACCCCATCGTGGCGGAAATCCTCTTGTTAGACGACAACCCCACACATCTACAAAGTATGTACATCCCTCTTAAGGGTCCATACGCCATGAAGATAACTTCCTTGATAGGATAGCTTCATGTACACTCAAACTATACATATCCTCTTAAGGATGCAGACATAACGAAGACCTATACCTTAAGTGGGCAGGCTTCATTCAAAAACGCTAGCAGGAGCGCACCCTGTTTGAAAAACTCACCAAATTTACAAGTCGAGTCTTGTACAACGTCGTCTTAGAGTGGAACTAAGAGACGGTATAAACTTAAGTCTTGCTTCGTCAAGACGACACTGCTACATGTCAAGGGCTAAGTACATTACTACCTGCAATGCTACAAGTATCTAGTGTACGCATCTTGCCATGCCTTGGAATCTATCCAAGAGGGGCGCTCATAACACTCAACAATGCGCGACATAAAGTCGCAACTACGGATATCATGTTCATCATCTAAACATATCTATCCTATCTTCCAAGTCGAAAGCATACGGACAGCATAGATAACGCAAGGTATGAAATACTACTAACAAGTTATCATGCATTTCTACTATGATCATGACAGGTCTATTCGACGACATCGAACATATAAAAGGTTCAGGGAACAACACCCGGCATAACCTCAACCCCGACATGATGTACAAAGCTTGGTAAAGCACAATCAACCTCAAACAGGATGCAAGTGAAATATTTTACTCAACATTTATATGCGCAGCCATGCGACCCTTATAACACAACGTACAATCACGCCTTAAGTTCGCGAAGGGTGCCATACAATCACTGGCGGACTTAACAAAATACCAAGTTGACAAAACAAAGACACGGGAGCAAGAATGTACACACCCTCCATAAATCATACATCAAGACACCAACGCTTTTCTAGATGTCATCACGGCATAATTGCGCACTTCGCAATCATCAACAACCTTCGTACGAAGGATAGTCACCTTAGAATCAAGAATAACGACTTGAGCCTATCCAACAAAAACAACAGTCTCCAATACAACAAACTAAGCACCTAAGTAGCATATACTTAGAGTGAAGAACAAGATGCACGGGGGCAAAACGGACTAGCATACGCGCACATCTTCAGCATGCGCACAATCCCTTAACACACGCGTAACCCTTTAGCACACGCATGACTCCTCAGAAATATTACCGTCAAACAAGCAAGAAAGAGGGATAGATGCAAAATAGAAGATCATCAATATAAGCAGTATGCTCGCTTCAAGCGACTCCTCCACCAAGATCCGGTCCTTCGACACAGGGGCAGATGGGCGAGTCCGCTGGCAGTAAGCTAAGATCACTCGGAATTGCTCGAAGGACGAATCTCGGAGTCGGATCACTTTATTCTGGATCAAGTGAAAGCATCACTAGCGACGACAACGGTAAATCGACCTCGATCCTGACTTGGACCCAGAAAGACACGTTGTTCACAAACTAAGTATGAAGGCGTCAAGCGCAACGCGCGTGTGTCGACGTGTTGGGAAGCGGAGATGACACCTCTTGTTCAAAAAACTAAAGATAGTGACAGCAAACAGGATATAGGGCGCTCATGCTTTGACACGTCGACAGGAGACGTAACAACTCATTTCCAAATGATAAGTATAACTGCCATGATCGAGAGTACGTGTACACACGCGTCGACATGCCAACAATCAGCTAAGTCTGGATGTGTACTCTGGAAGGATGAACAACAACTTGATTAGTACGTGTATACGCGACTGTCATTAATGCAAGCACTAAGGAATGAACACTCTCTCGATGGAGACAACTACATATCTACAAACTTGTTAGTCTCTACACATCATATAGAGAACATCCCCCTCGTGGGGTAACTCTATGACAACATGGGCCTCGTCCCGACGCTCACATGTTTTATGTGATCTACAAGAATTTACATGAGACTCTATGTCAACATGGGCCTCCCCCTGACACCTACGTGTTCTACGTAATCAACGCGCGCTACATGATACTACGCCTTCATTTAAGGTAACAAGTGTGAATATAATTATGGAACTAACAATAATACTTGCATATATTTGCCAGTTAATGCAGGACTACGACATGTATGTTGACATACAAATGAGAAATTCTAAGTGTTCAAGATATTACATCACGCATGCTATGATCATGTACACAACGAGCAACGCGCAGTGAACAACGCGTGCGACATATAATAGGTGTCGACTATCAAGGAATATTTTCTAAGTGTTCCATTATGTCAGCATATCAACATGTCGACATGTGATGGGAGGCCGACAAGCAAGAAACATTTTCTAAGTGTTCTACTATGGCAGCAGTCGACATATGACAAAGTGTCGACTATCAAGAAATATTCGCAAGTATATTGCTATGTCAGCAGTCGACATATGACGAAGTATCAACTGGCGAAGAAATATTTTCTAAGTGCTCTACCATATGTCAGATAGCACGGGTCAACAAGCAAGAAATATTTTCTAAGTGTTCTTGCATGTCAGCGTGACAACATGTAACGGGAGGTCGACAGCCGACGACATACACCTTATGTCTACATCAAGTCTATGGATACAGCGTACATAGCAATTGTAAACACTCGATTTTGACCCAGACGTAACGACGTTACACATGATACGTCAAACTCCGGACGCGTCAAGCCACAAAGTCTCCAAAAATGCTAAGGGCACATTAGGGATATTATTATAAGATATATTTTAAATTATTTCGAACATATTTAATATTTTCGGAATATTTAAAAATATATATATAATAATTAGTTTCTTATTTTTAGAAAATTATCTGTAAGATATTTATCTCCAGATATTAGTTTTTTATTCAAACAATAATTATCTGTAAAGATATATATATCCTTAGGAATATTCTCTAGAATAATTATCTGTTTGCAATTTTTTTATTTAAATTTTATCTTTAACTAGGCTAGGTTTTTGGTATAAATAGGGGTCTAGGGCTACATTGTAAACACAGAAAACACCACAATAAGCAGTAATACATTATTTTCTCAGAGTCTGTGCGATTTTGTGTTGTAGTGCAAAAAAAATGTTTTTCTCTCTCCTGATTCTCTCTCTCTCACCGGCCCTCATCCTGCACCCATCCCGACCGGCGACTGTAGCCACCTCCGGTCACTCCGTCCTCCGCACTGCCCCGATCCTCGCCGTCGCCGATCGCCCGCTGCCGTGCTACCCTGCCGTCGCGTCAGATCCGCCTGGTACGCGTCAGTGAAGCTCCGGTCCTTGCTGCGAAGACCCCGCCGGAGCTGCCTTTTCCTTTGCCGGCTATCGATCGACCGTTTGTCGCGCCGCTACTGCCGCCACGCCGAATCTCCCGACCGCTGCTGTCCAGTGCCGTGTCACCTCGGTGTCTCCTCCCACTCCGTCCGGTGCTTTCCCGACTCCTGTAGGTAATCCCGTGATCTTCTTCTCTTTTTTTTATATTATATTATATTATTATATAATTTATCTATTTATTTATTAATTTATGTTATTTGTTATTATATTATAATTAATTAGGTATTTTAAAAATGTAATTGGTTAATTTTTGAATAGGTAAATCATGTATATATGTTAAATTTATGTTGGGTTTTGTATAAATTTGAGCATGTTTCATAATTTTGATTTTTTTTTTATCTCGTTTTAATTAAGAGTTATGAATTACAATTAGTTCTAGACCAGGTCGATATTTGATAATAATTTTGTATATGATAAAAATTTAACCTTGGTATAGTTAAATTAATTTGATATAACATATATTTAGATAATTGAATTGGCAACTTAAGTGAATTTGAGTACCGAAAGGGCGTGATTAAAAGTTATATTTTTAATTCGTAATAGGACCCCCGAATCCAGAATCTTTGAACGTAGATCAATTTTAGACCTAGTTTTAACTCACGTTTCACTTAGGCAATTTAGGATTCTAGTTAGCCTTAATTAACTAGTGACGACTCTATTCAAAATCCGCGTTTTCAAAACGTAATTCGCCGTAGGTTAGATTTAGGTCTGACAATTTGGCGACTCTGCTGGGGACATTTGAGGGTTCGGGCTCTTTATATTTACTTGTTTGCCATGTTTTAGTTTTTTTTTTATATATTCAACTTTGTTGTTCTAACTTGGTTGTTTTTGGGTGATTTTAGGTGTGAAGATATTTTTTTTTTTATTATAACTGACTATTCTTCTTTGTTGTATTTTATACTGTATAAACTCGCACACACTCACTTTAGTGTAATGTCCAAAACGCCTAAAACCCAGGGCGACTAGGAACCTCGGAGGGTTAGTACGGTACGACCGCGTGGCCGGGCCGCCGGTACGACTCCGAAAAACTCCACTCGCTTGTGAAGGTCCTGTGATCCCTATGATAGGGAGAGGAAACCACCTTGTCGGGAACCTATCAGTGGAACCTACCTTGTAGAGCAAAACCACACATTTTTACCCCCCCCTAACATGTCGTGTTTTATCCATGTTATTTGTTGTAAAAAGGTCATTCGGTAAATTAAAAGTTTTTTTGTATAACTTTTATTTTTAAGCATGCATCCAATTGCATTTTTTTAAAAAAAACAAAAAAATCATATTTGCATTAGGTCACTTAGGTAAAATTTTTGTTCCTTATGCATGGTTTTCAAAAAAATATCTTACCTAAATTTTTGTTCTAAATATGCATTTCATGCGCATTATTGGAAAAACCAGGTAAGTTGTAATTCATAATTAACGCATCCATTGCACATTATTTTCAAAAAAAATTATTAGAAATTTAACTTCTTTTTAGCTATTAGAGTTTCTTATTTCAAAATGCATTTTGCATACATTATTTAAAATAAAAAAAACAAAAACAAAAACATTTTTAGCTAAGTAGTTAATCCCTTAGTTGTAGATTTTTATTTTTAAACATATGTTTCAGATGCATTCTTTTTTTTAAAAAAAAACCTCTTATCTAAATTTTATTCTAAATATGCGTTTAAGGCGCATTATTAAAAAAAAAAAAAAAAACTCTTCAGGTAAGTTGTAATTTTGGTTAGTGCATTACGTATGTATTACTTTTAAAAAAAAATTAGGAAAAATTATAATTCCTCTTTAGCTACTAGAGCTTCTAATTTCAAACGTGCATTCTGTATGCACCATTTAAAAAAACCTCTTGCCTGAATTTTTTTATTTTTAAACATGTGTTTCATACGCATTATTTGAAAAAAAAAAAAATCTTTAGGAAAGTTGTAATTTTGGTTAGTGCGCTGCGTATGCAAAAAAAAAAAACAAAAAATTTTAGGAAAATTTGTAATTCCGCTTTAACTGTTAGAGCTACTAATTTCGAACGTGCATTCCATATGCATCATTTTAAAAAAACTTTTTAACCGAATTGTTTTATTTTTAATAATGCATCCAATATGCATTAATTTTTTAAAAAAAATTAGATAAACCTTAAGCTCTCTTAGTTTTAGGGCTATTTGTTTTAAAAAAAAATTTATCTGATTTTTTAATCAAAAAACGTGCATATCATATGCATTATTTTCGAAAAAAAACCTTTCAGGTAAATTGTAATTTTTCTCAGTTGTAGAACATTTATTTTTTATGTTTACATCTTGTATTTATTTTTGTGCATCTCATATGCATTCTTTAAAAAAAAAATCGCCTGATTCTTAATTTTGAGCAACCAAGATGCATTGATTTTTTTTTTCCCTCGCTAAAAAAACAAAAAAAATCTTTTCAGATAACTTGTAAATTATCTTGACTGTAGAACTTTCATCTCATGTGCATCGCATGTGCATTGTTTTAGGAAAAATAATCTGTTGATAGACTGTACACATTCTTAGTCATAGAACTTTTAGTTTCAAACACGTATTCCATGTGTTGTTTTCAAAACTACTTACCAGAATATTTTATTTCAAGCATGTGTTTCATACGCATTATTTTTTGAAAAAACTTTTCATGTAAGTTGTAAAATTCTGTTAGTGCATTCAATGTGCATCTTTTTTTTAAAAAAATTAGGGAAAATTTGTAATTCCTTTTTGGCTCTTAGAGTTTTTTTAAATTCAAACATGAATTGCATATGCATCATTTTCAAAAAAACCTTTTTACCTGATTTTTTTTAAGCATGCATTCAATATGCATTATTTTTTTTAAAAAAAAAACATTTCAGGCAAATTGTGAGTTTTTTTTAGCTATAGAGCTTTCAAATTCACGCATGCATCTCAATTGCATTATTTTAAAAAAATCCACCTGAAATTTTCATTTGAAAATATGCATTTCAGATGCATTATTCAGGTAAACTGTTGTAAGTTGTGAATTTCTTAGAATAGAATTTTAACTTTCAAAAATGCATTTCATATGCGTCATTCAGGGAATATGTTGTAAGTTGTAACTTTCTTAACAGTATAATTTTAACTTTCGAGCATGCATGAGCATTTTTTTTTTTAAAAAAAAACTCAAAGTGTCATTCGTTTTATCCAAGGTGTGTTGCACTTTTTTGGCAAGATTGTCATTTCAACATTCGCATGAGCGAGCATTTAAAAAATGGGAGTTTTGATTCTTTTTTTTAGAAAATAGTTTAACTATGCAGTTGAGTGCTACTATTCGAGTTTAAACAAAGGACGAGAAAACCTTTTTGAAAAAAATTTGCTTTGAGAATTTGTCCCGCGTTCGAGCCAGATAATGCACTCAGTAAACTCCATGATGGCGCAAAACACATTTGATCATAAATTTTGATTCCTTTTCAAAAAAAGTAATCAAAATTATGAAATGAATGACATTAGAGTTTTCAAAATATCATGCATGATTTCTCATATTCTCTACACTGATTTTTCATTCACTCTTTTAAGGTACCCTTGGTTAAGGTATCATGTACACATAAGTAATGCCGGCTAAATGGGGCAACAAAAAAAACATGCAGTCATCCAGTTGCACAAGGAACAAATTGCACACTCGAGATATCTAACGCTGAGGTGCGTTAAATTGTACTTAATTTTTTCCTTGATATTTGAGTGTCCTACTCATTTGCAGGTCGGATGACCACTTCAAACAATGCCGCAACCGTGTGAAACGTGAGCGCTTCGAAGAGTTTCTATGAAAAATTTCACCTACCATGTGTGAAATTCATACGCTTTCCAGGACGAGGTATACAACCGTTATGTGGCCAGGTTTAAACCATTCAACGATAACCATGGGGCATCTCCCATTGAGATCGGACATGTTAGGAGATGAGATAATTTCAAGAGATCATCGAGAATCCCGTGAAGATTCAATGTGCCGAACAATGTAGATTGACTCGATCAACCGAATCCTTTTCCGAAAAAAGTTCTGAAATTTTCATTCTGCCACTAGGGGCATGTACTTTTCAGCAGATGTACATATATAAGTTGTGGAGAAGGAGAATTAGGACATGCAACAGGTCCAGTCGCATAGCGAGCACATTGCCCACTGAAAAATCCAACTCCTAGGTAAGAGAAGTTGTGATCATTTTTATCCCCGAAATTTGAGTTTTTCCTTACTCATTGTGCAGCTTGGATAATCATCCAAATCAAAACTCCTAAAGAGCACATCTCGTGTACGGCCCTTAGCTCACCGACCATTCTTATGCCAGCTATAGAATTTATCCCAGATACCTCGGACGATATCTATGCCTAAGTTTATCATTTGCGGACTACTGTGCCAAACTCAACACCATCCATGTGTGTTCATTAATCAGGTCATTCGTCTAGCATACGACGAGCCTAACTCGACAGGTGTTAGCAATGGGGCATCCTCAGACGAGATCGAGCAATAGTCGGGGCATTTGAGAAACCGAGAGAAGAAGTCATTGTCTATGTCATCTATTGATCGTAGGATCCATCCAGGGCGTCGACACGACCGACGTATTTTGACCAATCAGCTGAGTCATTCTCTAGAAGATGTTTTGAATTAGAAATCTCTAATCTTCCACTAGGGGCACGTAAATAATTGTTGTTAATTATTTACGGTAAATTTTTTTTAAAAAAAAAGAGAAAAAATGAATTCCCGCTAGGTTGAAAACCTGTAAAGGCGACCTAGGCAAAAATCATGGAGAGGGGCATGATCGAAAACCCACAGGGGCAGTCATGGCAAAAGGTGAGATGAAAAAAGAAGGAAAAAAATCATTAGGGTCACAACCGCCCTTTAATTGGCTGCCGAGAAAAATAAAGAGAGCATTCACGCAAGTCTTGTGAGAGCAGTGGAGAAATAAAAGGGTCACAGTTGTCCCTAAATCAACTACAAATAAGAAAAGTCACAGTCGTCCCTAAATCGATAACAAAAAAGGGCCACAGCCACCCTCCAAACGGCTACAAATAAAAGAGTGACCCGCAAACACTGTGAGGGCGGGAGAATAAAAAGGGCCACAGTTGTCCCTAAAATGACTACAAAGAAAGGGTCACAGCCACCCTCCAAACGGCTACAAATAGTATTCTCGTGAATCTTGTGAGGTCGAGAAATTATTTAAAAGGGCCACAGTCACCCATCAAACGGCTACAGACATAGAGTACTCTCGCGACATCAAAGGCGGGAAACAAGTGTAGGGGCCACAAACGTCCCTAAAACGTCTACAAATCAAAGGCACTCTCGCAACATCGAAAGCGGGAAATGAGTGAAAGGGCCACAGTCACCCTTAAAATGGCTACATACAAAGAGTGTTCCCCGAACCCTGAGAGGAGGGGAAATTGTTGAAAGGGCCACAGCTACCCTCAAAATGGCTACATATAAAGAGATTTACCGTGAATCTTGTGAGGCCGAGAAATCATTTGAAAGGGTCACAGCCACCCTTAAAACAACTATGAATCAAAAGAGCGCTCCCGGAACATCGACGACGGGAAATAAATGAAAGGGCCACAGCCACCCTCTAGATGGCTGCAAATCAAAAGAGCTCTCGCGACATTTGAAGATGGTGAGAAAAGGGTCACAGCCACCCTCCAAACGGCTACAAATACTCTCGCATCGAGACGGGAAATAAAGTACGAGTCACAGCCACCGTTTAATCGGCTACAAATAAAGAGTGCTTCCGCTAGGTTGAAAACCCGAAAGGGCGGCCTAGGCAAAATCAGGAAATGAGAGGCATGGTTGCAAATTCAGAAATTGCAATCATGGCAAAAGGAAAAAAACCGAGGGGCACGGTCGGAAATCTCCCAATCGACCGTGGCAAAAGGAGAGAATATGAGAGATTTAAAAAAAAAAGAACCCGCTAAGTTGTCGCGTCAGATGCAAGTCAGGCAAAATTTAGGGACATGCATTCAAGTCGTCAAGCCACTAGAGGCCCTTATCCAACCAACGCTACTAGGGGCTCTTCTCCAACGGACGTCACTAGAGGCTCTTCTCCAACGGATCGCCACTAGAGGCTCTTCTCCAAACGGACGCCACTAGAGGCATTTCTCCGACACACGCCACTAGAGGCTCTTCTCCATCGGACACCACTAGAGGCATTTCTCTGACATATGAGGCTCTTCTCAAACAGACGCCACTGGAGGCATCGTCGATCGATGTTTTTACTCTTTTTGCACGCCACTGGAGGCATCACTTTCCGCACCGCCACTGGAGGCTTTTCCTTGTCGCACGCAACTAGAGGCATCGTCGATCGAGGTTTTTACTCTACTGTACGCCACTGGAGGCTTTTCCTTGTCGCACGCCACTGGAGGCATCGTCGTTCGAGGTTTTTCTTTTCTGCACGCCACTGGAGGCTTCACTTTTCTGCATGCCATTGGAGGCTTTACTATTACTGCACACTATTGGAGGCTTTACTTCCCGCACGCCACTGGAGGCTCTACTTTCTGCACCGCCACTGGAGGCTTTTCCTTGTCGAACGCCATTGGAGGCATCGTCGGTCGAGGTTTTAACTTTTCTGCACGCCACTAGAGGCTTTACTTTTCTGCACGCCATTGGAGGCTCTACTTTTTCTGAATGCCATTGGAGGCTTTACTTTCCGCACGCCACTGGAGGCTTTACTTTCTGCACCGCCAAAAGAGGCACCGCCAACAGGGGCACCGCCGACCGAGGCTTTACTTTTCCGCACCGCCATTGGAGGCTACCGCACTGCCACTGGAGGTTTTACTTTCTGCATCGCTAATGGAGGCACCGCCAACAGGCGTCCCGCCGACAGAGATTTTATCGTTTCCGCATCAGAATAAGCATATGAGCCACCTTGAAGACTTCGAATAATTGTTAGAGAATGTACTTTCTGGTCAAAATCAGTGTTTCTTCGTCTTTGGACCAACCCCTTCGAACACGTTCTACGGGAGTCCGTTCAAAGAGGGGCAAACTGTAAACACTCGATTTTGACCCGGACGTAACGACGTTAAACATGATACGTCAAATTCCGGACGCGTCAAGCCACAAAGTCTCCAAAAACGCTTAAGGGCACATTAGGGAAATTGTTATAAAATATATTTTAAATTATTTCGAATATAAATATTTTCGGAATATTTAAAAATATATATATAATAATTAGTTTTTTATTTTTAGAAAATTATCTGTAAGATACTTATCCCCAGATATTATTTTTTTATTCAAAAAATAATTATCTGTAAAGATATATATCCTTCGGAATATTCTCTAGAATAATTATCTATTAGCAATTTTTTATTTAAATTTTATCTTTAACTAGGCTAGGTTTTTAGTATAAAAAGGGGTCTAGGGCTACATTGTAAACACAGAAAACACCACAATAAGCAATAATATATTATTTTCTCGGAGTCTGTGCGATTTTGTCTTGTAGTGCAAAAAAAAACTATTTTTCTCTCTCCTGATTCTCTCTCTCTCACCGGCCCTCATCCTGCACCCATCCCGACCGGCGACTGTAGCCACCTCCGGTTACTCCGTCCTCCGCACTGCCCTGATACTCGCCGTCGCCGACCGCCCGCTGCCGTGCCACCCTGCTGTCGCGTCAGATCCGCCTGGTACGCGTCAGTGAAGCTCCGGTCCTTGCTGCGAAGACCCCGCCAGAGCAGCCTTTTCCTTGGCCGGCTGTCGATCGACCGTTCATCGCGCCGCTGTTGTCGCCCTGTCGGGTCCCCCGACCGCTGCTGTCCAGTGCCGTGTCGCCTCGGTGTCTCCTCCCACTCCGTCTGGTGCTGTCCCGACTCCTGTAGGTAATCCCGTGATCTTCTTCTCTTTTTTTCTTTGTTTTTTTATATTATATTATATTATCATATAATTTATCTATTTATTTATTAATTTTTGCTATTTGTTATCATATTATAATATTATAATTAATTAAGTATTTTAAAAATGTAATTGGTTAAATGTTGAATAGGTAAATCATGTATGTATGCTAAATTTATGTTGGGTTTTGTATAAATTTGAGCGTGTTTAATAATTTTGATATATTTTTTTTTAATCTTGTTTTAATTAAGAGTTAAGAACGTACCGGAGTTCCAACCGTGATCCAACATTGGCGCCGTCTATGGGAACGAAGCAAAAAGCAAAAATGGCTTCTACCCGTTTGATGGCTGGCAAGCAAAAGAAGAGACATGGACAATCTGGTGGTTCCCGTCACCCTGCTGGAACTCTGAACTCAGGGCTACCGGAGCGCACCGTTGATCGGAATGATCCTCCCCCTGTTGTTTCCCAAACAAGGGGGCATCATGAGGATCGTGAAGATTCCATTCGAAACTCGTCGGAGAGCCGGGAAGAGATCCCAAGGAGGGACCAGGATGCACCTGCAAAGCCGGACTTGGCAAAGGCTGTGATGGATGTCATGCCAGTATTTTTGGAAACTATGGAGGCTCTCCTGGACCGAAGGGAGGCCGCCAAGAAGAAGGAGGAGGAGTTACCTCCACCTCCGCCGATGGAGAATCGGGACGGGCAGGAGGCCCAGCCTGGGCACCAGGACAAGGGCAAGGAGCCTGCCTTATCGAAGCAATTCGTGGTCGATGGGCCTGGACCTGTGCAGTATAGGACCATTCCTCTCAATGGCCCTATCACCCCCGACCAGTTGTGAAGATTGTGAACATTTGCATGGGGGACCAGAAGAAGATGATGACGGAGCTGAGGGATCGATCCACTCATCCCTTCGTCCCCCGATTGGTGAACACCACTGCCCTGCCGGGACTGGGCATCCCGACAATTAAGGAGTATGATGGCGAGGGAGATCCCGTTCGTCATGTCAAGAAGCATGTCATGGCTTGTTTAGGCAAAGCCCCGAATGATGATATCGTGTGCGTTTTGTTCCCAGGCACACTCGGTGAGAGGGCCCTGACGTGGTTCTTCAGCCTTCCCCCAGGGTGCATCTCTAGCTGGACCCAGATGCATGATCGATTCATCCAGCAGTACCAGGGCCGTCGGCGTCTCCTGAAAAGCGCGAGGTTCCTGGCTGAGGTGGTACAGAGGCCCGACGAATCTCTGGCGCATTACTACCAGAGGTACACTGCCAGCGTGGCCGAGATTGATGAGGAAATGACGGAGGGAGAGACCATCCGTACCTTCATTCAGAACCTAACGGCACCGTATGGTTCCGACCTGATGCACAGCGTGGCTGAGAAGGCTGTGTGGAACATGGAGGCGCTGCAGAAGAGAGTGAAGCAGCAAATCGACGTCCAAGAGTCAAAGATAGCTGCCGAAGACCTCGATCCTCCGAAACCAAACAGGGGGAAGCAGTCGTTCAAATCCTCGGACGACCGCAAGAGGAAAGATAAACCCGAGAGCAGTCGGGGTCGAGGTCGTCCCGATCGGAGGGAAGACAAGCGTTCCTCGAAGTCGAACAAGCGAGAGGACTACTACACCCCTCTCATTTGTTCCATGGGTGCTGTGTTAGCAGTGATGGACCGACAGGGTATCGCCAGGTATCCCCCGAAAAAAGATGGAGAGTCCATGGGAGCCCGCACTGATCGTTATTGTCGCTTTCACCGTGCAAACGGTCACGACACTAACCATTGTCGGTAGTTGAAGAAAGAGATTGAGAAGCTGATCCAAAAGGGGAAGCTCAAGGAATTTGTGGCTGGACAACGAGGCCGATCCCGTTCCCGGTCCTGATCGTGGTCCCCTTCCCGATCCCGTGGTCGATCCCCGAAGAAGGATAAACCTAAGTCTTCCAATGCCCGCAAGGAGAAGCTGGGAACCATTAATGTGATTCACGGAGGACTTGCTGCAGGAGGAGATACTACGGCAGCTCGGGAGGTCTATGCTTCTCTGATTCCCATTGCTGTGGTACTAGGCAAGAGGGCCCGAAATTGGACTCCGAAAGAAGAAATGGTGATTCCCTTCTCAGCAGAGGACCTAATAGGTGTGGAGACCCCGCACGATGATGCTTTAGTCGTGACCCTGAACGTGGATGGGTACGAGATGAAACGAATCCTGATTGATGGAGGGAGCTCCTCTGATATTCTCTTCATGGATGCACTGGAGGCTATGGGAAAAACCAAGAAGGACTTGAAGCCCGCAGATTTCCCGATGGTCGGATTTTCTAGCTCTACTTCTTACCCGATGGGGATGATTACGTTACCGGTTGAATTCGGTAGTGGCTGGAAGTCGGAGAAGAGGAACGTGGAGTTCGTGGTGGTCAAGTCCGCGGGGACCTATAATGCAATTATCGGGAGGACTACCATCAACCCGCTGGGGGCAATTGCCTCAACTGTCCATCAGAAGCTGAAGTTCCCGACTGACCACGTAATCGGGGAGGTCCAGGGCGATCAGATAGCTTCCAGGAGGTGTTATGTCAATGCCACCCGAAGGAGGAATCGGGAGGCTATGAATGTTTTCCGGACTGACGCTGATCCCTGAGAGGAGTTTGGGCGTCGCGCCCCGATGGAGGATTTGAAGGATGTCGAGATTGATGGGCCTCAGAGGAAGGTGAAAATCGGGTCCGCTCTGTCGGAGGAGACGGCCCGAGAACTGATTAATCTGCTTAAGGAGTTCAAGGAGCTGTTTGCCTGGTCCCCGAGCGACATGCCAGGAATCAGCCCCGATGTAATTACTCACGAGCTGAAAATAGATCCCGCGATCAACCCGATCACATAGAGAAGGCGCCCGATGGGTGCCGACAAGAAGATCGCGATCCAGCAGGAGGTGGGCAGGTTGCTCGATGCTGGATTTATTAAGGAGCTCCGATTCCAGACCTGGGTCGCTAACCCAGTCCTGGTGAAGAAGAGCAATGGCAAGTGGCGGATGTGCGTTCATTTCCGCGACCTGAACAAGGCATGCCCGAAGGATTGTTACCCGCTCCCGAGGATCGACCAACTAGTGGATGCCACATCGGGTCATGAGCTGCTGAGCTTTATGGATGCTTACTCTGGCTACAATCAGATCAAGATGTCCGAGGAGGATGCCCCTCAAACCGCCTTTTATGCTGATAGTGACATCTATCATTATGATGTTATGCCCTTCGGATTGATCAACGCAGGTGCAACTTATCAGAGGATGGTGAATAAGCTGTTCGGGGATATGTTGGGGAAAACCATGGAGGCCTATGTGGACGACATGCTGGTGAAGTCCCGACAGGCCGAGGATCATGTTCACAACCTGGCCACAGCATTCGAGTGGATGAGGCTCCATCAAGTTCGCCTGAACCCGACCAAGTGCGTCTTCGGAGTGCACTCAGGGAAGTTCCTGGGCTTTATGGTGAGCCAGAGGGGAATCGAGGTGAACCCTAAGAAGCTGGGGGCAATCGAGGAGATGAAGTCCCCGAAGAACCATCGGGAGGTGCAGGTGCTGAATGGCCTATTGGCCGCGATGAATCGCTTCCTGTCCAAGGCAAGCGACCGATCCATGCCATTCTTTGAAGTACTGAGGGCCAATAAGAAGTTCGAGTGGACTGCCGAGTGCGAGGAGGCGTTCCAGGCACTGAAGCAGCACCTCCGTGCCCTCCCGCCGCTGGCGAAGCCCATCCCAGGCGAGCCACTCTATCTGTATTTGGCTGTTTCTGAATTTTTTGTTAGCTATGTCTTATTAAAAGTTGTAGAGAGTAGCCAAGTCCCCGTCTATTATGTAAGCAAGGCACTCGCCAAGTCTGAAATGAATTATCCCGCCGTTGAGAAGTATCTCTATGCGATGATTATTACTACTTGGATGTTGAGGCCTTACTGCCACGCGCATGAGATTACCGTTTTGACGAATCAGCCCTTGAAACATTTTTTGAACCGACCTGATGCGTCGGGAAGATTAGTGAAATGGGCAGTCGAGCTTAGAGAGTTCCACATTCACTTTGCTCTGAGGACGGCTATTAAGGGCCAGGCGTTGGCGGATTTCATAGCAGAGTCTACAGCCCCCGATCTAGAAGAAGCGGTCCCTGTAGGGGGGGCAACCATGGAGGTCCCGATAACAGAGCAGTCAGAACAGCCTGACACCGAAAATACTTGGGAGATGTACACCGATGGCTCCTCAAATTCAGAAGGATCGGGAGCAGGTTTCGTACTGATACCACCAGACGGAGGCGAGCCCCTCCGATACGCCTTGGCCTTGACATTTAGGGCCACCAACAAGGAAGCTGAGTATGAGGCTCTCATCACTGGCCTTAAGATTGCTAAAGGAACGGGAGTTGGTCACTTAAAGGTAAAGTGCGATGCTAGCCTGATCGTGAACCAAGTCCAAGGGATACGAAGCAAAGAGCCCGATGATGAAAAAGTATCTTCGCGAGGTACAAACCCTGAAGGAGAGTTTCAAGAGCTTCGATATTGAGGCGATCCCGAGGGAGGATAATGCGGAAGCAGATTCCTTGAGCTAGTTCGCCTTGGGGGCACCCCTCGATGAAAGTCGGAAGGTGCATTTCTTGGAGAAGGTGATCCTGTCAACCACCGATCAGTCAGAGGTTTGCACCATTGAGATCGGATAGGAGGAGCCCACTTGGATGACCCCAATAGCCGCGTATCTGACTACGGGGGCAGCCCCCGATGAGGAAGTGGCAGCAGGCAAAATACGCCGAATCGCGCCCAATTATGTGATGGTGGACAATCAGCTGTACAAAAAGGGGTATTTAACTCCTTATCTAAAATGCGTGGCCGAGCCCGACACCGGTCGGATCCTTAGGGAGGTGCATGAAGGATATTTGGCCTGTCATGAAGGTGCCCGATCCATCATGAGGAAAGTGTTGAACTTGGGCTATTACTGGCCCTCGATGAACAAAGAGGCAACGATGCTAGTCCGATCCTGTGACGCTTGCCAGAAGCACGCCCCGAACATCGTGGCTCCAGCTGCCGATCTGACGTCCATCAAGAGTGCTTGGCCCTTCTCGCAATGGGGAATCGACTTGGTGGGACCCCTTCCAGTTGCAAAAGGTCAGTGTCGATACTTAGTTGTGGCTATTGATTATTTTTCGAAATGGATAGATGCCAAGGCATTGGCCAAGACAACGGGGAACCACATCCTCAAATTCCTCCAGACCCATATCATATCCCGATACGGAATCCCCAAGGTGGTGATCAGCGATAATGGCCCTCCGTTCAACGGGGCCCAGTGGAAGGAGTACTTGGAGGAACTGAAAATTGAGAATCGGATAGCCTATGTCCGTCAGCCAACAAGATCGTGATGGACGACCTGAAGAAGATGGTCCACGCCATGAAGGGAAAATGGCTGGACGAGCTGGAAAATGTACTTTGGGCTGTTAGAACAACACCCAAAAGATCGACCGGGGAGACTCCGTTTGGCCTCGTCTATGGCACGGAGGCAGTTTCTCCCGTCGAAATAGTTGTGGCATCCCATCGGACGAGGTATTACGAACCTCTGTCGAACGATGAAATGAGGCGTCTGGACTTGGACGTGGTCGAAGAGAAGAGGTGGAGTGCCGAGGAGGTCCAGGCTCGGATGCGCTTGGCAACGGCCCGATATTATAATCGACGAGTCAAGTCTCGACAGTTCTTTGTCGAGGAACTGGTGTGGTGTCGGAACGAATTTACCCTTTTGGATCGGATCAACAAGATGTCACCAAAATGGGAAGGGCCTTATAAGGTCGTGGGGATGCCAGCTTGGAATGCGTATAAGTTGGAAGACCTCGATGGCAATGTGTTGAAGCATTTTTTTAGTGGCGAACACTTGATGAAATGTCATGTTTGATATTAAGTCGCCTTCAGTGATGCAAGCTGTTTATTAAGTCACCTTCAGTGGTGCAAGTTATCTATTAAGTCGCCTTCAGTGGTGCAAGTTATCTATTAAGTCGCCTTCAGTGGTGCATGTTGTTTATTAAGTCGCCTTCAGTAGTGCAAGTTTTTTATCGTGTTGAGCCATCAATGAATAAAGAGGTTGCTTCCAATTAAGTCGCCTTAAGTGGTGTGGTTTCGCCTTAAGTTGCACAATTAAATCGCCTTAAGTGGCGTGTTTCCGCCTCAAATTGCACGGTTAAATTGCCTTAAGTTGTGTAGATAAGTTACCTTAAGTGGCACAATTAAATCGCCTTAAGTGGCGTGGTTCCGCCTTAAATGGCACGATTAAATCGCCTTAAGTGGTGTGGAAAAGTTGCCTTAAGGGGCACGATTAAATCGCCTTAAGTGGTGTGGAAAAGTTGCCTTAAGGGGCACGATTAAATCGCCTTAAGTGGTGTGGGTAAAATGTCTTAAGTGACGCGTCGAAATTACTCTTAAGTGATATGATCGAATTGCCTTAGGTGACGTAGTTAACTCACCTTATGTGGTGCAAGTGATGATCGGAACCAAAGAAGATTGATATTATAAAGATCTGGGAGGTTCGCAACAAAGAAGGAAATTACAAGGATTTGAAAATAAAGCGATTAAGCTTGATCCTTGGCAACGTCAAGGGGAGCAGGGTCCACGAGATCTGTGGCAGAAAGCTCCGCGACTGGAGGATCGGATCCTGGAAAATCGGCCGCGGGAGGAACAGACTTTGAAGGATTAGCCGCGGGAAGGTCGATCATCGGGGGCTCTGTCGTTGGGATGTCTGCATTTGGAGGCTCCACCATGCCTTCAGCACCCACAGTCCCCTCGGGGGTGTTTCCCCCGTCACTCTCCTCAGAAAGGCTGAAATACCTCTCCGCGAAGGGGGTGAGAGTCTGAGACTTGGTGAAGGCGATGGCACCACCATACTCCAGATGGAGCTCCTCGACAGCATTAAGCAGGGTGTTTTCAACCTCCGCCGTACAGAACTTCACCGCGTCCGCTTGAAAAGCTTCGGAGCCCCGATAATCCTCCCGACCTTTGGCTTCAGCTTCAGCCAGCTTGGCAGGGAACTCAGCAACCTCCCGCTCCAGCTGTCGAGACCGGTTGGCGAGGAGGACTTTCGTAGCCTCTAGCCCCACCTGGGCATCCTCCAGAGCCTTCTTCTCAAGGACATGCCTGTCCCGATCCTCCGCGCGCCTCTGCTGCTCTTACTGGAGCCTTTGGCGCTCCTGCTTCAGCAACCTCTCGAAATCGTGGACCTGCCTCAAGAGGTCCCGAGTCTTCTGGTTAAGGAGGGCCTGGTCCTTAACCAATTTCCCTTTTGACGACTCGGAGGCAGCCAGATCCTCCTCGAGCTTGGCCAAGACCTCGGGGGCCGCCTTGGCTCGCTCCTCCTTCAGGGCCTCCCCCAAGGCCAGGATGTACCCGAAGCAACGGTGCTGGTCCACCATTTCCTGTAGAAAAGAAGGGAGGTTAGTACATGAGAGTATTTTACATTATTTACTAAGTGTGAAAACAGGAAGATTTACCTCCACACGATGAACGGCCATATTGCGAAGGTCCCCGTGGATGTCCTCTGGGGCCAAAGAGAGCGGAAGCTTCATAGATGGGGGAACTGAGCCTGCCAGCAGGTGCAGACCCAGTTCCGAGGACACATCATCCCGACGCAGCGGGACCCCCCGCAACGACTCGATCGGAGTCTAAGGAGCCGCCGCTTGGTCGGGAGAGTAAAGTTGGTAGAAGCTTCCGTCCAAGGGGAGAAGTGGAACGACCCCTTGAGCAGCGGAGGTGCGGGCCTCCGAGCCGCCATAAGAACCCGCCGGCTCCTCGGGAGTCAGGCTCAAGACCGGCGAAGGCTGCTGCGCCGGAGAAGATGGAGGCAGCCCTTCGGGAGTCGGCTCCAGCGGGGTCTGCCTCGCCCCCCGACGACGAACAAGGGGCTGGCCTTCGCTTGCCTCCTCAGAAGAATGGGAGGCATCCAGGTCCATCACCCGACGGAACTGGCCGTCCGTCGGGGCCTCTTCGGTCCCCGATCTTGTCGGGGCAGGAAGTGACATGAGGGGCTCTCCGACCCGGGCGTCGGAGGGTGGCGTCCCCGCAGAAGCTCCAGCTCCCGATCAACCTGCAACTGGAGGACGAGAAGCTTCAGAAAGAAAATCAGGAAGGCGATCAGGATCCTTACACCAGATGACGCGACGGGAGAGGTACTGGTCCTTCCCGTAATAATTTTAGTAACCCGCTTTGAGAATGCGGGGAGTTTCCCCTTGAAGGATGCGTTTGATCCCTTCGATCCGGGCTCCCTTATCGGAGGGGATTAACTCATCGGGAATACGCCTCCTGTATAATCGAATTGCGGAGCGGAGTTGTTTACCTTCCTTGGGAGTCTTGGTGTTGAAGATTTGCTCCATCTTCTCCACCCGGGCCCACTTGATTTGCTCCGAGGTGGGAGGTGCCGATGAGGAGGTGGCCCTCTTTGAAGACTTTCTCTTCCTCGCGGGGCGTGGGACAGCATCAGTCTCCGCCTGCTTAAGCACGAGATTGGTCAGCAGTGATACCTTCTTAGCTGCAAGGATGAATACGAAAGAACAGTTTGAATATTACCCAAGGGACGAGGTTAGAAGGGCCGTCGAAGAGTTGACCCCCGGAGACGATATCAAGGAGTCGGATCCCGGTCAGAACCAGGTCCCGCTCCCCGATGGAGTTGGCGTCGAGGGGAGCGAAAGAGTCCCCCCCAACGATAAAGCTGGATGCAGTGGAGAATCTGGAAATCCTCCTCGGAGTAAGTGTGGAAAGCGGGGGCTGGGTCCGCCTCAACCTCTCATCGGGGGCATGGGATGGAGCTGTTTCGGATGAAGAAATAACTCCTCTTCCAGCCACTGTTGTCGGGCCCCGAATCAGTGATGAGCCCCCGACCCTTGGGGACCTTCCAGGTGTCTCCATTCCAGCTGTACCGAGAGAGCTGCGCCTTGCTCCACTTAGGCATCCGCGGATAGAAGGCACAGACCCCGACGTCATTGCACTTTAGCCCATAGAAGGTCCGGAAGAGTCGGAGGCTATACGACCATTGTTGGCGGAGGCAAAGCACGCGGAAGGCATTCCACACGCGGATTGCATGGGGGGAGAAAGTAGTCGGATGTGTTTTGTAATATTTACACATCTCAACCATGTCACCGCAGAAGGGGAAGCGGATCCCCGCCGATATTTTCCCGGTAGAGACAAATACCTCCCCTTCCCGGGGATGAGTGATTGCAGAGTCACCCGGGACGCGAGGCCAAGGATAAGGGAAACGAGGCTCCCAGGTGGAAGTAATGCACCCCTCTCGCAGAGCTGCATCATAGGCAGTGTCTGAAATCTCATTACAAGCATAGTCGAACTTGAAGGGTTTCCTCCCCCCGGAACTGGACTCACAGTCTGGAAAGTAATCATGGCAAGAAAAGGCACAGATGATTTCCGCAAAAGTTTGGGTAAGTTGATGGAGATGAAAGGAAAAACTATGCTAACAAGTTTCTTCGGAATCGAAAGCGGAAATCTTACCAGACATGTCGAATTGTAGAGGAAAGGATGAGCTTGATGGTCGGAGGTCCTGGTCGCCGGAGTGCTGATCAGAGACTAGAAAGGAGAGCTTGAGCTTTTGAAAACACAGAGAATGAAACAGTAGAGAAGAACTGAATAGTGCCAAGATTTGGGTTTTTATAGGAGAGAGGATATGCAAAGAGACGTTGCGATCTGGACCGTTGAAGATGAAGTGCTTCAACCTGAATCGTTGAAACACTAGGGACAAAACGGCTATAAATCGCTTTTTCAGAAAAGCAGGCACGGGCACTCAAGCCGTCACTTCATCACTCATCGCATTTAATAGGTGAGTAATCGAGAAATCTTTTCGGATTCAGTGGTTATCCTCGGAATATCGAAAGGTCCGAAGTTGGAAGACACGACGAACTTTAAGTCCCTCGGGTCTTGGGGGCAAATGATGGGTTTCGATATAGTCGTCAAGCCCATTAACGGCGACTAAACGGCGAAGTAGGCCCACTGGGCCCCAAAAGAGGCTCAGAAGACCAATACGAGAGGTCCCGACAAGGTCGGTCCCGACATACGAGCTGAACACTCCCGATGATATGCCTTTGAGTAGGCCCCGATGATATGCCTTTAAGTAGGCCCCGATGATATGCCTTTAAGTAGGCCCCGATGATATGCCTTTGAGTAGGCTCCGATATCGAATCCCTGAGAAGCTGGCCCTGTCCCGATGACGAGGGGCCCCGAGCGGTGACCAAAGGAGATAACTCTGGAGTCCCCGACATCCGTCGGGACTTGCCACCAGAGAACGAGGCCGAGAAACACGCCCACTATCAACATAGTGGGGAAGTGGCCTAAAAAGACGGAACGTGGGCTATTGGCCGAGATATACGGAACGTGGCAGTTATCTCCACAGGTAACGGAGGTGACCCCTTCCCTATATAAAGGAAGGTGTTACCTCAGGATTGTTATGTTTACATATTCACAGACTCATACTTGTTTGCCAGTCTATACCGAGATACTCATTTAAGCATCGGAGAGGGATTCTGGGTCACCGCCCGGTCTATCCCCTTCTTGCAGGATTACTTGGAGCGAAGGAGATTGGATTTCCGTCAAGAACGTACCGGAGTTCCAATCGTGATCCAACAAGCACATAGAGATTTCAAGATTGAATCAAGGCCAAACGAAGTCACAAAATGTCCAGCCATGTACGGAATTGGACTCACCAACACGAAGCGAGTCCGAATTGTCACACGCCGTCACCGGAGCTCCACGCGCCACCCAGAGACGCCGCACGCGCCGCTGCCGTTTCTGTCACGCGCCTCCCCTGATTACCACGCGCCGCTGTTCTGCACTCCACGCGTCGTCGACTTCCACACTAGCTTGGCCGGAATTTAATTGATGTCAGGTATGATGTGACTACTCCAAATTTACACCTCCATAAGCTCCTTCTTCAACAAGCAATGAGAGCTTCTTGGAAAATTATCAAGGGAAGATGTAAGCTATTGACTATTCTCTCTCCTAATTTTCACTAATAGTGTCTACACAATGTGCTAGGGACTAAACTCGTATCTATTTTCGCACAAGTCCCTAGCGTCATGTATGAGCATGTTTACATCTCTCCTATGCTTACATTACATGCATTCTCCCTAATGTTGCATGACGCGCTACATACAATTATTATTGCATGTTACGTACACATAGACAATTATGCATGATATTATTTTTATATATGCATGATTATAACTTATGATTGCTACATGATTATTTTTATAATCTAAGTATGAATTGCATGTTTACATCATATTACATGCTTACATCATATTCTATGTTTACATCATGCTTCATGTTGACAAGCATGCTCTCCAATTTTATATTGCTCTATGTATTTTGCTTATTGCGCGATTACGTCATCCATATACTATGTCGTCATCTCCATGTTAACATCATGTTACACGTTTACGTCATGTACCATTATGACACCTCATTGCATGATTATTTATTATTATAAGTATTTCGCTTATTGCATGTTATTACGAATATGTCATTCATTGCACGCTGTTATATGTATACCGTTTTTTACGCTAACCCCGTGAACAGATTACGCACGTTCGTCGAAAAAGTTAAGATGGACGAATTTGTGCTCCGCGCATTCGATTGACAAACAGGCCACCCCTGAGGTCAGTGCCGAACCAAAATTGGATGAATATCCTATCTTAAATAGAGTCAAGCATGGGTTTTTAACCTCTACTTGACTCGGGGGAAAGTGATGGATATCTGTCCAATTCGGGTTCATATTTACATCTCGGAACTCGCAAACATGACGAAACATACAAATGGATTTTACCGCGGACACGCCGAGTCCAAAACGGTCCAGATGTGCGCAGTACCCGGACCGGGACTTCCGGATTGCCTCGGCAGTCCGGATTGGTCCGGTTCGCCCGGAAATCCGGACCATGATGGACATCCGACATGGTCCGGATTGTCGATGGGCACCGCGCGCTTACCCCTATTATTTTTACAAAGTATGAGAAGTCAGTGCGCACATAGCCAACCTCGATGTCGGTAAGCGTTTTCCTTTAAACCGGCATTAAACCGCATAAAACTGGGTATGGTTCTCAGGTTTCCTATAAATAGGGACCTAGACCTCCCATTTGACAACTTAACTCGAAACTCTCTCAAATTGGCAATTTGTGCTCTGACCTCTCTCTACATACTTTCTCTCTCCAGATTGTGACTTAAGCATCGGAGAGGGCTCAACCAGCACCACCCCCTCTCCATGCTGGTTATTGCCCGTTTTGCAGGACGCGGCGTGTAGGAGACCGAGATTGGAGCCAAAGCCAAGTTGGTGATTCGAGGATCGATGTTCGCGGATCGTAGATCGTGACGTGCTGACAGGAGACCGTACCTGCGTGCACATCCAACCCGTTCGCGAAGAGTAACCCGAGGTGTCCCAGGTGGAACCGACCTCAACAGTCACCAAAAGTTTCAACATTAGAAAGATAATGGTTTCGAAATAGAAACTACCTACAAGCGAAAGACACCCGCATAACGGGTAACACTAGATATGTTGTCAACATTGTCGCCCTACTAGATTATAAACCAAAAGGCGTTCAGAACTAGACAAGAGCAAAAAGAAAAACTATGCGCTAACAAGAAGACGTTATGACAATCTCTCACGCCTAGAGGCCAAGAGGAAATCAAAGAGACTTACGACGGACATAATAAACAATAGAGATGCCGGAAACCCCGAGAACGTATGGAGATAAACATACCAAGATATACTAACCGACCGTGCGGAACTCCAAGTCCGTCTCACCGCAGTCGTCCTAACCGGACGCCCCCATCCGATGCACGACCCCACTAATTGGATCTGCTGACCCGACTCAACAACTCGGTCCATAGTGTTTGAATAGGACCACTATTTTGATCTACTCTCCCTCAGAAAACATCTCAAGAAGGTAAACATAAACATCCTAGAAGTTTATTCAGGGACAACAACTCAGAAAAACATGCCCAAGATTAGAGCTCAATTCCTGAGTGAGAAGCAAAATGGGCCTGGCTTCCCATTAAAGAAATTCTAAGAAGAAATGATAAAACGGGGGCACCATTCAAATGGCAACCCACAACCACCGCAGAGCGTATAAACCAGCTATTAACAAAGGTGGGGGAGATTTAAACTCCACCTACCAAAGAGACAGATAAGCAAAGCAATGCAAGAAGTATATCAGTGTCAAACGACCCACCCACTACGCAATCCATAAAGGAACACCACCCAACCTATGTGATCTCACACAAACGTTAGGAAGGAGAAGAGGCATTTCTCATCACCAGCGAGAAACTCTAAAGATCCAACATTTGCAAAAGAGATAGTGCAACAACCAGAATATGAAAACGGGGATACATATCCCATCAAGGGCCTTATGTCATGATAATAATTCTCCAAGCTCAACCAAGGAAGGGGTAACTCCCACTTCAGAATCATCAACGTCATTATTTGAGCAAGGAATCAACACCGAATTCAGGCTAAGATCTAAGGTAGACGAATCCACAGCTCAAAAGCTTGGGAAGTAAGATTTCGAGACCGAACCTTACACTAGACGCACATTCTGATCAAGCACCTTGTCTGTGAATGGTAAGACATCTGCCTTGGACATCCCATCAAGAGAAAAACCTTGATAGAGAGGGCACTAGGGGAAGGTCCCGCCTTTAAGTTTATAAGCCAAACACTTAGTGAGTGAAGGTTACAGCAAAGGAAAAGAGAAGGAACTTGTCATCTAAACACCCCCCAAACATGTATACGTACGCAACACAAACGCAACTTCTAATGAAGTTATCCAACAAGGCATAGATACAGGAGCAAACCCATGGAAAATCATGGGACATCACCTGCAAACCCAAAGGAAAATATCATTTTTAAGTTCAAGTCCTAACTCAAGGGGAGCCTATATTCAAGATTGGAGGTGGGAGGAACATGACCAATGTGACACTCCCTAAAAGCATTGAAAAATACTCCAATGTAAAGGCAAAGGCGAAGCACACTAAGTACCACAACGCTTCAAGAAGATTATTACAGTCTGATCGGACCCCCCATGCCCGAGCAAGGGGCATAGATCAGACTCACTAGTCTGAAACACAGCTTCAAGATAAAAAAATCGAGATACCATGCTATGAGAAAGCTCTTCAACCCAAATGAAATCCCTTCCAAGATACGTTACTCCTACTCGATCATCACCGCAAAAGCGTTTTTCTCAAAAACACAAGAAAGGAGGGGAAAGAATTTACAACCCTCCCTAGGATACAGACACTACCACATCCTAGTTACCAAGAGAACATAAATCACCCCCACCCAAAGCAAACACTCCCTCCCAACTCTAAGATATACATGCGGCAAATGCATTGCCCAAACCATGGCTATGATTGACACAAACAAGCATGAGAAAGAGTAAGTCTTGCAAGGGATACCCATCGCGCAAGAACAAGCAGAAATATTGAATACGACACAAGATTAGGGAACCCCAAGCGTAAGAGGTACATAACCAAGAAAATGAAAAAGGGCCTTCAACAGCAAACATGAAAGACAATGTGACCAACAAGCAACTTGTGGGGCACCAAACGAACAACTACTTGGTACTCCACCTAAACATAGAAGTGGAGACTAGAAACAAAAGACAATAGGAACACGCATACCACTTCTCCTAGAGAAGTCGAAAAAGAAGAAAGAAACCTTAACCCCCTGTACGGATTCGTCTTAAGTTGACGACAACGAGCATCGTCCTTGAAAAATGATTTCCTAAACTCTAGAGGAGACTGGGTAACAAGAAATATAGAAGAAAGAAAACTCAAGTAAAGACTCAAAAGGCGTATCAAAGACGCACCCTACCTGGGAAACGAAACAAGGTAAAGTAATATTTTGAGCCCTCCAGGAGCTAGTCCAGTGAACAGTTTCAACCCCCCAAGAGTGTATCTTGAGAGCAGTTTTAAACTACGAAAAATTCTGCGCCCTCCGAGAGCCTGTCCCGTGAATAGTATTCGACGCCCCCAAGACCGTATCTTGAGAGTAGTTTTAAACTACGAAAAATTATGCGCCCTCCGGGAGCCGGTCCCGTGAATAGTTTCGACGCCCCCAAGAGCGTATCATGAGAGTAGTTTTAAACTACGACCAAACTCTGTGCCCTCCGAGAGCCTATCTCGCGAACATATTCCGCACCCTCCGAGAGCCTATCTCGCGAACACATTCTGTGCCCTCCGAGAGCCTGTCTCGTGAAAAAAATTTGTGCTCTCCGATAGCCTGTCTCGTAAAAGTATTTTGTGCCCTCCGAGAGCATGTCTCGTGAAAAAAAGTATGTGCTCTCCGAAAGCCTATCTCGTGAAAAACTTTGTGCCCTACGAGAGCCTATCTCGTGAAAAATATATGTGCCCTCCGAGAGCCTATCTCGCGAACACACTCTGCGCCCTCCGAGAGCCTATCTCACGAACATATTCCGCGCCCTCCGAGAGCCTATCTCGCGAACATATTCCGCGCGCTCCGATAGTCTATCTCGGGAAAATATTCCGCGCCCTCCGAAAGCCTTTCTCGTGAAATTTTTTTACAATGACCCCAACAACGTATCTTGAAGAACCCTTCTCTTTTACAAAGCAAGAATATATGATATGAGAAACATGCAAGTTTGTTCATGATGACATTACAGGTATCTTGATACATGAGAATGCTAAAAAGACATCATGTAAGTAAATGCATGCACAAGAAAGGAGCCCGCAAATAAGGAACCACACAAACAACCACAAGAGGCTATCATAACCAAGTAACAAGTCATCCCACCATCCAAGTTATAGCAGACATCTTAAAGAGAACCAACACAACCAAGTCAAGTAGCAAGGCTATAAAACGCCTAAGTATGAGATCGCCAAAACAAACTCAACCCAACAAGGGGAGGAAAAGAAAAGAAATATGTACAAGGATAGGGATGTGAGATAATCTACCAGATGCCACTGGAGAGTCCTCGCGGTCTTGATGCTCTGAAGAATAACTACTAATAGAACTCGAAGAAGATGAATAGGAACCCGAATCAATGACATCAATAGGAGTAGTATCATCCTGCACAGGGGCATCAGCTACGTTCTCAGCAACCGCATCCTGCCCCCTAAGCACAGCAACATAATCACTGGCATAAGGACCGAAATCACCCAAGTCATCAAACGGAAACTGAGGTCAATCCTGATATCTGGTCTGTAAGATACTCTCCATACTGGTTCATCTCCTTGGTGCATCGAACCTGGAAATCAGCAGCATAAGCAGAGGAAGACGTATACTCAGCCACTGCAATAACTCTCTCCTCCGTGCGACACTTATCCTCAATATTCTTCAACTACGCAGCATGGAATGAAGAATCAACATCAGCCTTTCGGCGCAAGTCAGCAATAGTAGTCTCAAGTGAGGCTACCTGATCTCGAAGCTCTTGCATCTTAAAGTCAGAAAGGCGAGTTTTCTCCACAGCACTGCTAAGCTCAGCTTTCAAGTATACTTGACTATCCTCAAGTACCTTGTTCTCCTCAGATAACTCAAGTGCAACAGACGAGAGATTAATGATATCAGACGTGCCCTGAGACAATGAGAAAACATCAAGTCATATAACAAACAACTACATAGAATGGAAAAGAAAAGAAAGAGATCACTTACCGGGGCATAACAAGATAAGACTCCATGAATGAAACACCTGGTTTCCTTAGGAGACTTGGGATAGGAGATGCGATCTCCAGGAGCAACAGCACTACGCAAGACACGGACCCCAACCTCAGGAGTATGCAATGAAGAATGGCTATCGAAGTGATACTCCTTCAATCCAGCAAAAGGAGTTCACTCAGCCCCAATAATGTCCTCCTCAGTAAGGCGAACCAAGTCTTTGCAACTCAAGGCAGGGAGTCGGCCTGTCTTGACAAGTTAGTAAATCATCAAAAACAACAAGTAACAATACATTTACAAGTTAGGAAATAGTAAAAAACCTGAGACTCGGCCCCTCGACTGGGGGCAGAGGATAGAGGAGATGCATCAAGATCTATGGGTGTCCCATCGCCATTCACATGTTACTTCCCTTTGTCAAGCAAAGAGGACGCCTCTTAGACCACAACTTATTTATCACGAGAGGGAGTCGGCAAGCGGCACTTGAAGGAGAGTCTCTCGCGGATTTCTTCTTCTTGACAGTCGAGGGTCCGACCTCAGAATCAGGCTTTCGTGACTGGGAGTTGGATTGACTCGAACTCTTGCCCACCGCAAGATCCAGCTCGGTAACCAGGGGCGAACGCTCTAGTAACAAGAAGAAAGCAACATGAGAACAGTCATAAGTATATCATAAAGAAAAGAGAATGGAAAAAGAACATAGTGGAAGTCTCTGCAGCTTTCCCTTACTTAGAAGATTTCTTGGCCTTAGGAGCCGAGCAGGAAGATGCCTCTTTCTTGTTCACAACAACGGTGCATTCGGAACGCTCCGCCTGCACATTATACGTTTTTCCATGAAACCAACCTACAATGAGAAAACCAAAGATGAATGAAAACAAGAGGATTAATGACATACCAAACTCACTGAAGGAGGGGTCAAGCGAATCCCTGCCTCATAAAAGTTCACCTCAGACACCCAAGAAACGGGACAATGAGATTTAGTCTGATTGCTTTGATAAATGATCTTCATGGTCTCCTTGTCTGAAAAAGAAAACTCCCCAAAAGTGGGCCAGCCATCCGAGCGACCGACGCAAATGTCGACCCTTACTCATGGAAGGGCGAGATACGCCTATTACGGGGGAAACCTCAACATCAAGCTACGGGGGCAAAACCGCCACCCAAGAGATCCGACCATCAAAGTGCGAGGTACATCGTCAAAGGGAACAAACACCAAAGCGCTACAAAGAGGGCGAGCTTTTAGCTTCCCCCAAAAGAAACGATGCTCTGACACATCCTAAGGAAGGGGCAACCCTTAACATATGTCGATAAACCCCTCCGCACGCGGCGGGTATGAAGAAAGCTTGTAAGCATTTTCACCCCCACTTTTATGTAAAACGAATTGCAGGGCAAGGGTCAAGAGCCATACACACGCTCCAGCAAATGAGGGAAAATGTCACACCTGTCAAAAGTAGAGTTTAAAAGACAATGCTCACGCTAGTACAAGGGAGGCAGAACGTTGTGTCCCATCGAGTGACAGAGCTCGCACCCTCGGGTAAAAGGGGGGGGGGGTCTATACTCTCACTCTTACACTTATGTTCATATTTATGATTTACACCTACAAGTGCACCAATGCCATCACTTACGCTTATGATCACGACCCGTCCATGCATACATACATGTTTATGCTTACGCTCAAATGCATGCCCACATACACACTCCCATGTGTCCAGACACTTAGACATCCATGTACATGGTTGCCATATATTCCTTCATACATTCATGTTCACGATTGCAGCATGTCCACACCCACTTTCGTACTTGTGTTTTTACTTGCATGTATGCTGGTACACACCTTCATGTTCATGGTATATCCATCTTTACTCAAGTTAGCATTTTATATGCATATATTACACGTTCCCATACTTAGAAATTTTCTGTACCCGGTCTAAGTATTTTTTTCACTGACAGGGCTCACCCCGCATGAGCATACGCTGATTATGATAACATGGAATTAGATTACATTAGTCCAAATTCATGATTGCATTGCATCCTCATGCATGTACATATTTTTAAAATGCATGTATGGTAAGTTTGGATTTTTGATTATATCCACATTTCGCGAACACGTGTCTAAGCACGTGCATGTTTACTCTAACGTTTACATTTCCTCTATTGTGAGAGACGGGGGGACAAGGCACAGAAAACGTGCCTACAGACAAGCGAGAGTCTCGTCAAGAGGTAAAATCACTGTTACAAATTGTGCATGTCATCCCATCATAAAATAGAGTCAATCAGGGGTTAAGCCATTGGTTGACTCGGGGGCATGTGATGGATATACGCCCAATTTGAACCCGTTTTATTTCAGACTATCTTATTTTGGTCACCCCACTTACGATTGCAAATCGAAACTGGGACCCGAACACTTTACCCGCAGCGCGAACGGCCCGGGCAAGCAAAAAATACTCGCCCGAACCAGTCCGCTGGCCCTACTTCCCCCCTGCCCAGACGCCACTCCCCCCTCCCCGGGGTGTGTGCGACATCCCGAACCTTGCCTTCAGGACCGTCCCTCGCGGCGTCCTGACACCCTTTTTACCTGTCCAACACTTAACCAATTTTGCTCACCTCTCAATGCCATTAAGGGTTTAATCCTATCGTTATGTATTAATTAAGTACGCTTAGGGATTAACGGTGTCATTAAGCCACCTTAATCCCGCCAAAACCTATATATAATGCTCAAGTTCTATTCATTTCCATCATGTTGCATCTTTACACATTTTTAGCTCTGCCTTCTATCTACATTATCTCTCTAGAATCTCGGCCTGACTTAGGCATCGGAGAGGGCTCATTGAGCACCACCCCCCCTCTCCGTGCTCGATATTGCCCCTTCTGCAGGTTGGCAAGGAGTGAGACGACAGACCATGTTGAGCCGACGAATTACATTTACAAGCTAACAGATCATCGAAGAAAACAATCTACCCGTGAGAAGTATCATTCGGAGTGGAGACCCGCCGAACCGATACATACGTCTTAACATCGGGCAATTGCTCGAGAAGGGATACGACGTCCGGATCAAGGTGAATACACTTACCATCTGTGATAATAACAACAATATTATCACGAAAGTAGCCATGACGAAGAATCGAATGTTTCCGTTGGAGTTAAGCATCAATGAGAAGAATTTGTTAAGTCTGCTTCCACCTGGGTAGCTTCGGGCTTCTTCTTTCACTAACGGGCTCGGGATGAATGTATAAGGACGGGAACGCCGCGATCCTTAAAACAAAATCCTCGAACTAATCTTCAAGTTCTCGACCTCAAACTCTCGAACTTCGGATCCTGCACGAGGGGCAGTAACCAGCGTGGGAGAGGGGGGAACGCTGGTTGGGCCCTCTCCGACGCTCAAGTCAGAATCTGTAGAGAGAGAAAGCCTTAGAGAGAAGTCAGAGCATCAAAATTCCAAAATGAGGGAGATGTCTAAAATGAGAGACCTAGGTCCCTATTTATAGGGAACCTAAGGATCATGCCCAGTTTTGAACGGTTTGATGTCGGTATGAAGGAAAACGTATACCGTCATCAAAGTGGACTATGCGTGCACCGACTTCTCGCAATTGGAAAAAATAATCGGGATGAGCGCAGAGAACGTCGATAATTCGGACCTCGGATTATTTAGCAATCAGGACCGGGTCCGGATTGCCTTATGGCAATCCGGAAGTCCCCCGGTCCGGGTACTGCGCGTATTCCGGACCGTTTTTGGACTTGGGTGTCCGTGGAAGAATTCTTTTACGGATTTTGGAGTATTTTGCGAGGCCCTAAATGTAAACACGAACCCGAATTGGACAGATATCTAACAGAACTGTTTGAAGGTGACAACCATAGACAACTCGAATCTTTGGCATCTCCGGTATGGCCATCGGAATTTCAAGGCGCTGGAATTTATGAAGAAGAAACAGATGGTATGAGATTTGCCCAAGATCAATTGTCTCAACGGCTTATGCAAAACTTGTGTCATCTGAAAGCAAGAAAAAGACCATTCAAGAAATATCCATCGAAGAGATCAACTGGTCATCTCGAATTAGTCCACTCAGATGTGTGTGGGCCGATCAAGCCCATATCCATTGGTGGAAATAGGTATTTCTTGACCTTTACTGACGATTAAATTGCCAAGACTTAGGTTTATATGATGAAGCAAAAAAGTGAAGTTTTGACGAAGTTCAAGGAGTTCAAGAACATGGTCAAGAAGCAAAGCAGTCGTTATTTGAAGTGCTTGCGAACTAAAAGAAGAGGCGAATACATGTCGCATGAATTTGACAGGTTTTGCAAAGAGATTGGGATCGTGCATCAGTTAACCACGCCGCAAACCCCCCAACAAAATGGAGTCTCTGAGAGAAAGAACCGGACTCTCTTGAACTTAGTTCGGTGCATTCTGGAGGAGAGAAATGTCCCGAAAGAATTTTGGGGAGACATTGTTGCTACTGCAGTTTATTTGATCAACAGGTTTCCGACCAAAAGAATTGGAGACATGACACCGCAGGATGCATGGAGCTAGAAGAAGCCGCGTATCGGTCATCTTCGATTTTTCGGGTGCGTGGCATATGCAAAATTGCAGGGAAGCCAGAAGTGTGTCATGTTTAAATACGACGAGAATACAAGCGGCTACAATTTATACAATCCCGTCACAAAGAGGGCAGTGATCTCAAGAGATGTCGAGTTCGACGAAGAACAGGCATGGAGTTGGGAGATGAATAATGAAAAACCAAAGCATTTTATGGAAGAAGAACCGAAAAGGAATGAAGTCGGACATGTTGAAGTTCAAAAACCAGTATCACCCCCACATGCTGCTACTCATCAAGAAGAGGGCGACTCGAGCGAATCACCCGTGCTGAGGACAAGGCGGATCCGAGACGTATACGATTCCGCGCAATAGTAATGTGAATGATGGTAAAGAATTGTATGGTAATCTATGTCTCTCTGCAAGATGTGAAGTCAAAGAGACAATGTGGAGAAAGAAAAAGGCGACGACGCATAGAGAATACAAGAATCATAGAGTCCGAGGACATATGTGGAGGATGAGCTGTCGAAAAAAGAAAAACTCGAAATGACTACCAAGCATTCACGAGTGGTTATGACAAAGACAAGCGCAAGACAAATCAAGCTATAGGTAGAAGTCATGAACATCGTGCAGATGACAACAGAAGAAACAAGTTTAAGGGGGATGTTAGAAAAATAAACTTGTTTTCTAGATGTTTAATGTTGACAAGTATAAAAAGTCTAAGTTAGTTGATAAGTGTTAGTAATAGTAAGTTAGTTGGGAAGTATAATTAATGCTAAGTAGTTGAGAGTGTCATTAAATGAATTATGTAGAAGTATCCTAATGTACCTATAAATAGAAGATGTGATGAATAGAAAATTAACAAGTTGAGTAGAAAAACAACAAGTCTCTCATATCCCTCTCCACTCTCCCACTCTCACATACATACATATTCAATCACCTCTGTACCTGGTATATCCATGGAGCTCATGGCCGTACCGAAAAAGAAGTTACTTAAACTTCTCGATTCTCAGATTTTGGTGCACGGGTTTAGGGTTTTGACAATTTAGTTTATTGCTTCTGTTTCTAATTCAATCGTTTTTTGTGCGCGACGTTTCCTATTGAGTGCAGTTGTTTGCCTACTTTCTTGCATTTGTTTTAATTGTGGGGCTACATAAAAGCAGCTAAGCTCTAAACTACAGCATTTGTTTAGTACAAGAAGTGGCAGTAGATGTTATTATATTGGGTTAAGAACCTATGAAAGGTCTGAACTATCACCCATGTTAACGGGAGAGGTCTGAAATTCAAAAAGTTAATAACAGAGGTCTGAAATTTCAATTTTGTTGATTTGAGGTTTTCCGTCCATTTTTAGGGTTAAATTTAACAGAATTGTGTGAAATGACATTTTTGCCCCTTTAATATTTTGTTTTATTTAATATCTTATTTAAGGAAATGTGAAATGACAATTTTACCCCTAAAGTCAAATTAAAACCACCCAACTCCGGCGACCACCACCTCGACTCCGACGACCACCACCTCGGCTCCGGCGACCCAACTACGGCCACCACCTCAGCAAAAAAGCTCCGATCGGAGCCCAATCGGGCCGGTGGCTCCGATTTGGGCCCAATCGGAGCCTTGGTGGTGGTCGCCGGAGTACGGTGGTGGTCGCCGGAGTACGATTGGTGGTCGTCGGAGTACCGTGGTGGCTTCCAGGGCATTTTGGTCTTTTCACTCCAAGCATGTGAGGGGCACACTTGATAGAAGGGCATTTTTGGAAATTTATTTTATTTCCGGTCACATGCCAAGCATGTGACCAACTTCCGTTAGTTTTAACGGAAAAAACTAACGGAGACCGCTGTTATCAACAAAACTGAAATTTCAGACCTCTGTTATTAAATTTTTAAATTTCAGACCTCTCCCGTTAACATGGGTGATAGTTCAGACCTTTCATAGGTTCTTATGTTATCAATGTCCAGTTTCAGTTTGACGCTTCGTAATTTTAAGCTGTGGTGCATTTTATGTTCATGTATGGTAGGATCGTGTTGTGCTTCTAGGGTAAAATAGTTAATGAGCTTAGTTCTTTGATAGATTGATTAAATCTCTGACATCGTTAGATTAATCTGACATAACATGTATTTAAAGAATAAAGTTGGCAAATTAAGTCAATTGAGTACCGAAAGAGCGTAATTTAAAATTGTTCTTTTTAATTCGTAATAGACCCCCGAATTCGAATCTTTGATCGTAGACCAATTTTAGACCTAGGTTTAACTCATGTTTCACTTAGGTAATTTAGGATTATAGTTAGCCTTATAATTATCTAGTGGCGACTCTTTTCAGATTCCACGCTTTCAAAATGTATTCGCCTTAGATTAGATTTAGGTCAGACACACGTCCAATGAGGTCGTTGCAGTCCTATCGAGTTTACATACATGGATAAAACATTAGAGCTTTAGTCTTGAATCTGCAATCTATCAAACTGTCCTCGAACTTTTTTTGGAATCTCTTCCAAAAATGTATTTCAGATCTATGTAGTGACTCCTTAGATGGTACTTGTGCTTTTTCGCCGCTGCTAGTTCCGACTGGCTGTCGATATATACCAGAATAGGCCGAGTCTGGTCTTCGGTGTCTAGCAACGTATCGAAGATTCGCTTCAGCTATATGACTTCCTTTTCTGTTTCGAAAAGAGCTACAAATTCCGCATCCATTGTAGATAATGCTACACATGTTTGCCTTTTACTACGCCAGGATTTTGCACCATTTGCAAACGTAAGAGCATAACCTGATGTGAAATTGGTTTTATTGCAGTCCCTTGCAAAATTAGTATCGGTAATATCTACTAATTTCAAGCTACAATTTCGTGATAGCAAAGTGTATAATTAGAAGTACCATTCAAATATCGCATGATTCGCTTAACGGCTAACCAATGTCCATGGCCAGGGTTCGATTGGTATCCAGCAACTAATCAGACTGCGTAACAAATGCCCGGTCTTGTGCATACTATAGTATACATGAGACTCCCGACTATGCTTCTGTATATCTAACGTTCTTCATTTATTCACGTTCTAAATCTGTTTGAGCCCATATTTGTTTGCTTAACTCATAATGAATAACCAAAGGAGTATCTACCGGTTTACTCTGAACTTATTTAACACCTTATCGATGCAATTCTTGATTGGATATTTTCGCCTAATGATAAATGTATTGAAAGTCTGAGGGGGCATTCTGTCAAGTTGGAGTTTGTTTGGACTCTTTTGTTATTTTGTTTTAGTAGTTACTTCCATAGTTTTTATTTGTTTGTGGTGTTAAGTTCCTTCCTTGTAAAGACTAGGGTTGAATTCTGGTTTTCGTAACTGGAACTCCCCTTATATAGTGTTAATTAGGGGGATAGAGAGCCACTTGAAGGAACCTCCCTAGACGAACCCGCCATTGTCCTCTTCTGTTATTCTCTCCTCTCAACCCTTACCCAATCTAGGGTTAGGGTTCCGGCAAACTCCTGTATTTTCACATGGCATCAGAGCCATAGAAGGTGATTTCTCCTTCACGGTTGCGATCCTAAGCCTTCGCCACACCTTCTTGCTTTGATTACTTCATTTTTGTTGTGCGACGTTTCGTCTTCTTCAACCTCAGACGATTCGCATCTTGGCGACTCGTATCGTATCGACTATTTCTGCGGGTCTTGCGAAGCTTTTCACCTTCTCTAATTCGTCAAGATGGCGCAAGGTTCATCTGGTTCGGGAAAGAACGATTCGCCTACCAAGGATGCAATTAACATTGCAGCCGGTAAGAAATCTCTTGATCCCTCTCTTGACTCTTACGAGGCATTCGATGACATTCCTGGAGTTCATGCTTTCCATCCACTGTATTTGCATGCGAGTGATAACCCTGGACTTAGTGTGATTTCTCAAATTCTTACTGGATCTCAAAATTATTCGAAATGGAGTCGCGCTATGTTCATTACTCTTCTTGGAAAGAACAAACTAGGTTTTGTTAATGGCTCCTGTACTAGAGAGAAGTTTGATCCTGCTTTGCATCATCTTTGGGATCGCTGTAATGCTGTCGTGTTTGGATGGATTTTAAACTCTGTGTCCCAAGAGATTTACAATAGCATCATGTACTGTGATAGTGCCTTCAAGGCATGGGAAGAACTGAAGCAGTGTTTTGACAAAACTAATGGTTCGAGGATATATCAGTTGCATAGGGAAATATGTCTCACTCGGCAAGGTCTTGATGATGTTTCTGCTTATTTTATAAAACTGAAATTCCTTTGGTCCGACTATGATTCTGCTTGCTCCCTGCCACATATTGATGATGATGCTTTCAAGAAGCACATTGAGCGTAAAGACAACCAAAGGTTGTTTCAATTCCTTATGGGACTCAATGATGCTTTCTCTGCTGTGAGAAGTCAGTTGCTACTCTGGGATCCTCTTCCCTCAATCAATCAGACATACAGTATACTTATTCAAGAAGAGGCACAAATCTCTAATCAGATTGATAATGTTGGCTCCAATATTGCTCTTGGTGGGAACAAATTCAAGAAGAACCCTAATGCCAATGTTGAATGTGACTTTTGTCACAAAAAGGAACATTCATCTAATAGGTGCTTTGCCAAAGGATGTGAATTCTGAAAAAGAAAGGGCCATGTTATGGATATTTGCTTCAAATACAAAGAATTGCAAAAGGCCAAATCTGCCAATATTGCAAATGACACTGTTCCCAGTGGCAACGCTGAGTCTCAGAGCAGTGTCAATTCTGTTGGAAAAGGTGGAACTCAAGGATCTATTTCTTTCACCAAGGAGAAATTTGAAAGACTCCTGATGAGCATGGGACATGGCAGCAGCTCAAACAGCATTGCTAGGACAGCAGCTACCAACCATGCTAACTCAACTGGTACCCTCTCACTTAACTCCTATTTTCTTAGCAAATCTAACATGTGGATATTAGATACAGGAGCTACTAACAACATGTCTTTTGATCCTAATTGGTTTCACAATAAAAGGCATATCACTGATTCCAAAGTTCATATGCCAAATGGAAACTTTTCAAAAGTAGAAGGAATTGGTGATTGCTTCATTACTCCTGATTGCAAATTGCAGAATGTCCTATTAATACCTGATTTCAAACACAAACTTGTATCTGTTTCTAAAATAACAAAGGATTTAGGATGTTCTGCAACCTTTTACCCAAAATTTGCTATTCTGCAGGACGTCTCAAATGGGAAGGTCTTGGGGACTGGCATTGAATACTCTGGACTCTATTTTTTCAAATCAGTTTCAGACAATCCCGAGCCTTCTGTTTTTTCTTCTATTACTCAAAATAAATCCTTTTTGTGGCATCAAAGATTTGGCCATGCTTCTGTAAAGGCTCTTCAGCATGTTGATTCTTTAAAACATTTGAATAAAAATGATCAATGTGTCTATGATTGTGGTATCTGTCCCATGGCTAAGATTACTAGATCTCCTTTTAATATTTCAGAATCACGTGCTGAAAATGCTTTTGACCTTATACATGCTGATCTTTGGGGTCCTTATAGTATCCCTACTCATGATGATTACAGATTCTTTTTAACTTTAGTGAATGATCATTCAAGAGTGACATGGATTTTTCTTCTTAAACACAAATACCATGTTCCTTTACTTATTAAAAAATTCATTGTTCTTATTGAAAACCAGTTCAAAAAAACCACCAAAAAATTTAGAACAGATAATGGTGGCGAATTTCAAAATGAGCAATTAAGTGAATTCTTTCAAAAAAAAAAAGGGATCATCCACCAAAGTAGTTGTGTCTATACTCCCCAACAATATGGGAGAGTTGAAAGGAAACATCGACATTTGCTGGAAGTTGCTAGAGCTCTTAGAATTCAGGGAGCTATTCCCATCAAATACTGGGGGGGGACAGTGTCTTAACTGCCTGTTACTTAATAAATTTAATGCCCTCCAGAATTTTGAATGGAAAGAGCCCTCTAGAGATTTTATCAAACAAAAAACCTAAGATTGATCATCTTAAGACTTTTGGTTGTCTTTGTTATGCCAAGGACTTGGTTGTGATGGACAAATTTGCTACCAAAGGAATCCCTTCTATTTTTTTTGGATATTCTGATATTAAGAAGGGTTATAAGCTTTATGACATTGTTGGATCACGGTGGAACTCGGGTACGGTCTTTGACGGCGATCCTAGCTCCTTCGCTCCACGTGGTCCTACAAAGAGGGGATAGACCGGGCGGTGACCCAGAATCCCTCTCCGTTGCTTAAATGACTATCTCGTATGGACTGGCAAGCAGTAATCTCAAAAGTGTATCACACAATCTAAATGACCTGAGGTGACCTCTGCCCTTTTATAGGCGGAGAGGTACCTCAGTTACCTGGTGAACCGTTGGGGTGGTTAGTCCGTATCCCATGTATCTCGTGCACGATCCCGCCTATCTAGGCCATGATCTCGCTTATCTCGGCCACGCCCCGCGTATCTCGGCCATGCTCCGCGTATCTTAACTACGCTCCGCGTATCTTGGCCACGCCCCGCGTATCCTGGCCTTAACCTCTGATAACAAGTCCCGACTAACATCGGGGACTCCAGAGTTATCTCGTTATGTCACCGCTCGGGGCCCCTCGTCTTCGTGACAGGGCCAATTGTTCTCAGGGATTCGTCATCGGGGCCTATTTAAAGGCTTCTCATCGGGAGCTTCCAGCTCACCTATCGGGACCGACTCTGTCGGGACCTTTCTTCATCGGGACTCCCTACGCCGGGACCTTTCGCTTGGGTCATCTTGACCTTCATTTGGGGCCCAGTGGGCCTGTTCGCCGTTTCCTCACCGTTAAGGGGCCTAACGGCCATAACAGAACCCATCATTTGCCCCCAAGACATGAGGGACTTTTAGTTCGTCGTGTCTTTCAACTCCCGACCTTTCGACGTCGAAGTCGGGGATCTTTCCCCTGGCTTAGTCACTCAGTATGAGTCTTCTCGTTCACGTTTCCTCGATACCTTGTGGATAACTGCCAAATCCGAGAGGACTCCTCAGTTCCCCAGCCATTTAATGCAGCAGATAACGAAGCGACGTCTTCAGAACTCGTGTCTGATTTTTCGCGCCTGCTTTTTCTGAAAAGTGCTTTTCAGGCTGTTTCATCATTGCGTCCGTTGCCATTCTGCACGTTTCATCTCAACGGTTCAGATCAGAACGCTTCAACTTCGACGATTCAGATCGAAGCATCACTTCAACTGTCATCTTCGTCTATAAAACCCTAACCGTGTGCACAGTTTCACTTTTACCGTCTCCGGGTTTTCAAAAGCTTTCTGCAATCTCTCTGCAAATTCAAGCTCTGCGATTTTGAAGATCATGGTGTTCCGCCGATCATCTTTCCGGCAACGCCAAGTTCATTCCTTCAACCTTCCATCATCATGTCTGGTAAGGGTTTCTTCTTTGTTGTTCGTTTATCTTCTCCCTTAATTTCTGCTTGATTTGTTCGTAATTTCCCGGAAAACCCAATGTCCCTTTCCATGGCTGCTTTCAGACAGTGAATCCGGTTCTGAGGGAAGGAAGCCCTTTAACTTCGACTATGCTTTGAACGAAATCTCCAGCACCGCCTACGATGCAGCTCTCCGGGAGGGATGCATCACCTCTGCCTGGGAACCTCGTTTCCCCTATCCCTGGCCTCGTCCCTCGGGTAGCCTTGAGGTTACTCGTCCCCAGAAAGGGGAGGTATTTGTCTCTACGGGACAAGTATCCGCGGGGATCAGATTTCCCTTCTGCTGTAATCTTGTCGAGATGTGCCAGCACTACAAAACCCATCCGACCACTTTCTCTCCGCATGCCATACGCCTGTGGAACGCCTTCCAGGTCCTCTGCTTCCGACAGCAGTGGGTATACAGCCTCAAGCTCTTCAGGACCTTCTACGGGATGAAGTGCAACGAGGCAGGGGTTTGCGCCTTCTATCCCCGGATGCCGAAGTGGAACAAGACGCAACTCGGGTTGTGCAACTGGACCACTGACACTTGGAAGGTGGTCAAGGGTCGGGGACTCCTGATCGATACGGGGTCCGACAACAGCGGGTGGAAGAGGAGCTATTTCTTCATCAAAAACTCCTCGATCCCGTGGCCCTGATGGGAGGTGGAAGCGGATTCTCCTCCCGCCTTCCACACCTATACCGACGAAGACGTCCAGACTCTTCAGCTCATCCAGCTTTACCGGTGGGGGGAGTCTTACACTCCCCTTGATGCCAATTCTCTCGTGGAGCGGGACCTGGTGAATGCCGGGATCCGACTCCTCGACATAATCTCCGGGGGGCAGCTCTTCGACGGCCCCTCCAATATGGTTTCCTGGGTAAATCTCTAACCCTTTTTCCCTTACTGTTTGCAGCCAAGAAGGTATCCGTGCTGACCAATCTGATCCTTAAGCAGGGGGAGACCGATGTTGTCCGCCCCACGCGGAAGAGGAAGTCAGCCAAGAAGGCTGCTGCTTCATCGGGATCTCCTTCCGCGGAGCAACCAAAGCGGAGCCGCGTGGAGGTGGATAAGCTCTTCAACGTCCAGAGCGCTGAAGAAGGTAAAAAGATCCTTCTTGCTATTAAATCGTACAGGAGGATGGTCCCGAAGAAGTTGATTCCTTCGACCATGGAGGCCCGCATCGCTGATGTCAAACGAGTCCTTCGGGGGGAAACTCCTCGTGTCCTGAAGGCGAGCTACTACAACTATCGCGGGAAGGATCAATATGTCTCCCGACGTATTATTTGGTGTAAGGGCTCTGATGAACTTCCTGATTACATTTCTAAGGCCTCTTCTCGTCCTTTCGGTGCAGGTGGCTCAGGGGCTCCGTCGGGTGCTGGAGTTTCAGCGGGTGCACCACCCTCAACAGGGGCACCTTCTTCAACAAGGGAGGAAACCCCGACCGGTGAACAATTCCGTCGGGTGGAAACCTTGGACTCCTCCGAGGAGACTGATGAGGGTGGCTCCCTTCGTCATCGTCGGAGGACGGGGCAGTCCCCCCTGAAACCAACCTCCCAGGGGCTGCCCCCCTCGTCTTCTCCGCAGCAGCGACAACCGTCGCCCATTCACGTCTTCACTCCTTCCCCCGCAAGGGGTGAGCCGGAGGCGCGTCCCTCCACGACTCGTGCTGGCCCTTCTCCTCTCCCTCTCGACGGGAGTTTCTATAGGGCCTTCGACCCCGCGCATGTGGATGCTCCCTGGACCCCGATCCAAACTCTACAAGGGGTCCAACTTCGACAAGGGGATGCCCACCCGGAGCTGGCTCTGCATCTGCTGGCAGGCTGCTGAGGACATGTTGGTCCTCGAGAAGAAGGCTCTGGAGAAGCAAGTTGCGGGGGTTCCTGCGCAGCTAGTCGCGGCCGAGACCAAGGGCCGGGAGGATTATCGGGGGTCTGAAGACTTCCAGGTCGATGCTGTAAAGTTCTGCAGCGCGGAGGTGGAGAATACCCTCTTCAACGCGGTCGAGGAACTCTACCTGGAGTATGGCGACGCCATCAACTTCGACAAGTTTCCCTCTCCTGCTCCCTTCGCGAAGAAGTACTTTGCTCTCTCGGAGGAGAGTGAGGAGGGAGCACTCCTGCGATTGTTGAAGATGCAGCAGAGCCTCCAAGCGCCGACGCTCCGATAATCGACCCTCCAGCGGCTGAACCTGTGGAGCCTTCTTCCACCGACCTCGTGGACCCAGCTCCCGTTGATGCCACCAACAAGGACCAAGCCTAACCGCTTATCTTTAGAGTCCTTGTATTCTCCTCTTTGTAATCATAGGGCCTTCAAGCCCTATTAATATCAGACTTTCTTAGTTCCGATTCTTTCATTGCCCTTCTCCCAGTGGCTTTACTATACTTTCTTAAGTCGAAACCTCGACACTTAAGATATTCTCATACATCACTTAAGACGATTTACTAACCTGCACCACTTAAGGCGACTTACCATCATGCACCACTTAAGGCGACCTTCCAAGACTTAGAATAAAATCAAGAATCACGCATCACTTAAGACGGCTTAATCTCGTGCATCACTTAAGACGACTTTATCTCGTGCATCACTTAAGACGACTTTTCTCGTGCATCACTTAAGACGACTTTTCTCGTGCACCACTTAAGGCGATTTTTTTCACGCACCACTAAAGGCGACTTTTTTCGTGCACCACTCAAGGCGACTTTTTTCATGCACCACTTAAGGCGATTTTACATCGGGCACCACTTAAGGCGACTTTTCATCGGGCACCACTTAAGGCGACTTTTCATCGGGCACCACTTAAGGCGACTTTTCATCGGGCACCACTTAAGGCGAATTTTCATCAAGCATAGTGTTTCTTCAAGTGTTCGCCACTAAAAGAATGCTTTAATACTCTGCCATCGAGGTCTTCCAACTTGTATGCATTCGGGGCTGGCATCCCCACGACCTTGTAAGGTCCTTCCCATTTTGGTGACATCTTGCCGATTCGATCCAAAAGGGTAAACTCGTTGCGACGCCAAACCAGCTCCCCGACGAAGAATTGTCGGGACTTAACTCGCCGATTGTAATACCTAGCCGTCGCTAAACGCATTCGAGCCTGGACTTCGTCGGCTTCCCGCCTCTTCTGTTCGAGTAAGTCTAAGTCCAGACGTCTCATTTCATCATTTGTTAGAGGTTCGTAATATCTCATCTGATGTGATGCTACGGCCACCTCCACGGGAGCAACAGCCTCCGTGCCATAAACTAGGCCAAACGGAGTCTCCCCCGTTGCTCGTTTGGGCGTCGTTCTAACGGCCCAAAGTGATGGATATACGCCCAATTTGAACCCGTTGACTTCCGAATCGTTTTATTTTTATCACCTCGTTAATGATTGTAAATCAAAACTTCAACCCGAACACTTCGCGAAAACACCAACGGTCCGGACAAGGCCGAAGCGCTCGTCCGGCCAAGTTAGACTCACCTAGGTGAGGTCGGGTGGCCACACCCGACCTCCCCTAGGGGAGATCGGGTCAGCCAACCCGATCTCCCCTAGGAGGGGTTGGGTGACCTCACCCAACCCCTACCCTTGGGGGTCGGATTTTCCTTCCCCCAAGGGCCCCGGCACCATTCTCGGACTCCCATACTCGGCTTATTCCGCCAACCTTCTCCGTATCCTAAGGTCTTAATTATGTGTTTAAAGGTTAATTAACTGTGTTTAAAGGTTAACGATGTCATTAAGCCACCTTAATGACACCGTTGCCTATAAATACCACACCTCCACTATTCATTCGATCATCTTGGCAAGTTGCATAATTTTGCTCTGACATCTCTCTAGCTTTATCTCTCTAAAACCGTACTGACTTAGGCATCGGAGAGGGTTCATCAGGCACCACCCCCCCCCCCTTTGTGCCTGGTATTGCCCCTCTTGCAAGGCGAGAGGAGAAGAGAAGCTAAGGACGGAAGGACACAAGCTAGGACAGCACAACCCGAGAGCACCGAATCCGCAACATCTCCAGTGAGGAACGAGACTTGAGTCGACCGCCCGTTGACCCCAGACTCTGAACCTAACACTTGGCGCCGTCAGTGGGCTTCGGACAGAAAGCCTGGCAATAACAAGAGCAATGACGAACAGCAGGGTGTCTAGGCACCACCGCCCACCCGGGGGCAACAGGCGAAGGAGAGAGCCTATACCCCTAGGAAGGCAGCCTAACCCAGGGAAACTGCCAGTGCAACCAGAACCTCAAGGAACCCCACAGCCTCCCCAACACAACAACCAGGAGGAAGGACCCTCACGCCCAGCTGGGGCTGAGTCCTCCACAGCCTCAACCCCTTTGGCAAGGAGGCCACAAAGAGAGAGGGAGAAACAGGGAGTGTCATCACAGCACACAGCACCTCTTGAGGGATATTACTACGAGGCCCAACCCCAAGGATACCAGTATGGGATGCCGGGCCAAAGGAATGACAACCGCGCCCACACAACATACACAAGGCCGGCATACACCCAGGGGACAAACACGGAAGCTCATGAAGAGGAACAGATCCCAACGGAAGAGCACCACTCGCACCCTCGAGCAGGGCAGCGAGAGGAGCAAAGAAGAAATTACCAGGAGCCACCCCCAGAGGGAAGGCAACAATTCGTGCCTCCTAGGCAACAGCAGAACGCCAGGGCTTACACCCCACTGGGGGAAGACAGACAAGCAAGACCTCCAAGGAGGCAAGAATTCTATGAAGCACCCCAGCAGGGACACCAAGGATACACCTACAGTCCGTATCAATACAGACAAGGGATCCCGGCAAGCCCAATCTATACCTACGGAGGCCATCAGAGAAATTAAACTCCGACACCGATATTGATCACTCCGGAAGAAATAGAGGCAATGATTACAAGGAAAATGAACGAGTCAAAGAAACACGGCTTGCATTGTCTAAGCGACAAAACGAACCACCCTTTCACGAGGGAATTGGAGACGAGCAAGGTGCCGGACTCCCTGCATACAGTCCAGATTGCAAAATACAATGGCAAGGGAGACCCTTTGGAGCATATTCAACAGCATGAAGCCTCCCCATTTGGGAGAACTACTGATGAAAGATACAAGGCACTCCTATTTCCAAACACCCTATTAGGGGTGGCCTCACACTGGTTCTTCAGCCTACCCTCTGAGAGCATCCACTCATGGGAGCAGCTAATGGCGAAGTTCCTTCAGAGATATCTAGGAGAAAGGAAGCTCCTCAAAGGAACAGGCTCCATCGATGACGTGAAGCAAGAAAATGATGAATCCTTGGCCAGTTACTACACTAGGTTTAACCAAAACATAGCAGACATCCAGGGCGACATCACTGAGGGTGAGATAATACGAGCCTTCATTAGAAACCTAGGCCGCTTCGGGTCCACGCCGGCAGAAAAGATGGCCAAGAAACCAGCAAGCACCTTAGAGGAGCTAGCAGGGAGAGTAAAAACTCATATAGACCTGGAGAGGCACAGAGCAAGTAAGAAAGCCAAAATTCAAGCAGCTAAGGAAGACAATGCAAAGCCGAACAGAGGAAAGCCACCTCAGGCACCTCAACACACAAGGCAGCAGGAATGGCGTCCGCCCCAGCAAAGAAATCAAATGGGCGAACCACTGAAAGCTAGGGAAATCAACGTCATCAAGTTCATCCCATTAAACGCCACTCCAGCTACTGTCCTCAGAGAGATGCGGAATCAGAAACTCTGGTCACCCCCTGCAAGGTGGAGAGCCCCAATGGTGGGGACACACAAGGATAGATGGTGTGATAACCATGAAGCATACGGGCATGACACGAACGAATGCTTCAGCCTAAAGCTAAGCATCAACAATGTCATCCAAAGGGGAGAACTAAAGCAGTTCGTGGATCATGGGGGCAACAGCATACAGTTAGGGCCATCATACAGGGACAAAGGCAATAGCAAGGTAGACTACAATCCTCCACCCAACAAGAGAGGAACCATAAACATGATACACGGAGGAGTGGTATCAGGTGGCCCAACTGCTAATGCAAGGGAGGTTTACGCATCAAAACTGAGTTCAGTGCCAAGGTGGAGGAAAAGGCCACGAGAAGGAGAGGAGATGAAGATTGAATTCTCGGAGAAGGACAAGAGCCACATTGTCTTCCCACATGACGATGCGTTAGTCATCACGATAGACATTGATAATTTCGATGTAAAGAGAATACTGGTAGATGGGGGCAGCTCGGCAGACCTCCTAAGCCTAAGGGTCCTAGAGGAAATAGGGAAAACAAAGGCAGACATCAAACCAGTCAACTTCCCTCTGGTTGGCCTCTCAGGGGGCAACAAGTTACCTCTGATGGATACAGTTGAAGGTGAACATTAACTTCTTGGTGGTTGAAAGCTTGGGAGCCTACAACGGGATCCTAGGAAGAACAACCATAAACCCATATGAAATCGTGCCATCCACCGTACACCAGAAACTGAAGTACATCACTGAGAATGGAGTTGGAGAAGTCCTGGGTGACCAACGCACTGCAAGGCAGTGCTACGTCAACTGCATGAGACGGGGATCACTCAGGACAGACACAGTGGCAATGGTCATGGTAGGAACCGACCAAGACAACAAGAAGGTGATGAGGAAACAAAGGCAAAGAAAAATGAAGAACGGAGTTGCACTCCGCCTGAGCAGACAGTTTTTTCAAAGAATGGCTAAGAAGAGACACATGAGCAAGGCTGTAAAGGTAACAAGCATACCTTGGCAACCAGAAACCGCACAAGGAAGAAGAACAAGGGACTCCATCATAAGAGGATTCCAACACATTGTTGACATCAAGCAAATGCCGTGGGAGCCAGTGTCAAGCTACTTCGAAAGATTCTCCAGTTATGGTGCCAATATGGACATCACAAGAGGAGAAGTCGTCAGAGCCTTCATTAGAAACATGCATCCAAACTCATTTGAGGCCTATGGAGGGCTTTATGAGACTGTCATGACAAACACGATGAGACAGCTCAAGGAAAAGCTAGACAAGGCGTTTGCAAAGGAGATGGAGCAATGGGATGAAGTCCCGGAGAAAGAAAGAGAGATTGACACACTTGGAGGAGGTGTAAATTTCAAATTCACACCCCTTACAGTGAGCACAGAAGAAATTTTTCAAAAGCACCTCAAGAAGGAGCTACCCACATGCAGAGAGGAGGGCAAGGCCTTCCTAGGAAGAGATGCACAGGGATGGTGTGAGTACCATGGGACCTGGGGGCATCAAACCAACAACTGCATGGTGTTGAAGATAGAAGTGGAGGAAATGATTCACAATGGAGGCCTAAAGGAGTACGTGGCAACAGACAAATTGACCACCCCATATCCTTAGTTTCATATTTAGCACTTCGCATGTTCAAGCTTTCTAAGTTTTTCAAAAACAACTTTTGAGAAGGAGAACTCACGAAGTTACTCCAACTCTACAACTATCTTTGATTTCCTCCAAAGGGTGTCTTGACCCACCCAAGGCACCCCATGTGTACAAAAAACATGAATGCTCTTAAGGGAGTAGGATTTCCTTCAGGGGTATTTTCCAATGAATGTGGTGATATAATCATGAAGTTATCCTTACACAGATATGACTTCAAGTCAACAACGAATTTTCGACGCCCCCAAGAGCGTATCTTGAGAGTAGTTTCAATACTACGACCCTCGACGCTCCCAAGAGCGTATCTTGAGAGTAGTTTTCATACTACGACCTTCGACGCCCCCAAGAGCGTATCTTGAGAGTAGTGTTCATACTACGACCTTCGACGCCCCCAAGAACGTATCTTGAGAGTAGTTTTTATACTACGTCCTTCGACGCACCAAGAGCGTATCTTGAGAGTAGTTTCCAAAAACTACGAATTTCGACGCCCCCAGGAGCGTATCTTGAGGTAGATTTGCAACCTACCAGATTCGACGCCCCCAAGAGCGTATCTTGAGGTAGAAAAAACACTACCAGATTCGACGCCCCCAAGAGCGTATCTTGAGGTAGATTTCAAACTACCAGCTTCGACGCCAACCAGGAGCGTATCTTTGATCTAACTTGTGCCCTCCGGGAGCCTATCCTGTGAAACGTTAAGTGCCCTCCGAGAGCCAGTCTCGTGAACAGATTTCGACGCCCACCAGGAGCGTATCTTTGGTCTAACCTGTGCCCTCCGGGAGCCTATCCTGTGAAACGTTAAGTGCCCTCCGAGAGCCTGTCTCGTGAACAGACTCGACACCCACCAAGAGCGTATCTTTGGTCTAACAATACCATACATACCATTCAAAGGGTATCAGAAGAGAGCATTACACCATACTAAGAAGGATTCCATGAGAAAGTAATTTCAAAGTAAAGTGATATGAAGAACACATAATGTTTTTTCTTGATGAAATAGCAGGTATGGCATGAAGGAAAACACGAAAGAAGGATAAGTAAAGGAAACACACCAAGAGAAGAGTCCATAATCAAAGGAGTACATACAAAAGCATACGAAGTACCAATGTAAAGCCAAGTGAACCACATAGTCAACAGCACAATACGACAAAGGAAAGCAACACAAAACCCCACAACAATCCCAAAAGATACTCAACCCATCAAAGGGGAGAAAGAGTATGGTTATATATACAAAGATAGCAAGGTGTCGATACATCAATCAGAGCCTTCGGGGGAGTCACCCTGACCCCCTGAGGCTGAACCACCGGCAGAGATGGAGGAAGAGGAAGAGGAGTCTGAAGTATCGATATCCACATGCGTAGCATCCACCTGTGTAGGGGCAAGCTCGTCTGCAACAGCAGCCTGACCCCTAAGGACAGCCATGTAACCAGTAGCGTATGGCCCAAAATCACCAAGATCGCCAACTGGAAATTGAGGATCAATGCGGAAAATATGATCAACCAGATACTCACCAAACTGGTTCATCTCCTGAGTGAGCCGCACGCTATAGTCAGCAGTGAAGGCAGAAGAAGCCTTGTATTCAGACACTGCGACAGTCCTCTCCTCCGCCAGGCACCTAGCCTCCAACGTCCGCAACTCCTCAGAATGGAGTGAAGATGCAACCTCAGCCTCCCGGCGTAAGCTACCTACGGTAGTCTCAAGTAAGGACACTTGGTCCCTGAGCTCCTGCATCTTCAGATCAGATAAGCGCGCCTTCTCAGCAGCAGTGGCGAGCTCCGCCTTCAGAGAGACCTGGCTGTCCTCAAGAGTCTTCTTCTCGTCAGATAGCTCGAGCACGAGGGATGACATGTTCACCATGTCAGACATACCCTGATAATTTAAACAAGGGATGAGTAACCGAAAAACCAACCACATAAAAGTAAAAAGAAGAAAGCAAGGAACAACTCACAGGCGCATAACGAGAGAGTACACCAAGAACGAAGCGCCGAGTCTCCCCAGGAGACTTAGGCTGAGCAGCACGATCGCTAGGAGGGATGGCACCGCGAAGTACACGGATGCCAACCTCAGGAGTCCGCAAAGAGGAGCCGCTATCAAGGTGGAACTCCTTCAAACCAGCGAAGGGAGTCCACTCAGACCCAACGACATCCTCGTCAGTAAGACGTGCGAAGTCCTTCCGACTCAAAGCCGGAGGCCCACCTATACAAACGAAGCAAGTCAAAGGAAAATATAAACATAGAAGCATCAGTGATAAGGTAGAGATCGAACCTGATGACCGTGCCCTCGGCTGGGGGACAGGGGAACCATCACCAACAGGTCGCTTCCCTTTATCAGCTCGGGAAGGCACCTCTTCGACCACCATCTCTTTATCGCGAGACAGGGTCGGGGGACGAACAACAGGCGAAGGAGGATCCGCAGCCTTCTTCCTCTTGACAGCCGAGGCCCCGGCCTCAGAGTCAGATCTCCGCGACTTGGACTTAGAAGGTCCAGAGTCCTTGCCTACGGAGACAACCCTCTCGGTCACCAAGGGAGAGCGCCCTAGCAATGTAAGAAAAACAAGATAAGGAAAACACAAGTATACCATAAAGAAGCAAACAGGAGGAAGTATACCAGAGGCCCCAGCCTTCTTCCCAAGCATGGGGGACTTCTTCAGGGCAGAGTTAGAAGGAGCCTTCCTCTTGCTCAGATCGACTGGTGCTCCCTGCACGTTATAGGTTTTTCTGTGAAACCAACCTACAAAGGAAAAGCAGAAAGTAAATAAAGATGAGGAGACTAAGTAACATACCGAACCCCCGGAGTCAGGAGTCAAACTGATCCCTGCCTCATAAAGATCCGTCTCAGACACTAAGGACACGGGGCAGTATGATCGGGTCCTGTTGCTCTCATGAATGATCTTCATAGTCTCTAAATCAACATGTGAAAACTCCCCGAAGGCAGGCCAACCATCCGACCGATCCTCATTCAAGACCGACCAAGTGACATATCGATCCGTGATGAAGAAATAATGCTTGGCCCAGTGACTTGCCGAGTAGTCACTCCGGGCCACGAAGCGAAGAGAGGTATCCCACTCGACCCCACTCAACCCGAAATCAGCAAATCTAGAATCCTTGAGGGACGGATGGCGAGTTACAAAACTCGCTAAGCCTACTTTCCTCTGATATTGGAACCGGTAGAAGCATCGGAACAGAACCAGCGAATACTTCCAGGAGTACCAGTGGCACAACACCCGGAAGCCCACCCAGATGCGGAGGGCACTAGGAGCAAGGTTCACGGGAGAAATCCTAAAGAACCTACTCAACTCTACGAGATCATCGCAGTAAGGCAGTCTCAACCAAAATCGAATCTGGGAGGGGTAAACGACGACCTTCCCCCTAGGGGGCTCTGTCACCGTCTCACGGGTATTCCCTAAGGAAGGGAGGAAAGGATATAGAGGCTCATCTAAGGGACAGATATCTCCTAAGGTAACGTGCTCATTGTAATCAGACCTAGTTAGGTGGTTCTCCGACAAGGCAGCAAGACCTAAGTCAAAGGTAGCAGGAAATCCCAAAGTTCGAATCAAGTCTCGACCAACACCCCAGCTCAGATCGCAACACTAAGCTAATGATAGGAAAGGAGGTAATGCGACGAAAAGAAGAGAAAAGGAACTCACTCATCCTTCGGAGGATGTAACGCCTCTGCAGAGTCTGTGTGCGGGGACACCACCAGGAATACAGTACCTGCCACGACATGACAAATGTCAAAACGAGAAAATTTCCGAAAAACCGGGAGTACCCCGGCACTCGGCCAACAACAACAACCAAAGATTCGAAAACACCCAACAAAGATAACAAACATGAGCCAAGGACACCACGACAACCAAATCGAACAATTTGGTCCGAACCTAAAGTCGGTTTTCGGGCAAAATTACCATTACGCCCTCCAACGGAAATCAACACACGAATGGCGACTCGACAACAAATTCAAAAGGGGGGTAGTTTAATCGGACAAAAAACTATCTCCGGACGAACGGCCAAAGTTTTTTTTTCCAAATCCACAACTATCTACGGCTATCCACGGCAATCCCACATTCAATCAAGTATCGGCAATCAAGTATCGGCAATTCAAAAATCAACTTTTCACGCGGTAATGAGAAGGAAAAGAGTGGACCTTAGGAAAACCCGACCCGATGTGATAAACGGGTCCGGGATTCAAATTTTGGCGTTGCCGGAAATCAGCCCCTCGCCGAGAATGGTCCGCCGCCGTCGCCGGAGCAGAGCCCAGTCGCCCCACCTTCGTCGCGTCCCGGTGATGGCTGGTCGAAGTCGCCGTGCCCCGTCGATCGTCAGCCACGCCTCAGCCCAGCGCCGTCGTCGTCCTGGTCTGCTAGCCCGTCTCACCTCCACGCCGCCGCTGGTCGCCGTCCGCCCAAGGTTGCGCCGTCGTCTTCAATCGAGCCTCCCGTCGCCGTCCCGCCTGAGCTGCCGGCCGGAATTGCTGGTTCCTCACCGGGGTTTTGGCCGGCCTCCTCCTTGGGTGTGCTCCAAATTCTTTCTTGTTCTCCAAGTGTGAGAAAAGAGGGAAAAGGATGGCTATGGTGGCTAAGTAAGGTATTTTTTAACTCTCCTATATATTTGAAAGGGGGATAGGGTTTTTTAAAGTGGTCCAATCATAACCCTCCATTTAAAATTGGATGGGATCTAAGGGTTAAAGAAAAACTATCACCTTTACCTCCCTTAGACTATGGTTAAGTATATCTCCACTCAAGTTAACATCCCATAGGTTTATTCTTGAGCATCCCATACTTAGAAAAAATTTTAGACCAAAATTAAATTTTTCTCCACTTAGGCAAAATCCCGACATGAAATTGAAGCATAAGTCACTTAGTTGCATTCATATTACATTCCTATGCGAGCATGTATTTTTTGAGTAAACGCCCGTAGCAAAGATAGATTTATTACTCCCACCTCAGACGGACGCGTGCTTAGACACACGTCCGTGCTACTCTGACGTTTACAATTCCTCTATCTCATAAGGCAGGGGGCAGAGTCAGAGGCACGCATCCATGGGTAAGCAAGCATTCAGACGAAAGGTAAAACCCCGGTTTCAAATTGCGCGTGTCATACCATCCTGAAATAGAGTCAATCAAGGGTTAGGCCATTGGTTGACTCGGGGGCATGTGATGGATATACGCCCAATTTGAACCCGTTGACTTCCGAATCGTTTTATTTTTATCACCTCGTTAATGATTGTAAATCGAAACTTCAACCCGAACACTTCGCGAAAACACCAACGGTCCGGACGAGGCCGAAGCGCTCGTCCGGCCAAGTTAGACTCACCTAGGTGAGGTCGGGTGGCCACACCCGACCTCCCCTAGGGGAGATCGGGTTGGCCAACCCTATCTCCCCTAGGAGGGGTTGGGTGGCCTCACCCAACCCCTACCCTTGGGGGTCGGATTTTCCTTCCCCCCAAGGGCCCCGGCACCATTCTCAGACTCCCATACTCGGCTTATTCCGCCAACCTTCTCCGTATCCTAAGGTCTTAATTATGTGTTTAAAGGTTAATTAACTGTGTTTAAAGGTTAACGATGTCATTAAGCCACCTTAATGACACCGTTGCCTATAAATACCACACCTCCACTATTCATTCGATCATCTTGGCAAGTTGCATAATTTTGCTCTGACATCTCTCTAGCTTTATCTCTCTAAAACCGTACTGACTTAGGCATCGGAGAGGGTTCATCAGGCACCACCCCCCCCCCTCTGTGCCTGGTATTGCCCCTCTTGCAGGGCGAGAGGAGAAGAGAAGCTAAGGACGGAAGGACACAAGCTAGGACAGCACAACCCGAGAGCACCGAATCCGCAACATCTCCAGTGAGGAACGAGACTTGAGTCGACCGCCCGTTGACCCCAGACTCGGAACCTAACACAAAGCACATTTTCCAGCTCGTTCAGCCACTTGCCCTTCAAGGCATAGACCCTTTTCTTCAGGCCATCCATCACGATTTTGTTGGCTGATTCCACCTGGCCATTAGTCTGAGCATGGCGTACAGAAGCTGTCCGATGCTCGATATTCAACTCTTCCAAATACTCCTTCACCTGAGACCCGTTAAACGGTGGACCATGGTCGCTGATCACCACCTTAGGAATCCCGTATCTGGACACAATGTGAGTCTGGAGGAACTTGACGATCTGGTTCCCCGTCGTTCTGGCCAATGCCTTTGCCTCTATCCATTTCGAAAAATAATCGATAGCTACAATTAAATACTTACATTGGCCTTGTGCTTGTGGAAGAGGTCCCACCAAGTCGATACCCCACTGCGCGAAGGGCCAAGCGCTCTTGATGGATGTCAGATTAGCAGCCGGAGCCACAATACTCGCGGCGTACCTCTGGCACGCATCACAGGACCGGACCAACGTCGTCGCCTCCTTGCTCATCGTAGGCCAATAATAGCCTAAGTTCAGCACTTTCCTCATAATGGATCGGGCCCCTTCATGACAAGCCGCGACCCCTTCATGCACCTCCTACAGGATTCGATTTGTGTCGGGCTCTGCCACACACTTCAAGTACGGAGTCGAGAACCAGCCCTTCTTGTATAGCTGATTGTCCAGCATCACGTAATTAGCCGCGATCCGACGTATCCTGTCGGCTACTACTTTATCATCGGGGACTGCCCCCGTAGTCAGGTATGCGACTATCGGGGTCATCCAAGTGGGCTCCTCCTCCGATCTTGCTTCAATGGCACATACCTGTGTCGGGTCGGTGGTCGATAAGATCACCTTCTCCAAGAAATGCACCTTCTGATTTTCCTCCAAGGGTGCCCCCAGGGCAAATTTGCTCAAGGCGTCTGCCTCCACGTTTTCCTCCCTCTGGATCGCCTCGATGTCGAAGTTTTTAAAGCTCTCCTTCAAGGCTTGTACCTCGCGCAGGTACTTCTTCATTATCGGGCACTTCGCTTCGTATCGCCCTTGAACCTGGTTTACGATCAGGGCCGCGTCACACTTTACTTTCAAGTGAGCAACTCCCGTACCTTTGGCAATTTTCAGGCCCGTGATAAGAGCCTCATACTCCGCTTCGTTGTTCGTGGCCTTAAACGTTAAAGCCAAGGCATATCGGAGTGGTTCACCTTGGCCTGGTGGTATCAACACAAAGCCTGCTCCTGATCCGTCTGAACTTGAGGAGCCATCCGTATACATCTCCCAGGTATTTTCCTCGTTTAGCTGTTCTAACTGCTCTGCCCTCTCTGGTTGTTCTTCTGTCGGGACCTCCATGGTTTCCCCCTCTACAGGGCCCACTTCTTCTAGATCGGGGGCTGTAGATTCTGCTATGAAATCAGCCAATGCCTGGCCCTTAATAGCCGTTCTCGGAGCAAAGTGTATGCGAAACTCACTAAGCTCGACTGCCCACTTGACTAATCTCGCCGACGCATCCGGTCGGTTCAAAAAATGCTTCAGAGGCTGGTTCGTCAGCACAGTAATCTCGTGTGCATGGAAATAAGGCCTTAGCTTCCGAGCATTTATAATCAGCGCAAAGAGATACTTCTCAACGGCAGGATAATTCAATTCAGACTTGGCAAACGCCTTGCTTACATAATAGAAGGGGACTTGATTACCCTCGACAACCTTCACTAATACAGAGGTAATGGCAAATTCAGAAACAGCCAAATAAGATAGAGCGGCTCGCCTGGAACCGGTATCACCAACGGCGGGAGGGTGCGGAGGTGCTGCTTGAGTGCCTGAAACGCTTCTTCACACTTGGCGGTCCACTCAAACTTCTTGTTGGCCCTCAGGACTTCAAAAAATGGCATTGATCGGTCGCTTGCTTTGGACAGGAAGCGATTCATTGCAGTCAGTCGGCCATTCAGCACTTGCACCTCCCGATGGTTTATCGGAGACTGCATCTCCTCAATCGCCCTCAGCTTCTCGGGATTCACCTCAATTCCTCTTTGGCTCACCATAAAGCCCAGAAATTTCCCTGAGTGGACTCCGAAGGCGCATTTCGTCGGGTTTAAGCGAACCTGATGAAGCCTCATCCGCTCAAACGCCATGGCTAGGTTGTGCACATGATCCTCCGCTTGTCGGGACTTCACCAGCATATCATCCACGTAAGCCTCCATGGTCTCCCCTAGCATATCTCCGAACAGATTGTTCACCATCCGCTGGTAGGTTGCCCCGGCATTGATCAACCCGAAAGGCATGACATCGTAGTGATAGATGTCACTATCTGCATAGAATGCTGTGTGAGGAGCGTCTTCCTTAGCCATCTTGATCTGGTTATAGCCCGAATATGCATCCATGAAGCTCAACAGCTCGTGTCCCGACGTGGCATCCACCAGCTGGTCGATTCTCGGGAGCGGGTAACAGTCCTTCGGGCAAGCCTTATTCAGGTCGCGGAAATCAACGCACATTCGCCACTTCCCGTTGTTCTTCTTCACCAGTACTGGATTAGCAACCCAGGTCTGGAATCGGAGCTCTTTGATAAACCCAGCATCGAGCAACCTGCCCACCTCCTGTTGGATCGCGATCCTCTTGTCTGTACCCATCGGACGCCTTTTCTGCGTGATAGGTTTGATCGCGGGATCAATCTTCAGCTCATGCACAATCATGTCGGGGCTGATTCCTGGCATGTCACTCGGGGACCAGGCAAACAGCTCATTGAACTCCTTCGGCAGCTCAATCAATTTTCGGGCTGACTCCTCAGTCAGAGCAGACCCGATTTTCACCTTTCTCCGAGGCCCATCAATCTCAACCTCTTTTAGATCCTCCACGGGGGCGGGACGCCCAAACTCCTCTCTGGGATCAGTATCTGTCTGTAGGACAGTCATGGCCTCTCATATCCTCCTTCGGGTGGTGTTGACATAACATTTTCGGGAAGCCACCTGGTCGCCCTTGACCTCTCCGACTCCATGATCAGTCGGGAACTTCATCTTCTGGTGTACAGTCGAGGCAACCGCCATCAGGGGGTTGATGGTAGTTCTCCCGATGATCGCGTTGTAAGTCCCCGCGGAATCAACCACTACAAACTCCACGTTCCTCCTCTCTGATTTCCATCCGCTACCAAATTCCACTGGTAGGGTGATCACTCCTAGCGGATAGGAGGTGGAGCCAGAGAATCCGATCATCGGGAATTTCGCTTCCTTCAGGTCCTTCTTTGTCTTCCCCATGGCCTCTAGTGTATCCATGAACGGAATATCGGAGGAGCTCCCTCCGTCGATCAAAATCCGTTTCATCTCGTACCCGTTCACATCCAAGGTCACGACCAGAGCGTCATCGTGCGAAGTTTCCACGCCTATGAGATCCTCCGACGAAAAGGAGATCACCATCTCTTCCTTCAGGATCCAAGATCGAGACCTCTTACCCAACACCACAGCAGTAGGAATTCTAGAGGCATAAACCTCTCGGGAGGACGAGGTATCACCCCCTGCGGCAAACCCTCCGTGAATCACGTTGATCGTGCCTCGCTTCTCCTTACGGGCACCGGAAGACTCTGGGTCGGACCTCTTCTTCTTTGGGGACCGATCGCGGGATCGGGAACGGGACCGTGATCGGGATCGAGAGCGGGATCGACACCGCTTATCCCCGACAAATTCCTTAAGCTTCCCTTTCTGGATCAGCTTTTCGATCTCCTTCTTCAACTCCCGACAATGATTGGTGTCGTGGCCATTCGCGCGATGGAATCGACAGTAGCGATCTGTGCGGGATCCCAAGAACTCTCCTTCCTTCTTCGGGGGGTACCTAGAGATACCCTGTCGCTCCATGACCGTTAAGACCTCCGCCATAGAGCTGTTGAGAGGAATGTCATGATCCTCCCGCCTGTCCTTCTTCGAGGAACGCCTATCATCCCTGCGATCAGAGCGACCTCGACTTCCTTCGGCTTTATCCTTCGACTTACGCTCGTCTAAGGGTTTGACCGACTGCTTTCCCTTATTCGACTTCGGGGGCTCCAGCTCTCCAGCGGCTATCTTCGATTCTTGGACATCTATTTGCCGCTTCACCCTCTTCTGCAACGCCTCCATATTCCACACAGCCTTCTCAGCCACGCTGTGCATCAAGTCGGAACCGTAGGGGGCTGTGAAATCTCCTCATCAATCTCCGCCACGCTGGCCGTGTACCGCTGGTAATAGTGTGCCAGCGACTCGTCGGGCCTCTGTACCACCTTGGTCAAGGACCTCACACTCTTAAGCAAATCTCTACGACCCTGGTACTGCTGAATGAACCGGTCGTGCATATCAGCCCAGCAGGTGATGCAGCCTGGGGGCAGACTGAAGAACCAGGTCAGGGCTCTCTCGCCAAGTGTATTCGGGAATAGCGTACACACAATATCTTCATTCGGGGCTCTGCCCAGACACCACATGAGGTGCTTCTGGACATGACGAACCGGATCTCCCTCACCGTCATACTCCTTTATCGTGGGGATACCCAGCCCTGGAAGGGCGAGGGTATCAATGAGTCGAGGAACGAAGGGATGAGTAGTGATGGGTTCGATTACAGCCGTCAGGCCCTTTAACGGGGAGGAAACGGCGAACAGGCCCACCAGGCCCAAAATGAAGGTCGGGATGACCTAGGAGAAGGGTCCCGACGAAGGGAGTCCCGACGATGAAAGGTCCCGACAGTTGAGCTGGAAGCTCCCGATGAGAAGCCTTTAAGTAGGCCCCGATGATAAATCCCTGAGAATGATAGGCCCTGTCACGACGACGAGGGGCCCCGAGCGGTGACACAACGAGACAACTCTGGAGTCCCCGACAGGAGTCGGGACTCGTTATCAGAGGATAAGGCCAAGATACACGGGGCGTGGCCGAGATACGCGGAACGTGGTTAAGATACACGGAGCGTGGCCGAGATACGCGGGGCGTGGCCGAGATACACAAGATCATGGCCTAGATAGGCGGGATCACATCCGAGATATGCGGGATACGGGCTAACCACCCCCAACGGTTCACCAGGTACCTGAGGCATCTCTTCGCCTATAAAAGGGCAAGAGATCACCTCAGAACACTTACGTTGAATTACATACCCTTTGTGATTATTGCTTGCCAGTTCGTATTAGGCACTCATTTAAGCATCGGAGAGTATTCTGGGTCACCGCCCGGTCTATCCCCTCTTGCAGGATTGCGTGGAGCAAAGGAGCTAGGATTGCCGTCAAAGTCCGTACCGGAGTTCCACCGTGATCCAACATTGGCGCCGTCTGTGGGAATCAAACAAAAAGCTGATATGCCTTCTACTCGATCGATGGCGGCTGGCAAGCACAGAAGACAGGGACAATCCGGTAGTTCCCGTCACCCCGCTGCAACAAATCTGGATTCAGTACCAGAACAGGAGGAAAACCAGAACCATCCCCCGGCTGAGCTCTCCCAAACAGGGGGGCACAATGGAGATCCCGAAGATATTGCTCCTCAGCACCAGGGCAATAGGGGGCAGGAGGCTCCCCCAGCTACAGACTTGACAAGGGCCGTGGCAGAAGCCATGCCCATGTTTCTGGCAGCCGTGGAGGCTCTCTTGGATCGAAGAGAAGCTGCAAGGAAGCAGGAGGAGATGCCCCCGTTGGAGGAAGTGGCCCCGCCAACAGAGGGTCGGAACGCACAGGAAGCCCCGCCCCGAGGCCAGGACAGAAGTAGGGCAACCGGTCAGCCGGAGAGGTTCGTGGTTGATGGGCCAGGACCAGTACAGCACAGGACCATTCCCCTGAATGGTCCCATCACTCCCGACCAGGTGGTAAAGATCGTGAACATCTGTATGGGAGAGCAGAAGCCGCTGGTATCGGAGCTAAGGGATCGATCCACTCATCCCTTCGTTCCCCGACTCATCGACACCCTAGCCCCGCCTGGGCTAGGCATCCCCACGATAAAGGAGTACGATGGCGAAGGAGATCCAGTTCGTCATGTCCAGAAACACCTCATGGCGTGTCTGGGAAGAGCCCCGAGTGAAGACATAGTGTGTACGCTGTTCCCGAACACACTTGGAGAAAGAGCCCTGACCTGGTTCTTTAGTCTGCCCCCAGGCTGCATCACTTGCTGGGCAGATATGCATGTAGGAATCGAGGCCGCCCTGATCGAAGGGACGATAGGCGTTCTTCAAGGAAAGATAAGCGGGAGGATCTCGACATTCCTCTCAACTGCTCCATGGCGGAAGTACTGACCGTCATGGAACGACAGGGTATCTCTCGGTACCCCCCAAAGAAGGATGGAGAATTCTTGGGATCTCGCACGGATCGCTACTGCCGATTTCACCGCGCAAATGGTCACGACACCAATCACTGTCGGGAACTAAAGAAGGAGATCGAAAAGCTGATCCAGAAGGGGAAGCTCAAAGAATTTGTCATGGATAAGCGATGTCGATCCCGCTCTCGGTCCCGATCGCGGTCCCGTTCCCGATCCCGGGATCGGTCCCCAAAGAAGAAGAGAACCGATCCAGAGTCATCCGGTGCTCGCAAGGAGAGACGGGGCACTATCAATGGGATCCACGGAGGATTTGCTGCTGGAGGTGATACTTCATCCGCCCGAGAGGTCTATGCCTCTAGAATCCCTACGGCGGTGGTGTTGGGTAAAAGGTCCCGATCCTGGACCTTGAAAGAAGAGATGGTAATCTCCTTTTCGTCGGAAGACCTCATAGGCATGGAGACTCCGCACGACGATGCCTTGGTTGTAACCTTGGATGTAGACGGGTTCGAAATGAAGAGAATTCTAATCGACGGAGGGAGCTCCTCCGACATTCTATTCATGGACGCGCTAGAGGCTATGGGGAAAACAAAGAAAGATCTGAAGGAGGCAAACTTCCCGATGGTCGGGTTCTCTGGCTCAACCTCCCATCCGCTAGGAGTAATCACCTTACCAGTGGAGTTTGGTAGCGGGTGGAAATCAGAAAGGAGGAACGTGGAATTTGTCGTGGTTGATTCCGCAGGGACCTACAACGCGATTATCGGGAGAACCACCATTAATCCCCTGATGGCAGTTGCCTCGACAGTGCACCAGAAGATGAAGTTCCCGACCGACCATGGAGTCGGAGAGGTTAAGGGCGACCAGGTGGCTTCTCGAAAATGCTATGTTAACGCCACCCGAAGGAGGAGACGAGAAGCCATGACTGTCCTTCAGACAGACACGGATCCTAGAGAAGAGTTTGGGTGTCCCGCCCCCGTTGAAGATCTGAAAGAAGTCGAGATCGACGGACCCCAGAGGAAGGTGAAAATCGGGTCTGCCCTGACTGAAGAGACAGCACGGAAGTTAATTGAATTATTGAAGGAGTTCAAGGAGCTGTTTGCCTGGTCCCCTAGCGATATGCCAGGAATCAGCCCCGATGTAATTGTACACGAGCTGAAGATAGACCCCGCGATCAAGCCTATCACACAGAAAAGGCGTCCAATGGGCACGGATAAGAAGATCGCGATCCAGCAGGAGGTGGGCAGGTTGCTCGATGCTGGGTTTATTAAAGAGCTCCGATTCCAACTTGGGTTACTAATCCCGTGCTGGTAAAAAAGACTAACGGGAAATGGCGAATGTGTGTGGATTTCCGCGACCTGAACAAGGCTTGCCCAAAGGACTGTTACCCACTCCCGAGGATCGACCAGCTGGTGGATGCCACGTCGGGACATGAGCTGTTAAGTTTCATGGATGCGTATTCAGGCTACAACCAGATCAAGATGGCCAAGGAAGACGCTCCTCATACAGCGTTTTACGCAGACAGTGACATCTACCACTACGATGTCATGCCTTTCGGGTTAATCAATGCTGGGGCAACCTACCAACGGATGGTGAACAAACTGTTTGGAGATATGCTGGGAGAAACCATGGAAGCTTACGTGGATGATATGCTGGTGAAGTCCCGACAAGCCGAGGATCATGTGCACAACCTAACCATGGCATTTGAACGGATGAGGCTCCATCAAGTTCGCTTGAAACCGACGAAATGCGCCTTCGGAGTCCACTCAGGGAAGTTTTTGGGCTTTATGGTGAGCCAGAGAGGAATTGAGGTGAATCCTGAGAAGCTGAGGGCAATCAAGGAGATGCAGTCTCCGATAAACCATCGGGAGGTACAAGTGCTGAATGGCCGATTAGCTGCAATGAATCGCTTCTTGTCCAAAGCCAGCGACCGATCAATGCCGTTTTTTGAAGTCCTGAGGGCCAACAAGAAATTCGAATGGACCGCCAAATGTGAAGAGGCGTTCCAAGCACTCAAGCAGCACCTTCGCACACTCCCGCCGTTGGCGAAACCGGTTCCAGGCGAGCCGCTCTACCTTTATTTGGTTGTTTCTGAATTTGCCATTAGCTCTGTGTTAGTAAAAATTGTCGAGGGTAATCAAGTCCCCGTCTATTATGTAAGCAAGGCGTTTGCCAAGTCTGAATTAAACTATCCCGCCGTTGCTTTGCGTTGATTATTACTGCTCGGAAGCTAAGGCCTTATTTCCACGCACACGAGATTACTGTGCTGACGAACCAGCCTTTGAAGCATTTTTTGAACCGACCGGATGCGTCGGGAAGATTAGTGAAATGGGCAGTAGAGCTTAGTGAGTTTCGCATACACTTCGCTCCAAGAACAGCCATTAAAGGCCAGGCACTGGCGGATTTTATAGCAGAATCTACAGCCCCCGATCTAGAAGAAGCGGGCCCTGTAGAGGGGGCAACCATGGAGGTCCCGATAGAAGAACAACCAGAGAGGGCAGAGCAATCAGAACAGCCAAACAATGAAAATACCTGGGAGATGTACACGGATGGCTCCGCGAGTTCGGACGGATCAGGAGCGGGCTTTTTGTTGATACCACCGGGTGAAGGTGAACCGCTCCGATACGCCTTGGCTTTAACATTCAAGGCCACAAACAACGAAGCGGAGTATGAAGCTCTTATCACGGGCCTAAAAATTTCTAAAGGCACTGGAATCGATCACTTAAGAGTGAAGTGCGACGCAGCCTTAATCGTGAACCAGGTTCAAGGGCGATACGAAGCAAGAAGTCCAATAATGAAGAAGTATCTACGCAAGGTACAAGCCTTGAAGGAGAGCTTTAAAAGCTTCGATATCGAGGCAATCCCAAGGGAAGAAAACGTAGAGGCAGACGCCCTGAGCAAATTTGCCCTGGGGGCACCCTTAGAGGAAAATCGGAAGGTACACTTCTTGGAGAAGGTAATCCTATCGACCATCGACCCGACGCAGGTGTGCACCGTTGAGGCAAAATCAGAGGAGGAGCCCACTTGGATGACCCCGATAGTCGCGTATTTGACTACGGGCGCAGTCCCCGATGATAAGATAGCAGCAGACAGGATATGTCGGATCGCGTCTGATGGATATACGCCCAATTTGAACCCGTTGACTTCCGAACTGTTGTATTTTTATCATTCCATTACCGGTTGTAAATCGAAACTTCAACCCGAACACTTCGCGAACACATCAACGGCTCGGACGAGGCCGGAGCGCTCGTCCGGCCGAGACAAACTCACCTAGGTGAGGTTGGGAGAGATCGGGTTGGCCGACCCGATCTCTCCTAGGAGAGATCGGGTTGGCCAACCCCATCCTCCCTAGAAGGGGTTGGGTGCCCTCACCCAACCCCTACCCTTGGGAGTCGGACTTCTCCCCCCCCCCCCCCAAGGGCCCCTGCGCCATTTTCGGACACCCACACTCGGTTCACATCGCCTACCTTCTCCGTATCCTAAGGTCTTAATTATGTACTTAAAGGTTAATTAAGTGTGTTTAAAGGTTAACGATGTCATTAAGCCACCTTAATGACACCGTTGCCTATAAATACCCCACCTTCACAACTCATTTGATCATCTTGGCAATTTGGATTATTTTGCTCTGACATCTCTCTAGTTTATCTCTCTAAAAAGAATACTGACTTAGGCATCGGAGAGGGTTCACCAGGCACCACCCCCCCTCCGTGTCTGGTACTGCCCCTTCTGCAGGGTAGAAGGAGAGAAGAAGCAAAGGAAGGAAGGAAGGAAGGAAGGAAAGACATAGGCTAAGACAGGGCAACTCAGGAATACCGGATCACACACATCCCCAGTAAGGAGTGAGATCAAAGCCGACCACCCGTTGACCTAGATCTCATAACCTAACACTTGGCGCCGTCTGTGGGCTTCGGACAGAAAGCCTAATTATCACCAGCTAGATGGCAGGCGTATATGTCATTCATGGGGGTTATGGAGCTGGAGGAGAGTCAGCGAATGCCAGAGAAGCATACATGGCAGAGTTAGGGGCTCCTAAGCCAAAAGAAGAACAAGCAGAAGGAAAGAGAGAAGACATAATAGAATTTTCAAGAAGAGACATGGAGCATGTGTTACCAGACAACAAGGATGCCCTGGTCATAACAATGAAGATCACTGATATGGACATTGGAAGAATCCTAATAGACAGTGGAAGCTCACCCAACATCATTAGCAAGAAAGTCCTCAACATACTAGGAGTAAGGCCAAGTAGCATAAAACAGGTTCACTCCCCCTTGGTAGGATTTTCAGGAGAGCCAACATACCCACTGGGGGCAGTCACACTACCTGTGACACTGGGTACAGGCCAGAGGCAGTTAAAGATTGATGTCCCATTCTTCATCACAGAAGAAATGGAGGAGTACAATGGGGTCCTGGGTACCACTACAATCAACAAGTGGGGTATGGTACCATCAACACTACATTAGAAAATGAAATTCCCCACAGGCCAAGGAATAGGGGAAGTAAAAGGTAACCAGAAGGTAGCAAGGAAATGTGCAAGGATTGCACTAGGCAAGAGGAAGAAAACAAGAGAAGTCCTACTAGTAGATGAGGACCCAAGAGAAGATCATGGAAGACCAGCCCCCATGGAGGAACTAAAAGAGATACTCATAGAAGAACCCGATAGGAAGGCCAAAATCGGGACTGCCTTATCTCAGGAAGAGGAAAACCACTTAGTAGCTTTACTAAGGGAATACAAGGATCTGTTCGCCTGGTCACCAAGTGATATGCCAGGAATATCAGAAGAGGTAATCTCACACAAGCTCAATATAGACGCAGCAACGCGACCAACAACACAGAAGGTGAGACCAATGGAAGGAAGCAAAAAGATAGCTATCCAAGAAGAAGTAGAAAAGCTACTAAAGGCAAAGTTCATCAAAGAAATCAGATTCCAGACATGGGTGGCAAACCAGTACTGGTAAAGAAGCCGGGGGGAAGTTGGAGAATGTGTATCGACTATCGTGACTTAAACAAAGCATGCCCAAAGGACTCATATCCGTTACCAAGAATAGATCAGTTAGTGGATGCAACATCAGGTCACCAACTAATGAGCTTCATGGATGCATACTCAGGATACAACCAGATAAAAATGGCCCCCGAGGACGCCCCTCACACAGCATTCTATGCTGATAGCGAGATATACCATTACACGGTGATGCCTTTCGGACTCATAAATGCTGGAGCAACATATCAAAGAATGGTCAACAAAATCTTTGGGGACATGATAGGAAAGACAATGGAGGCATATGTGGACGATATGATAGTCAAATCCAAAGAGAAGAAGGACCATGTGGAGAACCTTCGCTCAACATTCGAGAGGATGAGGCAGTACCAAGTCCGTCTAAATCCGAAAAAATGCGCATTTGGGGTGCAATCAGGGAAATTTTTAGGCTTCATGGTAAGCCAGCGAGGCATAGAGGTAAACCCCGAAAAACTTCAAGCAATTGAAGAAATGCAGTCACCTACGAAGCACAAAGAGGTTCAACGACTGAACGGGAGGTTGGCAGCCCTTAACAGATTCCTATCCAAAATAGGAGACAAGGCATTACCCTTCTTTGAGGTACTAAGGGCAAACAAGAAATTTGAATGGACACCGAGATGTGAGGAAGCCTTCCAGCAACTCAAGCAACACCTAAAAACACTACCGCCCTTAGCAAAGCCTACACCAGGGGAGCCCCTCTACCTCTACATCTCCGTGAGCAATGTGGCAGTAAGCTCAGTGCTAATTAAAGAACAAAACGCTGCACAATTGCCGGTATACTTCGTAAGCAAAACATTGGCAAAGTATGAGATCAACTACTTGCCAATAGAAAAGTACCTCTATGCACTGATTATATCAGCAAGAAAGTTGAGACCGTATTTTCATGGGCATGAAGTAACAGTCCTCACAGACCAACCATTGAAACACCTCCTACAGAGACCAGACACATCGGGAAGACTGACCAAATGGGCAATTGAGCTAAGTGAGTTTCGCATTCATTTCGCCCCAAGAACAGCCATAAAGGGTCAGGCTCTAGCAGATTTTATCGCCGAATTCACTGGAATTAATCCAGACGAAGACTTGGGAGAAGTCAAAACTACATGCGAGGCAAGTAGTAGTCAGGAGAAACAATCAGAAGAATTATGGGAGATGCATACTGATGGGTCATCCAACGGAGGAGGTTCAGGTGCAGGCCTCTTACTATACCCACCAAACAGCGATACACCTATGCGCTATGCCATGGCACTTACCTTTAAGGCAACAAACAATGAGGCTGAGTACGAAGCACTAATAACTGGCCTGAGAATAGCCAAAGGAGTAGGGGCAAAGCATTTAAGGGTCAAGTGTGATTCTCAATTAGTTGTCAATCAAGTGAAAGGAATCTACACTGCAAAGTCCGAAAACATGCAAAGATACTTACAGCAAGCCAAGGACCTGATAAAGAGCTTCCAAAGCTTCGACATTGAGTCAGTCCCAAGAGAACAAAACCAAGAGGCAGACGCCTTAAGTAAGCTAGCCTTAGGGGCAGAAGCGGGCAAAGAGGTTCACTTCGTAGAGCAAAGAATGCAATCAGTGATAGAACAAATGGAGGTTCTAGCAATAGATGAAGCAGAAGCCTGGATGACACCAATGCGACAATACATCATGGAAGGAAAGCTCCCAAAAGATAAGGTGGAAGCAGTCAAGATTGAAAGGATGGCTCCCGGACCTTCGATTGAGGGGCATCAATATAGAAAGAAGATGGCACCCTAACGTCACCACCCTTACCTCCAGTTAGAGAACACCTCCCCGCACCATAGAAAACCGATCTTTTTGCAATCGAAGGTCCGGTCCCAGAATTAACTACTCCCACACGTACTGGCCTCTTACTCATCATCAATCATCGGAGAGTTCTGCTGATCGAAAAAACACAGGCTTAGCCTAAAGAAAACAGAAAGCGAACAGTGGACAAGAGATACAAACTCATTCCCCTAAAAAGATGGACACAAGGTCAAAAGACAAGAATAGAAAGACGACAAGAAAGACCCCACCAGCCAACAGCCAGAGGCAGGGGGGCAGGGGGAGATAGTAATAACCCCCAGCATAAGGAGACCCCACCAGCCAACAGGCAGAGGCAGGGGGGCAGAGGGAGATAGTAATAACCCCCAGCATAAGGAGACCCCACCAGCCAACAGGCAGAGGCAGGGGGGCAGGGGGAGATAGTAATAACCCCCATCATAAGGAGAGAGACACCACTGGCCAACTAGCAGAGACAGGGGGCAAAAGGAGATAATCATAATCCCAATAGGGAGGACTTCGCCCGCCAGTAAGCGGAAACATGAAGGTAAAAAGATGAAAAATGACGAACCAAATAGGACTACATTACCAGGAAGACATACAAATCAAAAACGAGACAAGTAAGGAAACGATTGAAGGAGAAGCAGAATTAAGTCCCTCAAGAGCAATGCTTACACAAGAGAAGAAACACGTACCTCAACACAACACCCGCCCCGAGAAGTAAGTCCGACTGGAAATTCCACCGTCAAAAAGAAAAGAAGGGAAAAGAACAACGAGAATGAGGTAATCACTTGCCCTTTTATAGCACAAAGGATTAGGGTTTTTCTAAAGTCGCTAAATCAACACCGTTGAATTTTAGAAAAGAAAATTTCAAGGGACAAGATTCAAAAACTAGTTCCCGTTAACCACGGTTAAACTCATACTCACCATAGTTAACATCCCCTAAGGTTTATTTCCTAGTATTCCATACTTAGAAAAAATTTTGGCCAAAATTAAAATTTTCCCTCACTTAGATAGAATCCCGGCACGAAATTGAAGCATAAGTTATTTAGTTGCATTCGTATCACACCCCTGTGCAAGTGTGTATTTTTTGAGTATGCACCTGTAGCAAAGATAAGTTTATTACTCCTACCTCAGACGGACGCGTGCCTAGGCACACGTCCGTGCTACTCTGACGTTTACGATTCCTCTATCTCATAAGGCAGGGGGCGGAGTCAAAGGCACGCATCTATGGGTAAGCGAGCATTCAGACAAGAAGGTAAAATCCCGGTTTCAAATTGCGCGTGTCATACCATCCTAAAATAGAGTCAATCAAGGGTTAGGCCATTGGTTGACTCGGGGGCATGTGATGGATATACGCCCAATTTGAACCCGTTGACTTCCGAACCGTTGTATTTTTATCATTCCATTACCGATTGTAAATCGAAACTTCAACCCGAACACTTCGCGAACACATCAACGGCTCGGACGAGGCCGGAGCGCTCGTCCGGCCGAGACAAACTCACCTAGGTGAGGTTGGGTGGCCACACCCGACCTCCCCTAGGAGAGATCGGGTCAGCCAACCCGATCTCTCCTAGGGGAGATCGGGTGGACCAACCCGATCTCTCCTAGGAGAGATCGGGTCGGCCAACCCGATCTCTCCTAGGAGGGATGGGGTTGGCCAACCCCATCCTCCCTAGGAGGGGTTGGGTGCCCTCACCCAACCCCTACCCTTGGGGGTCGGACTTCTCCCCCCCCCCCCAAGGGCCCCTGCGCCATTTTCGGACACCCACACTCGGTTCACATCGCCTACCTTCTCCGTATCCTAAGGTCTTAATTATGTACTTAAAGGTTAATTAAGTGTGTTTAAAGGTTAACGATGTCATTAAGCCACCTTAATGACACCGTTGCCTATAAATACCCCACCTTCACAACTCATTTGATCATCTTGGCAATTTGGATTATTTTGCTCTGACATCTCTCTAGTTTATCTCTATAAAAAGAATACTGACTTAGGCATCGGAGAGGGTTCACCAGGCACCACCCCCCCCTCCGTGTCTGGTACTGCCCCTTCTGCAGGGTAGAAGGAGAGAAGAAGCAAAGGAAGGAAGGAAGGAAGGAAAGACATAGGCTAAGACAGGGCAACTCAGGAATACCGGATCACACACATCCCCAGTAAGGAGTGAGATCAAAGCCGACCACCCGTTGACCTAGATCTCATAACCTAACAGCGTCTAATTATGTGATGCTGGACAATAAGCTATACAAGAAGGGCTAGTTCTCCACTCCGTACTTAAAGTGTGTGGCAGAACCCGACACCAATCGAATCTTGAAGGAAATGCATGAAGGGGTCGCGGCTTGTCACGAAGGGGCCCGATCCATTATGAGGAAGGTGTTGAACTTAGGCTACTATTGGCCCACGATGAACAAGGAAGCAACGGCGTTGGTCCGATCCTGCGACGCGTTCCAGAGGTACGCCCCGAGTATCGTGGCTCCGGCCGCTAATCTGACATCCATCAAAAGCGCTTGGCCCTTCGCGCAGTGGGGCATCGACTTGGTGGGACCTCTTCCACAAGCACAAGGACAATGTAAGTATTTACTTGTAGCAATCGATTATTTTTCGAAATGGATAGAAGCGAAGGCATTGGCCAGAACAACGGGGAACCAGATCGTCAAGTTCCTCCAAACCCACATCGTGTCCAGATACGGGATTCCTAAGGTGGTGATCAGCGACAATGGCCCACCGTTTAACGGCTCTCAGGTGAGGGAGTATTTGGAGGAATTGAACATTAAGCATCGGACCGCCTCCGTACGCCATGCTCAGACTAATGGCCAAGTGGAGTCAGCCAACAAAATCGTGATGGATGGCCTGAAGAAGAGGGTCTATGCCTTGAAGGGCAAGTGGCTGAACGAACTGGAAAACGTGCTTTGGGCTGTTAGAACGACACCCAAACGATCAACGGGGGAGACTCCGTTTGGCCTCGTTTATGGCACGGAAGCTGTCGCCCCCGGTGAGGTAGCTGTGGCGTCCCATCGGATGAGATATTACGAGCCCCTGACGAACGATGAAATGAGACGTCTGGACTTGGACTTACTCGAAGAAAAGAGGCGGGAAGCCGATGAAGTCCAAGCTCGAATGCGTTTGGCGACGGCTAGGTACTACAATCGGCGAGTGAAGTCCCGACAGTTCTTCGTCGGGGAGCTGGTTTGGCGTCGCAACGAGTTCACCCTTTTGGATCGAATCAACGAGATGTCACCAAAATGGGAGGGACCTTATAAGGTCGTGGGGATGCCAGCTCCAAATGCGTACAAGTTGGAAGACCTCGATGGCAGAACGTTAAAGCATTCTTTTAGTGGCGAACACTTGAAGAAACACCATGCTTGAAGAAAGTCGCCTTAAGTGGTGCCCGATAAAGTCGCCTTAAGTGGTGCCCGATGTAAAATCGCCTTAAGTGGTGTATGCTGTGTATCGTTTAATTCGATGTAAGCCAATTTTGTGCCGTCAATAAATAAAGAGGTTGCTTCCAATCAGAGTTATCCTTAGATTTATGCTAAGTGTCAAAGTCGCCTTGAGTGGTGCACGAGAAAAGTCGCCTTCAGTGCTGCACGAGAAAAGTCGCCTTGAGTGGTGCACGAGAAAAGCCGCCTTGAGTGGTGCACGAGAAAAGTCGTCTTAAGTGATGCACGATACTAAGTCGCCTTGAGTGGTGCACGATCTTTAGATTATTCTAAGTGTCAAAAAGTCGCCTTAAGTGGTGCACGATACTAAGTCGCCTTAAGTGGTGCACGATCTTTAGGTTTATCCTAAGTAATAATTAAGTCGTCTTAAGTGATGCACAGAACTAAGTCGCCTTAAGTGGTGCAAGTTATTAAATTGTCGGGAAGGACGTACGAGAATGTCTTAAGTGTCGAGGTTTCGACCTAAGCACGTATAGTAAAGTCACTCGGAGAAGTGCAACGAAAGAATCGGAACTAAAAAAGTCTGATATTGATAAGGGCTCGAGGGCCCGATGATGACAAAAGAGAAGAAGATACAAGGACTCTAAAGATAAAAACATTCAAGCTTGGTCCTTGTCGGCAGCGTTGGCAGCAGCTGGGTCCTCGGAGTCGGTAACAGAAGGATCCACAGGGTTGGCTTCGGGAGGATCGACTATCGGGGCATCCGCACTTGGAAGTTCAGAAGCGTCTTCGACAATTACGGGGGTACTCCCCCCATCACTCTCCTCGGAAAGAGCAAAATACTTCTTCGCAAAGGGAGCGAGGGAAGGAGACTTGTCGAAGTTGATGGCGTCCCCGTACTCCAGGTGGAGCTCCTCAACCGCATTGAAGAGAGTGTTCTCCACCTCCGCGCCAAAGAACTTCATGGCATCGGCTTGGAAGTCCTCGGACCTCCGATAATCCTCCCGGCCCTTGGCCTCCGCTTCAACCAGCTGCGCAGGAAACCCCGCGATTTGCTCCTCCAGAGCCGTCTTCTCGAGGACCAGTTTGTCCTCGGCAGCCTTCTTCTCCTGGACCAGCTTGTCCACAGCCGCCTCCCGCTCCTGCCGCTCTTGCCTCAAGAGCCCCTCGAAGTCCCCGATCTGCTTCTGGAGGTCCCGAACCTTCTGATCGAGGACAGCCTGTTCCTTGACAAGCTTTCCCCGCAAAGACTGGGAGGCCTTAAGATCCTCCTAGAGCTGCTCGCGGATCCCTCGGTCCCGCTCCCGGGACTCATCGTAGGCGATGACATACCCGATAAGACGGTTGAAGTCCCCGAGCTCCTACAATAAGAAGAAAAAGTGTTAATGGACAAACAACCCGATTTATCATCAAAAAGAAAGAAGCGAAGTCCTACCTCTATACGGCGCATGGACATCTCCCTGACATCCCGATGCATGTGTGTCCGATTGAGGCAAATCGGATACCTCATAGTAGGCAGGATCGAGCCTGACAACAGATGCAGGGCCAGCTCCCGGTCCTGCTCCCCTTGTGTAAGCGGGACTCCTTGAAGCGTCTGGATAGGAGTCCAGGGGGCATTCGCTTGTGAAGGGTCGAAGGGCCTGTAGAAGTTCCCATCGAGAGCAAGGGGAGGAGGACGACGATAAGTAGAGGGGCACGCCTCCGTCTCGGCCCGAACGGGGGAAGGAGTGAAGTCATGGATGGGCGATGGCTGCCGCTGCTGCGGAGAAGATGAAGGAAGCGGCCCCTGAGGGGTTGGTTTCAAGGGGCATTGCCCCGTCTTCCGACGCTGACGAAGGGAGCCACCCTCGTCAGTCTCCTCGGAGGAGTCCAAAGTTTCCACCTGACGAAACTGTTCGCCAGTTGGAGCCTTCTCTCCAGCTGAGGAAGGCACCCCCGCTGAAGACGGTGCGTCCGAGGAAGCTGCGGCACCCGATGGAGCTCCCGAGCGACCTACACCTGGAGGATGAGAAGCTTCAGAAATGTAATCAGGGAGTTCATCAGGATTCTTACACCGAATGATACGTCGGGAGACGTATTGATCCTTCCCCTGATAATGGTAGTAGCCCGCCTTCAGAACGCGTGGAGTTTCGCCTCGAAGGATCCGATTAACGTCAGCAATGCGGGCCTCTTTGGTTGAAGGTATCAAATCCCTCGGGACCATCCTCCTGTATGATTTTATAGCAAGTAGGAGCCTTTTACCTTCTTCAGCATTCTGGACATCGAAAAGCTGGTCCAGATCCACCCGCTTCCGCTTGGGTTGCTCCGCTGAAGGAGACCCCGACCGAACAGCAGCCTTCTTGGCGGACTTCCTCTTCCGCGAGGGGCGGACAGCATCAGTCTCCCCCTGCTTAAGGAACAGATCGGTCAGCACAGATACCTTCTTGGCTGCAAACAGTAAACAAAGAAGAGTTAGAAGTTTACCCAAGGGACCATATTAGAAGGGCCATCGAAGAGCTGCCCCCCAGAGACAATATCGAGGAGTCGGATCCCGGCGTGCACCAGGTCCCGCTCCACAAGTGAGTTGGCGTTGAGGGGAGTGTAATACTCCCCCCATCGATAAAGCTGGATAAGTTGAAGAGTTTCAAAATACTCGTCGGTGTAAGTATGGAAAGCAGGCGGAGGGTCTGCTGCCACCTCCCACCGAGGCCAGGGAATCGAAGAGTATCGGATGAAGAAGTAGCTCCTCTTCCAGCTACTATTGTCGGACCCCGTGTCAACCAGGAGTCCCTGACTCTTGACCACCTTCCAGGTGTCATTGGTCCAGCCACACCGGGCAAGCTGCTGCTTACTCCACTTAGGCATCCGAGGGTAGAAAGCGCAAACCCCCGCCTCGTTGCACTTCATCCCATAGAAGGTTCTGAAGAGCTGGAGGCTGTAGACCCACTTATGTCGGAAGCAGAGAACTTGAAAGGCGTTCCAGAGGCGGGTGGCATGAGGAGAAAAGGTAGTGGGGTGCGTTTTGTAATGATGGCACATCTCGACCAGATTACCACAAAAGGGGAATCTGATCCCCGCTGATACCTGTCCCGTAGAGACAAATACCTCCCCTTCTTGGGGACGAGTAACCTCATGGTTACTCGAGGGGCGAGGCCAAGGATATGGGAAACGGGGTTCCCAGGTAATAGTGATACAACCCTCTCGGAGGGCTGCATCATAAGCGGTATTGGAGATCTCATTCAGAGCATAATCAAAGTTAAAAGGTTTTCTCCCCTCAGAGCTGGACCCGCTGTCTGAAAAGCAACCATTGCAAGAAAAACACAGTGGGACTCTTGGAAAGCTATAAACAAAGAAAAGACGAACAAGCAACAAAGGGGAATCCCTTACCAGACATGATGAAGTAGAGGTTGAAGAGATGAACGAGGTGTTGCCAGAAAGCTGATCGGAGAAACTCCAAGACCTTCGAAATTACAGAGCTTGAAATCGCAGAGAAATTGCAGAGAGCTTTTGAGAATTCGGAAACGGTAAAAGTTAAATTATGACCATGGCTAGGGTTTTATAGGCGAGGAAGACAGTTGAAGGGACACTTCGATCCGAGTCGTCGAAGTCGAAGAGTTTTAATCTGGACCGTTGAGATGAAACGTGCAGAAGGACAACAGACGTAATGATGAAACGGCCTGAAAAGCACTTTTCAGAAAAGGACAGGCGCGAAAAATCAGGCACGTGGGCTGAAAACGTCGCTTCACTATCTACTGCATTTAATGAACTGGGGAACCGAGGAGACCCCTAGGATTTAACAGTTATCTACAAAACACTGAGGAAACGTGAAGGAGAAGACTGATAATTGAGTGACTAAACCAAGGGAAAGATCCCCGATTCCAGTATCGGAAGGTCGGGAGTTGAAAGACACGACGAACTAAAAGTCCCTCATGTCTTGGGGGCAAATGATGGGTTTGATTACAGCCGTTAGGCCCTTTAACGGGGAGGAAACGGCGAACAGGCCCACCAGGCCCAAAATGAAGGTCAGGATGACCTAGGAGAAGGGTCCCGACGAAGGGAGTCCCGACGATGAAAGGTCCCGACAGTTGAGCTGGAAGCTCCCGATGAGAAGCCTTTAAGTAGGCCCCGATGATAAATCCCTGAGAATGATAGGCCCTGTCACGACGACGAGGGGCCCCGAGCGGTGACACAACGAGACAACTCTGGAGTCCCCGACAGGAGTCGGGACTCGTTATCAGAGGATAAGGCCAAGATACGCGGGGCGTGGCCGAGATACGCGGAACGTGGTTAAGATACACGGAGCGTGGCCGAGATACGCGGGGCGTGGCCGAGATACACAAGATCATGGCCTAGATAGGCGGGATCACATCCGAGATATGCGGGATACGGGCTAACCACCCCCAACGGTTCACCAGGTACCTGAGGCATCTCTTCGCCTATAAAAGGGCAAGAGATCACCTCAGAACACTTACGTTGAATTACATACCCTTTGTAATTATTGCTTGCCAGTTCATATTGGGCACTCATTTAAGCATCATAGAGGGATTCTGGGTCACCGCCCGGTCTATCCCCTCTTGCAGGATTGCGTGGAGCAAAGGAGCTAGGATTGCCGTCAAAGTCCGTACCGGAGTTCCACCGTGATCCAACAAGTAGATCGATCCCTCAGCTCCGACACCAGCGGCTTCTGCTCTCCCATGCAGATGTTCACGATCTTCACCACCTGATCGGGGGTGATGGGACCATTAAGGGGAATGGTCCTGTGCTGCACTGGTCCTGGTCCATCAACCACGAATCTCTCTAGCTGAACGGACTCCCCCCTCCTACCCTGGCCTCGGGGTTGAGCCTCCCGCTCGTTCCGAACCTCTGCTGGTGCGAGCACCTCCTCTTCTAACGGAGGCATCTCCTTTTGCCTCCTTGCTGCCTCCCTCCGATCTAAGAGGGCCTCCACAGCTGCCAAAAACATCGGCATGGCTTCCGCCACAGCCCTCGTCAGGTCCGCAGCTGGAGGAGCCACCTGCTCCCTATTCCCCTGGTGTTGAGCAGCAGTATCTTCAGGAGCCTCATTATGCCCCCCCTGTCCGAGAGACCTCCGCGGGGAGATTCTGGTCCGCATCTTGCTCTGGTGGTGAATTCAAAGTCGTCGCAGCAGGATGACGGGAACCACCAGATTGTCCTTGTCTTCGTTGCTTGCCAGCCACCATTGAACGAGTAGAAGGCATACCAGCTTTTTGTTACGTTTCCCACAGACGGCGCTAATGTTGGATCACGGTGGAACTCCGGTACGGTCTTTGACGGCGATCCTAGCTCCTTCGCTCCACGTGGTCCTGCAAAGAGGGGATAGACCGGGCGGTGACCCAGAATCCCTCTCCGATGCTTAAATGAGTATCTCGTATGGACTGGCAAGCAGTAATCTCAAAAGTGTATCACACAATCTAAATGACCTGAGGTGACCTCTGCCCTTTTATAGGCGGAGAGGTACCTCAATTACCTGGTGAACCGTTGGGGTGGTTAGTCCGTATCCCGTGTATCTCGTGCACGATCCCGCCTATCTAGGCCATGATCTCGCTTATCTCGGCCACGCCCCGCGTATCTCGGCCACGCTCCGCGTATATTAACTACGCTCCGCGTATCTCGGCCAAGCCCCACGTATCTTGGCCTTAACCTTTGATAAGAAGTCCCGACTAACATCGGGGACTCCAGAGTTATCTCGTTATGTCACCGCTTGGGGCCCCTCGTCATCGTGACAGGGCCAATTGTTCTCAGGGATTCGTCATCGGGGCCTATTTAAAGGCTTCTCATCGGGAGCTTCCAGCTCACCTATCGGGACCGACTCTGTCGGGACCTTTCTTCATCGGGACTCCCTACGTCGGGACCTTTCGCTTGGGTCATCTTGACCTTCATTTGGGGCCCAGTGGGCCTGTTCGCCGTTTCCTCACCGTTAAGGGGCCTAACGGCCATAGCAGAACCCATTAGATATGAGAAATGGTAAAAAAAAATTCAGTAGAGATGTGGTTTTTAGAGAGCATATATTTCCTTTTAAAGGTCGCAGTTTGGATCCATTGCCCTCCTTGATTGACAACCCTGTATATATGGACACCAATGATTTGTCTCAGTTTGATATGTATGAGGTGCCATCTTCTTCTGATGATCCTGCTGTTCCTATTAATGTTTCTGGGTCAAATGATGATACCACTATTATTTCTCATCCTTCTGGTATTTTATCTGATATTAGTGATAATGTTCCTAAACCAAATGATGAGCAACAAGCCATTGCTTCTGATGGTCCCACTGTTGCCCCTACTGTCCCTGAACAGCAGAATATAACTACAAAATCAGGTAGAATTGTCAGACCCCCCATATGGCACAGTGACTATCAATCTTTCCAAGGACAAGCTACATTTTCCATAACTGATTGTATATCCTATGATTCACTTTCACCTTGCTTCAAGTCTTTTTTGACAGAAATTTCCAGGTTAACTGAAACTAGATCCTTTGAGGAAGCTACAAGAGACCCAAATTGGGTAACTGCGATGGAAGAAGAGCTGGATGCTCTACAGTCCAATGGGACATGGGATCTTGTCAGACTTCCAAAAGGAAAGACTGCAATTGGTAGTAAGTGGGTTTATCGTTTAAAGTATAATTCAGATGGTAGTCTTGAAAGATATAAAGCAAGATTAGTAGCTAAGGGCTATAAACAACAACATGGCATTGATTATTTTGAAACATTTTCCCCTGTTGTTAAAATGCAAACTGTGAGAACTGTTTTGGCCCTAGCTTCTATATATGCTTGGCCTTTATACCAAATGGATGTCCATAATGCTTTTTTACAAGGTGACCTCGATGAGGAAGTTTTTATGACTACTCCCCTAGGATTTTCCAATCATGAGGGGGGTTGTTTAGTTTGTCGATTGAGAAAATCCTTATATGGGTTGAAACAGGCCTCAAGGCAATGGAACTTTAAACTCACAGATACTCTTATTAGGAATGGTTAGTCACAATCTAAACTGGACTACTCCTTATTTACAAAGAAAAGAGGAAGTGATCTAGTTGTTTTACTCATATATGTTGATGATCTTTTAATAACAGGAAACATTTTCAGTTTGATTGCTGAGTTGAAGGCTATTCTGGAGAAAAGTTTTAAAATGAATGATTTATGAGAGTTAAAGTTCTTTTTGGGCATTGAGGTTGCAAGAACTGATGAGGAAATTTTGCTTTGTCAAAGAAAATATTCTTTAGAGCTTATTTCAGAAGTTGGGTTATCTGGAGGAAGGGTTGCTCAGACAACTATGGATGTTAATTTGAAACTAACAAGTCTTGATTATGACAAACATGTTAAAGTGTCTGCTGGTGATCCTGAACTGGATGATCCAACTTCATATCGTAGGATTGTTGGGAAATTGCTATATCTAACAGTCACTAGACCAGATATTAGCTTCTCTGTGCAGTATTTGAGCAGGTTTATGCAAAATCCAAAAAAATCCCATCTTGATGCAGCCCTCAGAGTGATCAGATATGTGAGGAATGAGCCTGGAAATGGAGTGTTATTGCCTTCAACATCTGTTCCTGAGTTGTCAGCATATTGTGACTCAGACTGGGGTGACTGCATTGAGTCTAGAAGGTCAGTAACTGGGTATTGCATAAAACTGGGTAAGTCATTGATATCTTGGAAAGTTAAACAGCAAGACACAGTTTCTTTGTCCTCAGCTGAAGCTGAGTATCGTAGCATGTGCATTGTTACTAAGGAGATTGTTTGGCTTAGATCTCTGTTGAAAGAATTGGGTTTTCTTCAAACAAAAAGCTGTGTTTTATACTGTAATAGCAAGGCAGCAATTCAAATTGCTACCAACCCAATCTTTCATGAGAGAACTAAGCATATAGAACTTGATTGCCATTTTGTGCGTGAGAAATTACTTGCAGGTGAGATCAAAACTGAGCATGTAAGAACTCAGCATCAGTTGGCAGATATTTTTACCAAATCTCTACCCAAGTTGCAGCATTATCGTTTGGTTGCTGAATTGGGAATGAAGAATATTTTGCAGTAAGGGGGAGATTGGATGATCAAGATGGTTGAAGTTACCCTATGATGATTGCTTTTAGAGCCTCCAACTTGAGGGGGAGTATTGAAAGTCTGAGGAGGCATTCTGTCAAGTTGGAGTTTGTTTGGACTCTTTTGTTATCTTGTTTTAGTAGTTACTTGCATAGTTTTTATTTGTTTGTGGTGTTAAGTTCCTTCCTTGTAAAGACTAGGGTTGAATTCTGGTTTTCGTAACTGGAACTCCCCTTATATAGTGTTAATTAGGGGGATAGGGAGCCACTTGAAGGAACCTCCCTAGATGAACCCGCCATTGTCCTCTTCTGTTATTCTCTCCTCTCAACCCTTATCCAATCTAGGGTTAGGGTTCCGGCAAACTCCTGTATTTTCACAAAATGTTGATTAGAAGGTTAAAAAAACTGTTGATCTACTCAATTGCTCAATATGTATGCTTATATATTTTCCATCATCTTAGTGGAAACGTTCAATTATTCAACTTCCTCATGTGCAAGCGGACAAGAACTGATGTTGTTCGGAGTTAATCATTCTTTTGGAATGTTGATTTTGGTCGACTCCATCTCAACAAGGAGTCGATCCAGTAAAGGAATTTCAGCCGAGGCAAGACAGAATAAAAGATGTTTGATATTAGGATGATCCCTCTAGCAATATTTTAGTATGTATGAAAGAAATGGAATAGAAGAAGTTTTGAATACCGACGACCCATGATTTATCAAGAGGTAGTAGGTCCGTGACCATATTTCTTTAGCTGATTAATGAGAAAAATGGAGTTTTTTCTTTTGGAAAAAAAAAATGTTACGAAAGTATAGAGGTAATAGAAGAGGGAACTTAATGATGTCTTATTATCACACATAAGGAACCCTTATATAGGGATTACATAAACTTGTGGAGGAAGTAAATTTAATACTAGGAAAGTCTAAATAAGGAAGATGGTATATACACGTAATATTGAACATCCACTAAATATATTCATAACACTCCCCCTTGGATGTTCATGAGGGAATTGTGCCTCGTTAAAACCTTACTAGAAAAAACCCATTGGGATAAAAATCTAGTGAAGGAAAAAAAGTACATAATTATGGATCCCTTTTTGTAAGCTGCCTCGTTAAAAACCTTACCAGGAAAACCCGATGGGATAAAACCTTGGTTAAGGGAAAAAGAGTGCAGCGGTGTAGATTTTCCCCCTGATGTTGACATCGCGTAATTTCATTAAGTTGACGCAATCCAATCATGTTCGCCAATATTCCAGATGTCGCAGTCGATAAAGCCTCCTTGAAAAGATCTGCTAGATAGTCATATGAACAAATTCGTTGGATGAAGAACAACTTGAGGCGAATGTGTTTTGTATGTCACCTTTGATATAACAATCTTCAACTCGAGCTATATAACCTGCATTATTTTCATATATATATACAATAAAATGCTACATTTGAAAATTGTGCACTTCCATTTTATAACTTACATTTGTGTAGCAAATTAATTTAGGTCTTGATTCATCATGATATTAAACTCATTGAATTCTTACAATCATTAAGGAATATTTAATATTAAAATTGAATAATATTATATTCTTAAATAAAGGAATATTTTATTAAAATTTATATATGATAAATGATGTTAATTGAATTCCCAATTTAATTTTATGGGTTACTATTATATAAATACATCTTCTATTATTTTTCTTATTTTAAATCCACTAGGTGGATTATATAATTTTTTATTAGTCGTATACTTCGGACAATTTTGTCTGTACCATAATATCGCAACACTATTAGTTGAAATATCTAACTTCGCGTTATTTGAAGTGAAGTGAATATTACATTGTATATCTAACGCCTCATGCTGCACAATTCGATATATTTTAAAAGTATTTCAATAATGTGTCCAAAATAATGCATACACTAAAAAAAACATAAATTAAAGTACATCATATAAACTAAGCGCTCAATTTTAGAGAAATAAAATCTAGAGAGAAGTAAGAGATTCAATGTTATAATCTATCATAACGAAGAATGTGAGGTCCTATTTATAGAGATTGTAGATTTAGCCACGGGGCCCACAAAGATGTCGTAGGGTCCGCAGAATATTCCATACAGGAGAGTGAAAATGGTGATGTCTGTAGGTTGTGTGTACGTCGAGTGTGCGTCACCTCGACGTAGGGGCCGACTGCCAGAGCGCGTCAGCCCCGTTCGGCCAGACTAGTCTGGTCGGGCCTTCGAGGATGGACTAGTGTGGTTTCGGTCCAGGTTTGTTTGTTTTGCCATGTTTCAGTTTTTAGCCGTGTCTACGGTCGATGTTGTGACTAAGGCGAGCCTATTTGAGATCCAATTGGTTATATATCCATCAATATATATATATCAGGGACGAAGCTACATAGGGTCAGAGGGGCAATTGCCCCTGCTGAACTCCATGAGCCCTTAGTAAAAATTTAGGGTTTTCATATATTGCCCCCTCTGAAAATGTTAAAAAGTTGGGTTGATAATTGTTTTCCTTTGAGTCTGAAGCTCACTTCATGTTTTTATTTGAAAGAATCAGCATAAAAGGAGAAGAAGGATGAGTTTGGTGAAAAAAATTGCAGAGAAATGGCCATGGAAGAAGAGTAGGAAGAAGAAGATAAATAGTAAAAAAAATTAAATATTAAAGTAAAAGTACTATTGTTCTTTGGACATTGTACTGACAACTGACAAGCACTATTCCATTCACTTTATTATAATACTAGCCACTAACCCCGCGCACCGCGCGGGAAAACTTCCAAAAAAAATAAAAAATAAAAAAAATAAAAATAAAATACATAAATTTATTTTAAAATTTTAATATATTTTATTGATATAAATTAATTAATAGTTTAGCATTAGTTTAATTAAAGTATTTAATACTATAAACAAATAATTATTTCTTAAAAAAATCTTCTTTAAACAAATGTTTAAACCCTTAAAAAGAGTTTTTCCGAATTTTTATTTTATTTGTAAATAGAAATCAATCGCCATTATCAAACGTGTCCATCAACGAATGACAAATTAAATTAAATCAAATCAATTAAAATGTATTTAAATATTATATTGTACTCTTCCGCATTGACATGTAAAATTTATGTTCAACTTATTACTATACACGATTAATCGTAAACTTTATACCAACAATTTGAGAATGTCTTACTGCCACATTTTGTAAGAAATTAGACATATTAATTAAAGCTCTGTCAGGCCCCAAAAAAAATTAAGCTCTATCTATACGTCGTAACTTTAGTAGTAAAGCCTATGTAAGTGCAATAATACAATGTCATAATAATAATTTATATTTCTGGTCATTATTAATTTAACTTTGTGGCCATAATTTCCAAGAATTCAGAAAAATTTAAGGTTCCATTGCCGATGAATTCGACTGCATGTATAATCTCTTGAATGTCTTATTTTGTGGGATGCTCATTGGATCACGCCTATAATTTCTTCCATGATAATCTCTAAAATATAATCCATCTTTATCAATATTCCATCTCACTTAGACAGATAATAAAGTTAAAAATAAAGAAAACTAAGTGTATGCATAATGGAAAGCTTGGCAAAAACCGTTGCCGACTTGATCCACAATTGCGTTTTTAATTAAACCCCCTTGTAATAACATTATAGATAGATTGTGCACAATATATATATTAGTGGGAAGAAAATCAAATTGATTAAGAATGTTAATAGTGAACCAATAAAGAAAAATACATATTTTCATATAATATTTATGGCAACCACAACGGTAGACAATATGTAATATGATGTACGTAGTTTGAAGAGATAATACCGCTTCCTATTAGTTATTTAATTATTTATTATTGTATATATAATTATTTATTGTTTACATGGCGGCTTATAATGATTTTTTTATTTTACGTAAAGATTAAAATATGAAATACAAATATTATTATGTATATATATTTATTTATTGTTTTTTTATGACATAAAGACTAATGTGTGAACTAAAATATGAAATAAAAATATTTTTTAATTTGCTTCAATTAGTTTTTGTATCTATTATTATATAAGCCTAATTATATTAGGAAACAATGATTGGGATGTGATAACCGAATTAACATACTATTATAGAAAATTGATAGATTTGATTAAAAATGTAAACATGTATATACGTATATATAACTAATGGAAACAATTGATTAAACCAAGTATACATATGAAGTAAAATGAAACATAATTATAATTTTTGAATCATCTAAAGATAATTTTGAGTCATCTTAATAAGTGGGTGATCATTTAAAACAAAATAATCAAAGAATAATTACGAAATGAGACTAATATTAAGAAGAACATCAATATAAAAGGTCCGATCGAAAAAAATATGATTATTCTTAAGGGAAAAATAATAGCACATTACAGTCATGTTTGAAGATAAAAGAAAATTGCAATATAGTATCACAAGAATATTGAACATGAAAGATTTAAAAAAAAATGTATGTAATATTCGTTTGACTCCATAATTTGTAATTGTTGAAGTATGATTTTTTTTTTTTTTTTGTGTGGCAAAAGGTATGGTTTTTATTTAAATAATGAACTTTTTATAAATTCAATTTAGTATGCAAAACTAAAATAATTTAATATCTATTTAATCAAAATGAATTATTTATTTAGAAAAGTAACATTGTCATGCATTCATCATCGAATGCATGCATAGCCATCTAAAAATTGTTCGATCATTGGATATTAAATGTTTTTTTTTAAAACCTTAAAAATTAGGCCCCAACAATCACTACAAGAAAGCAGGGCATCACCAACAGACGAGTTTCCAACGACTTGATTCTGTTGGAAATTTCCAACGGCTTCCGACCGATCTCACTTTTATTGGTTTCCAACGGATATTTCCAACGGCTTCCAACGGATTTTTGCAACGTGCCCTTTCTGTTGGAACTCCGTTGGAATATTAAAATTTCCAACAAATATTCCAACGACACAGTTTGTTGGAAATTCTAAACAGTTCATTGGCGGAATATTAAGAATTCCAACTCTTTCTCCTACTTAATTAATTTGTTGGATCTTTTTTAAGAATTAGTTTGTGTGTTAACTTGTAATAATTAGTTCAGCATCGAATGAGTTAAATTTCATCATTTTTTTACATATAAACGATCGTAAGTTGAGACCAGTTATTAACCCACACTTTAAAAATATTGCACATTCCTTTAACGAAGGATTATTTTTTGAATAGTGTTTGATGCGTGATGCCACAGGTCTAGGGCTGTAAAAGAGTCGAGCCGAGTATCTGACAAGCTTGACTCAACTCGACTCAGTTTACTCGAGCTCAAACTCGACCGAGCCTTAATTTTTCTAGCTCGAGCTCGACTCGATTCAATACTCGGCGAGTTCGAGCTCGGCTCGATTAGGCAAAACAAAAAAACTCGATTAGGCTCGTTAGCCTCTCGAGTCGAGTACCAGTGAACTCGAACTCGACTCGGTATTAAAAAAAGCTCGACTCGGACTCGACTTGAAATTTAACGAGTTGATTTCGAATATTGACCGAGCCGATCTCGAGTAGCTCACGAGTAGCTTGACTCGTTTACACCCCTACACAAGTTTGATGTCAAAGTCTTTAGTCTCCAATAAATATTATATTTAATTACCATTATTTATTATTGATTTTTCCTTATATATTAGAATACATGTATCTTAATATAATAGAATACATATATGAAAATATGCTTAATTGTTCTGTTTGTTAAGAAAAAAAATGAAAATTTCCTGTCTCACATAAATAAATATATAGTTATTATTATTTATTATTGTTTTTCCTTATATATTATAATATAATGCTTATAAGGAAAAATTATGTTTAAAAGTTTTGTTTGTTAAAAAAAAAACTAAAGGTTCAATTTGGTAAAGGAAATCCAGCCCAAGTCACGTTTAAAAACTGTAGAAAGTAGAAACTGTTGGATCACGGTGGAACTCCAGTACGGACTTTGACGGCAATCCTAGCTCCTTCGCTCCACGCAATCCTGCAAGAGGGGATAGACCGGGCGGTGACCCATAATCCCTCTCCGATGCTTAAATGAGTGCCTAATACGAACTGGCAAGCAATAATCTCAAAGGGTATGTAATTCAACGTAAGTGTTCTGAGGTGACCTCTTTCCCTTTTAAAGGCGAAGAGATGCCTCAGGTACCTGGTGAACCGTTGGGGGTGGTTAGCCCGTATCCCGCGTATCTCGGGTGTGATCTCGCTTATCTCGGCCACGCCCCGCGTATCTTGGCCTTATCCTCTGATAACGAGTCCCGACTCCCGTCGGGGACTCCAGAGTTATCTTGTTGTGTCACCGCTCAGGGCCCCTCGTCATCGTGACAGGGCCAATTATTCTCAGGGATTCATCATCGGGGCCTACTTAAAGGCTTCTCATCGGGAGCTTCTAGCTCATCTGCCGGTACCGACTCTGTCGGGACCTTTAATCATCGGGACCCTTCTCTTGGGTCATCTTGACCTTCTTTTGGGGCCTGGTGGGCCTGTTTGCCGTTTCCTCACCGTTAAAAGGCCTGACGGCTGTAGCCGAACCCATCATTTGCCCCCAAGACATGAGGGACTTTTATTTCGTCGTGTCTTTCAACTCCCGACCTCCCAATATTGGAATCGGGGATCTTTCCCTTGACACAGTCACTCAGTACTAGTCTTCTCCTTCACGTTTCCTCAGGGTTCTGTAGATAACTGCCAAATCCCAGGGGTCTCCTCGGTTCCCCAGTTCATTAAATGCAGTAGATAGTGAAGCGACGTTTTCGGCCATCGCGCCTGATTTTTCGCGCCTGTTCTTTTCTGAAAAGTGCTTTTCAGGCTGTCTCATCATTACGTCTATTGTCCTTCTGCACGTTTCATCTCAACGGTCCAGATTAAAACTCTTCGACTTCGACGACTCGGATCGAAGTATCCCTTCCACTATCTTCTTCGCCTATAAAACCCTAGCCATGGTCACAGTTTAACTTTTACCGTTTCCGAATTCTCAAAAGCTCTCTGCAATTTCTCTGCGAATTCAAGCTCTGTAATTCCGAAGGCCTTGGAGTTTCTCCGATCATCTTTCCGGCGACGCCCAGTTCATTTCCTCAACTTCTACTTCATCATGTCTGGTAAGGATTTTTCCTTCATTGCTTGTTCGTCTTTTCCTTATTTATAGCTTTCCGAGAATCCCATTGTGTTTTTCTTGCAATTGTTACTTTTCAGACAGCGGGTCCAGCTTTGAGGGGAGAAAGCCTTTTAATTTTGATTATGCTCTGAATGAAATCTCCAGTACTGCCTATGATGCAGCCCTCCGAGAGGGTTGTATCACTTCTACCTGGGAACCCCGTTTCCCGTATCCTTGGCCTCGCCCCTCGGGTAGCCTTGAGGTTACTCGTCCCCAAAAAGGGGAGGTATTTGTCTCTACGGGACAAATATCAGCGGGGATCAGATTCCCCTTCTGTGGTAATCTGGTCGAGATGTGCCAGCATTACAAAACGCATCCAACTACCTTCTCCCCCCATGCCATCCGTCTATGGAACGCCTTCCAGGTTCTCTTCTTCCGACAGAAGTGGGTTTACAGCCTCCAGCTCTTCAGGACCTTCTACGGGATGAAGTGCAACGAGGCGAGGGTCTGTGCCTTCTACCCCCGGATTCCAAAGTGGAGTAAGGCACAACTTGGACGATGCAACTGGACCAGTGACACCTGGAAGGTGGTCAAGGGTCGGGGACTCCTGGTTGACACGGGGTCTGACAACAGTGGCTGGAAGTGGAGCTTCTTCTTCATCCGGCACTCTTCGATCCCATGGCCCCGATGGGAGGTGACGGCAGATTCCCCGCCTGCCTTCCACACCTATACCGACGAAGATTTCGAAACCCTTCAACTCATCCAGCTTTATCGATGGGGGGAGTCCTATACTCCCCTCGACGCCAATTCCCTCGTGGAGCGGGACCTGGTGAACGCCGGGATCCGACTCCTCGATATTATCTCTGGGGGGCAGCTCTTCGACGGCCCTTCTAATATGGTTCCCTGGGTAAACTTCTAACTCTTCTTCGTTTACTGTTTACAGCCAAGAAAGTATCTGTGCTGACCGATCTATTCCTTAAGCAGGGGGAGACTGATGCTGTCCGCCCTCGCGGAAGAGGAAATCCGCAAAGAAGGCCGCTGCTCAGTCAGGGTCTCCTTCCGCGGAGCAGCCCAAGCGGAAGCGGGTGGATCTGGACCAGCTCTTCGACGTCCAGAATGCTGAAGAACGTAAAAAGCTCCGACTTGCTATTAAATCATACAAGAGGATGGTCCCGAAGGATTTGATTTCTTCGACCAAGGAGGCCCGTATCGCTGACGTCAAACGAATCCTTCGAGGCGAAACTCCTCGTGTCTTGAAGGCGGGCTATTACCACTATCGCGGGAAGGATCAATACGTCTCCCGACGTATCATTTGGTGTAAGAATCCTGATGAACTTCCTGACTACATTTCTGAAGCCTCTCATCCTCCAGGTGCAGGTCGCTCGGGAGCTCCATCGGGTGCTGCAGCCTCCGCGGATGCACCATCTTCAGCAGGGGCACCTCCCTCAGCTGGGGAGAAGGCTCCGACTGGCGAACAGTTTCGTCAGGTGGAAACCTTGGACTCCTCCGAGGAGACTGACGAGGGTGGCTCCCTTCTTCATCGTCGGAGGACGGGGCAATCCCCCTTGAAACCAACCCCTCAGGGGCCGCCTCCTTCATCTTCTCCGCAGCAGCGGCAGCCGTCGCCCATCCATAACTTCACTCCTTCCCCCGTTCGGGCCGAGACGGAGGCATGCCCCTCCACTTATCGTCCTCCTCATCCTATCGCTCTCGATAGGAATTTCTATAGGCCCTTCAACCCTTCACAAGCGAATGCCCCCTGGACTCCCATCAAGACGCTGCAAGGAGTCCCGCTTACACAGGGGGAGCAGCACCAGGACCTGGCCCTGCATCTGCTGGCGGGCTCGATCCTGCCCACCATGCGGTATCCGATTTCCCTCAATCGGACGGCCATGCATCGGGATGTCAGAGAGATGTCCATGCGCCGGATAGAGGTAAGACTTCGCTTCTCTCTTTTCAATGGTAAATCGGGTTGTTTGTCTGTTAACACTTTTTCCTCTTATTGTAGGAGCTTGGGGACTTCAACCGTCTTCTTGGGTACATCATCGCCTATGATGAGTCCCGGGAGCGGGATCGAGCAGCCCTCGACCAGCTCAAGGAGGATCTTAAGGCCTCCCAGTCTTCGCGGGGAAAGCTTGTCAAGGAGCAGGCTGTCCTTGATCAGAAGGTTCGGGACCTCCAGAAGCAGGTCGGGGACTTCGAGGGGCTCTTGAGGCAAGAGCGGCAGGAGCGGCAGGCGGCTGTGGACAAGCTGGTCCAGGAGAAGAAGGCTGCTGAGGACAAACTGGTCCTCGAGAAGAAGGCTCTGGAGGAGCAGATCGCGGGCTTTCCTGCGCAGCTGGTCGAGGCGGGGGCAAAGGGCCGGGAGGATTATCGGAGGTTCTGGGACTTCCAGGCCGGCGCTATGAAATTCTTCGGCGCGGAGGTGGAGAACACTCTTTTCAACGCGGTTGAGGAGCTTCACCTGGAGTATGGGGACGCCATCAACTTTGACAAGTCTCCTTCCCTCGCTCCCTTTGCGAAGAAGTATTTTGCTCTTTCCGAGGAGAGTGATGGGGGGAGTACCCCCGTAATTGTCGAAGACGCCTCTGAGCTTCCAAGTGCAGATGCTCCGATAGTCGATCCTCCCGAGGCCAACCCTGTGGACCCTTCTGCTACCGACTCCGCGGACACAGCTGCTGTCGATGCTGTCGACAAGGACCAAGCTTAAACGTTTATCTTTAGAATCCTTGTATTTCTTCTTTTTTGTCATCGTCGGGCCCTTGAGCCCTTATCAATATCATACTTTCTTAGTTCCGATTCTTTCGTTGCACTTCTCCCAGTGGCTTCATTATACTTGCTTAAGTCGATACTTCGAAACTTAAGACATTTTCGTACGTCATTCCCGACGGTTTAATGACTTGCACCACTTAAGGCGACTTAATATCGTGCACCACTCAAGGCGACTTAATTCCGCGCACCACTTAAGGCGACTTGGTTCCGTGCATCACTTAAGATGACTTAATTATTACTTAGAGTAAATCTAAAAATCACGCATCACTTAAGACGACTTAATATCGCGCACCACTCAAGGCGACTTAATTCCGCGCACCACTTAAGGCGGCTTAGTTCCGTGCACTACTCAAGGCGACTTCCTGATACTTAGAATAAATCTAAGGATCATGCACCACTCAAGGCGACTTAGTATCGTGCACCACTCAAGGCGACTTTTTGATACTTAGAATAAATCTAAGGATCGTGCACCACTCAAGGCGACTTTTCTCGTGCACCACTCAAGGCGACTTTGACACTTAGCATAAATCTAAGGATAACTCTGATTGGAAGCAACCTCTTTATTTATTGACGGCACAAAATTGGCTTACATCGAATTAAACGATAAACAGCATACACCACTTAAGGCGATTTTACATCGGGCACCACTTAAGGCGACTTTATCGGGCACCACTTAAGGCGACTTTATCGGGCACCACTTAAGGCGACTTTATCGGGCACCACTTAAGGCGACTTTCTTCAAGCATGGTGTTTCTTCAAGTGTTCACCACTAAAAGAATGCTTTAACGTTCTGCCATCGAGGTCTTCCAACTTGTACGCATTTGGAGCTGGCATCCCCACGACCTTATAAGGTCCTTCCCATTTTGGTGACATCTTGTTGATTCGATCCAAAAGGGTGAACTCGTTGCGACGCCAAACCAGCTCCCCGACGAAGAACTGTCGGGACTTCACTCGCCGATTGTAGTACCTGGCCGTCGCCAAACGCATTCGAGCTTGGACTTCATCAGCTTCCCGCCTCTTCTCTTCGAGTAAGTCCAAATCCAGACGTCTCATTTCATCATTCGTCAGAGGCTCGTAATATCTCATCCGATGGGACGCCACAGCTACCTCCACGGGGGCGATAGCTTCCGTGCCATAAACGAGGCCAAACGGAGTCTCCCCCGTTGATCGTTTGGGTGTCGTTCTAACAGCCCAAAGTACGTTTTTCAGTTCGCTCAGCCACTTGCCCTTCAAGGCATAGACCCTCTTCTTCAGGCCGTCCATCACGATTTTGTTGGCTGATTCCACCTGGCCATTAGTCTGAGCATGGCGTACGGAAGCAGTCCGATGCTCGATGTTCAACTCCTCCAGATACTCCCTCACCTGAGAGCCGTTAAACGGTGGACCATTGTCGCTGATTACCACCTTAGGAATCCCGTATCTGGATACAATGTGGGTCTGGAGGAACTTGACGATCTGATTCCCCGTCGTTCTGGCCAACGCCTTTGCCTCTATCCATTTCGAAAAATAATCGATTGCTACAAGTAAGTACTTACATTGACCTTGTGCTTGTGGAAGAGGTCCCACCAAGTCGATGCCCCACTGAGCGAAGGGCCATGCGCTCTTGATGGATGTCAGATTAGCGGCCGGAGCCACGATACTCGGGGCGTACCTCTGGCACGCGTCACAGGATTGGACCAACGCCGTTGCTTCCTTGCTCATCGTGGGCCAATAATAGCCCAAGTTCAGCACTTTCCTCATAATGGATCGGGCCCCTTCATGACAAGCCGCGACCCCTTCATGTACCTCCCTCAGGATTCGATTTGTGTCGGGCTCTGCCACACACTTCAAGTACGGAGTCGAGAACCAGCCCTTCTTGTACAGCTGATCGTCTAGCATCACGTAATTAGCCGCGATCCGGCGTATCCTGTCTGCTGCTACCTTATCATCGGGGACTGCCCCCGTAGTCAGGTACGCGACTATCGGGGTCATCCAAGTGGGCTCCTCCTCCGATTTTGCCTCATTGGTACACACCTGCGTTGGGTCGATGGTCGATAATATCACCTTCTCCAAGAAGTGCACCTTCCGACTTTCTTCCAAGGGTGCCCCCAGGGCAAATTTGCTCAGGGCGTCTGCCTCTACGTTTTCCTCCCTCGGGATTGCCTCGATATCGAAGCTTTTAAAGCTCTCCTTCAGGGCTTGCATCGCGTAGGTATTTCTTCATTATCGGACTCCTCGCTTCGTATCGCCCTTGAACCTGGTTTACGATTAAAGCTGCGTCACACTTCACTCTCAAGTGATCGACTCCAGTGCCTTTAGCAATTTTCAGGCCCGTGATAAGAGCTTCATATTCCGCTTCATTGTTTGTGGCCTTGAATATTAAAGCCAAGGCGTATCGGAGCGGTTCACCTTCACCCGGTGGTATCAACAAAAAGCCCGCTCCTGATCCGTCCGAACTCGAGGAGCCATCCGTGTACATTTCCCAGGTATTTTCTTTGTTTGGCTGTTCTGATTGCTCTGCCCTCTCTGGTTGTTCTTCTATCGGGACCTCCATGGTTGCCCCCTCTACAGGGCCCGCTTCTTCCAGATCGGGGGCTGTAGATTCTGCTATGAAATCTGCCAATGCCTGGCCCTTAATGGCCGTTCTTGGAGCGAAGTGTATGCGAAACTCACTAAGCTCTACTGCCCATTTCACTAATCTCCCCGACGCATTCGGTCGGTTCAAAAAATGCTTCAAAGGCTGGTTCGTCAGCACAGTGATCTCGTGTGCGTGGAAATAAGGCCTTAGCTTCCGAGCAGTAATAATCAACGCAAAGAGGTACTTCTCAACGGCAGGATAATTTAATTCAGACTTGGCAAACGCCTTGCTTACATAATAGACGGGGACTTGGTTACCCTCGACAACCTTCACTAACACAGAGCTAATGGAAAATTCAGAAACAGCCAAATAAAGATAGAGCGGCTCGCCTGGAACCGGTTTCGCCAACGGCGGGAGGGTGCGAAGGTGCTGCTTGAGTGCTTGGAACGCCTCTTCACACTTGGCGGTCCATTCAAATTTCTTGTTGGCCCTCAGGACTTCAAAAAATGGCATTGATCGGTCGCTGGCTTTGGACAAGAAGCGATTCATTGCTGCTAGTCGGTCATTCAGCACTTGTACCTCCCGATGGTTTATCGGAGACTGCATATCCTCGATCGCCCTCAGCTTCTCGGGATTCACCTCAATTCCTCTCTGACTCACCATAAAGCCCAAAAATTTCCCTGAGTGGACTCCGAAGGCGCATTTCGCTGGGTTTAAGCGAACTTGATGAAGCCTCATCCGCTCAAACGCCAGGGTTAGGTTGTGCACATGATCCTCCGCTTGTCGGGATTTTACCAGCATATCATCCACGTAAGCTTCCATGGTCTCCCCCAGCATATCTCCGAACAGCTTGTTCACCATCCGCTGGTAGGTCGCCCCAGCATTGATCAACCCGAAAGGCATGACATCGTAGTGATAGATGTCACTGTCTGCGTAGAACGCTGTGTGGGGAGCGTCTTCCTTGGCCATCTTGATCTGGTTGTAGCCTGAATACGCATCCATAAAACTCAACAGCTTATGTCCCGACGTGGCATCCACCAACTGGTCGATTCTCGGGAGTGGTTAACAGTCCTTTGGGCAAGCCTTGTTCAGGTCACGGAAATCCACACACATCCGCCATTTCCCGTTAGTCTTCTTCACCAGCACCGGATTAGCAACCCAGGTTTGGAATCAGAGCTCTTTAATGAACCCAGCATCAAGCAACCTGCCCACCTCCTGCTGGATCGCGATCTTCTTATCTGTGCCCATCGGACGCCTTTTCTGCGTAATAGGCTTGATTGCGGGGTCTATCTTCAGCCCGTGTACGATCACGTCGGGACTGATTCCTGGCATGTCGCTCGGGGACCAGGCAAACAGTTCCTTGAACTCTTTCAGCAGCTCAACCAATTTTTGGGCCGTCTCCTCAGTCAGGGCAGACCCGATCTTCACCTTCCTCTGGGGTCCGTCGATCTCGACTTCTTTTAAATCTTCTACGGGGGCGAGACGCCCGAACTCCTCTCTAGGATCTGTATCTGTCTGGAGGACAGTCATGGCTTCTCGCCTCCTCCTTCGGGTGGCATTAACATAACAATTTCGGGAAGCTACCTGGTCACCCTTGACTTCTCCGACCCCGTGGTCGGTCGGGAACTTCATCTTCTGGTGTACTGTCGAAGCAACCGCCATCAGGGGGTTGATGGTGGTTCTCCCGATAATCGCGTTGTAAGTCCCCGCGGAATCAACTACCACAAACTCCACGTTCCTCCTTTCTGATTTCCACCCGCTACCAAACTCTACTGGAAGGGTGATTACCCCTAGCGGATAGGAGGTAGAGCCAGAGAACCCTACCATCGGGAAGTTTGCCTCCTTCAGATCTTTCTTCGTTTTCCCCATAGCCTCCAACGCGTCCATGAATAGAATGTCGGAGGAGCTCCATCCGTCGATTAGAATTCGCTTCATTTCGAACCCGTCTACATCCAAGGTTACCACCAAGGCGTCGTCGTACGGAGTTTCCATGCCTATGAGATCTTCCGATGAAAAGGAGATTACCATCTCTTCTTTCAAGGTCCAGGATCGGGACCTCTTACCTAGCACCACCGCCGTAGGGATTCTAGAGGCATAAACCTCTCGGGCGGATGAGGTGTCACCTCCAGCAGCAAACCCTCCATGAATCACATTGATAGTGCCCCGTCTCTCCTTACGAGCGCCGGATGACTCTGGGTCGGTTCTCTTCTTCTTTGGGGACCGATCGCGGGATCGGGAACGGGAACGGGACCGCGATCGGGACCGGGAGCAGGATCGACACCGCTTATCCCCGACGAATTCCTTAAGCTTCCCCTTCTGGATCAGCTTTCCGATCTCCTTCTTCAGTTCCCGACAATGGTTGGTGTCGTGACCATTTGCGCGGTGAAATCGGCAGTAGCGGTCCGTGCGAGATCCCAAGAATTCTCCATCCTTCTTTGGGGAGTACCTGGAGATACCTTGTCATTCCATGACCGTCAGTACCTCCGCCATGGAGCAGTTGAGAGGAATGTCGAGATCCTCCCGCTTATCCTTCCTTGAAGAACGCCTATCGTCCCTTCGATCAGGGCGGCCTCGATTCCGACTACTTTCGGGTTTACCCTTTGACTTACGATCGTCAAGTTCGCACATTACCAATATGGATGACGGCTACCGCATGATCTTGAACCGTCATCAAACCGCTTTAAAACCGGGTCCGGTCCCAAGAAAGCCTATAAATAGGAGGCCTTGGCCACCCATTTGGACACATCCTCTCATTTGCCCAACTTTGGTATTTTAAGCTCTGACTTCTCTCTAGAAATATTCTCTCTCTAGAAATTACCATTTTGCCCTTATAGTGACTTAAGCTTCGGAGAGGGCTCCGCTAGCACCACCCCCCTCTCCGTGCTAGCATTGGTCCTTCGTGCAGGAATCGCCGCCCAGACGCCTGCATTTGTGCACAGACCACCGCCTCTTGAGACACAGCCGAACCGAGTCACAGACCTTTACGGGAATAAAATCCGAACACTCGTTAGTGGCCCAACCTCCTCCCGACGGAAGGGTTACAGCCCAAAAAGCCTGCACAACCACGCGAACAGACCTTGTTCATCCCGGACGCAACATTGGCGCCGTCTACGTGATTCGAACAACATGCTACAGTACCGCAGAAATCATGACGAGTGATCACAACCCTTCCGAAGAGGTGAAAAACCCAAGGAAAAGGCCCGGGTGCCCCAGGAAATCCCCAGCAAACAAAAGAACAGGAGGCCAAGCTCCAGCTGGGAGCCAGTCGGGACCCTCCCACATCCCAAGAGCTACTTCCATAGCTTCATCCATACCGACTGACAATGCCCCAACGCACAGCACAGAGAGCCAAGGGACAAAGATCACGCATATCCACCTGGTTTCGAACCAGAAACGCACGAAGATGAATCCTAAGCAGAAATGCCACAAGGCGAACAAAGAATGGGGGCAAACCCGATGCCCACCGTTACTCCAGCAATGATGGCTGCGCTGGAAGAGTTACTCGCATTCCGCGAGTCTCTAAAACACCAAGGATATGCGGCTCAGCCACCTCCGTCCAACCAACAGTATGCTGCGCCAGCAAGAGAGATGTCGCAAGACATTACTTACTACGGCAATCCTTCCCAGGGCAGGAACCAACACGCAAGATATGAACCTGCACGGTCATACACTCCTTTCCAAGGAGCCCATCAATGGAGGAACGAAAGACAGCCCCCATTCTACCACCCACAACAACCAACGAGAGATGATCCTTTTCGGGCCACAAGCAGGGATCAATCTGACATCTACCACAACAATGGTCGGCAAAATCCTTCAACAGGTTATGCTGAACCGGTAAAAGGGTTTACCGCCGAGATGTTAGAAGAAATAATGCAGAAGAAGATGAAGGAAGCAAAAATGAAGGGTATGCACGCTCTTGAAGAAAGGGTGTCACATCCATTCGCTGACCACTTGGTGAACAGTCGCGTCCCAGACGCACTGTATCGAATCGGAGGAGACCTCTACCGTGGAAAAGGAGATCCACTTGAACACGTGCAAAAGCACGAGGCCTCTCTGCTAGGCAGAACGAAAAACCCACACCATTTCGCAATGACGTTTTCACAAACTATTGCCGGGACTGCAGCACACCGGTTCCTCTCACTGCCATGCGGAAGTATCACTTCATGGGCAGACCTCAAGGCCAAATTCATTCAACGGTACATGGGCGAGCGCACATTATTAAAAGGGGCAAACGCTCTAGACGACGTCCAACAACAAAACGAAGAATCTCTTGCCGACTACTACGTCCGTTTCAATCAGAACATCTCTGACATTCAGGGGAACCTGACAGAAGGAGAGATTGTTCGAGCGTTCATTCGAAACCTCGGACGAAGAGGCAATGCCCTAGCTGAAAAAATGGCAAAGCGCCCAGCGGAATCCATGGAGGAGTTAGCCGCAAGAGTCAAGGAATACTTAGATCTCGAAAGGTTCAGAAGTCAGAACTAGGTAAAAATCGCTGCAGCAAAGGCAAAAAATAATCCAAAGCAGAACCAACCAAAACCACACTCAAGTGGTCAACAAGGAAGACACTGGCAACCTCATCCGAAAAGACATTTTCAAGGAGATTTTCAGAAGCCAAATGAAGTAAATCTTGCCGACTGCATTCCTTTGAATGCACCGCTGTCTGTAATTTTGAGAGAAATGAAGGACGCGAATATGTGGAAGGAACCAAACAACTTCAGGAAAGGCCCACTTGGAAGAGACAAGGACAAGTGGTGTGAAAACCACGAGGTCTTCGGCCACGAGACCGATAGCTGTGTCAGTCTGCGCTTCCGAATTAACAACTTCGTCCTCAAATGCGAATTGAAACAGTTTGTCGATCAAGGCAACAACCCCCCGAAAAAGGCTCAGCCAGAGTCATCAAAAAGAGGAAACAAGGGAAAAGAGAAGGTCAATGACAACCCTCCGCTAGCTAAGCGAGGTATAATCAACGTCATACACGGAGGGCCTGCCGCCGGAGGACAAGTATCCAATGCTCGGGACATTTATGCATCCCAAGCAGCAACACTGCCGAAGTACGGAAAGCGCAAGCAACCTGAGCAAGAAGACACAGTCATCCAATTCTCCAGGGAAGACTTAAAGCATATCGTTTACCCCTACGATGACGCTTTAGTCATAACCATGGACATTGACGGGTACGATGTGGAAAGAATTCTTGTCGATGGCGGAAGCTCTGCTGACATTCTACATGTCAGAGTCTTAGAGCAACTAGGAAGATCTGTCAAGGACTTGTCCCCAGGAACCTTCTCATTAGTCAGCTTCGTCGGAGCAGCTACACAACCCCTGGGTACAATCACACTTCATGTCATCCTTGGTCAGGGGTGGAGAGCATTACATATCAACGTCACTTTCGTAGTTGTAGAATCTCTCGGAGCCTACAACGGAATCTTGGGACGAACAACGATCAATCCCTATGTGATCGTGCCCTCCACCGTCCACCAAAAGATGAAGTTCTCTACGGAACATGGGATTGGGGAAGTGCTAGGCGATCAGATAACCGCAAGACGTTGTTACGTCAATGCCTTGAGAGCAAAGCACCAATTCCATGTGGCCATGATAAATTCCTTCAAAAGGCAGAAAGTTGTTGATGAAAGAAAGAAGCAACTGGTGGAACAAGCTGTTACAGTTTGGATCCCACAGGAAAACATCCAGTTCTCGCCATGGCACCAGATATGGCTCGTTAGGCAGGGAGAAGACGAGCCAATCATGGAATACTTCATCAGATTCGCCTCCAACGCCTCAACAGCGAAAGCAACAAGAGAAGAAGTGATAAGTGTGTTCTATGCAAACATGAACACCAAATCTTTCCTTCTCTTTGGACGAACAACAAAAACCATGGAAGATCTAAAGGATAAGCTTGAGACAGCAGTCTTATGCGAACAAGAACTGAGGTGGGGTACACCCCTCAGTTGGGACAAATGAGTTCAAGCAAAAATGAACAAGCAGGAAGACGCAGGCATTGATATCGACAATATCTTCACACCGCTAAACACGGTTGCTGAAGACATTTACGTCAACCTACTGGAAAACAAGCTCCCAAGTCCACTTGTCCCGAAGACAGCTTTCTTGGGCAACAACATCAGAGAATGGTGCAAGTACCACAAAACTTGGGGGCACAACACAAACATGTGTCTACCATTAAGGTGGGAAATTGAAGAATGCGTCACGCTAGGTGCACTAAGGCGATTTGTTGCAACCGACTCCACGACATCGTCATCAAACCAGCCATAATGAAACGGGAGAAACAACTATCTTTTAGTTTACTTTGCGCATTCCTAGTATTTCTAGTATGATCAATGTAAATACGCGCAAGTATCTAATAAAGTCAATCTACATTTGTAGGTACACATCTATCTCTTGCACGCTATTTTTTGGATTAAACGCGAAGCAACTAAACTACCCGCTTACTATCTACATCAATAATCCAAGAAATTATGCCACGTGCAAGCAAAAGCTATCATGCGTTATGACAACGTTTATCATCAACAACAACTTACCCATATGGATAAACCACATAAAAAGGCATCATCATAGAATCAAACACTTGGAGTTAAGCCCGAGACACTTTCAAAAATAGCATATTGCAAATACACATAATGGATGATATTTGCATACCTACATCAACAAGGAGTTTATTTCTCCATCCACAAATCGACATCTACATCAAGAAGGTGTCAGCAACACAAAGCAATTGCGCTATGTTCACAACCAACTTATATGACGCAAGGACAACTTGCGGATTATCTACAAAAAAAGGAACTTATAGCAATTCTCTACTCAAAGGGACGGCTATCCAAAGAGCCGTCACTTACAAGCAATATCTTGGATTAACACCAAGACCTGCTATCAAACGGGGCATGTTCACTTCTAGAAAATGACATGCTGTGACATCTCATATTAGAGGCAAATCCTCATGTTCATAGCCATTCCCTGGATCCAGAACAGGATGGGCAAATACAATAACGGGGCTGATCACCCCATAAATTGCGAATGTCCTCTGTTTAGACGACAATTCCATATAACGAATTCCTGGTAAGGGTTCACTCTTCATGACGGATGTCCTTTGTTTAGACGACAATCTCATATAACGAATTCCTGGTAAGGGTTCACTCTTCATGACGGATGTACTCTGTTTAAACGACAATCCCATATAACGAATTCTTGGTAAGGGTTCACTCTTCATGGCGGATGTCCTCTGTTTAGACGACAATCCCATATGACGAATTCCTGGTAAGGGTTCACTCTTCATTGCGGAAGTCCTCTTGCTAGATAACTATTCCGTACTATAGATTTTCAAAATCGTGTTGCATGGTTCCTGGACGCAGAAAACATGCATCACAATTCATACTCTCAAGAGTGTTACATGGTCCCTGGACGCAGGAATCATGTATCACAAATATTTTGCAAAATATTTTGTCAAGTATTTTATCAAATATTTTATGTATCAAACACCTTTCCAAACATTTTATCAAACAAGGATTTCAAGGTTCGCAAAACTCTCTTTCAAAACCCAAAAAGCTTTTACGTATGCTTCCCCAACGCGGGTTGATACACGATGGCAGGTGCGCACCCTGTTTAAAAACTCATAAAATTTACAAGTAGAGTCATGTACAACGTCGCCTTAGAGTGGAACTAAGAGACGGTATAAACTAGTATCTTGCTCAAGCCAAGATAACACATTTCAAACATACTACTTGTTAAGTCACAATACGCGAACCACTTAACAAATTTCGACGGATATAGTGTCAAGCTATGTAGGAAGACGTACAACATGCATAACGCATCGTACAAACAATCTTGAATCAAAAGTGGCCATCGGTCACGATTGCGGGGACTACGTTTACACTACTAACCATCCGGGTTCAGGAAACACAGTAAGCGATAACGGTATGAAATATTACTAACAAGTTATCATGCAAACTGCTGTGTATAAAACAGGTTCATACGACGTAGTTCAAAGCGAACAAGTCACAAGCGACAATCAAACAACAACTCAAACAAGTTTCTAAACATAGAAGCCGGGGGGCAAACGGGCTCAAAAACGAGTTGAACATATCAAAAAGACGACACAAATCAAATGAGTCCATCATCCCTGACAGGGCTGGGCGGAACAGGCAAAAGTTGCACATTAGTGCCTCCACCATCTTCTCCAAACAAAAATGTAAACTCAGATGGTGCAGTATCTAAGCGACGAAGCTCGGCAACTTGCCCAACAGCAGACTCCGCATATGGCCCTAACTTGTCAAAAGGAAAGCCAGGAGCAAGAATACTCACTCTACGAATAAAATCCTCAGCAAACTCACTGAGCATAGGAGTGGCCTTCGCTGTAGCAGCAGCAGTAACTGCGCTATCAAATCCAGGAGTAGAAGGGAACTTGCTAAGTCCCTCTTCAATGCCAGCCTTCATTTCTGCCTCGCGCACTTTCCGGCAGGCAGCCTTGTGCTTGCCTACATTATCGGAAATCGCCTTCTCAATGGCGGCGTTCTCAGATTCAAGCTGAACAAGGCTGGCGTGATCAGAATCATAACGAGCATCAAAATCCTTCTTCAACGAAAGTCGGCGCACTTCGTCCTTAGCTTCCTCAAGCTCCTTAGATAAAGTGGCAGCTTTGTCAACAACGGCACGTCTCTCCTGGACGAGCTCCAACATGAAAGACGCCATGTGCACCATATCAGAAACAACCTGAAAACAAGGAGACAATAAGCATACATGTTCGGGAACTACGAACATAGCAAAGTGGAAAAAGATACTCACTGGAGTGAATCCAGACAACGATCTCTCAACAAAAGTTCGTGCCTCCTCGTCACTCGAGGGTCGAACAACTCGATCACCAGGAGGAATGGATCGATGAAGAACACGCACGCCAACTTCAGGCATGCTCAGCTTGGAGTTCTTTGGAAAAGTAAGATCTCCTGCCACGTATGGCATCCACTTACCATCTGAAATATCACCATCCAAAGGACGAAGCAAATCCGCACGTCCAAGTGGCGGGATCGCTACATGTAAACCAAGCAGCGTTATGCAAAAGCCAAAAACAAAGCGTATAAAGACACAGAATAAAGTATCCAGCTTATACCAGAAAGAAGAGAACGTTCCACCTCGGACCGCTCCTTCGAGCGAGGGGCAGACAACGCATCCTCGCAACCGTCAACTTCCTTCCCTTTATGACAGGAAGGAGTAGGAACGGTCACAGTAGTCTTCGGACGCTTTGAACTGCTCGAAGAACGCGCCCCAGTGGTGGACCGTTTGGAAGAGTCAGGAACAGCAACAACGCGGTCAGTAACAAGCGTCGTACGACCTGCAAGTAGCATGCAAAGTTACAACCCAACCAAGAAAGTAAAAGATTGTCCTTTTAAAACTATCTACCTTTGCCGCGTCCAAAATCCGCCGATGCTCCAGAAGCAAATGGGGGAACGATCCTCCCGCTAGAAGCAATCTTGCGAGCGGCCGCCGTCTGCAAAGACGAGCTTTTTCCGTCAAACAAACCTACAGTGCAACACGGTAGAAAGTTATAAAAATGATCAACATACCGAAGCTGCAGAAGGGAGCACATGGATCCCAGCATCAATCAATTCCTGATCGGATGCACGCAATGAGCAAGTAAAGCCGCGCGATTGTTGACAGTGATATATCTGTTTTATCACTTCTTTATCCGACAAGGAAAGTTCCCGAAAAGCAGGCGCGGGATCAAATTTCTGAACATACTCGACATCCCAAGTCGTCCCTGCATCATGAACAAAAAAGTAATGATGTCTCCAATGGTAGGCAGACCGATCCGCGGTAGCAACAAATCGGTAACTAGGATCCCACTTGGCTTCCCCAAGACCAAGTTCTTCAAAACCATCGCTCTGCAAGTTCGGCCGACGAACTTTCACACCGCACAATCCCGCTGAGTCAGAACTCTTAAGCTGGTAGAAGCAGCGAAAGAGGGTACGGGAATAACGCCAGGACTGCTTGTGAAGCAACACTCTGATACAAGTCCATACCCGAATCCCGTTGGGTGCAAGATCTAAAGGGGAAATCCCATAACCGCTACAGAGCTCAACCAAGTCGGAACAGTAGGGAAACCGCACACCCTCTCTAACGTGTGATGTGTACACGACGGATAAATCTACAGGCGGAGGAGTAGCATCTCCTAAACTGCTATCAGGAAGTACCTCAAAGGGGTAAAAAGTCTCGGTACAAGCGTCAAGTCCGGAAGCACTCGCATACAAGGTGAACAGGGATCTATCCAAGCGGTTAGTATAATACCTAACCAACGCCTCAGTCTCTCCAGCAGTTACATCCTCACCGGTATCTAAAACACTATCTGCCGGCAAAGCCGGGTCTACTTCCAAGTCATCCTCTATATCGGAATTAAAGGGAGTCTGCGATAGAGGAGTGGTGGACTTACTCATTGTATCAACGCGACCAAAGGGAAGAAAGCTCCGCAAGAAGTTACTACGATCCCACAATCTGCAAGAAGCAAGCGAAAGTCAGCGCGCATATCAAAGTCAACGCGCGTATCAAAAGTCAACGCGCGTATCAAAAGTCAACACACGTATCAAAAGACAACGCGCGTATCAAAATCGATGCGCGTATCACAGCCAATGCGCGTATCAAAGTCAACGCGCGTATCAAAGTCAACGCGCGTATCAAAAGTCAACGCGCGTATCAAAAGTCAACGCGCGTATCAAAAGTCAACACGCGTATCAAAAGTCAACACACGTATCAAAAGTCAACGCGCGTATCAAAAAGTCAACGCACGTAGCCAAGATCCACGCGCATAGTAAAGTTGGTACGTACCATAAAAGGGACTAACATCTTAAGGAGCTATCATGCAAACGGTGGAATTAACGCGACAAACCACAAGGATCGAACATGGCAACGCTTAAGGGAAATATTTCTCTAAGGCGTCAAGACGAAGAGTGACTATGCCTAAAGTTATTGGGCAATCCCCGTCAACCCAAAACCCGCCAAGAGGAAAATTCTGCATATCAACCAAAAAGCTTCTACGAAAAGACACGGGGGCACTATATCCAAACGAGGAATTCTACCTTCACTATCCACGTAAGTGAAAAATCGCCCAAGTTATGGACAAACGACGATAATAACGGCAACTAATCAGCAATTACACGACATACAAGCATCAACAAGCAGTTCCACACGTCAACGACAAAAAATAGCTCAAACGAACAATAATACGGTGACATTCGAAATCAAGTCGAAGCTCTCCTGTAAATTCGAATTTCCATATTACCTCAAAACGTGACGAAAAGTATCCCAATGGACTCCCCTCGTCGAGACGATTCCGGAAAGGTAAGGACCGCGACGAACCGAGGCCGGGAAGGCGGCGCGTGGGCCACACGCTCCGGCGAAGGTGATTCTCATGCGGCGGCGCGTGAGGGCGCGTCCGGTGTCTCCTGGTAGCTCCGAAGGCGTCGCTGGAATCCTCGTGATAAAATGAGTCGAATGGTGGTGTCAACTTCTGAAAACAAGCCAAAGATCAAACTCGAAACTGTCAGGATGTGTCTAAACTCCACGACGGCGAAGAAATTATGAACACAAAAGCAATTTCGGGAAAGGATGAATGAATTACCTGCAAAGAAGATGGAATGTTGAGTTCCCAAGGTGCTAGAAGGATAATTGGGGATGTGTGTATTTACATATCCCAAAGAGATGCTTTATTGATAAGGATTAAAGGATTAGCTTACCTACATTCAAGCCTAAACACCTACGGTATACTCTACGCTCTCTTCTAAAAATATCTACTCCTATGCATATCTTGACATTGCACATATCAAACCCATCATTTTACACGTACGTTGCAACCGCATGATTCATGATTTGATAATCGCTAAGTTGTTTTAGAAGCATACGGTCTCTGTTGTGTCCGGGATGAACAAGGTCGTGAGGACGCGTCTGTTCGCGTGGTTGTGCGGGATTTTTGGGCTGTAACCCTTCCGTCGGGAGGAGGTTGGGCCACTGACGAGTGTTCGGATTAAATTCCCGTAAAGGTCTGTGACTCGGTTCGGCTGTGTCTCAAGAGGCGGTGGTCTGTGCACAAATGTAGGCGTCTGGGCGGCGATTCCTGCACGAAGGACCAATGCTAGCACGGAGAGGGGGGGTGGTGCTAGCGGAGCCCTCTCCGAAGCTTAAGTCACTATAAGGGCAAAAAGGTAATTTCTAGAGAGAGAATATTTCTAGAGAGAAGTCAGAGCTCAAAATACCAAAGTTGGGCAAATTAGAGGATGTGTCCAAATGGGTGGCCAAGGCCTCCTATTTATAGGCTTTCTTGGGACCGGACCCGGTTTTAAAGCGTTTGATGACGGTTCAAGATAATGCGGTAACCGTCATCCATATTGGTAATGTGCGAACTTGACTTCTCTACGCGTAACGGTAATCGCGGATACGATAGTCGCGCGATACCCGTAATGCAATCCGGACCTCGTCGAATTTGGGCAAATCGGCGAGGTCCGGATTGCCGCACAACCTGGACCTACGGATTGCAAGCTCCGGGTTGCTGCAACCCGGACGTCCGGGTTGCAATGCAATCCGGAGGTCCGGTCCGGACGCGCGTAAATGCATTTCCGACCGTTTTGATTCTTTGGGAGACGTTTTTTAAACCGATATGTAATTTTCGACGTGTTTACGAGGTCCGAAATGTAAATACAAACCTGAATTGGACATTTATCCATCACTTGCCCCCGAGTCAAGTAACGGTTTAGAACCTTTCTTGACTCTATTTTAAGTTAGGATACTTGTCCAATTTGAGTTTGACGCTAACCTTTCGGTTTTGATCGTTGGTCGGATGCTAGCATCTTGATTTTGGCTGTGGTTTGATTTTCCGACCGAATGACTTTGTTTCCTGTCATCACGGTTAGTGCAATAGGAAATGTATATGTGCAAGTATGGTTATCGTCGGAGACATGGGCAATTGGTAATACACTATGCGAGCATGCCTCTATCAATACGCATGCATAGGTAATGGTCATGGCAAGATCGCAATTTACGCAATGCAAGAAATAGAGACCGTATGCTTCTAAAACAACTTAGCGATTATCAAATCATGAATCATGCGGTTGCAACGTACGTGTAAAGTGATGGGTTTGATACGTGCAATGTCAAGATATGCATAGGAGTATATATTTTTAGAAGAGAGGGTAGAGTATACCGTAGGTGTTTAGGCTTGAATGTAGGTAAGCTAATCCTTTAATACTTATCAACAAAGCATCTCTTTGGGATATGTAAATACACACATCCCCAATTATCCTTCCAGCACCTTGGGAATTCATCATTCCATCTTCTTTGCAGGTAATTCATTCATCCTTTCCCGAAATTACTTTTGTGTTCATAATTTCTTCGCCGTCGTGGAGCTTAGACACATCCTGACAGTTTCGAGTTTGACCTTTGGCTTGTTTTTAGAAGTTGACACCACCATTCGACTCAGTTTATCACGAGGATTCCAGCGCCGCCTTCGGAGCCACCAGGAGACACCGGACGCGCCCTCACGCGCCGCCGCATGAGAATCACCTTCGCCGGAGCGTGTGGCCCACGCGCCGCCTTCCCGGCCTCGGTTCGTCGCGGTCCTTACCTTTCCGGAATCGTCTCGACGAGGAGAGTCCATTGGGATACTTTTCGTCACGTTTTGAGGTAATTTGGAAATTTGAATTTACAGGACATCTTCGACTTGATTTCGAATGTCACCTTATTATTGTTCGTTTGAGCTATTTTTTGTCGTTGACGTGTGGAACTGCTTGTTGATGCTTGTATGTCGTGTAATTGGTGATTAGTTGCCGTTATTATCGTCGTTTGTCCATAACTTGGGCGATTTTTCACTTTCGTGGATAGTTAAGGTAGAATTCCTCGTTTGGATATAGTGCCCCCGTGTCTTTTCGTAGAAGCTTTTTGGTCGATATGCAGAATTTTCCTCTTGGCGGGTTTTGGGTTGACGGGGATCGCCCAATAACTTTAGGCATAGTCACTTGTCGTCTTGACGCCTTAGAGAAATATTTCCCTTAAGCGTTGCCATGTTCGATCCTTGTGGTTTGTCGCGTTAATTCCACCGTTTGCATGATAGCTCCTTAAGATGTTAGTCCCTTTTATGGTACGTACCAACTTTACTATGCGCGTGGATCTTGGCTACGTGCGTTGACTTTTTGATACGCGCGTTGACTTTTGTACGTGTGTTGACTTTTGATACGCGTGTTGACTTTTTATACGCACGTTGACTTTTGATACGCGTGTTGACTTTTGATACGCGCGTTGACTTTGATACGCGCATTGGCTGTGATACGCATCGATTTTGATACGCGCGTTGTCTTTCGCTTGCTTCTTGCAGATTGTGGGATCGTAGTAACTTCTTGCGGAGCTTTCTTCCCTTTGGTCGCGTTGATACAATGAGTAAGTCCACCACTCCTCTATCGTAGACTCCCTTTAATTCCGATATAGAGGATGACTTGGAAGTAGACCCGGCTTTGCCGGCAGATAGTGGTTTAGACACCGGTGAGGATGTAACTGCTGGAGAGACTGAGGCGTTGGTTAGGTATTATACTAACCGCTTGGATAGATCCCTGTTCACCTTGTATGCGAGTGCTTCCGGACTTGACGCTTGTACCGAGACTTTTTACCCCTTTGAGGTACTTCCTGATAGCAGTTTAGGAGATGCTACTCCTGGATTTAGCAAGTTCCCTTCTACTCCTGGATTTGATAGCGCAGTTACTGCTGCTGCTACAGCGAAGGCCACTCCTATGCTCAGTGAGTTTGCTGAGGATTTTATTCGTAGAGTGAGTATTCTTGCTCCTAGCTTTCCTTTTGACAAGTTAGGGCCATATGCGGAGTCTGCTGTTGGGCAAGTTGCCGAGCTTCGTCGCTTAGATACTGCAACATCTGAGTTTGCATTTTTGTTTGGAGAAGATGGTGGAGGCACTAATGTGCAACTTTTGCCTGTTCCGCCCAGCCCTGTCAGGGATGATGGACTCCTTTGATTTGTGTCGTCTTTTTGATATGTTGAACTCGTTTGTGAGCCCGTTTGCCCCCCGGCTTCTATGTTTAGAAACTTGTTTGAGTTGTTGTTTGATTGTCGCTTGTGACTTGTTCGTTTTGAACTACGTCGTATGAACCTGTTTTATACACAACAGTTTGCATGATAACTTGTTAGTAATATTTCATACCGTTATCGCTTACTGTGTTTCCTGAACCCGGATGACTAGTAGTGTAAACGTAGTCCCCGCAATCGTGACCGATGGCCACTTTTGATTCAAGATTGTTTGTACGATGCGTTATGCATGTTGTACGTCTTCCTGCATAGCTTGACACTATATCCGTCAAAATTTGTTAAGTGGTTCGCGTATAGCGACTTAACAAGTAGTATGTTTGAAATGTGTTATCTTGGCTTGAGCAAGATACTAGTTTATACCGTCTCTTAGTTCCACTCTAAGGCGACGTTGTACAAGACTCTACTTGTAAATTTTATGAGTTTTTAAACAGGGTGCGCACCTGCCAGCGTGTATCAACCCGCGTTGGGGAAGCATACGTAAAAGCTTTTTGGGTTTTGAAAGAGAGTTTTGCGAACCTTGAAATCCTTGTTTGATAAATTGTTTGGAATGGTGTTTGATACATAAAATATTTGATAAAATACTTGACAAAATATTTTGCAAAATATTTGTGATACATGATTCCTGCGTCCAGGGACCATGTAACACTTTTGAGAGTATGAATTGTGATGCATGTTTTCTGCGTCCAGGAACCATGCAACACGATTTTGAAAATCTATAGTACGGAATTGTCATCTAGCAAGAGGACTTCCGCAATGAAGAGTGAACCCTTACCAGGAATTCGTCATATGGGATTGTCGTCAAAACAGAGGACATCCGCCATGAAGAGTGAACCCTTACCAGGAATTCGTTATATGGGATTGTTGTTTAAACAGAGGACATCCGTCATGAAGAGTGAACCCTTACCAGGAATTCGTTATATGGGATTGTCGTCTAAACAGAGGACATCCGTCATGAAGAGTGAACCCTTACCAGGAATTCGTTATATGGAATTGTCGTCTAAACAGAGGACATTCGCAATTTATGGGGTGATCAGCCCCGTTATTGTATTTGCCCATCCTGTTCTGGATCCAGGGAATGGCTATGAACATGAGGATTTGCCTCTAATATGAGATGTCACAGCATGTCATTTTCTAGAAGTGAACATGCCCCCTTTGATAGCAGGTCTTGGTGTTAATCCAAGATATTGCTTGTAAGTGACGGCTCTTTGGATAGTCGTCCCTTTGAGTAGAGAATTGCTATAAGTTCCTTTTTTGTAGATAATCCGCAAGTTGTCCTTGCGTCATATAAGTTGGTTGTGAACATAGCGCAATTGCTTTGTGTTGCTGACACCTTCTTGATGTAGATGTCGATTTGTGGATGGAGAAATAAACTTCTTGTTGATGTAGGTATGCAAATATCATCCATTATGTGTATTTGCAATATGCTATTTTTGAAAGTGTCTTGGGCTTAACTCCAAGTGTTTGATTCTATGATGATGCCTTTTTATGTGGTTTATCCATATGGGTAAGTTGTTGTTGATGATAAACGTTGTCATAATGCATGATAGATTTGCTTGCACGTGACATAATTTCTTGGATTATTGATGTAGTTAGTAAGCGGGTAGTTTAGTTGCTTCGCGTTTAATCCAAAAAATAGCGTGCAAGAGATAGATGTGTACCTACAAATGTAGATTGACTTTATTAGATACTTGCGCGTATTTACATTGATCATACTAGAAATACTTGGGCTCCTTGGAAAGGAGTGTATGACCGTGCTGGTTCATATCTTGCGTGTTGGTTCCTGCCCTGGGAAGGATTGCCGTAGCGAGTAGTGTCTTGCGACATCTCTCTTGCTGGCGCAGCATACTGTTGGTTGGACGGAGGTGGCTGAGCCGCATATCCTTGGTGTTTTAGAGACTCGCGGAATGCGAGTAACTCTTCCAGCGCAGCCATCATTGCTGGAGTAACGGTGGGCATCGGGTTTGCCCCCGTTCTTTGTTCGCCTTGTGGCATTTCTGCTTGGGATTCATCTTCGTGCGTTTATGGTTCGAAACCAGGTGGATATGCGTGATGTTTGTTCCTTGGCTCTCTGTGCTGTGCGTTGGGCGCATTGTCAGTCGGTATGGATGAAGCTATGGAAGTATCTCTTGGGATGTGGGAGGGTCCCGATTGGCTCCCAGCTGGAGCTTGGCCTCCTGTTCTTTTGTTTGCTGGGGATTTCCTGGGGCGCCCGGGCCTTTTCCTTGGGTTTTTCACCTCTTCCGGAGGGTTGTGATCACTCGTCATGATTTCTGCGATACGGTAGCTTGTTGTTCGAATCACGTAGACGGTGCCAATGTTGCGTCCGGGATGAACAAGGTCGTGATGACGCATCTGTTCGCGTGGTTGTGCGGGCTTTTTGGGCTGTAACCCTTCCGTCGGGAGGAGTTTGGGCCACTGACGAGTGTTCGGATTTTATTCCCGTAAAGCTCTATGACTCGGTTCGGCTGTGTCTCAAGAGGCGGTGGTCTGTGCACAAATGCAGGCGTCCGGACGGCGATTCCTGCACGAAGGACCAATGCTAGCACGGAGAGGGGGGTGGTGCTAGCGGAGCCCTCTCCGAAGCTTAAGTCACTATAAGGGCAAAAAGGTAATTTCTAGAGAGAGAATATTTCTAGAGAGAAGTCAGAGCTCAAAATACCAAAGTTGGGCAAATGAGAGGATGTGTCCAAATGGGTGGCCAAGGCCTCCTATTTATAGGCTTTCTTGGGACCGGACCCGGTTTTAAAGCGGTTTGATGACGGTTCAAGATCATGCGGTAACCGTCATCCATATTGGTAATGTGCGAACTTGACTTCTCTACGCGTAACGGTAATCGCGGATACGATAGTCGCGCGATACCCGTAATGCAATCCGGACCTCGTCGAATTTGGGCAATTCAGCGAGGTCCGGATTGCCGCGCAATACCCGTAATGCAATCCGGACGTCCGGGTTGCAATGCAATCCGGACGTCCGGGTTGCAATGCAATCCGGACGTCCGGATTGCATTGCAATCCGGATGTCCAGGTTGCTATGCAACCCGGAGGTCCGGTCCGGACGCGCGTAAATGCGATTCCGGACCGTTTTGATTCTTTGGGAGACGTTTTTAAAACCGAGATGTAATTTTCGACGTGTTTACGAGGTCCGAAATGTAAATACGAACCCGAATTGGACATTTATCCATCAGCCTCTATTTCTTGCATTGCGTAAATTGCGATCTTGCCATGACCATTACCTATGCATGCGTATTGATAGAGGCATGCGCGCATAGTGTATTACCAATTGCCCATATCTCCGACGATAACCATACTTGCACATATACATTTCCTATTGCACTAACCGTGATGACAGGAAACAAATTCATTCGGTCGGAAAATCAAACGACGGACAAAATCAAGATGCCAGCATCCGACCAACGATCAAAACCGAAAGGTTAGCGTCAAACTCAAATTGGACAAGTATCCTAACTTAAAATAGAGTCAAGAAATGTTCTAAACCGTTACTTGACTCGGGGGCAAGTGATGGATAAATGTCCAATTCGGGTTCGTATTTACATTTCGGACCTCGTAAACACGTCGAAAATTACATCTCGGTTTAAAAAACGTCTCCCAAAGAATCAAAACGGTCCGGAAACGCATTTACGCGCGTCTGGACCGGACCTCCGGGTTGCGCAAAGCAATCCGGAGGTCCGGGTTGCATAACGTCCGGATTGCATTGCAACCCGGACTTCCGGGTTGCACGGCAATCCGGACCTCGCCGAATTGCCCAAAATCGACGAGGTCCGGATTGCATTACGGGTATCGCGCGACTATCGTATCCGCGATTACCGTTACGCGTAGAGAAGTCAAGTTCGCACATTACCAATATGGATGACGGTTACCGCATGATCTTGAACCGTCATCAAACCGCTTTAAAACCGGGTCCGGTCCTAAGAAAGCCTATAAATAGGAGGCCTTGGCCACCTATTTGGACACATCCTCTCATTTGCCCAACTTTGGTATTTTGAGCTCTGACTTCTCCCTAGAAATATTCTCTCTCTAGAAATTACCTTTTTGCCCTTATAGTGACTTAAGCTTCGGAGAGGGCTCCGCTAGCACCACCCCCCTCTCCGTGCTAGCATTGGTCCTTCGTGCAGGAATCGCCGCCCAGACGCCTGCATTTGTGCACAGACCACCGCCTCTTGAGACACAGCCGAACCGAGTCACAGACCTTTACGGGAATAAAATCCGAACACTCGTCAGTGGCCCAACCTCCTCCCGACGGAAGGGTTACAGCCCAAAAAGCCCGCACAACCACGCGAACAGACGCGTCCTCACGACCTTGTTCATCCCGGACGCAACAGTACCGATATCATTTACTGATTCCCCTTGTCTATGTTTTACTTTTATATTACTTTTGATCAAGGTTTCAAGTACCAGAAGAGTTGCAGTTTTCACTCATTATAAAATGATACATCAATTGTTAAGAAGTATATCACATTCTAAAATATTCTAGTTCTTAAGTTACCATACCTTCACAAATTATAAGTCTGTTTTTTGTTGTTTGCTTTCCAGTTCTTACAAGTGATCTTGACTAATTTTGCATTCTATTGGGTGAGAGGATTCATATGTCGACTTACAGGTGATCTAGAATCATATTTTATATTGATTTTGCATACTTATTTGACACATTCATTTGACAGATGAACACTTCTCTTTGTAGGCCAATCCCAAGATCAACAGTTCTCTTTATCCTTCAGAAAGCATAGCTCTACGCCTCTCCCTGATGCCATAGAGAATCAATTCCACCTGGTACCCCATCTCAAAATCATGCCGCTGTTGAACCTAATTCTAAAAAAGTTTAAGGTAATCCCTTTAACAGATCTGATTTCGTGTTGATTTATTGAACCAAATTAATAGTTGAAATGATCCTTGGGATGTTAATGATTTACATCATTCACTTGAATTCCCTTAGGGTTTTCTTCGTCCCTCTGTCAAATCGTAACAGAAGGTCTCATTGAAGAGAGGATTTAATTACTTTTTTGTTGAGTTTCATTACTTGATTTCTGATATAATTATCTGTTGGCTTGGCTATTCAATGCAAAGCAAAGTAACGCCATACGCCTTTTCTTTGTAACGCCATTTACTTTTTCTCTGGAATGAACATATATTTAGAAGATTAAATTAGATTTAGATTATTAATACTTTAGTAGCTGCATTATTACCGTATTATGCAGATTGCAAAACCCTAAACCTCTTGGCTTGCTCTAAAATGCCAAAGGGAGTTTTTTTGTCTATCACTTTTCTCTTAGTATATATCATATAACTGATTGGTATTTGTTGAGTTTAAACTGACAATTTACTTATACTATACATCAAGGTACCTTGGTCAGTAATGTTGCTCAAGTAGTGAAGGATGCAAAACAATTGGTGCATGTTGCTTGGAAGAACTGTACGTATCTATTTCCTATCTCTTGATTAATCCAAATGACTACATGTTTAAACTCTTAAAAATGCTATATAATACGAATGCATTTGTCCATCTTCTGCAGGTCAGTTGTTTTTTTCTCCTTAAGCGTGAATCGCCTTTTACATGTAAGTTTTATATTAATTGAGTTTTCAATTTAATTGTGTTTCTACATCTAAAAATTGAGAGAACATGCAAAGTGTTGTACTGTAATGTAATTTTTCAATTTTGATGCATTCTTATTTATTATTTTGCAGGGCAGTTTCGAAAGAAGGCGCGTATATGTTTTGCATTTTTTATCAACAATTTTTATATTTAAGTTTGTCAATTCTATTTGTGTTATCTTGTAAATGCATGATTGAGTAACCAAATTGTAAATGATATGAAATATTTTGTTGGATATTATATGTGGAAAGAACAAATTGTTAATTTGCAGTGAAATATTTTTTGAGATTTTTGTTGGTATAAATCTGTTGGTAAAATCATGTGAAAAAATATCTTTAAGCTTCTCCGGCGATGATGCATTCGTCGCTGAAGTCACTTCAGCGACGTAATAAATTAGGTCGCCGAAGGATCTTCAACGACCTAATAAATTACGTCGCCGAAGGATCTTCAGTGACCTAATAAATTACGTCGCCGAAGGATCTTCAGCGACGTAATAAGTTAGTCGCCGAAGGCACTTCAGCGACGTATTATTACATCGTCAAAAGCTCTTCAGCGACGTAATATTACGTCGCCGAAAGCTCTTCAGCGACGTAATATTACGTCGCCGAAAGCACTTCAGCGACGTAATAGTTACGTCGCCGAAGGGTCTTCGGCGACGTAATCATTTAGGTCGCTAAAGTATTTCCAACGGATAATGTTTCGTTGGAAAATTGACCTGCCATTCATAAGTCGTTTCCATCAGAATTTCCAACCGTTGTCTGTTGGAAATTTCCAACAGATTTCTGACAGACATTTACCAGCGGGGGTATCACCAACGGACGATCCGTTGGAAATTCTGTTGGTGAAGGGCTTTACCAACACATTTCCAACCGATTTTCTGTTGCTGTTGCCCTATTTTCTTGTAGTGAATTACCAACACCAAATTTCAATTAGCATAATGTCATATTATATAATACCTTTTTACATTACAACCGCACCAACATTCAAAAAGAACTTTGAAGCAAACAAATCTCTATAATACTGATTTGTTTGAATATATAACAAAAAACTGGATAATGGATAATAATGCAGTATACTATTTAAATCACCATATATATATATATATATATATATATATATATATATATATATAGTTTAAAATAATAAATGCATATACAATTTCGTTGATGAAAGCAGTGAGGTGAGGGCCGTGAGGCCAATCTTGATCCTGCAGTCTCTGTGAATATCTTCAACGGTCTGCTCTGGTTTAAGTGTTGATGCCGCAAACAAAAATTGCTATGTGTGATTAGGGTTGAATTCTACATACATGAGATATATATAGTATTTGTTATCATTAATATTGCCCGTAATTCTATAAAGTAAATCTGACTGAATATTGTTATTGTAGTATTGAATATATTCTAGCTATATATAATTATTAATTTTGCCATATACATATAATTATTTGATCAGAGTTTGTTAATAAAACTAAATATGTAATGAATATATATATTAGATTTAAATTTCATTAATTAAAGCTTTGAAGGATGTGGTATGTCACGTGTGGTATTAATAATAGAAAATATATAATATGTTTTATTAATTAAATATAAAAACGCCAAATTAATAGACAAATAGGAATTATACTATTATGGTAAGTTTTCATACGTTTTTTATTTTTATTTTAAAATTTATTTAATAATTAAAAATAGAACGCCTACGTGGCGGCTTGTACTCTTCCGGAACCAAACTGTTTAGATAATGAACTTAAATGGAAACGTTTATTTAATTTGTTTCTTTATATTGCGTAGAGACTAAAATAGGAGATAATTTTTTTTCTTAATTTACATCCAATGAATATTTTATGTCTAAATTTACAGACCTCCAATTAAATGCCGATTAAATTAGGAAACAGTGACAGGGCAAACTGTCCACGTGTCAGCTAGAGGGCTTCCGGTACCGAATTAATATAATATAATAGATATCTATATATATAGAGGTTATAGTTTTTTTTTTAGTAAACGAGGTTATAGTTTATAGTTTATTTATACCGATATATTAGCTAGAAAAATGAGGTATTTTATGATTTTCATAACTAAATTTAAATTATTTTTTATTTTCTATAATTTGAAGTTAATTAAATTTACCTACAGTTAAAATCTTAGGTGTTAATATAAATATAATAATATAAAATAAGATCAAATGTATAATTAGTTTATTCTTTTTTTTTTGTTAAATATGGCATGGATATAAAAAAAAAATATAAGATAAATAATATGTTTTTTTTACTAAATTAGTATGTAGATTCATTTAAGATATTGGTGTATAATTAGTTACAATTAAAAGATTTTCTTTATAAGAATATAGTTATTTTAATTACATTTTATACTTTTTTTTGGCCAGTAATTACATTTCATATTCACAAGTTTATTAACTTTTCATGTTCGAATTTGTAAAACCAATGCTTTGCTTAAAATGACTATAGTCTTGCCATATGGAAAATATTTATGTCTTCATCCCTACTTACCGGCAGGGTCGGAGCTAAGGAATGATGAGGAAATTATCTTAATTATTGGTGATATGTAATTTTGTTCTTAAAATTGTATTTTTGTTTTTCAAATTAACATTTTAAAATCTTACATTTGCTCCTGAATTTTTTTATAACAATTCTTGCCCACTCTGAGTAAAATTTCTGGCTTTGTCCCTGATATATTTATAATTCGTTCATATGGTCAAATTTTACCTCGATTAAAAATTCAAACTTCGATTTTGACAAAAATCACATTTTATGAATATTCATGAATATAGTTTTAGCAAAATCATGAACACCCTACACAAGCTCTGATACCACTAATGGATTTAGGGGATAGTTACTGATGGGTTTCGCTATGGCCGTTAGGCCCTTTAACGGTGAGTAAACGGTGAATAGGCCCACTGGGCCCTAAGAGAGGTCAAGAAGACCAGTGCGAAGTGTTGCGTCCTGGATGAACTGAGTCGTGAGGACGCGTCTGTTCGCGTGGTTGTGCGGGTTTTTGGGCGGTAACCCTTCGTCGGGAAGAGGTTCGGGCCACTGGCGAGTGTTCGGTTGACTACCGTAAAGGTCTTTGTCTCAGTGTGGTTGTGTCTCAGGAGGTGGTGATCTGTGCACAAGTCGGGATGTCTGGGCGACGATTCCTACACGAAGGACCAATGCTAGCACGGAGAGGGGGGGGGGGGTGGTGCTAGCGGAGCCCTCTCTGAAGCTTAAGTCACTATAGGGGTAAAAGAGTAATTTCTAGAGAGAGAATATTTCTAGAGAGAAGTCAGAGCTCAAAATACCCAAGTTGGGCAAACGAGAGGATGTTTGAAAATGGGTGGCCAAGGCCTCCTATTTATAGGCTTCCTTGGGACCGGACCCGGTTTTAAAGCGGTTTAATGACGGTTCAAAAGCAAGCGGTAACCGTTATCCATATTGGTAATGCGCGAACTTGACTTCTCTACACGTAACGGTAATCGCGGGAACGGTAATCGCACGATACCCGCAATGCAATCCGGACCTCGTCGAATTTTGGGAAATTCGGCGAGGTCCGGATTGCAAGCAACCCGGACGTCCGGGTTGCAATGCAATCCGGACCTCCGAATTGCTTTGTGCAATCCGGAGGTCCGGTCCGGACGCGCGTAAATGCGTTTCTGGACCGTTTTGACCCTTTGGGAGACGTTTTCAAACCGAGATGTAATTTTGACGTGTTTACGAGGCCCGAAGTGTAAATACGAACCCGAATTGGACATATATCCATCACTTGCCCCCGAGTCAAGTAACGGTTTAGAACCTTTCTTGACTCTATTTTTAAGTTAGGATACGTGTCCAATTTGAGTTTGATGCTAACCTTTCGGTTTTGATCGTTGGTCGGACGTAGACATCTTGATTTCGTCCGTCCTTTGATTTTCCGTCCGAATGACTTTGTTTCCTGTCATCATGGTTAGTGCAATAGGGAATGCGCATACGTAGCGTGCAAGTATGGTTATCGTTGGAGACATAAGCAATTAGTAATACATCATGCGAACATGCCTTTATCAACATGCATGCACAAGTAATGGTCATGGCAAGATCGTATTTACGCAATGCAAGAGATATAAACCGTATGCTTTTAAAACGATTTAGCGATTATCAAATCACGAATCATGCGATATGGAAACATGCGCGTAGAATGACGGGTTTGATACGTGCAATATCAAAATAATCACGTACGTAGGAGTAGATATTTAGAAGAGAGGGTGGAGTATACCATAAGTGTTTAGGCGCGAGTGTAGATAAGTTAATACTTTAATCCTTATCAACAAAGCATCTTTTGGGATATGTAATTACACACATCCCCAACTATCCTTCCAGCACCTTGGGAATTCATCATTCCTTCTTCTTTGCAGGTAATTCATTCTTCATTTCCCGAAATTGTTTGTGTGTTCATAGTTTCTTCGCCGTCGTAGAGCTTAGGCATATCCCGACAGTTTTGTGTTTGATCCTTGACTTGTTTTTAGAAATTGACACCACCATTCGACTCAGATTGTCACGAGGATTCCAGCGCCGCCTTCGGAATCGCCAGGAGACGCCGGACGCGCCCTCACGCGCCGCCGCGTGAGATTTGACCTTGCGGGCGCGTGTAACCCACGCGCCGCCTTCCCGGGCTCTGTTCGTCGCGGTCCTTACCTTTCCGAAATCGTCTCGACGAGGGGAGTCCATTGTGATACTTTTCGTCACGTTTTGAGGTAATTTGGAAACTCGATTTTACAGTACAGCTTCGACTTGATTTCGAATGTCGCCGTATTGTTGTTCGTTTGAGCTATTTGTCGTTGTTGACGTATGGAACTGCTTGTTGATGCTTGTATGTCGAATAATTGCTAATTGGTTGCCGTTATTATCGCCGCTAGTCCATAATTTAGACGATTTTTCACTTCCGTGGATAGTTGAGGTAGAATTCCCCGTTTGGATATAGTGCCCCCGTGTCTTTGTGTAGAGGCTTTTTGGTCGGTATGCGTAATTTTTTCCCTTGGTGGGTTTTTTGGTTGACGGGGATTGCCAGATGACTTTAGGAATAATTGTTTGTCGTTTTAACGCCTTAGAGAAATATTTTCCCTAAGTGTTGCCGCGTTCGATCATTGCGGTTCGTCGCGCTAATCCCGCCGTTTGCATGATAGCCTCTTAAGACGTTAGTCCCTTTTATCGTACGTACCAACTTTGCTATGTGCGTGGATCTTTTGATACGCGCGTTGACTTTCGCTATGCGCGTTGACTTTTGCTACGCGCGTTGACTTTGGCTATGCGTGTTGACTTTCGCTATGCGCGTTGACTTTTGCTACGCGCGTTGACTTTTGCTATGCGCGTTGACTTTTGATACGCGCGTTGACTTTTGCTATGCGCATTGACTTTTGCTACGCGCGTTGACTTCTGCTTGATTTTTGCAGATTGTGGAGCCGTGGTAACCTCTTGTGGAGCTTCCTTCTTTTTGATCAAGTTGTTGCAGTGAGTAAGTCCTTCACTCTTACTCTTGAACATTTTTGAGCATTTTGACGCTTATAATTGATACCCTTTTAAACGGCTATATGTCTTTTGTGGACTTATATTGCAGGTTGGTTTGCCGGAAAGAGTTCGTCTCTCCATGCGGCGGCTTCGCGTATTGCTTCTCGCGCCGATCCGGCTTTGGTAGCCCCTGCCCCCATCACTCCTGCCAATTCGGGGCGTGATCTTGGCAAAGGGTCTTCTACTCATGTGACCGGGGATACTCCCCCAGTGTCTGATTCTCACGTTTCTTCCAAGCGGACTGACACAGTGGTGCGTGGACCGACTGATCCCAAGCGCTTGAAGCCGAATGCGACTACTTCCATTCGTAAAGGCAAGGAAGTCGCGAGTCGCAATGTAGCGTCATCTGCCCCCCAGTTGGGAAACCGACCTGTGGAAGTCCGCGGACTCTGTAAGTATACTTTTGATGAATGTATTCCGTGGTTTTGTTATTTCTTGTTAACCACTTTCTTTCTCTGTTGTAGCTGTTCCTCCTCTTAGGCGTGACCATCTGGTCTGCCCCGTTGGATTGGACATTACTGGGGACACTTGGGCACCTTTCGGTAATGGTGGAGTTTATTTCCCCAAGGAGTCGTCACTTCGCACTCCCGAGGTTGGAGTTCGCGTGTTGCGTAGGTGTGTTCCACCGGGGGATAGGCATTCTTGTCCATCGACTGATGAGGAAGCTGAGGCTTATGCATAGAGTGCCTTATCCCGGTTTGCTCCTGTAAGTAACTTGGTTATTTTGCCAAGTTTGTTGTTTTTGCGATTTATGTTTGGCTTATCGCATTGATGTATGCAGGTTGTAGCCGACATGGTAAACATGTCATCTTTCGTCATGGAGCTGGTATGCGCGAAGCAGGCAGCTATGGATAAGTGTGACGCCTTGCGCCAAGAGTTGTCACGAACCAAGGAAGAGGCTCGCGTGTTGAGTTCGAAAGCTACTGCTTCTGAGAGCCGTTATGAGGCGCGCCATACTTGTTTGTCAAAGCTTGAGTCCGAGATGATCGCTCTTGAGAAGAAGGTTACAGACGATCTTCATTCTCAAGGAGCGGAATTAGCTGCTCTTGGTAAGGAGAGTCGGGAAAAGGGCCTACAAGTGGGTTTCACCAAGTACTTGGGAACTTCAGATTTTGAAGCTGCTGTTGAGGAGAAAGTGAACCACTTGATGAGCGAGCGCTCCGAAGATTACTTCACCCGCGTGAAGGATCTTGACCCTGGGTTCCCTTTTGGCGAGTTAGGGCCATATGCGAGTTACGCCCTTTCTCATATTGAGGCGCTGAACCTTTTGGAGTGTGGCCTTCCCAATTACGAGATGCTGGTTGATGATAGCGGAGATGTAAACGTTATTGTCACGTCTCCTGAGTTTATGGAGGTTGCCCCCAGGCCTTCTGGAGGTGGTGCCGCTATTTGAACTGCTAGTTTTATTTTGAACATGTTGGGCACGTTTCCACTTTGCTTATGTTTGTGTTTGGAACTTTTTTTTGGAGTTGTTCCCTGGTTGTTGTTTGCAACTTGTTCGCTTTGAACTACGTCGTTTGAACCTGCTTTACACATAGCAGTTTGCATGATAACTTATTAGTAATATTTCATACCGTTATCGCTTACTGTGTTTACTGAACGTGGATGACTAGTAATGTAAACGTAGTCCCCGCAATCGTGACCGATAGCCACTTTTGATTCAAGATTTTTTGCATGATGCGTTATGCATGTTGCTTGTCTTCCCTGCATAGCTTGTTGCTATATCTGTCGAAACCTGTCAAGTGATTCGCGTATAGCGACTTAACAAGTAGTATGTTTGAAATGTGTTATCTTGGCTTGATCAAGATACTAGTTTATACCGTCTCTTAGTTCCACTCTAAGGCGACGTTGTACAAGACTCGACTTGTAAATTTTATGAGTTTTAAACAGGGTGCGCACCTGCCAGCGTGTATCAACCCGCGTTGGGGAAGCATACGTAAAAGCATTTTGATTTTTAAAGGAGTATTTTGTGATCCCTAAAAAGCTTGTTTGATAAAATATTTGAAAAGGTGTTAGATATAAAATATTTGATAAAGTATTTGGCAAAATATTTGGTAAAAATATTTGTGATACATGATTCCTGCGTCCAGGGACCATGTAGAACTTTTGAGAGTATGAATTGTGATGCATGTTTTCTGCGTCAAGGAACCATGCAACACAGTTTTGAAAATCTGTAGTACGGAATTGTCATCTAGCAAGAGGACTTCTGCCGTATAGAGTGAACCCTAACCAGGAATTCGTAATATGAGATTCTCATCTAACAAGAGGACATTCGCCATGAAGAGTGAACCCTTAACAGGAATTCGTAATATGGGAGTGTCATCTAACCAGAGGACATTCGCCATGAAGAGTGAACCCTTACCAGGAATTCGTAATATGGGAGTGTCATCTAACCAGAGGACATTCGCCATGAAGAGTGAACCCTTACCAGGAATTCGTAATATGGGAGTGTCATCTAACCAGAGGACATTCGCCGTGAAGAGTGAACCCTTAACCAGGAATTCGTAATATGGGATTGTCGTCTTAGAAAGAGGACATTCGCCATGAAGAGTGAACCCTTAACAGGAATTCACTTTTGTTATAGTGTGGGGTCGTTGTCTAACCAGAGAACTTCCGCCATTTGTGGGGTGATCAGTCCTATATTGTACTTGCCCATCCTGTTCTGAATCCAGGGAATGGCTATGAACGTGAGGATTTGCCTCTAATAAGAGATGTTACAGCATGTCGTTTTTAGAAGGAAACATGGTGTTCTTCTTAAAGAAGAGGATACCACAACATACTATTTTTGATATTAGATCTTGATGTTAATCCAAGATATGGCTTTGTGTTGTCGGCACTTTCTTGAGATAGATGCCAATTAATGAGTGGAGTAGTAAACTCCTTGTTGGTGTAGATAATAGTTGTTGTAGTTACTTTGTTTTGCTTCCAAGTAACGTACATAGAGTAGTGATGTTCCTACGAAGATAGAATAACTTCATTAGGTTCATGAGATTATTACAAAGATGCCACTTTATATGAGAGAGTGGACTTTTCAACAAGCAAATGCGTTATGGAAATAAGAACAAAAGGGCTTGATACAACGACTCCTTTTGTGATAGAAGATTATCCTTTCATCCGTGGAATTTCTTCAAGTGTCCTCCACTGAACGTGTTTGTAGAGGCATTGCCATTTGCATCTTCAAGGCGGTATGCGTTGATGTATGGAATGGATATGACCTTGTAAGGGCCTTCCCATTTTGGAGACATCTTGTTGATCTGATCGAGATGTGAGAACTCATTCCTTCTCCACACCATTTCTCCGACATGGAATTGTCTTTCTTTCACTTTCCTGTTGTAATATCTTGCGGTTATCCAACGCATTCGTGCCTGATTATGTTCGGAGTTACGCCTTTTTTCTTCAGCCAAGTCTAAGTCTAGACGCATGTCTACTTCGTTGGCTTGGGCGTTGAAATGGGTTGTGCGGTAGGATGAGACAGCAATTTCGATGGGAGCAACTGCTTCCGTTCCATACACCAGACTGAATGGTGTTTCTCCAGTTGACTCCTTTGGAGTTGTTCGAAGTGCCCACAGAACACTGCTAAGCTCTTCTGCCCATCCCGCTTTTAATGCGTGCACTCTTTTATTGAGACCGTCTAGGACGGTCTTGTTGGCGGCTTCGACTTGTCCGTTGGTTTGAGCATGGCAGACTGATGCGAAACGATGGTTAATGTTGAGTCTTTCGCAAAATGTTTGAAGCCTTGAGCTCTTGAATTGTGGTCCGTTGTCGCTGATTAGGACCTTCGGAACTCCATATCGTGCGATGATGTGATTTCGGATGAAGTCCATTATTTGTGCGTCGGTTGTTTGTGCCAATGCCTCGATCCACTTTGAAAAGTAATCGATTGCGACGACAATGTACTTGGTTTGGTCGTTTGACTTTGGAAGTGGACCCACCAAATCGATCCCCCATTGTGCGAATGGCCAGGAGCTTGCAATTGGGCTTAGCTCGGCGGCTGGTGCCGTGATACTTCTTGAATAAAGTTGGCAGGATTCTCATTATGTGACCAAGTGCGTAGCTTGGTTCTTCATGGTTGGCCAATAGTATCCCAAGCTCAATGTCTTGCGTATTAGAGATCTTGCACCTTCATGGCAGGCTGCTTGGCCTTTATGCAAATCTTCTAACACTTTTTGGCCTTCCCGAAAGGTGATGCACCTTAGGTAAGGGGTTGAAAATCCTTTCTTGTAAAGCTTGTCATCTATCAAGGCGTAATTGACGGCTTGTCTTTGGATTTTTTGGGCTTGAACTTTGTCTTCGGGGAGCTTGTGGTCTTTGAGGTATGCCAATATTGGTGTCCTCCAATCTGGATCTGGATTGATGCACAAGACTTCGAATTTGTCAATTACTGACAAGATTCTGTTTTCCACGAAATGCGTTTCTTTGCCTTGTTCATTGCCTTGTGCGAATTTGCTCAAGGCATCAGCTTCTTGATTTTCTTCTCTAGGCACCTCGATGATGTCAAAGGTATCGAAGCTTGTGATGAGGTCTTTTGCTTGCCCCAAGTACTTTTGCATATTTTCTGACTTTGCCGCGTATTCGCCTTTGACTTGATTGACAACTAACTGTGAATCGCACTTCACTCGTAGATGTTTAACTCCGACGCCTTTTGCAATTCTTAAGCCAGTTATCAATGCCTCGTATTCCGCCTCGTTGTTTGTTGCTCTAAATGTTAAGTTTAGAGCATACTTCAACGGATTAGATCCATCGGGAGGTATTAGGAGGAATCCGGCACCTGATCCCCCTACGTTTGAAGATCCGTCGGTGTACATTTGCCATACTTCGGTATGATCTTCGATTTGTTGAGGTCCAACTTGGGCACCTGTGTCAGGTGTTATCCCAGTGAATTCTGCGATGAAGTCTGCCAATGCTTGCCCCTTGATCGCCGTTCGAGGAGCTAAGTGAATGCGGAATTCACATAGCTCTACCGACCACTTTGTGAGCTTTCCTGACATGTTTGGCTTTGACAGGATGTGCTTCAGGGGTTGGTCTGTTAAGACTGTTACTTCGTGTGCGTGGAAGTGTGGCCTCAGTTTCCTTGCTGCTATGATAAGTGCGTACAGGTATTTTTCGATTGGCATGTAGTTTATCTCGTACTTTGCAAGTATCTTGCTTACGTAGTAGACTGGGAGTTGGGTAGTCCCCTTTTGTTTGACAAGGACTGAGCTGACTGCCGTGTTGCTCACCGATATGTACAGGAAGAGGGGCTCGCCTTGTATTGGTTTTGCCAATGCTGCCAATGCTGGCAATGTGCGCAAGTGTTGTTTTAATTGCTGAAAGGCCTCTTCGCACACTGGTGTCCATTCAAACTTCTTGTTTGCACGCAAAACTTCAAAGAAAGGGAGTGCCTTGTCGCCTATTATGGCAAGGAACCTGTTTAAGGCTGCTAGGCGGCCATTTAACTGTTGGACTTCTTTGTGTTTCCTTGGGGACGTCATTTCTTCAATTGCCCTCACTTTTTCTGGTTGGCCTCTATCCCCCTCTGGCTTACCATGAATCCCAGGATTTTGCCTGATTGTATGCCGAAAGCGCATTTTGTTGGATTTAGGCGGACTTGATATTCGCGCATTCTTTTGAAGATTGCTCGCAAGTCGTCGACATGGTTGCGCCTTTTGGTTGACTTCACGACCATGTCGTCCACATATGCCTCCATTTTGGTTCCAATTAGATCGCCAAAGATGGTATTGACCATTCGCTGGTATGTTGCTCCTGCATTGATTAAGCCGAATGGCATCACCGTGTAGTTGTATATTTCGCTATCTGCATAGAATGCAGTATGCGGAGCATCATCTTTGAACATCCGGATCTGGTTGTATCCTGAGTATGCATCCATTACAAACATTAATTCGTGGCCGGCGGTGGCATCGACTAGTTGGTCGATTCTTGGGAGAGGATATGAATCCTTTGGGCATGCGTTGTTGAGATCTCTGTAATCGATGCACATTCTTAACTTGCCACTTGATTTAGGAACCAACACCGGGTTTGCTACCCATGTTTGGTATCTTGATTCTTCGATGAATCCTGCGTCAAGCAGCTTTCCCACCTCTTCTCTGATTGTCATTTTCTTGTTGCCCCCGAGGGGTCGAAGTTTCTGGGCTATTGCTCGAGTTCCTGGCTTGATGTTGAGCTTATGGGAGATGACGTCTGCGCTTATTCCGGGCATATCGCTTGGTGACCATGCAAATAGCTCTTTGTACTCTTTGAGGAGTGCTGTGATTTCTATCACTTCATCTTCTGACAAGGATGCTCCAATTTGGACCATTCTATCTGGCTCTTCAATCTTTATTTGTTTTAACTCTTCTACTGGGGCTGGTCGGGCACGGCCTTCTCTTGGATCATCATCAATGATGGGCATGTCATCATTGTCTGTCTTGACGTTATTTTGAATTGCCACATTGTAACAATCCTTTGATAACAATTGGTCTCCTTTGACTTCACCGATTCCGGCTGCAGTTGGGAATTTAATCTTCTGGTGTGCCGTGGATGGCACCATTCCCCATGCATTCATGGTTGCGTACCCTAAGATACCATTGTATACGTCAAGTTTTTGTACTATCATAAATGGTATTGTGATTTGGAGACGTGAGTTGCCGTCTCCCAGTATGACTGTCAATGTTATGGACCCCAACGGGTAACTTGCATCTTCCATGAATCCCACTAAGGGTGAGTTCATCCTGTTGACTTCCTTCTTTCTTCCCAGTGCTAGGATGACATCTTTTGTGATGATGTTGGGAGAACTTCCTCCATCAACCAAGATACGCTTGATGTCCATGCCGTCAGTTGTCATGATTATGACTAAGGCGTCATTATGCGGAAATGTTATATGCGTCTTGTCTACTGAAGAAAAGCCGATTGCGTTTTCTAGGACAGCGTTTCCTTGCTGACTGCCTCTGGGTTCATGGATCATCAGGGAAGCGTATATTTCTCTTTCGTATGATGTTTCTCCACCTGCTCCAAAGCCTCCGTGTATCACGTGGATGTCTGGAAATTTTGGGCCGTGCTGTGCGGATGGCACACTGCTTGTTGGCACGGGAGACATTATGGGCCTTTGAAGAAGTCTAAAGCGCTTCCTGGTTTTGGACGGATTGGCCTTAGTGAGAGCGTTGTGATCACTCGTCATGACATTGCAGTATGGTAGCTTTTTGTTCGAATCGCGTAGACGGCGCCAATGTTGCGTCCTGGATGAACTGAGCCGTGAGGACGCGTCTGTTCGCGTGGTTGTGCGGGTTTTTGGGCGGTAACCCTTCGTCGGGAAGAGGTTTGGGCCACTGGCGAGTGTTCGGTTGACTCCCGTAAAGATCTGTGTCTCAGTGTGGTTGTGTCTCAGGAGGTGGTGATCTGTGCACAAGTCGGGATGTCTGGGCGACGATTCCTGCACGAAGGACCAATGCTAGCACGGAGAGGGGGGGGGGGGGTGGTGCTAGCGGAGCCCTCTCCGAAGCTTAAGTCACTATAGGGGTAAAAGAGTAATTTCTAGAGAGAGAATATTTCTAGAGAGAAGTCAGAGCTCAAAATACCAAAGTTGGGCAAATGAGAGGATGCGTGAAAATGGGCAAATGGACCGGACCCGGTTTAAAGCGGTTTAATGACGGTTCAAAAGCAAGCGGTAACCGTCATCCATATTGGTAATGCGCGAACTTGACTTCTCTACACGTAACGGTAATCGCGGGAACGGTAATCGCACGATACCCGCAATGCAATCCGGACCTCGTCGAATTTGGGCAATTCGGCGTGGTCCGGATTGCGAGCAATCTGGAGGTCCGGATTGCTTTGTGCAATCCGGAGGTCCGGTCCGGACGCGCGTAAATGCGTTTCCGGACCGTTTTGACCCTTTGGGAGACATTTTCAAACCGAGATGTAATTTTGACATGTTTACGAGGCCCGAAGTGTAAATACGAACCCGAATTGGACATATATCCATCACGAAGGGTCCCGATGAGAGGAGTTCCGATGGTGAAAGGTCCCGACAGAGTCGGTCCCGATAGGCGAGCTGGGCGCTCCCGATGAGATGCCTTTAAGTAGGCCCCGATGATGAATCCCTGAGAATGTTGGCCCTGTCACGATGACGAGGGGCCCCGAGCGGTGACACAATGAGATAACTCTGGAGTCCCCGATATTGGTCGGGACTTGCTATCAGAGGTTGAGGCCGAGATACGTGGAGCGTAGCCGAGATAGGCGAGATCATGGCCGAGATAGGCGGGATCGTGGCCGAGATACGCGGAGCATGGCCGAGATAGGCGAGATCATGGCCAAGATAGGCGGGATCGAGGCCGATATAAGCGGGATCGTGGGCTAACCGCCCCAGCGGTTCACCAGGTAACTGAGGTAGCTCTTCGCCTATAAAAGGGCAGAAGTTACCTCAGATCATATACGTTTTTACACACTGAGACTCTTGCTTGCCAGTTTATTGAGATTATTGAGATACTCATTTAAGCATCGGAGAGGGATTCTGGGTCACCGCCCGGTCTATTCCCCTCTTGCAGGATTGCGTGGAGCGAAGGATTTCGGATTGCCGTCAAGACCGTAGCGAAGTTACAACCGTGATCCAACATTGGCGCCGTCTGTGGGAAACGTAACGAAAAGCCGAAAATGACTTCTACTCGTTCAATGGCGGCTGGCAAGCAGAGAAGACAAGGACAATCTGGTGGTTCCCGTCATCCTGCCGGAACTCTGAATTCGTCACCGGAGCGTGCTGAAGACAAAAATCTCCCTGCTGAGGTTTCACGAACAGGGGGCACAACGAAGTTCCTGAGGATACGGCTAGACACCAAGGGAATAGAGAGGAGGATGCTCCCGATGCTCCTCCGAACGTGGACCTGGCAAAGGCTGTGGCAGATGCCATGCCGATGTTCTTAGAGGCCATGGAGTCTCTCCTAGAGCGAAGGGAGGCTGCCAAGAGGCAGGAGGAGGTGCCTCCGCCACGAGAGGTTCAGAATGCACAGGAGACCCGACCCAGAAAGCAGGACAAGGGAAAGGAACCCGCTCAGTCGGAGCGATTTGTGATCGATGGGCCAGGCCCAGTACAGCATAGGACCATTCCCCTTAATGGTCCCATCACCCCCGACCAGGTGGTGAAGATCGTGAACATTTGCATGGGGGACCAGAAGCCGATGATGTCGGAACTGAGGGATCGATCCACTCATCCATTTGTTCCCCGTCTGATAGATACCCTCGCCCCGCCAGGGCTGGGGATCCCCACGATTAAGGAGTATGATGGAGAAGGAAATCCAGTTCGCCACGTCCAGAAGCATCTCATGGCCTGTCTAGCCTGCCCCCAGGATGCATCTCAAGCTGGGCCGACATGCATGACCGCTTCATTCAGCAGTACCAGGGTCGTCGGCGCCGCTTGAAGAGCGTGAGGTCCCTCAACCAGGTGGTGCAAAGGCCCGACGAATCGCTGGCGCATTACTACCAGCGGTATACTGCTAGCGTAGCGGAGATTGACGAGGAGATATCGGAGGGAGAGACCATTCGCACCTTCCTGCGGAACCTAACAGCCCCCTATGGTTCCGACCTGATGCTCAACGTGGCTGAGAAGGCTGTGTGGAACATGGAGGCACTACAGAAGAGGGTGAAGCAGCAAATCGACGTGCAAGAGTCGAAAATAGCAGCCGGAGAGCTTGATCCTCCAAAGTCGAATAAAGGGAAGCAGTCGCTCAAGCCATTGGACGACCATAAGCGGAAGGATAAATCTGAGGGCAGTCGGAGTCGAGGTCGCTCTGATCGAAGAGAGGACAGACGTCCCCCGTGGAAGGACAAGAGGGAGGACTTCCACATCCCTCTAAATAGCTCCATGGCGGAGGTGTTAATGGTGATGGATCGACAGGGTATCTCTCGGTACCCCCCGAAGAAGGAAGGAGAATTTTTGGGATCCCGCACCGATCGTTACTGTCGGTTCCACCGCGCCAGCGGTCACGACACTAACCATTGTCGGGAGTTGAAGAAGGAGATTGAAAAGCTTATCCAGAAGGGGAAGCTTAAGGAGTTTGTGGCTGAAAGGCGGTGTCGTTCCCGCTCCCGATCTCGATCGCTGTCCCGTTATCGGTCCCCGAAGAAGAAAAAGTCGGAGCCAGAGTCTTCCGGTGCCCGTAAGGAGAAGCGGGGCACCATCAATGTGATTCACGGAGGATTTGCCGCAGGAGGTGACACCACAGCCTCCCGGGAGGTCTATGCCTCTAGAATTTCTGCTGCTGTGGTGTTGGGTAAGAGGTCCCGATCTTGGACCGCGAAGGAAGAGATGGTGATTTCCTTTTCAGCGGAGGACCTGATTGGAGTGGAGACTCCACATGAAGACGCTTTGGTCGTGACCCTAGACGTGGATGGATACGAAATGAAGCGAATTTTGATCGACGGAGGGAGCTCCTCCGATATTCTGTATATGGATGCTCTGGAGGCCATGGGGAAAACAAAGAAGGACTTGAAGGAGGTGAACTTCCCGATGGTTGGATTCTCTGGTATTACCTCCTATTCGCTGGGGATGATCACCTTACCAGTGGAGTTCGGTAGCGGGTGGAAAGCGGAGAGGAGAAATGTGGACTTCGTGGTGGTTGAGTCCGTGGGGACTTATAATGCGATTATCGGGAGAACCACCATCAATACCCTGATGGCTGTTGCCTCGACGGTTCACCAGAAGATGAAGTTCCCGAATGACCATGGAGTCGGGGAGGTCAAGGGCGACCAGGTGGCCTCCAGGAAGTGCTATGTTAATGCCACCCGAAGGAAAAGACGGGAGGCTATGACTATCCTCCAGACCGATGCTGATCCCAGAGAGGAGTTTGGGCGTCCCGCCCCTATGGAGGATTTGAAGGAGGTCGAGATTGACGAACCTCAGAGGAAGGTGAAAATCGGGTCCGCCCTGTCCGATGAGAGGGCCCGAGAATTGATTGAGCTGCTGAAGGAGTTCAAGGAGCTGTTTTCCTGGTCCCCAAGTGTTATGCCAGGAATCAGCCCCGACGTGATTGAGCACAAGTTGAAGATTGATCCCGCGATCAAGCCTATCGCGCTGAAAAGGCGTCCGATGGGCGCAGACAAGAGGATCGCAATCCAGCAGGAGGTGGGCAGGTTGCTCGATGCTGGATTCATCAAGGAGCTCCGATTCCAGACTTGGGTTGCCAACCCGGTTTTGGTGAAGAAGAACAATGGGAAATGGCGGATGTGTGTCGATTTCCGCGACTTGAATAAGGCTTGCCCGAAGGATTGTTACCCGCTTCCGAGGATCGACCAGTTGGTGGATGCTACGTCGGGACATGAGTTTCTGAGCTTCATGGATGCTTACTCGGGCTATAATCAGATCAAGATGGCTAAGGAGGATGCCCCCCACACTGCCTTTTATGCTGATAGTGACATCTATCACTACGATGTCATGCCCTTCGGATTGATCAATGCCGGGGCAACTTATCAAAGGATGGTGAACAAGCTGTTCGGGGATATGCTGGGGAAAACCATGGAGGCTTACGTGGACGATATGCTGGTAAAGTCCCGACAGGCTGAGGATCATGTTCACAACCTAGCCACGGCGTTTGAGCGGATGAGGCTTCATCAGGTTCGCTTGAACCCGACCAAATGTGCCTTCGGAGTCCACTCGGGGAAGTTTTTGGGCTTTATGGTAAGCCATAGAGGAATTGAGATGAACCCTGAGAAGCTGAGGGTAATCGAGGAGATGCAGTCTCTGATAAATCATCGGAAGGTGCAAGTGTTGAATGGCCGACTAGCTGCAATGAATCGCTTCCTGTCCAAGGAAAGTGACCGATCTATGCCATTTTTTGAAGTTCTGAGGGCCAACAAGAAGTTTGAGTGGACTGCCAAGTGTGAAGAGGCGTTCCAGGCACTCAATCAGCACCTTCGCACCCTCCCGCCATTGGCGAAACCGATCCCAAGCGAGCCGCTCTATCTATATTTGCCTGTTTCTAAGTTTGCTATTAGCTCTGTCTTAGTGAAGATTGTCGAGGGTAATCAAGTCCCCGTGTATTATGTAAGCAAGGCGTTTGCCAAATCTGAAATGAATTATCCCGCCGTTGAGAAGTATCTTTTTGCGTTGATCATTACTGCTCGGAAGCTGAGGCCTTACTTCAATGCGCATGAGATTACTGTGTTGACGAATCAACCTCTGAAGCATTTTTTGAACCGACCTGATGCGCCGGGGAGATTAGTGAAATGGGCAGTCGAGCTTAGCGAGTTTCGCATTCACTTTGCTCCGAGAACGGCTATTAAGGGCCAGGCGTTGGCGGATTTCATAGCAGAGTCTACAGCCCCCGATCTGAAAGAAGCGAGCCCTGTAGAGGGTGCAACCATGGAGGTCCTGATAGCAGAGCAACCAGAAATAGCAGAGCAATCAGAACAGCCAAATGAGGAAAATACTTGGGAAATGTACATGGTTGGCTCCTCGAGTTCAGACGGATCAGGAGCAGGGTTCGTATTGATACCACCAGGCGGGGGTGAGCCCCTTCGGTATGCTTTGGCCTTAACGTTTAGGGCCACGAACAATGAAGCTGAGTATGAAGCTCTTATCACTGGCCTCAAAATTGGCAAAGGTACGGGAGTTGGTCACCTAAGGGTGAAATGTGACGCGGGCCTGATTGTAAATCAAGTCCAAGGACGATATGAGGCGAAGAGCCCGATGATGAGAAAGTACCTTCGCGAGGTACAAGTCTTGAAGAAGAGCTTCAAAAGTTTCGACATCGAGGCGATCCCGAGGGAGGAAAACGCGGAAGCGGATGCTTTGAGCAAATTCGCCTTGGGGGCACCCCTAGAGGAAAATCGGAAGGTGCACTTCTTGGAGGTGTGTGCTATTGAAGCAGGATCGGAGGAGGAACCCACTTGGATGACCCCGATAGTCGCGTATCTGACTACGGGGGCAGTCCCTGATGATGGAGTACTAGCTGACAGGATACGTCGGATCGCGGTTAATTTTGTGGTGGTGGACAATCAGCTGTATAAAAAGGGGTGGTTCTCGACTCCTTACTTGAAATGTGTGGCTGAGCCCGACACAAATCGGATCCTTAGGGATGTGCACGAAGGGGTCGCGGCTTGTCATGAAGGGGCCCGATCCATTACGAGGAAAGTGCTAAATTTGGGCTATTACTGGCCTTCGATGAGCAAGGAGGCGACGGTGTTAGTCCGATCATGTGACGCGTGCCAGAGGTACGCCCCGAATATCGTGGCTCCGGCTGCTAATCTGATGTCCATCAAGAGTGCTTGGCCCTTCGCGCAGTGGGGTATCGACTTGGTGGGACCTCTCCCACAGGCACAAGGTCAGTGTAAATATTTGCTTGTGGTTATCGATTATTTTTCGAAATGGATAGAAGCTAAGGCGTTGGCCAAGACGACGGGGAACCAAATCGTCAAGTTTCTCCAGACCCACATTATATCCAGATACGGGATTCCTAAGGTGGTGATCAGCGATAATGGTCCACCGTTTAACGGGGCTCAAGTGAAGGAGTTTCTGGAGGAGTTGAATATCGAGCATCGGACAACCTCTGTCCATCTTGCTCAGACTAATGGCCAGGTGGAGTTAGCCAACAAAATCGTGATGGATGGCCTGATGAAAAGGGTCTATGCCTTGAAGGGAAAATGGCTGAACGAGCTGGAAAACGTGCTTTGGGCTGTTAGAACGACACCCAAACGATCAACTGGGGAGACTCCGTTTGGCCTTGTTTACAGCACAGAGGCCGTTGCTCCCGTGGAAATAGCTGTGGCGTCCCATCGGACGAGGTACTACGAGCCTTTGACGAATGATGAAATGAGACGTCTGGAATTGGACTTTCTCGAGGAAAAGAGGCGGGAAGCCGATGAAGTCCAGGCTCGAATGCGTTTGGCGACGGCCAGATATTATAATCGGCGAGTTAAGTCCCAACAGTACTTCGTCGGGGAGCTGGTCTGGCGTCGGAACGAGTTCACCCTTTTGGATCGGATCAACAAGATGTCGCCAAAATGGGAAGGACCTTATAAGGTCGTGGGGATGCCAGCTCCAAATGCGTACAAGTTGGAAGACCTCGATGGCAGAGTATTGAAGCATTCTTTCAGTGGCGAACACTTGAAGAAATGTCATGCTTGATGAAAAGTCTCCTTAAGTGGTGCCCGATGTAAAGTCGCCTTAAGTGGTGCCCGATGTAAAGTCGCCTTAAGTGGTGCCTGATGGATATACGCCCAATTTGAACCCGTTGACTTCCAAACCGTTGTATTTTTATCGTCCCATTACCGATTGTAAATCGAAACTTCTACCCGAACACTTCGCGAGAACATCAACGGCTCGGACGGGGCCGAAGCGCCCGTCCGGCCAAGGTAAACTCACCTAGGTGAGGTTGGGTGGCCACACCCGACCTCCCCTAGGAGAGATCGGGTCAGCCAACCCGATCTCTCCTAGGGGAGATCGGGTGGACCAACCCGATCTCTCCTAGGAGAGATCGGGTTGGCCAACCCCATCCCCCCTAGGAGGGGTTGGGTGCCCTCACCCAACCCCTACCCTTGGGGGTCGGATTTCTCCTCCCCCCCAAGGGCCCCTGCGCCATTTTCGGACACCCACACCCGGTTCACGTCGCCTACCTTCTCCGTATCCTAAGGTCTTAATTGTACGCTTAAAGGTTAATTTATTGTGTTTAAAGGTTAACGATGTCATTAAGCCACCTTAATGACACCGTTGCCTATAAATACCCCACCTTCACAACTCATTTGATCATCTTGGCAATTTGGATTATTTTGCTCTGACATCTCTCTAGTTTATCTCTCTAAGAAGAATACTGACTTAGGCATCGGAGAGGGTTCACCAGGCACCACCCCCCCCCCCCCCTCCGTGTCTGGTACTGCCCCTTCTGCAGGATAGAAGGAGAGAGGAAGAAAAGGAAGGAAGGAAGGAAGGAAGGACATAGGCTAAGACAGGACAATTCAGGAATACCGGATCACACACATCCCCAGTAAGGAGTGAGATCAAAGCCGACCACCCGTTGACCTAGATCTCATAACCTAACACTGCCCGATGTAAAATCGCCTTAAGTGGTGTAAGTTATTTATCGTTTGATTCGATGTAAGCAGATTTTGGGCCATCAATAAATAAAGAGGCTGCTTCCGATTAGATTATTCTTAGATTTATTCTAAGTGTTGTTGAGCCGCCTTAAGTGGTGCACGAGGAAAAGTCGCCTTTAGTGGTGCACGAGAAAAAGTCACCTTAAGTGGTGCACGAGATTAAGTCGTCTTAAGTGATTCATGGTTCTTAGATTTATTCTAAGTGTTGCGAAGTCGCCTTAAGTCGTGCAAGTTGTTAAGTCGTCTTAAGTGATGCATGGTTCTTGGATTTATTCTAAGTGTTGAAAAGTCGCCTTAAGTGGTGCACGATATTAAGTCGCCTTAGGTGGTGTAAATGGTTAAGTCGGCTTAGGTGATGCGGACTGAATTGCCTTAGTTGGCACGATCAAATCGCCTTAAGTGGGGTATGTTAAATCGTCTTAAGTGATATGTTTAAACGCCTTAACTGGCATAGTTATGTCGCTTTGAGAAGTGCAATGGAAAATCGGAACTAAGATAGTTTGATATTGAAGAGGGCTCAAAGGCCCGAGGATGCATTACAAGTGAAAGGACGTTCCAATCTGGGTCGTCGAAGTTGAAACGTTTTAATCTGAGCCGTTGAGATGAAACGAACAGAATGGAAAGGGGCGTAATGATGAAACGGCCTGAAAAGCACTTTTTCAGAAAAAGCAGGCGCAAAAAATCAGGCACGGGTGCCAAAGACGTCACTTCGTCATTTGCTGCATTTAATGGCTGAGGAACCGAGGAGTCTTCTCGGATTTGGTGATTATCCTCGAGGTATCGAGGAAGCGTGGACGAGAAGATCCGTATCAAGTGACTTTATCAAGGGAAAGGTCCCCGACTCCGATGTCGGGAGGTCAGGAGTTGAAAGACACGACGAACTGTAAGTCCCTCATGTCTTGGGGGCAAATGATGGGTTTCGCTATGGCCGTTAGGCCCTTTAACGGTGAGTAAACGGTGAATAGGCCCACTGGGCCCTAAGAGAGGTCAAGAAGACCAGTGCGAAGGGTCCCGATGGTGAAAGGTCCCGATAGGCGAGCTGGGCGCTCCCGATGAGATGCCTTTAAGTAGGCCTCGATGAGATGCCTTTAAGTAGGCCCCGATGATGAATCCTTGAGAATGTTGGCCCTGTCACGATGACGAGGGGCCCCGAGCGGTGACACAATGATATAACTCTGGAGTCCCTGATATTGGTCGGGACTTGCTATCAGAGGTTGAGGCCGAGATACGCAGAGCGTAGCCGAGATATTCGAGATCATGGTCGAGATAGGCGGGATCGTGGCCGAGATACGCGGAGCATGGCCGAGATAGGCGAGATCATGGCCGAGATAGGCGGGATCGAGGCTGAGATAAGCGGGATCGTGGGCTAACCGCCCCAGCGGTTCACCAGGTAACTGAGGTAGCTCTTCGCCTATAAAAGGGCAGAAGTTACCTCAGATCATATACGATTTTACACACTGAGACTCTTGCTTGCCAGTTTATTGAGATTATTGAGATACTCATTTAAGCATCGGAGAGGGATTCTGGGTCACCGCCCGGTCTATTTCCCTCTTGTAGGATTGCGTGGAGCGAAGGATTTCAGATTGCCGTCAAGACCGTACCGGAGTTCCAGCTGGATCCAACAGTTACTACAGAATAAAACACGTGTACATAGCAAGTAAATTTATTATGCAACCAAATAAGGAGCACATACCAGTTTAGCTTTCCTTAGTCTAAGATCATCACGAGAGAGTTAGCGATCTACCAAACGGTGTCCTACAGGAACCCTTTTGTTGGAAAGAAATCCGCAGGCAATTGTTTCCACAGCAAACCCTCTTAAATAAGGTGACGGGATGGATCTCTGGTAAATTATTTATACAATTTAGGCACCTCCTTGGGTGTTGCTACATTCGGCCGAACCTCACAAATATTAGGGAGAGGGATTTCTTGTCTTGTCAACTAAAAGAGAGAAATGTTATTAACCCCAAGAAAATTCATGACACCTCCTATTTATAAAATGATGTGAGCAAAAACCACCTAGGGTTTTATCTAAGCATCGACCGGAACTAGCATTTATTGGGTTGACCCATTTTGGGTCAGTTGTGGGTCATATGAATTTTGGTCAGACTCAAAACCTCTTAAGTGTCTAATCTCAATCATGCTTAATCCGTTAAACTTATATTAATGGGCTCCCAATTACTGCGGCCTATGTTCACCAAAAGCCAATAAGAACATTATGCTTTTCATTTACAATTTAAATTCATTATTGATAGCTCTGGTTTCTCTCTAGAATACTTTATCTCTCTAGCCCTTGTACTCATTTAAGCATCAGAGAGGGTTCGTCGAAGAGCTGGATACGAGAAGAGGAGTTATCAAATGACGAATCTCAAGCCACACGGTTTCTTAAATTCCACATTGGGCCGAGTCAAACCCAACGGGCCAATATAGAGCAACTACTTTCACAAGTGGGGGTTCCATCCTAAAACCAATTGGTGATAGGAGGAGGTAGCCCACTTGCTTATATAGTGCTCTAGTCTACATTTTTCTATAAGTGTGGTATTGCACAATACACACCACCACAACTCACGGTGACAACTCCAACACGGTTTACCTGAATACGGAATTCTAACGCACGTGATCAATCAATCTAACATCATTTATCATCGACTCTGTATTTAGAAATCAATCTTCTTATATGGATGGATATCAAAGGAAGCGTAACGGTAGAGGATAGAAAAGCGTGGGTAGCCTCTAATTCCATAGAAAGTTTAGGTTCCCTAAGCATTATTTAAGGAACCCATTTTCATTCTAACTTTCCACTAAAAAAAAAAAGAGTTTTATTATTATTAGCAAGAAAGAGAAAGGTGTGGTTAGGGGTACCGGAAGTGGTGATGGCGGCATTATTCAGTGGAACAACACAGAAATGCAGTGCCTGTGAGAAGACAGTGTATCTTGTGGATCGCCTCGCTGCTGATAACAGAATATTCCACAAGACATGCTTCCGATGTCACCATTGCAAAGGAACCCTCAAACTTAGCAATTTCTGCTCTTTCGAGGGTGTTCTCTACTGCAGACCTCACTACGATCAGCTTTTCAAGCGCACCGGAAGTCTCGACAAGAGTTTCGAAGGTGCTCTTCAGTATTACTTCATTCTTCTTCATTTTATATACTGTTAATAACCAAATCGCTACTTGAATTTTGACTCATTTACAAATCATTATTTTAATTTTTTTAAATTGGTTACCTGTATAGAGAATAGTATTCTATATTAATTGATTAATTATATACATAGGGTTAACCTTAATATATTGACCATGTTACAAATAATATATGGAAATATAATATTAGACAAGATATGTACAAATCTTAGAAATTAACTTCCCTTAAGAAGGACGTACCATCAAGTAGTCCTATCTTATATCACAAAGCGAGATCGGGATAGCTAGCGGCTTGGTGAGTTCATCGGCGAGTTGGTCATGAATGGAGATATGATGAACACATAGTTGACCTTGTTGTACTTGCGCCCGGACAAAGCGATAAGCAACCGCAATGTGTTTCATGTGTGAGTGAAATACAGGATTAGCACTGTGGCGCCAATATTATCACAAAAGAGAGTAGGCGCATTAGAGAGAGTTACACTAAGTTTCCTTATTTCCTATTATCCCTAATAACCTGACTTCTGTTATTTTAACAATTTGCTACATTCGTTACAATTTACGTCAAATTTAACAAACAAGCAAAAAAGTATGTTTCAGACACATAGGGTCTTTTGATGTGTGCCTAAGATGGATTAGAGATTAAATTGAAATAATTGTAGCAAAATACATTCAATTGGAGGTTCAATTTGACTTTCCCCAATTCCAACTGCGTCTTTCAATTTTGAACATCAAATTAAAGGTATTTCATTGCAATTTTTAGAATTTCTTGGCTAATCCATATCGGATACCAATCAAATTACCTAACGTCCGGAACATGCTTATTTTCTTTCTAATCTGATGTAAATTGTAACATGGGTAGCAATTTGATCGAAAATTGAAAGTTCAGTTAGCCAAATGTATAAAATTAAAATTCGGGTATCAATTTGTAATTTTTTTTTAGTCAAAATATCAATTTGTAATTGAATCAGAGTTGAGGTAGTGATTTAGTTATTAACCCTTTGATATAAAAATATATACTAAGTTGTCTGGTTTAATAATTAAGAAAAGATAGATAAAATGCATGCATGTCGCATTTACTTACGTTGGAATTCCTTCCGCGCAGGAACACCCAAGGTTGTGAAACAAGAAAAACCTGTGTCTTCTAACGGGGTAATTACGGATACGCATATTCAATTTATTTAATAATAATAACATTTCAAATATGTAGGTTAACGAATATATTTATTTATGCCTTAATTAATTATTATAAATATAAAACTGAACAGAACGGTCCAACAAAGTCCCTCTCCGGCTTCTTTGGGGGAACTAGAGACAAGTGTGTGGGGTGTAACAAGACCGTCTACCCGATCGAGAAGGTAAATTTGATTTGATTTGATTTGATTTGATGTGTAAACATGATTAATTAATTAAAATGAAGGTGTTAATTAATTATGAATGGAATGGAATAGGTAAGTGTAAATGGAACAATATACCATAAGGTGTGCTTCAAGTGTAGCAAAGGAGGTTGCACCATCAGCCCATCCAACTACATTGCCCATGAAGGAAAACTATACTGCAAACACCACCATATTCAGCTCTTCAAGGAGAAGGGAAATTACACCAAGCTTGACAAAAATATCCCCACCCCTCCTGACCACATTATTATTAATACTACTACTATTCTTGCTGAATCATAATTAAACTCTCTTCTCTCCTACTATTATTATATATATACTTGGACAATGTTGATTATTATTTGACCACCATCATTATCTCCCATTTCTCTTAATTATTATTTTGCAATTATATATATCTATTTATTATATAATGGCGACATACAAATTAAATCATTGCAATAAATTGACGTCGGGTGATTCAACAATAAAAAACTATGTGACTACACATTTTTTACTCTCGAGCTTTTTAGTAACTTTATGCTTTTGAAAACAATATTCCAGAATAGATTCTATTCAACTACAATGATATCGTCGGGGAAGGAGAACTCTTGATAATAGTTATGTAAAAGGAAACCCTATACATGCATGCGCTATCGTTATTTAGATGATGTAAAAGCATATCACCTCAACTCAAGGAGCGATACAAGGCCATGCTCATGTTGATTACGAGTGTTGCTCCTAACCAGTCGAGCATGATGGGTTCCGCTATGGCCGTTAGGCCCTTTAACGGCGAGGAAACGGCGAACAAGCCCACTGGGCCCTAAATGGAGGTCAAGATGACCCAGGCGAAGGGTCCCGACAGAGGGAGTCCCGATGATGAAAGGTCCCGACAGAGTCGGTCCCGATAGGTGAGCTGGAAGCTCCCGATGAGAAGCCTTTAAGTAGGCCCCGATGACGAATCCCTGAGAAAGATTGGCCCTGTCACGACGACGAGGGGCCCCGAGCGGTGACACAACGAGATAACTCTGGAGTCCCCGATGTTAGTCGGGACTTGCTATCAGAGGTTAAGGTCGAGATACGCGGGGTGTGGCCGAGATACGCGGAGCGTAGCTAAGATACGCGGAGCGTGGCCGAGATACGCGGGGCGTGGCCGAGATAAGCGAGATCATGGCCTAGATAGGCGGGATCGTGCCCGAGATACGCGGAATACGGGCTAACCACCCCCAACGGTTCACCAGGTAACTGGGGTACCTCTCCACCTATAAAAAGGCAGAGGTCACCTCAGATCAACTACGTTTTGAGATACGTTACTTGAGATTACTGCTTGCCAGTCCACACGAGATACTCATTTAAGCATCGGAGAGGGATTCTGGGTCACTGCCCGGTCTATCCCTTCTTGCAGGATTGCGTGGAGCGAAGGAGCTAGGATCGCCGTCAGAGATCGTACCGGAGATCCACCGTGATCCAACATTGGCGCCGTCTGTGGGAAACGTAACAAAAAGCTGATATGCCTTCTACTCGTTCAATGGTGGCTGGCAAGCAAAGAAGACAAGGACAATCTGGTGGTTCCCGTCATCCTGCTGCGACGACTTTGAATTCACCACCGAAACGCAAGGACGACCAGAATCTTCCTGCTGCTGAGGTCTCCCAGACAGGGGGGCATAATGAAGGTCCCGAAGATGCTGCTACTCAACACCAGCGGAACAGGGAGCAGGTGGCTCCTCCAGCTGCGGACCTGACGAGGGCTGTGGCAGAAGCCATGCCAATGTTTTTGGCAGCTGTGGAGGCCCTCTTAGATCGGAGAAAAGCTGCGAGAAGGCAAGAGGAGATGCCTCCGCTAGAAGAGGAAGCGCCACCGCCAGCGGAGGTTCAGAATGCTCGGGAGGTTCAGCCCCGGAACCTGGGCAGGAGTAGGGAGTCCACCCTACCAGAACGATTCGTGGTCGATGGGCCAGGACCAGTGCAGCACGGGACCATTCCCCTTAATGGTCCCATCACCCCCGATCAGGTGGTGAAGATCATGAACATCTGCATGGGAGAGCAGAAGCCACTGGTGTCGGAGCTGAGGGATCGGTCCACCCATCCCTTCGTTCCTCGACTCATAGACACCCTCGCCCCGCCAGGACTGGGTATCCCCACGATTAAGGAGTATGATGGCGAGGGAGATCCGGTTCGTCATGTCCAGAAGCACCTCATGGCGTGTCTGGGCAGAGCCCCGAATGAAGATATCGTGTGTACGCTGTTCCCGAACACACTTGGCGAGAGAGCCCTGACCTGGTTCTTCAGTATGCCCCCAGGCTGCATCACTTGCTGGGCTGATATGCACGACCGATTCATTCAGCAGTACCAGGGTCGCAGACGCCTGCTGAAGAGTGTGAGGTCCCTGATCCAGGTGGTACAGAGGCCCGACGAGTCGCTGGCGCACTATTACCAGCGATACACTGCCAGCGTGGCAGAAATTGACGAGGAGATTTCGGAGGGTGAAACCATCCGTACCTTAATTCGGAACCTAACAGCCCCCTACGGTTCCGACTTGATGCACAACGTGGCTGAGAAGGCTATGTGGAATATGGAGGCACTTCAGAAGAGGGTGAAGCGGCAAATCGATGACCAGGAATCGAAGATAGCCGCTAGAGAGCTCGAGCCCCCGAAGTCGAATAAGAGAAAGCAGTCGGTCAAACCCTTAGACGAGCGCAAGTCGAAGGATAAAGTCGAAAGCAGCCGGGGTCGAGGTCGCTCCGATCGGAGGGATGATAGGCGTTCCTCGAAGAAGGACAGGCGGGAGGATCATGACATTCCTCTCAATAGCTCCATGGCGGAGGTGTTGACGGTCATGGAGCGACATGGTATCTCTAGGTACCCCCCGAAGAAGGAAGGAGAATTTTTGGGCTGCCGCACCGACCGTTACTGCCAATTCCATCGCGCGAATGGCCACGATACCAATCATTGTCGGGAGCTGAAGAAGGAGATCGAAAAGTTGATCCAGAAGGGGAAGCTTAAGGAATTCGTCGGGGAGAAGCGGTGTCGATCCCGTTCTCGATCCCGATCACGGTCTCGTTCCCGATCCCGCGATCGGTCCCCAAAGAAGAAGAGGTCCGACCCGGAGTCTTCCGGTGCCCGTAAGGAGAAGCGGGGCACTATCAATGTGATTCACGGAGGGTTTGCCGCGGGAGGTGATACCTCGTCCTCCCGGGAGGTTTATGCCTCTAGAATTCCAGCTGCTGTAGTACTAGGTAAGAGGTCCCGATCCTGGACCCTGAAGGAAGAGATGGCGATCTCCTTTTCGTCGGAGGATCTCGTAGGCGTGGAGACTCCGCACGATGACGCTCTGGTCGTAACCTTGGATGTGAATGGATACGAGATGAAGCAGATTCTGATCGATTGAGGGAGCTCCTCCGATATTCTATTCATGGATGCGCTGGAGGCCATGGGGAAAACGAAGAAGGACCTGAAGGAGGCGAACTTCCCGATGGTTGGATTCTCTGGTTTCACCTCCTATCCGCTAGGAGTGATCACCTTACCAGTGGAGTTTGGTAGTGGGTGGAAATCGGAAAGGAGGAACGTGGAGTTTGTGGTAGTTGAGTCGGCGGGAACCTACAACGCGATAATCGGGAGAACTACCATCAACCCCATGATGGCAGTTGCCTCGACTGTTCACCAGAATATGAAGTTCCCGACCGATCATGGAGTTGGAGAAGTCAAGGGCGACCAGGTGGCTTCCAGGAAATGTTATGTTAATGCCACCCGAAGGATAAGACGGGAGGCTATGACTGTCCTTCAGACAGATGCTGATCCTAGGGAAGAGTTCGGGCGTCCCGCCCCCGTGGAGGATTTAAAGGAGGTCGAGATTGATGGGCCTCAGAAAAAGGTGAAAATCGGGTCTGCTCTGACCGTGGAGACAGCCCGAAAATTGATCGAGCTGCTGAAGGAGTTCAAGGAGCTGTTTGCCTGGTCCCTGAGTGACATGCTAGGAATCAACCCCGACGTGATTGTGCACGAGCTGAAGATTGATTCCGCGATCAAGCCTATCGCGCAGAAGAGGCGTCCAATCGGCACAGACAAGCGGATCACGATCCAGCAGGAGGTGGGCAGATTGCTCGATGCTGGGTTTATCAAGGAGCTCCGATTCCAGACCTGGGTTGCTAATCCGGTACTAGTGAAGAAGAGCAACGGGAAGTGGTGAATGTGCGTTGATTTCCGCGACCTGAATAAGGCTTGCCCGAAGGACTGTTACCCGCTCCCGAGAATCGACCAGCTGGTGGATGCCACGTCGGGGCATGAGCTGTTGAGCTTCATGGATGCATACTCGGGCTATAACCAGATCAAGATGGCTAAGGAAGACGCTCCTCACACAGCATTCTATGTAGACAGTGACATCTATCACTACGATGTCATGCCTTTTGGGTTGATCAATGTCGGGGCAACCTACCAGCGGATGGTGAACAAGTTGTTCGGAGATATGCTAGGGGAGACCATGGAGGCTTACGTGGATGACATGCTGGTGAAGTCCCGACAAGCTGAGGATCATGTGCACAACCTAGCCATGGCGTTTGAGCGGATGAGGCTTCATCATGTTCGCTTAAACCCAACAAAATGCGCCTTCGAAGTCCACTCAGGGAAATTTTTTGGCTTTATGGTGAGCCAAAGAGGAATTGAAGTGAACCCCGAGAAGCTGAGGGCGATCGAGGAGATGCAGTCTCCGATAAACCATCGGGAGGTGCAAGTACTGAATGGCCGACTGGCTGCAATGAATCGCTTCCTGTCCAAGGCAAGTGACCGATCAATGCCATTTTTTGAAGTCCTGAGGGCCAACAAGAAGTTTGAGTGGACCGCCAAGTTTGAAGAAGCGTTCCAAGAACTCAAGCAGCACCTTCGCACTCTCCCGCCGTTGGCGAAACCGGTTCCAGGCGAGCCGCTCTACCTTTATTTGGCTGTTTCTGAATTTGCCATTAGCTCTGTGTTAGTGAAGGTTGTCGAGGGTAATCAAGTCCCCGTTTATTATGTAAGCAAGGCGTTTGCCAAGTCTGAAATGAATTATCCCGTCGTTGAGAAGTATCTCTTTGCGTTGATTATTACTGCTCGGAAGTTGAGGCCTTACTTCCACGCGCATGAGATCACTGTGTTGACAAATCAGCCTCTGAAGCATTTTTTGAACCGACCTGATGCGTCAGGGAGATTAGTGAAATGGGCAGTCGAGTTTAGTGAGTTTCGTATACACTTTGCTCCGAGAACGGCTATTAAGGGCCAGGCATTGGCGGTTGTCAAAGCAGAGTCTACAGCCCCCCATCTAGAAGAAGTGGGCCCTGTAGAGGGGGCAACCATGGAGGTCCCGATAGCAGAACAACCAGAGATGGCAGAGCAATCAGAACAGCCAAACGAGGAAAATACCTGGGAGATGTACACGGATGGCTCCTCGAGTTTAGATGGATCAGGAGCATGGTTTGTATTAATACCACCAGGGGGAGGAGAACCGCTTCGATATGCTTTGGCTTTAACATTTAGGGCCACGAACAACGAAGCTGAGTACGAGGCTCTTATCACGGGCCTAAAAATTGCCAAAGGTACGGGAGTCGCTCACTTGAAAGTGAAGTGTGATGCGGCCCTGATTGTGAACCAGGTTCAAGGGCGATACGAGGCGAAGAGCCCGATAATGAGGAAGTACCTGCGCGAGGTGCAAGCCTTGAAGGAGAGTTTTAAAAGCTTCGACATCGAGGCGATCCCGAGGGAGGAAAACGTGGAGGCAGATGCCTTGAGCAAATTTGCCTTGGGGGCACCCTTGGAGGAAAATCGGAAGGTGCACTTCTTGGAGAAGATGATCTTGTCAACCACTGACCCGACACAGGTGTGTGCTATTGAAGCAGGATCGAAGGAGGAGCCCACTTGGATGACCCCGATAGTCACGTACCTGACTACGGGGGCAGTCCCCGATGACAAAGTAGTAGCTGACAGGATACGACGGATCGCGGCTAATTACGTAATGCTGGACAATCAGCTATACAAGAAGGGCTGGTTCTCGACTCCGTACTTGAAGTGTGTGACTGAGCCTGACACAAGTCGAATCCTGAAAGAAGTACATGAAGGGGTCGCGGCTTTTCATGAAGGGGCCCGATCCATTATGAGGAAAGTGCTGAACTTGGGCTATTATTGGCCTACGATGAGCAAGGAGGCGATGGCGTTGGTCCGATCCTGTGACGCGTGCCAGAGGTACGCCCCGAGTATTGTGGCTCCGGCTGCTAATCTGACATCCATCAAGAGCGCTTGGCCCTTCGCGCAGTGGGGCATCGACTTGGTGGGACCTCTTCCACAAGCACAAGGTCAATGTAAGTATTTGCTTGTAGCTATCGATTATTTTTCGAAATGGATAGAGGCAAAGGCATTGGCCAGAACGAAGGGGAACCAGATCGTCAAGTTCCTCCAGACCCATATTGTGTCCAGATACGGGATTCCTAAGGTGGTGATCAGCGACAATGGTCCACCGTTTAACGGGTCTCAGGTGAAGGAGTATCTGAAGGAGTTGAATATCGAGCATCGGACAGCTTCTGTACGCCATGCTCAGACTAATGGCCAAGTGGAATCCACCAACAAAATCGTGATGGATGGCCTGAAGAAGAGGGTCTATGCCTTGAAGGGCAAATTGCTGAACGAGCTGGAAAACGTGCTTTGGGCCGTTAGAACGACACCCAAACGAGCAACTGGGGAGACTCCGTTTGGCCTTGTTTATGGCACGGAGGCTGTGGCTCCCGTGGAGGTAGCCGTGGCATCCATCGGATGAGATATTACGAGCCTCTGACGAATGATGAGATGAGACGTCTAGATTTGGACTTGCTCGAGGAGAAGAAGCGAGAAGCCGACGAAGTCCAGGCTCGAATGCGTTTGACGACGGCCAGGTATTACAATCGGCGAGTCAAGTCCAGACAATTTTTCGTCGAGGAGTTGGTTTGGCGTCGCAACGAGTTCACCCTTTTGGATCGAATCAGCAAGATGTCACCAAAATGGGAAGGACCTTACAAGGTTGTGGGGATGCAAGCTCCAAATGCGTACAAGTTGGAGGACCTCGATGGCAGAGCGTTAAAGCATTCTTTTAGTGGCGAACACTTGAAGAAACACCATGCTTGATAAAAAGTCGCCTTAAGTGGTGCCCGATGAAAAGTCGCCTTAAGTGGTGCCTGATGGGTTCGATTACAGCCGTCAAGCCCTTTAACGGCAAGGAAACGGCAAACAGGCCCACCAGGCCCCAAATGAAGGTCAAGATGACCCAGGAGAAGGGTCCCGACGAAGGAAGTCCCGATGATGAAAGGTCCCGACAGAGTCGGTCCCGATAGGTGAGCTGGAAGCTCCCGATGAGAAGCCTTTAAGTAGGCCCCGATGACGAATCCCTGAGAACGATTGGCCCTGTCACGATGATGAGGGGCCCCGAGCGGTGACACAACGAGATAACTCTGGAGTCCCCGACGAGAGTCGGGACTCGTTATCAGAGGATAAGGCCAAGATACGCGGGGCGTGGCCGAGATACGCGGAACGTGGTTAAGATACACGGAGCGTGGCCGAGATACGCGGGGCGTGGCCGAGATATGCGAGATCGTGGCCTAGATAGGCGGGATCACATCCGAGATACACGGGATACGGGCTAACCACCCCCAACGGTTCACCAGGTACCTGAGGCACCTCTTCGCCTATAAAAGGGCAAGAGGTCACCTCAGATCACTTACGTTGAATGATATACCCTTTGAGATTATTGCTTGCCAGTTCGTATTAGGCACTCATTTAAGCATCAGAGAGGGATTCTGGGTCACCGCCCGGTCTATCCCCTCTTGCAGGATTGCGTGGAGTAAAGGAGCTAGGATCGCCGTCAAAGTCCGTACCGGAGTTCCACCGTGATCCAACATTGGCGCCGTCTGTGGGAATCAAACAAAAAGCTGATATGCCTTCTACTCGATCGATGGCGGCTGGCAAGCACAGAAGACAGGGACAATCCGGTGGTTCCCGTCACCCCGCTGCAACAAATCTGGATTCACTACCAGAACAGGAGGAAAACCAGAACCACCCCCCGGCTGAGCTCTCCCAGACAGGGGGGCACAATGAAGGTCCCGAATATATTGCTGCTCAGCTCCAGGGCAATAGGGGGCAGGAGGCTCCCCCAGCTGCAGACCTGACAAGGGCGGTGACAGAAGCCATGCCTATGTTTTTGGCAGCCGTGGAGGCTCTCTTGGATCGGAGAGAGGCTGCGAGGAGGCAGGAGGAGATGCCCCCGTTGGAAGAAGTGGCCCCACCAGCAGAGGTTCGGAACGCACAGGAGGCTCCGCCCCGGGGTCAGAACAGAAGTGGGGTATCCGGTCAGCCGGAGAGGTTCGTGGTTGATGGGCCAGGACCAGTACAACACAGGACCATTCCCCTGAATGGTCCCATCACCCCCGATCAGGTGGTAAAGATCGTGAACATCTGCATGGGAGAACAGAAGCCGCTGGTGTCGGAGCTAAGGGATCGAGCCACTCATCCCTTCGTTCCCCGACTCATCGACACCCTAGCCCCGCCTGGGCTAGGTATCCCCACGATAAAGGAGTACGATGGCGAAGGAGATCCGGTTCGCCATGTCCAGAAGCACCTCATGGCGTGCCTGGGAAGAGCCCCGAATGAAGACATAGTGTGTACACTGTTCCCGAACACACTCGGAGAAAGAGCCCTGACCTGGTTCTTCAATCTGCCCCCAGGCTGCATCACTTGCTGGGCAGATATGCACGACCGATTCATTCAGCAGTACCAGGGTCTTAGACGTTTGTTGAAGAGCGTGAGATCCCTGACCCAGGTGGTACAGAGGCCCGACGAATCGCTGGCACACTATTACCAGCGGTACACTGCCAGTGTGGCAGAGATTGATGAAGAGATCTCGGAAGGTGAGACCATTCGTACCTTCATACGGAACTTAACGGCCCCCTACGGTTCCGACCTGATGCACAGCGTGGCTGAGAAAGCTGTGTGGAATATGGAGGCACTACGGAAGAGGGTGAAACGGCAAATCGATGTCCAGGAGTCGAAGATAGCCGCAGGAGAGCTGGAGCCCCCAAAGTCAAACAAAGGAAAGCAGTCGGTTAAACCCTTCGACGATCGTAAGTCAAAGGGTAAACCTGAGAGTAGTCGGAATCGAGGTCGCTCTGATCGGAGGGACGATAGGCGTTCTTCAAGGAAGGACAAGCGGGAGGATCTCGACATTCCTCTCAACTGCTCCATGGCGGAGGTACTGACGGTCATGGAACGACAAGGCATCTCCAGGTACCCCCCAAAGAAGGAGGGAGAATTCTTGGGATCTCGCACAGAGCGCTACTGCCGATTTCACCGCGCAAATGGTCACCACACCAACCACTGTCGGGAACTAAAGAAGGAGATCGAAAAGCTGATCCAGAAGGGGAAGCTCAAGGAATTCGTCGGGGATAAGCGGTGTCGATCCCGCTCTCGGTCCCGATCGCGGTCCCGTTCCCGATCCCGCGATCGGTCCCCAAAGAAGAAGAGAACCGACCCAGAGTCATCCGGTGCTCGTAAAGAGAGACGGGGCACTATCAACGTGATTTATGGAGGGTTTGCTGCTGGAGGTGATACTTCATTTGCCCGAGAGGTTTATGCCTCCAGAATCCCTACGGCGGTGGTGCTGGGTAAGAGGTCCCGATCCTGGACCTTGAAAGAAGAGATGGTAATCTCCTTTTCGTCGGAAGATCTCATAGGCGTAGAGACTCCACACGATGACGCCCTGGTTGTAACCTTGGATGTAGACGGGTTTGAAATGAAACGAATTCTGATCGACGGGGGAAGCTCCTCCGATATCCTATTTATGGATGCGTTGGAGGCCATGGGAAAAATAAAGAAAGATCTAAAGGAGGCAAACTTCCCGATGGTCGGGTTCTCTGGCTCAACCTCCTATCCGCTAGGAGTAATCACCTTACCAGTGGAGTTTGGTAGTGGGTGGAAATCAGAAAGGAGGAACGTGGAGTTCGTGGTAGTTGATTCCGCAGGGACTTACAACGCGATCATCGGGAGAACCACCATTAATCCCATGATGGCGGTTGCCTCGACAGTGCACCAGAAGATGAAGTTCCTGACCAACCACGGAGTCGGAGAGGTCAAGGGCGACCAGGTGGGTTCCCGAAAATGTTATGTTAATGCCACCCGAAGGAGGAGACGAGAGGCCATGACTGTCCTTCAGACAAACACAGATCCTAGAGAGGAATTTGGGCGTCCCGCCCCCGTAGAAAATCTGAAAGAAGTCGAGATCGATGGACCCCAGAGGAAGGTGAAAATCGGGTCTGCTCTGACTGAGGAGACAGCCCAAAAATTGGTGGAGTTGCTGAAAGAGTTCAAGGAACTGTTTGCCTGGTCCTCGAGCGACATGCCAGGAATCAGTCCCGATGTGATCGTACACGAGCTGAAGATAGACCCCGCAATCAAGCCTATTACGCAAAAAAAGGCGTCCGATGGGCACAAATAAGAAGATCGCGATCCAACAGGAGGTGGGCAGGTTGCTCGATGCTGGGTTTATTAAGGAGCTCCGATTCCAAACTTGGGTTGCTAATCCGGTGCTGGTGAGGAAGACTAACGGGAAATGGCGAATGTGTGTGGATTTCCGCGACCTGAATAATGCTTGCCCGAAGGACTGTTATCCGCTCCCGAGAATCAACCAGCTGGTGGATGCTACGTTGGGACATGAGCTGTTGAGTTTCATGGATGCGTATTCCGGCTACAACCAGATCAAGATGGCCAAGGAAGACGCTCCCCACACAGCGTTCTACGCAGACAGTGACATCTATCACTACGATGTCATGCCTGTCGGGTTGATCAATGCTGGGGCAACCTACCATCGGATGGTGAACAAACTGTTCGGAGATATGCTGGGGAAAACCATGGAGGCTTATGTGGATGACATGCTGGTAAAGTCCCGACAAGCCGAGGATCACGTGCACAACCTAACCATGGCGTTTGAGCGGATGAGGCTTCATCAAGTTCGTTTAAACCCGACGAAATGCGCTTTCGGAGTCCACTCAGGGAAACTTTTGGGCTTTATGGTGAGCCAGAGAGGAATTGAGGTGAATCCCGAGAAGCTGAGGGCGATTGAGGAGATGCAGTCTCCGATAAACCATCGGGAGGTACAAGTGCTGAATGGCCGACTAGCTGCAATGAATCGCTTCTTGTCCAAAGCCAGCGACCGATCAATGCCATTTTTTGAAGTCCTGAGGGCCAACAAGAAATTTGAGTGGACCGCCAAGTGTGAAGAGGCGTTCCAAGCACTCAAGCAGCACCTTCGCACCCTCCCGCCGTTTGCGAAACCGGTTCCAGCCGAGCCGCTCTATCTTTATTTGGCTGTTTCTGAATTTTCCATTAGCTCTGTGTTAGTGAAGGTTGTCGAGGGTAATCAAGTCCCCGTCTATTATGTAAGCAAGGCGTTTGCCAAGTCTGAATTAAATTATCCTGCCGTTGAGAAGTACCTCTTTGCGTTGATTATTACTGCTCGGAAGCTAAGGCCTTATTTCCATGCACACGAGATCACTGTGCTGACGAACCAGCCTTTGAAGCATTTTTTGAACCGAGCGGATGCGTCGGGAAGATTAGGGAAATGGGCAGTAGAGCTTAGTGAGTTTCGCATACACTTTTCTCCAAGAACGGCTATCAAGGGCCAGGCATTGGCGGATTTCATAGCAGAATCTACAGCTCCCGATCTAGAAGAAGCGTGCCCTGTAGAGAGGGCAACTATGGAGGTCCCGATAGAAGAACAACCAGAGAGGGCAGAGCAATCAGAACAGCCAAACGAGGAAAATACCTGGGAAATGTACACGGATGGCTCCTCGAGTTCAGACGGATCAGGAGCGGGCTTTTTGTTGTTACCACCGGGTGAAGGTGAACCGCTCCGATACGCCTTGGCTTTAACATTCAAGGCCACAAACAACGAAGCGGAATATGAAGCTCTTATCACGGGCCTAAAAATCGCTAAAGGCACCGGAGTTGATCATTTGAGAGTAAAGTGTGACGCAGCTTTAATCGTGAACCAGGTTCAAGGGCGATACGAAGCGAGAAGTCCGATAATGAAGAAATACCTACGCGAGGTACAAGCTCTGAAGGAGAGCTTTAAAAGCTTCGATATCGAGGCAATCCCGAGGGAGGAAAACGTAGAGGCAGACGCCCTGAGCAAATTTGCCCTGGGGGCACCCTTGGAAGAAAGTCGGAAGGTGCACTTCTTGGAGAAGGTGATATTATCAACCATCGACCTGACGCAGGTGTGTACCATCTAGGCAAAATCGGAGGAGGAGCCCACTTGGATGACCCTGATAGTCGCATACCTGACTACGGGGGCAGTCCCCGATTATAAAGTAGCAGCAGACAGGATATGTCGGATCGCGGCTAACTACGTGATGCTAGACGATCAGCTGTACAAGAAGGGTTGGTTCTCGACTACGTACTTGAAGTGTGTGGCAGAGCCCGACACAAATCGAATCCTGAGGGAGGTGCATGAAGGGGTCGCGGCTTGTCATGAAGGGGCCCGATCCATTATGAGGAAAGTGCTGAACTTGGGCTATTATTGGCCCACGATGAGCAAGGAAGCAACGACGTTGGTCCGATCCTGTGACGCGTGCCAGAGGTACGCCCCGAGTATCGTGGCTCCGGCCGCTAATCTGACGTCCATCAAGAGCGCGTGGCCCTTCGCGCAGTGGGGCATCGACTTGGTGGGACCTCTTCCACAAGCACAAGGTCAATGTAAGTATTTACTTGTAGCAATCGATTATTTTTCGAAATGGATAGAGGGGAAGGCATTGGCCAGAACGACGGGGAACCAGATCGTCAAGTTCCTCCAGACCCACATTGTGTCCAGATACGGGATTCCTAAGGTGGTGATCAGCGACAATGGTCCACCGTTTAACGGCTCTCAGGTGAGGGAGTATCTGGAGGAGTTGAACATCGAGCATCGGACTGCTTCCGTACGCCATGCTCAGACTAATGGCCAGGTGGAATCAGCCAACAAAATCGTGATGGATGGCCTGAAGAAGAGGGTCTATGCGTTGAAGGGCAAGTGGCTGAACGAACTGGAAAACGTGCTTTGGGCTGTTAGAACGACACCCAAACGATCAACGGGGGAGACTCCGTTTGGCCTCGTTTATGGCACGGAAGCTGTCGCCCCCGTGGAGGTAGCTGTGGCATCCCATCGGATGAGATATTACGAGCCTCTGACGAATGAAGAAATGAGACGTCTGGACTTGGACTTACTCGAAGAGAAGAGGCGGGAAGCCGATGAAGTCCAAGCTCGAATGCGTTTGGCGACGGCCAGGTACTACAATCGGCGAGTGAAGTCCCGACAGTTCTTCGTCGGGGAGCTGGTTTGGCGTCACAACGAGTTCACCCTTTTGGATCGAATCAACAAGATGTCACCAAATTGGGAAGGACCTTATAAGGTCGTGGGGATGCCAGCTCCAAATGCGTACAAGTTGGAAGACCTCGATGGCAGAACGTTAAAGCATTCTTTTAGTGGCGAACACTTGAAGAAACACCATGCTTGAAGGAAGTCGCCTTAAGTGGTGCACGATACTAAGTCGCCTTGAGTGGTGCACGATCCTTAGATTTATTCTAAGTATCAAAAAGTCGCCTTGAGTGGTGCACGATACTAAGTCGCCTTGAGTGGTGCACGATCCTTAGATTTAATCTAAATATCAAGAAGTCGCCTTGAGTGGTGCACGGAACTAAGCCGCCTTAAGCGGTGCGCGGAATTTAGTTGCCTTGAGTGGTGCGCGATATTAAGTCGTCTTAAGTGATGCGCGATTCTTAGATTTAATCTAAGTATCAAGAAGTCGCCTTGAGTGGTGCACGGAACTAAGCCGCCTTAAGTGGTGCGCCGAATTAAGTTTCCTTGAGTGGTGCGCGATATTAAGTCGTCTTAAGTGATGCGTGATTCTTAGATTTACTCTAAGTAATAATTAAGTCGTCTTAAGTGATGCGTGATTCTTAGGTTTACTCTAAGTAATAATTAAGTCGTCTTAAGTGATGCACGGAACCAGGTCGCCTTAAGTGGTGCGCGGAATTAAGTCGCCTTGAGTGGTGCACGATATTAAGTCGCCTTAAGTGGTGCAAGTTATTAAATCGTCGGGAATAACGTACGAAAATGTCTTAAGTGTCGAAGTATCGACCTGGGCCAGCATAGTAAAGCCACTTGAAGAAATGTATCAAGAAAATCGGAACTGAGAAAGTCTGATAGTTGATAAGGGCTCAAAGGCCCGACAATGACAAAAAAGGAGAAGATACAAGGACTCTAAAGATAAACGTTTAAGCTTGGTCCTTGTCGGCAACATCGACAGCAGCTGGGTCCGCGGAGTCGGTAGCAGAAGGATCCACAGGGTTGGCCTCGGGAGGATCGACCATCGGGGCGTCCGCACTGGGAAGCTCAGAGGCGTCTTCGACAATTACGGGGGTACTCCCCCCATCACTCTCCTCGGAAAGAGCAAAATACTTCTTCGCAAAGGGAGCGAGGGAACGAGACTTGTCAAAATTGATGGCATCGCCATACTCCAGGTGGAGCTCCTCAACCGCATTGAAGAGAGTGTTCTCCACCTCCGCGCCGAAGAATTTCATAGCGTCGGCCTGAAAGTCCCCAGACCTCCGATAATCCTCCCGGCCCTTTGCCTCCGCCTCGACCAGCTGCGCAGGAAATCCCGCGATTGTCTCCTCCAGAACCTTCTTCTCGAGGACCAGTTTGTCCTCAGCAGCCTTCTTCTCCTGGACCAGCTTGTCCACAGCCACCTTCCGCTCCTGCCGCTCTTGCCTCAAGAGCCCTTCGAAGTCCCCGACCTGCTTCTGGAGGTCCCAAACCTTCTGGTCAAGGACAACCTGCTCCTTGACAAGCTTTCCCCGCGAAGACTGGGAGGCCTTAAGATCCTCCATGAGCTGGTCGAGGGCTGCTCGATCCCGCTCCCGGGATTCATCATAGGCGATGATGTACCCAAGAAGACGGTTGAAGTCCCCGAGCTCCTACAATAAGAGAAAAAAGTGTTAATAGACAAACAACCCGATTTATTATCGAAAGAGAGAAGCGAAGTTTTACCTCTATCCGGCGCATGGACATCTCTCTGACATCCCGATGCATGGCCGTCCGATTGAGGGAAATCCGATACCGCATAGTAGGCAGGATCGAGCCTACCAGCAGATGCAGGGCCAGGTCCTGGTGCTGCTCCCCTTGTGTGAGCGGGACTCCTTGCAGCGTCTGGATGGGAGTCCAGGGGGCATTCGCTTGCGAAGGGTTGAAGGGCCTATAGAAATTCCTATCGAGAGCGACAGGAGGAGGAGGACGATAAGTGGAGGGGCATGCCTCCGTCTCGGCCCGAACAGGGGAAGGAGTGAAGTTATGGATGGGCGACGGCTGCCGCTGCTGCGGAGAAGATGAAGGAGGCGGCCCCTGAGAGGTTGGTTTCAAGGGGGATTGCCCCGTCCTCCGACGATGACGAAGGGAGCCACCCTCGTCAGTCTCCTCGGAGGAGTCCAAGGTTTCCACCTGACGAAACTGTTCGCCAGTCGGAGCGTTCTCCCCAGCTGAGGGAGGCGCCCCTGCTGAAGATGGTGCATCCGCGGAAGCTGCAGCACCCGATGGAGCTCCCGAGCGACCTGCACCTGGAGGATGAGAGGCTTCAGAAATGTAGTCAGGAAGTTCATCAGGATTCTTACACCAAATGATACGTCGGGAGACGTATTGATACTTCCCGCGATAGTGGTAATAGCCCGCCTTCAAGACACGAGGAGTTTCGCCTCGAAGGATTCGTTTGACGTCAGCGATACGGGCCTCCTTGGTCGAAGAAATCAAATCCTTCGGGACCATCCTCTTGTATGATTTAATAGCAAGTCGGAGCTTTTTACCTTCTTCAGCATTCTGGACGTCGAAGAGCTGGTCCAGATCCACCCGCTTCCGCTTGGGCTGCTCCGCGGAAGGAGACCCCGACTGAGCAGCGGCCTTCTTTGCGGATTTCCTCTTCCGCGAGGGGCGGACAGCATCAGTCTCCCCCTGCTTAAGGAATAGATCGGTCAGCACAGATACCTTCTTGGCTGCAAACAGTAAACGAAGAAGAGTTAGAAGTTTACCCAGGGAACCATATTAGAAGGGCCGTCGAAGAGCTGCCCCCCAGAGATAATATCGAGGAGTCGGATCCCGGCGTTCACCAGGTCCCGCTCCACGAGGGAATTGGCGTCGAGGGGAGTATAGGACTCCCCCCATCGATAAAGCTGGATGAGTTGAAGGGTTTCGAAATCTTCGTCGGTATAGGTGTGGAAGGCAGGTGGGGAATCTGCCGTCACCTCCCATCGGGGCCATGGGATCGAAGAGTGCCGGATGAAGAAGTAGCTCCTCTTCCAGCCACTGTTGTCAGACCCCGTGTCAACCAGGAGTCCCCGACCTTTGACCACCTTCCAGGTGTCACTGGTCCAGCTACATCGTCCAAGTTGTGCCTTACTCCACTTTGGCATCCGGGGGTAGAAGGCACAGACCCCCGCCTCGTTGCACTTCATCCCGTAGAAGGTCCTGAAGAGCTGGAGGCTGTAAACCCACTTCTGTCGGAAGCAGAGAACCTGGAAAGCGTTCCATAGACGGATGGCATGGGGGGAGAAGGTAGTTGGATGCGTTTTGTAATGCTGGCACATCTCGACCAGATTACCACAAAAGGGGAATCTGATCCCCGCTGATATTTGTCCCGTAGAGACAAATACCTCCCCTTTTTGGGGACGAGTAACCTCAAGGCTACCCGAGGGCGAGGCCAAGGATACGGGAAACGGGGTTCCCAGGTAGAAGTGATACAACCCTCTCGGAGGGCTGCATCATAGGCAGTATTGGAGATTTCATTCAGAGCATAATCAAAATTAAAAGGATTTCTCCCCTAAGAGCTGGACTCGCTGTCTGAAAAGTAACAATTGCAAGAAAAACACAATGGGATTCTCGGAAAGCTATAAATAAGGAAAAAACGAACAAACAATGAAGGAAAAATCCTTACCAGACATGATGAAGTGGAAGCTGAGGGAATGAACTGGGCGTCGCCGGAAAGATGACCGGAGAAACTCTGAGACCTTCGGAATTGCAGAGCTTGAATTCGCAGAAAAGTTGCAGAGAGCTTTTGAGAATTCGGAAACGGTAAAAATTAAACTGTGCCCGTGGCTAGGGTTTTATAGGCGAAGAGGACAGTTGAAGGGACACTTCCATCCGAGTCGTCGAAGTCGAAGAGTTTTAATCTGGACCGTTGAGATGAAACGTGCAGAAGGACAGCAGACGTAATGATGAAACGGCCTGAAAAGCACTTTTCAGAGAAGAGCAGGCGCGAAAAATTAGGCACGAGGGCCGAAAACGTCGCTTCACTATCTACTGCATTTAATGAACTGGGGAATCGAGGAGACCCCTGGAATTTGGCAGTTACCCACAAAACGCTGAGGAAACGTGAAGGAAAAGATTAGTACTGGATGACCATGTCAAGGGAAAGATCCCCGATTCCAATATCGGGAGGTCGAGAGTTGGAAGACACGACGAACTAAAAGTCCCTCATGTCTTGGGGGCAAATGATGGGTTCGATTACAGCCGTCAGGCCCTTTAACGGCAAGGAAACGGCAAACAGGCCCACCAGGCCCCAAATGAAGGTAATGATGACCCAGGAGAAGGGTCCCGACGAAGGGAGTCCCGATGATGAAAGGTCCCGACAGAGTCGGTCCCGATAGGTGAGCTGGAAGCTCCCGATGAGAAGCCTTTAAGTAGACCCCGATGACGAATCCCTGAGAACGATTGGCCCTGTCACGATGACGAGGGGCCCCGAGCTGTGACACAACGAGATAACTCTGGAGTCCCTGACGAGAGTCGGGACTCGTTATCAGAGGATAAGGCCAAGATACGCGGGGCGCGGCCGAGATACGCGGAACGTGGTTAAGATACACGGAGCGTGGCCGAGATACGCGGGGCGTGGCCGAGATATGCGAGATCGTGGCCTAGATAGGCGGGATCACATCCGAGATACACGGGATACGGGCTAACCACCCCCAACGGTTCACCAGGTACCTGAGGCACCTCTTCGCCTATAAAAGGGCAAGAGGTCACCTCAGATCACTTACGTTGAATGACATACCCTTTGAGATTATTGCTTGCCAGTTCGTATTAGGCACTCATTTAAGCATCGGAGAGGGATTCTGGGTCACCGCCCGGTCTATCCCCTCTTGCAGGATTGCGTGGAGCAAAGGAGCTAGGATCGCCGTCAAAGTCCGTACCGGAGTTCCACCGTGATCCAACAGTGCCCGATGAAAAGTCGCCTTAAGTGGTGCCCGATGAAAAGTCGCGTTAAGTGGTGCCCGATGTAAAATCGCCTTAAGTGGTGTATGTTATTTATCGTTTGATTCGATGTAAGAAAGTTTTTTGCCATCAATGAATAAAGAGGTTGCTTCCGATAAGAATTATTCTTAGATTTATTCTAAGCGTTACTTAGTCGCCTTGAGTGGTGCACGAGAAAAGTCGCCTTGAGTGGTGCATGAGAAAAGTAGCCTTAAGTGGTGCATGAGAAAAGTCGTCTTAAGTGATGCACGAGATTAAGCCGTCTTAAGTGACGCATGATCCTTAGATTTACTCTAAGTGTTGTTAAAGTCGTCTTAAGTGATGCACGAGATTAAGTCGTCTTAAGTGACGCATGATCCATAGATTTACTCTAAGTGTTGTTAAAGTCGTCTTAAGTGATGCACGAGATTAAGTCGTCTTAAGTGATGCACGAAATTAAGTCGTCTTAAGTGATGCATGAGATCAAGTCGTCGTAAGTGATGCGCGACTCTTGGATTTATTCTAAGTATTGGAAAGACGCCTTAAGTGGTGCATGATGGTAAGTCACCTTAAGTGGTGCAAGTTGGTAAATCGTCTTAAGTGATGTGTGAGAATATCTTAAGTGTCGAGGTTTCGACTTAAGTAAGTATAATAAAGTCACTTTGAGAAGTGCAATGAAAAATCGGAACTAAGAATGTCTGATATTAATGGGGCCCAAAGGCTCGATGATTACAAAAAAGAGGAAAATACAAGGACGCTAAAGATAAGCAGTTTGACTTGGTCCTTGTTGGCGGCATCAACAGGAGCAGGGTCCACGAGGTCTGTGGCAGAAGGCTCCACAGGGTCAGCCGCAGGAGTGTCGACTATCGGGGCCATGGGATCAAGGAGTTTTTGATGAAGAAGTAGCTCCTCTTCACTCTGAGCTTGTGGTATGCATTTCCTGCCTTGAGCATAGGCTTCTATGGTGGAGATGATGCATCCCTCCCTGAGAGCTGCATCGTAAGCAGTGCTGGAAATCTCGTTCAGAGCATAGTCGAAGTTGAAGGACTTCCTTCCCTCAGAACCAGATCCACTGTCTGAAATTAGCCACGGCAAGGAAAGGCACATTGGGTTTTTCCGGGAAATTACAAACAAACCAAGCAAAGATGAAGATAGGCGAACAATAAAGAAGAAACCCTTACCAGACATGATGATTGGAGGTTGTAAGAACGAACTTGACGTTGCCGGAAAGGTGATCGGAGGAACACTAAGGTCTTCGGAATTGCAGAGCTTGAATTCGCAGAGAAGTTGCAGAGAGCTTTTGAAAATTCGGAGATGGTAAAGGGAAACTGTACCCTGGGTGAGGTTTTATAGGTGAAGAGGACAGTCGAAGGGGCGCTTTGATCTGAATCGTCGAAGTTGAAGCGTTCTGATCTGGACCGTTGAGATGAGACGTGCAGAATGGTAACGGATGCAATGATGAAATAGCCTGAAAAGCACTTTTCAGAAAAAGCAGGCGTGAAAAATCAGGCACAGGTACTGAGGACGTCGCTTCGTTATCTACTGCATTTGATGGCTGGGGAACCGAGGAGTCCTCTCGGATTTGGCAGTTATCCACAAGGTATTGAGGAAACGTGAACGAGAAGACCTGACTTAGTGACTATGCCAAGGGAAAGATCCCCAACTTCGACGCCGGGAGGTCGGGAGTTGAGAGACACGACGAACTGTAAGTCCCTCGTGTCTTGGGGGCAAATGATGGGTTCCGCTATGGCCGTTAGGCCCTTTAACGGCGAGGAAACGGCGAACAGGCCCACTGGGCCCTAAATGGAGGTCAAGATGACCCAGGCGAAGGGTCCCGACAGAGGGAGTCCCGATGATGAAAGGTCCCGACAGAGTCGGTCCCGATAGGTGAGCTGGAAGCTCCCGATGAGAAGCCTTTAAGTAGGCCCCGACGACGAATCCCTGAGAATGATTGGCCCTGTCACGACGACGAGGGGCCCCGAGCGGTGACACAACGAGATAACTCTGGAATCCCCGATGTTAGTCGGGACTTGCTATCAGAGGTTAAGGTCGAGATACGCGGGGCATGGCCGAGATATGCGGAGCGTAGCTAAGATACGCGGAGCATGGCCGAGATACGCGGGGCGTGGCCGAGATAAGCGAGATCATGTCCTAGATAGGTGGGATCGTGCCCGAGATACGCGAAATACGGGCTAACCACCCCCAACGGTTCACCAGGTAACTGAGGTACCTCTCCGCCTATAAAAAGGCAGAGGTCACCTCAGATCAACTACGTTTTGACATACGTTACTTGAGATTACTGCTTGCCAGTCCACACGAGATACTCATTTAAGCATCGGAGAGGGATTCTGGGTCACCGCCAGGTCTATCCCTTCTTGCAGGATTGCGTGGAGCAAAGGAGCTAGGATCGCCGTCAGAGATCGTACAGGAGATCCACCGTGATCCAACAGAGCATATTATTTTTTAAAAATTAAGATTATTTTAATCGTATGTATTTAATATTATGTTACATAATTTAAGTTAATTTCTCTTATAAGGTTCTTCCACTCTTGCACTATCCAATGAGTAGGGTCTATCATGCTCTTGTATCATCCTCGGAGTCTGCCTGGTCATGTCCTTATATCACCCTCGGAGTCGAGTTGACATTGCCATTGTATCATTCTAATGACAATAGCACACTCAAAAAAAGCTTGCAGGTATCTAGTTTAAGCATTAGGTAAATCCACTTAATTGGATTCAAAGATGTCAATTTAACTTGTTTACGAATTTAGTCATATTAATGAATCATCGATCTGATTGAGCGTAGTAATATCCTTTGGTGTTGTTGCAGTAACGCACTCGTAACACATCGGGACACGAAAAATGACAGCATCCGCAAACATTTAGGGCATGTTTGATTGCATGTATTAGCTAATACATGTATTTCTAAGCATCGACTAAGATATCCTAATACATTCTTAGCTAATACAATGTTTGGCTAAACCATGTATTATGATATCCTAATACAATGTTTGAATGAACTTTGTATTAGGATATCTTAATACATTTACTAAAAGACTTAAATACTCCTACTTGTATTTTCAATGAAATTATATTTTACATATGATTAACTTAACAAAAAGAAAATTTAACAAAAAAAGTAACTTCAATTATTTAAAATAATCTTTTAATGAAAAAAATAAATATAGATAATAATCAAATTTATGTATAAATTGTAAAAACTACTTATGTTCATGTATAAATATATATATATAAACAAAGTAGTATAAAACAATTTAAAAAGTGATTAGTCCGACCCGGCCCGTTCCAGTCGGGCCCAGCCTGACCCAGACCAACACGACATAAATCGGCCCGACCCGACCAGTTCAGCCCGAATCGCTAAACCCAACCCGCCCAGCCCGACCCTCTGATGCAGTGTGATGGGAAGAGCAAATTTGTTGATTCTAAGAATACCCGAAAATTGACGCCGATTTGAGGAAAAAACCTCGATTTTCTGATTTATCAATAAACTGAATGCAAATTCTTCCAACAATGTCTTAAATAGAAAACCCTAAACTGGTAAATAACCGAAAATAACGAACAAGTCCCGAATAAACTAAAAATTGCAAAAAAGACCCTAAATAATATTAAAATGCGATTTTGAAGCCCTAAATGATGGATTTTGGCCAAAAAGCAGCGTCTTTCACGACATAACAGTGAATTCGAACCGGAGCACAGTTTGTGATCGAAAAACACTATTCACGCGCCAAAATCCGAACGTCCGCCCGAAAAATACTATTCACGACCAAAAATCTCCGAAATCTATTTGGTTTCGCCTAAATTATTCCCTCCGGGATAGACAGGATTCGTCCTCGAATCTGAGGTCGGTTCATCGTTGGAAGGGTTGTCGCCAGCTAACGGAATAAGGTGCTTCACGTTGAACACATCTGAGGTGTGGACATCTCCGGGGAGTTGAAGGCGGTAGGCATTAGGATTTATCTTCTCCACAATCTCCACGGGGCCAATCTTCTTTGCCGCCAATTTTCTATACCCATGAGCAGGAAAGCGATCCTTGGTAAGGATAGCCCATACAAGATCGCCAACTTCAAACTCTAGCGCTCGTCGTTTTAGATCAGCCCGCGCTTTGTATTTGGCCGTATGGGTGGTCAGCTGGGTATGGGCCGTTTGATGGACCTGATGGAGCTGTGAAATGAAATCCTCGGCCGTCGCATGGGCACGGACTTTGCTAGGTAGAGTAAGCAAGTCAAGGGGACCCCTGGGGGAGAGGCCATACACCACCTGAAAGGGGCTGAAGCCCGTGCTACGGTTGACAGCATGATTGTGCGCGAACTCTGCCTGTGACAACTTCAAGTCCCACGACTTCACATGGTCACCAACCAAGTTGCGTAATAAATTACCGAGAGAGCGATTGACCACCTCAGTTTGCCCATCAGTTTGAGGATGATAAGCACTACTAAAGTTTAGCTGGGTGTTGACCAAGCGCCACAAGCTCCTCCAAAAGTGGCTCAGAAAACGAGTGTCTCTGTCTGAAACAATAGATGCGGGAAGGCCATGCAGACGATAGACATCACGAAAATACAGCTGAGCGACGTTTATAGCATCCGTCGTGCGCTTACATGGAATGAAATGAGCCATCTTTGAAAAACGATCGACCACGGCATAAATAGAGTCATTTCCGCGCTGAGTACGAGGAAGGCCAAGGACGAAGTCCATGCTAACATCCGACCACGGCTATGTAGGAATGGGTAGCGACGTATATAATCCAGCGTTAGTCGAGGCCCATTTCGCTAGTTGGCAAATACGACAGCGAGCCACGAACTTATCTACTTCCTTCCTCATCGAGGGCCAGTAATAATAGGCAGAAACGAGCTGGAGAGTACGATCACATCCCACATGACCTTCGTTATGTAACTCTTGGATAATCTTCGCACGAAGGCTGCAATCCGGAATGCATAATTGTGTTCCGCGAAAGATAAACCCATCCTCTATGATAAAGTCAGTATGTTCCCCTGCCTGAACCTTTGCTATCACGCCGGAAAAGAAAGGATCATCAACATACAATTCAGCGAATGATTCAAAACAGGGTACCTGAAGGCGCATATCAACAAGGAGACTGTGACGCCTACTCAGGGCATCAGCCACACGATTAGCAACCCCCGCCTTGTGTTTGATCACAAAAGTGAATTGCTATAGGTAAGAGAGCCAAGAAGCATGTCGATGAGAGATCTTATCTTGACTGCCAAGGTGCTTGAGGGAATCGTGGTCAGTATAGAGGACAAACTCCCGCTGAAAGAGATAATGACGCCAATGCTTCACAGCTTGGACCACAGCATAGAACTCCATATAATAAGTGCTGGAACGAAGCTTAGCACCAGAAAGCTTCTCGCTAAATAAGCCACAGGGCGCCCATTTTGACTAAGAACAGCGCCAATGCCTGTCTTGGAGGCATCACAGTGAAGTTCAAACGGCTGTGTAAAATCCGGGAGCACCAATATGGGAGCAGAGGTTAATTTTTTTTTTCTTCCACCCTCACGGAATGCCGCGTCAGCCTCAGGGGTCGAATGAAACTTCGTGCCCCTCATGCAATCCGTGATAGGAGCCATAATACCGCTGAAATGAGGTATAAAGCGCCGATAAAAGGATGCCAACCCGTGAAAACTACGCACTTCTGTAATTGATGTAGGTTGCGCCCACTGTTCAATAACACTGATTTTGCTCGGATCAGCACGAAGTCCTTCGCTAGAAATGACATAACCCATAAAGTTGGTTGAAGAGGTCATGAAATCACACTTAGCAGTAGCAGCAAAGAACTTGTGTTTGCGCAGGACCGATAATACTTCCCACAAATGGGTGAGGTGTTCCTTCGGGCTGCTGCTATATGATGGGTTCGATTACAGCCGTTAGGCCCATTAACAGTGAGGAAACGGCAAATAGGCCTGATGGGCCCAGGACGAAGGCCAAGATGGCCGAGACAAAGGATCGCGACGAAGGGAACCCGAGGATGAGGAGTCCCGACAGAGTCGGACTTGACCAGCGAGCTGAACGCTCCCGACGAAGAGCCTTTGAGTAGGCCCCGATGACGAATCCCTGAGAAGAATAGGCCCTGTCACGATGACGAGGGGCCCCGAGCGGTGACACAACGAGATAACTCTGGAGTCCCCGATGTTAGTCGGGACTCACTATCAGAAGATAAGGCCGAGATACGCGGAACGTGGTTAAGATACACGGAGCTTGGCCGAGATACGCGGGGCGTGGACGAGATAAGCGGGATCACATCCGAGATACACGGGATACGGGCTAACCACCCCTAACGGTTCACCAGGTACCTGAGGCATCTCTTCGCCTATAAAAGGGCAAGAGTTCACCTCAGAACACTGACGTTGAATTACATACCCTTTGAGATTTATTGCTTGCCAGTTCGTATTGGGCACTCATTTAAGCATCGGAGAGGGATTCTGGGTCACCGCCAGGTCTATCCCCTCTTGCAGGAATGCGTGGAGCAAAGGAGCTAGGAACGCATAGGAAGCCCCGCCAACAGAGGGTCGGAACGCACAGGAAGCCCCGCCCCGAGGCCAGGACAGAAGTAGGGCATCCGGCCAGCCGGAGAGGTTCGTGGTTGATGGGCCAGGACCAGTACAGCACAGGACCATTCCCCTGAATGGTCCCATCACTCCCGACCAGGTGGTAAAGATCGTGAACATCTGCATGGTAGAACAGAAGCCGTTGGTGTCGGAGCTAAGGGATCGATCCACTCTTCCCTTCGTTCCCCGACTCATCGACACCCTAGCCCCGCCTGGGCTAGGCATCCCCACGATAAAGGAGTACGATGGCAAAGGAGATCCGGTTCGCCATGTCCAGAAACACCTTATGGCGTGTCTGGGAAGAGCCCCGAGTGAAGATATAGTGTGTACGCTGTTCCCGAACACACTTGGAGAAAGAGCCCTGACTTGGTTCTTTAGTCTGCCCCCAGGCTGCATCACTTGCTCGGCAGATATGGATGATCGATTCATTCAGCAGTACCAGGGTCGGAGACGTTTATTGAAGAGCGTGAGGTCCCTGACCCAGGTGGTGCAGAGGCCCGACGAATCACTGGCTCATTATTACCAGCGGTACACTGCCAGTGTGGCGGAGATCGATGAAGAGATCTCGGAAGGTGAGACCATCCGTACCTTCATTCGGAACTTAACGGCCCCCTATGGTTCCGACCTGATGCACAGCGTGGCTGAGAAAGCTGTGTGGAATATGGAAGCACTACAGAAGAGGGTGAAACGGCAAATCGATGTCCAGGAGTCGAAGATAGCCGCAGGAGAGTTGGAGCCCCCAAAGTCAAACAAAGGGAAGCAGTCGGTTAAACCTTCTGACGATCGCAAATCAAAAGGTAAACCCGACAGTAGTAGGAATCGAGGCCGCTCGGATCGGAGGGACGATAGGCGCTCTTCAAGGAAAGATAAGCAGGAGGATCTCGACATTCCTCTCAACTGCTCCATGGCGGAAGTACTGACGGTCATGGAACGACAGGGTATCTCTCGGTACCCCCCAAAGAAGGATGGAGAATTCTTGGGATCTCGCACGGATCGCTACTGCCGATTTCACCGCGCAAATGGTCATGACACCAATCACTGTCGAGAACTAAAGAAGGAGATCGAAAAGCTGATCCAGAAGGGGAAGCTCAAAGAATTTGTCGGGGATAAGCGGTGTCGATCCCGCTCTCGGTCCCGATCGCGGTCCCGTTCCCGATCCCGAGATCGATCCCCAAAGAAGAAGAGAACCGATCCAGAGTCATCCGGTGCTCGCAAGGAGAGACGGGGCACTATCAATGTGATCCACGGAGGATTTGCTGCTGGAGGTGATACCTCATCCGCCCGAGAGGTCTATGCCTCTAGAATCCCTACGGCGGTGGTACTGGGTAAAAGGTCCCGATCCTGGACCTTGAAAGAAGAGATGGTAATCTCCTTCTCATCGGAAGACCTCATAGGCGTGGAGACTCCGCATGACGATGCCTTGGTGGTAACCTTGGATGTAGACGGGTTCGAAATGAAGAGAATTCTAATCGACGGGGGGAGCTCTTCCGACATTCTATTCATGGACGCGCTGGAGGCTATGGGGAAAACAAAGAAAGATCTAAAAGAAGCAAACTTCCCGATGGTCGGGTTCTCTGGCTCAACCTCCTATCCGCTAGGAGTAATCACCTTACCAGTGGAGTTTGGTAGCGGGTGGAAATCAAAAAGGAGGAACGTGGAGTTCGTGGTAGTCGATTCCGCAGGGACCTACAACGCGATCATCGGAAGAACCACCATTAACCCCCTGATGGCGGTTGCCTCGACAGTGCACCAGAAGATGAAGTTCCCGACCGACCATGGAGTCGGAGAGGTTAAGGGCGACCAGGCGGCTTCTCGAAAATGCTATGTTAACGCCACCCGAAGGAGGAGACGAGAGGCCATGACTGTCCTTCAGACAGACACGGATCCGAGAGAAGAGTTTGGACGTCCCGCCCCCGTAGAAGATCTGAAAGAAGTCGAGATCGACGGACCCCAGAGAAGGGTGAAAATCGGGTCTGCCCTGACTGAAGAGACAGCCCAGAAATTAATTGAATTATTGAAGGAGTTCAAGGAGCTGTTTGCCTGGTCCCCCAGCGATATGCCAGGAATCAGCCCCGATGTGATCGTACACGAGTTGAAGATAGACCCCGCGATCACGCCTATCACACAGAAAAGGCGTCCAATGGGCACGGACAAGAAGATCGCGATCCAGCAGGAGGTGGGCAGGTTGCTCGATGCTGGGTTTATCAAAGAGCTCCGATTCCAAACCTGGGTTGCTAATCTGGTGCTGGTGAAGAAAACTAACGGGAAATGGCGAATGTGTGTGGATTTCCGCAACCTAAATAAGGCTTGCCCGAAGGACTGTTATCCACTCCCGAGAATCGACCAGCTAGTGGATGCCACGTCGGGACATGAGCTGTTGAGTTTCATGGACGCGTATTCAGGCTACAACCAGATCAAGATGGGCAAGGAAGACGCTCCCCATACAGCGTTCTATGCAGACAGTGACATCTATCACTACGATGTCATGCCTTTCGGGTTGATCAATGCTGGGGCCACCTACCAGCAAATGGTGAACAAATTGTTTGGAGATATGCTGGGAGAAACCATGGAAGCTTACGTGGATGATATGCTGGTGAAGTCCCGACAAGCCGAGGATCATGTGCACAACCTAACCATGGCATTTGAGCGAATGAGGCTCCATCAAGTTCGCTTGAACCCGACGAAATGCGCCATTGGAGTCCACTCAGGGAAGTTTTTGGGCTTTATGGTGAGCCAAAGAGGAATTGAGGTGAATCCCGAGAAACTGAGGGCAATCGAGGAGATGCAGTCTCCGATAAATCATCGGGAAGTACAAGTGCTGAATGGCCGACTAGCTGCAATGAATCGCTTCTTATCCAAAGCCAGCGACCGATCAATGCTGTTTTTTGATGTCCTGAGGGCCAACAAGAAATTCGAATGGACCGCCAAGTGTGAAGAGGCGTTCCAAGCACTCAAATAACACCTCCGCACCCTCCCGCCGTTGGCGAAACCGGTTCCAGGCGAGCCGCTCTACCTTTATTTGGCTGTTTCTGAATTTGCCATTAGCTCTGTGTTAGTAAAAATTGTCGAGGGTAATCAAGTCCCTGTCTATTATGTAAGCAAGGCGTTTGCCAAGTCTGAATTAAACTATCCCGCCGTTGAGAAGTACCTCTTTGCGTTGATTATTACTGCTCGGAAGCTAAGGCCTTATTTCCACGCACACGAGATTACTGTGCTGACGAACCAGCCTTTGAAGCATTTTTTGAACTGACCGGATGCGTCGGGAAGATTAGTGAAATGGGCAGTAGAGCTTAGTGAGTTTCGCATACACTTCGCTACAAGAACAGCCATTAAAGGCCAGGCATTGGCGGATTTTATAGCAGAATCTACAACCCCCGATCTGGAAGAAGCGGGCCCTGTAGAGGGCGCAACCATGGAGGTCCCGATAGAAGAACAACCAGAGAGGGCAGAGCAATTAGAACAGCCAAACAAGGAAAATACCTGGGAGATGTACATGGATGGCTCCGCGAGTTCGGACGGATCAGTAGCGGGCTTTTTGTTGATACCACCGGGTGAAGGTGAACCGCTCCGATACGCCTTGGCTTAAAACATTCAAGGCCACAAACAACGAAGCGGAGTATGAAGCTCTTATCACGGGCCTAAAAATTGCTAAAGGCACTGGAATCGATCACTTAAGAGTGAAGTGCGACGCAGCTTTAATCGTGAACCAGGTTCAAGGGCGATACGAAGCAAGGAGTCCAATAATGAAGAAGTATCTGCGAGAGGTACAAGCCCTGAAAGAGAGCTTCAAAAGCTTCGATATCGAGGCAATTCCGAGGGAGGAAAACGTAGAGGCAGATGCCTTGAGCAAATTTGCCCTGGGGGCACTCTTGGAAGAAAATCGGAAGGTGCACTTCTTGGAGAAGGTGATCTTATCAAACATCGACCCAACACAGGTGTGCGCCATTGAAGCGAGATCTGAGGAGGAGCCAACTTGGATGACCCCGATAGTCGCGTACCTGACTACGGGGGCAGTCCCCGATGATAAAATAGCAGCGGACAGGATACTTCGGATCGCGGCCAATTACGTGATGCTGGACAATCAGCTATACAAGAAGGGCTGGTTCTCGACTCCGTACTTGAAGTGTGTGGCAGAACCCGACACCAATCGAATCCTGAAGGAGGTACACGAAGGGGTCGCGGCTTGTCATGAAGGGACCCGATCCGTCATGAGAAAAGTGCTGAACTTAGGCTATTATTGGCCCACGATTAACAAAGAAGCAACGGCGTTGGTCCGATCCTGCGACGCGTGCCAGAGGTACGCCCCGAGTATCGTGGCTCCGGCCGCTAATCTGACATCCATCAAGAGCGCTTGGCCCTTCGCGCAGTGGGGCATCGACTTGGTGGGACTTCTTCCACAAGCACAAGGACAATGTAAGTATTTACTTGTAACAATCGATTATTTTTCGAAATGGATAGAGGCGAAAGCATTGGCCAGAACAACGGGGAACCAGATCATCAAGTTCCTCCAAACCCACATCGTGTCCAGATACAGGATTCCTAAGGTGGTGATCAGCGACAATGGTCCACCGTTTAACGGCTCTCAGGTGAGGGAGTATCTGGAGGAATTGAACATTGAGCATCGGACCGCCTCCGTACGCCATGCTCAGACTAATGGCCAGGTGGAGTCAGCCAACAAAATCGTGATGGATGGCCTGAAGAAGAGGGTCTATGCCTTGAAGGGCAAGTGGCTGAACGAACTGGAAAATGTGCTTTGGGCTGTTAGAACGACACCCAAACGATCAACGGGGGAGACTCCGTTTGGCCTCGTTTATGGCACGGAAGCTGTCGCCCCCGTAGAGGTAGCTGTGGCGTCCCATCGGATGAGATATTACGAGCCCCTGACGAACGATGAAGTGAGACGTCTGGACTTGGACTTACTCGAAGAGAAGAGGCGGGAAGCCGATGAAGTCCAAGCTCGAATGCGATTGGCGACGGCCAGGTACTACAATAGGCGTGTGAAGTCCCGACAGTTCTTTGTCGGGGAGCTGGTTTGGCGTCGCAACGAGTTCACCTTTTTGGATCGAATCAACAAGATGTCACCAAAATGAGAAGGACCTTATAAGGTCGTGGGGATGCCAGCTCCAAATGCGTACAAGTTGGAAGACCTCGATGGCAGAACGTTAAAGCATTCTTTTAGTGGCGAACACTTGAAGAAACACCATGCTTGAAGAAAGTCGCCTTAAGTGGTGCCCGATAAAGTCGCCTTAAGTGGTGCCCGATGTAAAATCGCCTTAAGTGGTGTATGCTGTTTATAGTTTAATTCGATGTAAGCCAATTTTGTGCCGTCAATAAATAAAGAGGTTGCTTCCAATAAGAGTTGTCCTTAGATTTACGAGAAAAGTCGACTTGAGTGGTGCACGAGAAAAGTCGCCTTGAGTGGTGCACGATCCTTAGATTTATTCTAAGTATCAAAAAGTCGCCTTAAGTGGTGCACGATACAAAGTCGCGTTAAGTGGTGCACGATCCTTAGATTTATTCTAAGTATCAAAAAGTCGCCTTAAGTGGTGCACGATATAAAGTCGCCTTAAGTGATGCACGATCCTTAGATTTATTCTAAGTATCAAAAAGTCGCCTTAAGTGGTGCACGATATAAAGTCGCCTTAAGTGGTGCACGATATAAAGTCGCCTTGAGTGGTGCACGATCCTTAGATTTATTCTAAGTATCAAAAAGTCGCCTTAAGTGGTGCATGATATAAAGTCGCCTTGAGTGGTGCACGAGAAAAGTCGCCTTGAGTGGTGCACGAGAAAAGTCGCCTTGAGTGGTGCACGATCCTTAGATTTATTCTAAGTATCAAAAAGTCTCCTTGAGTGGTGCACGATACAAAGTCGCCTTAAGTGGTGCACGATCCTTAGATTTATTCTAAGTATCAAAAAGTCGCCTTAAGTGGTGCACGATATAAAGTCGCCTTGAGTGGTGCACGATCCTTAGATTTATTCTAAGTATCAAAAAGTCGCCTTAAGTGGTGCACGATATAAAGTCGCCTTGAGTGGTGCACGATCCTTAGATTTATTCTAAGTATCAAAAAGTCGCCTTAAGTGGTGCATGATATAAAGTCGCCTTGAAGTGGTGCACGATCCTTAGATTTATTCTAAGTATCAAAAAAGTCGCCTTAAGTGGTGCGTGATTCTTAGATTTACTCTAAGTAATATTAAGTCGCCTTAAGTGGTGCACAGAAAAATCGCCTTAAGTGGTGCACGATGTAAAGTCGCCTCCAGTGGTGCACGATATTAAGTCGCCTTAAGTGGCGCAAGTTGAAAAGTCGCCTTAAGTGGTGCACGATGTAAAGTCGCCTTCAGTGGTGCACGATATTAAGTCGCCTTAAGTGGCGCAAGTTGAAAAGTCGCCTTAAGTGGTGCACGATGTAAAGTCGCCTTCAGTAGTGCACGATATTAAGTCGCCTTAAGTGGCGCAAGTTGAAAAGTCGCCTTAAGTGGTGCGCGATGTAAAGTCGCCTTCAGTGGTGCACGATATTAAGTCGCCTTTGGTAGCGCAAGTTGAAAAAGTCGTCTTAAGTGATGCGCGACTCTTGGATTTATTCTAAGTATTGAAAAGTCGCCTTAAGTGGTGCATGATGGTAAGTCACCTTAAGTGGTGCAAGTTAGTAAATCGTCTTAAGTGATGTATGAGAATATCTTAAGTATCGAGGTTTCGACTTGAGAAAGTATAATAAAACCACTGGGAGAGGTGCAATGAAAGAATCAGAACTGAGAAAGTCTGATATTAATAGGGCTCGAAGGCCCGATGATTACAAAAGGAGGAGAATACAAAGATTCTAGCGATAAGCAGTTAGGCCTAATCCTTGTTAGCGGCATCAACGGGAACAGGGTCCGCAAGGTCTGGGGCAGAAGGCTCCACAGGGTCAGCGCCATTGTTCCCAGTGGGAGTAATGCTCCGAAAAGAAGCATTCTTCTGAGTGGGAGTAACGATCATGCTTAAGATGAGATTATCGAGCCTAGACTTAGTCCAAGGCAACGAACTTCTTTTAAGAAGTATCCCATCAAGTGAGACATTCGTTCACGAACCAGTGACGGTTCAACAAGTATTGGAAGAACCTCAAACGTTGGAATGGAGGAAAACAATGGAGGATGAAAATGCCTAAATTAGAACGTATTCAGTTTGGGTCTTCAGTTGATTAACCTGCTAACCATAGAGCTAGAAAGTGAAATTTTATAATTCAATACTAATGGAAAATTTGAGTGGTGCAAAACTCGAACGATTGCGAAAGGATATACCCAAATTCACGGAGTGGACTTTGATGAAACATACTCACCAACTGTGCGTCACACCACAGTTAGGGCCATCCTTGCCCTTATTGCAAGCCTCGATCACGAACCTGCATCAAATGGATGTTAAAGACCGCATTTCTCCATGGAAACCTGGAGGAAGAGATCTATATGGAGCAGCCAGAGGGTTTTACTACTCATAGCAAAGAACGTAAAGTTAGCAAACTCCAAAGATCTATTTACGGTCTTAAACAATTGTCTCGGCAATGGTATCGCAGATTCCACGAGGAAATCGTCGAAAACTGATTTGTGAATCTTCACGAGGATCCCTGCGTTTACACCAAGACTTGTGGGTCTAAATATGTCATCATAACCTTATACGTAGATGACATACTCATTGCTGCAAACGATGTGAGTTTCATGAAAAAATCAAAGTCCTGGTATATAAGTTGATATGCTCACATTGCATCTTATTACTTACACTTGCATTTACTTCCATCATGTCATTAAATGATTGTATAAGGCTATTATATGGTGCATATATCATGAAGTACATGTTACATGGTATATGCACCTTGGTGCACCAAGTTAGGCACATAGGATAGTTAGTCCTAGTTGGTCATCCTTATCACCTAGTATATATAGTTTACCTCTTGCATTGTAATCCCTAATCATCAATCAACAAATGATTCAACCTACTAAAGCTATTATGGTACCAGAGCCACCTCAAATGGCGGCGCAACCACAAAGCTAAAGAAGACCAAGTTTCTTCAAACTTTTGCCTTAACATTCACCTTGTTCAAGTGTGGATTGGCAAATTCAGCTTCGTGGATCATCTTTTCTACTTCAAGAATCCATTTCTTACTTAAGAATGGACATCTAGTAAGTGGAATTTCAAGAACTCAACACGCATAGATAGATCTGCACCTAGACTAAGCAAAGCAAAGATGACTTAGTACTAGTTTGCTTGTTCTTGAAGAATTCAGCCTTGTTGAGCTGATTGCGTGTTTGATACTATCATTTTCTGGAGTTTGTATTGCTTCTCTAGATTTGGATATGGATTTTGAACTTATTTCAGCTGCGCCTCTTGCTTGAAATCTGGATATTCATTGCTTGGATTCACTTGCATACACATTGCTCGGCTGAAGAGTATTTGTGACTGCTTTGAGCTTTGTGTTCATATCTTCACGAATTCTGAGCTTTCATCAATGGAGAATGGTTTCTAATCCATTTCTGTTGATCTTCAAGCTTTGAACATCACGAATTTTGTTGCGGAATTGTACGGACAATACCAAAGAGTGAGCTGGATTTTGTCTTACTATCAACAACCTTGGTGTACTACTTTTGTTTGTAGTGCAACCTTGTGTATGCCATTTTGCTTGGATTTCTGGCAGCTGATTTCGTGGATTTAGTTTCCCCTGACTCCATTTTGATACCTACTTGTGTTGCTTGGGTTACAATATGGCTCAAGACACCAATGTTGATGACCCCCTTTACATACACCCCTCAGACACCACTGGCCATATGCTCATTCCTTTCCAACTTCAAGGGACCTCCAACTATCATGTTTGGAGCACCTCAATCAGGGAAGGCTTGTTGGTAAAGAACAAGCTTGGTTTTATAGATGGCACATTCACAAGATTGGATGTTGATCTCAATGATAGTGTGAAATGGGATAGAGCAAGTGCAATTGTCAAGGCATGATTGAGGAATACTGTGGCCAAGGATTTGGTGAATGGTTTGGTCTACAACACAACTGCTTCTTCCATTTGGAATGACTTGAAGGAGATGTTTGATAAAGTGGATGGCACACAAATCTTCCAATTAACAAGGGAGATTTACCAAACATCTCAAGGTGTGCTTTCCATCACTGAATACTTTGCCAAAATGAAGCAACTCTGGGATGCTCTTGCTTCTATTGATGATTTGGATCTTCAGTGTGCTGGGGACATTGCCATTGTTAATGAACACAAGGAGAAGCAGAAGTTGATGGCATTTCTTTTGGGACTGAATGACTCCTATGGACACATTAGGAGCACCTTGCTTATGAGACAACCACTTCCTTCTCTTAGCATTGCCTTCTCTGTGTTGGTACAAGAAGAAAGCCAAAGGACAATCTATGGTTCCATTGGTGATGTGGGTGAGGCAACTGCCTTATTCACTGGAAAGCACCCATCCTATGGTGGTGGTAGAGGCAATGGAAGAGGAAACACAAGGGGTAGAGGCTTTGCAAGAGGCAATGGCATTGGAAGAGGAAATGGCTTTGGTAGAGGCAACTTTAATCCTTCAAGTGGGAGACCACTCAATACTTGCAACTATTGTGGCAAGAGAGGTCACATTGAAGACAATTGCTACATCAAGCATGGCTACCCATATGATCACCCAATCCATCAAACCAATCCAAATGCTCCTAAGAGGAATTGGAATTCAGCCAACATTGTTGAATAAGGTGGCAACTCAAGCACAATTGAGCATGTGGCAGCAAATTGAGTGGCTACATGATTTGAAGAAGAGTGATTCTGATCACCAGTATGTGCACTTGCCAAATGGTCACAAGTGCAAAGTGACTCATGTTGGTTCTTGCTCTTTCTCAAGTAGATTCACATTGACCAACATACTCTTGGTCCCTGACTTCAAGTTCAATCTGATCTCTGTATCTAGGTTACCTAGCCAGTTAAATTGCAAAGTGATCTGTATGAGACATTCTCCCCTGTTGTCAAAATGGACACAGTGAGGATCATATTAGCTTTGGCAGCTGCCAACTCATGGGGATTGTACCACATGGATGTAAACAATGCATTTCTTCAAGGTGATCTAAATGAAGAAGTATATATGGACATTCCTCAAGGTTTCAATCATTCCAAATCTCTTGAGGGATATCCCAAACATGTATGCAAGCTCAAGAAGTCCTTGTATGGTCTTAAACAAGCTTCAACACATTGGAACATCAAGCTCACCCAAACCTTATTGAAGAATGGGTACAAGCAATGTGCCTCAGATCATTCCTTGTTCACCAAGATACAAGGTGATGACAAAGTTTTTCTTCTCACCTATGTTGATGATCTTCTAATCACTGGTTCCAACACCAAGATGATCAATCAATTGAAAAACACACTCCAAACACACTTCAAACTGAAGGATTTAGGAGACTTGAGATACTTTTTGGGACTAGAAGTTGCAAGATCAGATAGAGGTCTTGTAATCAACCAAAGGAAGTATGCAATTGAGCTTATTGAAGATGCTGGCCTAGGGGCTGCAAGGCCTGCTGAAACCCCTGTGGAATTCAATGTCAAGCTCACCACACATGAGTATGACAAAGCACCTAACTCAAACACTGATGATACACTCTTGGAGGATGCCACTTCTTATAGGAGGATCATTGGCAAGTTGCTTTATCTTACAATGACAAGGCCAGACATTAGCTTTTCAGTACAAAGACTTAGTCAATTTGTTGACAAACCAAAGAAGTCTCATCATGATGCAGTCATAAGAGTCATCAGATACATTAAAGGCTCTCCAGGACAAGGATTGATCTATCCTTCCAACAACAAACTCAATTTGAGCTTGTTTTGTGACTCTGATTGGGCAGCTTGCCCCTTTAGTAGGAAATCAGTCAGTGCTTATTTGTCAAGCTAGGTGAAGCCATGATAGCTTGGAAAGTAAAGAAGCAAGACACCATTTCCTTATCAACTGCTGAAGCAGAGTATAAATGTCTAAGAGTTGCAATTCAGGAGGCACTTTGGGTGGGGAGTGATGGGTCCGATTATAGCCGTCAGGCCCTTTAACGGTGAGGAAACGGCAAACAGGCCCACCAGGCCCAGAGTAAAGGTCACGATGACCTAGGAGAAGGGTCCCGATGAAGGAAGTCCCGACGAAGCAGGGTCCCGACAGAGTCGGTCCCGACAGTGGAGCTAAAAGCTCCCAACGAGAAGCCTTTAAGTAGGCCCCGATGATGAATCCTGAGAATGATTGGCCCTGTCACGATGACGAGGGGCCCCGAGCGGTGACACAACAAGATAACTCTAGAGTCCCCGACGGGAGTCGGGACTCGTTACCAGAGGATAAAGCCAAGATATGCGGGGCGTGGCCGAGATATACGGAACGTGGTTAAGATACACGGATCGTGGCCGAGATACGCGGGGCATGGCTAAGATACGCGAGATCATGTACGAGATAAGCGGGATACGGGCTAACCACCCCTAACGGTTCGCAAGGTACCTGAGGCACCTCCTTGCCTATAAAAGGGCAGGAGGTCACCTCAGATCACTTACGTTGAAATTGAATACTTTTGATATCTGTTGCTTGCCAGTCAGACGAGGCACTCATTTAAGCATCGGAGAGGGATTCTGGGTCACCGCCCGGTCTATCCCCTCTTGCAGGATTGCGTGGAGCAAAGGAGCTAGGATTGCCGTCAAGGTCCGTGCCGGAGTTCCACCGTGATCCAACATTGGCGCCGTCTGTGGGAACTAACAAAAAGCTGATATGCCTTCTACTCGCTCGATGGTGGCTGGCAAGAACAGAAGGGGACAATCTGGTGGTTCCCGTCACCCTGCTGCAACAAACCTGAATTCAGTACCAGAGCAAGGAGAAAATCAAAATCATCCCCCAGCTGAACTCTCCCAGACAGGGGGGCACAATGGATCGCATCCCGAATAAGTTGCCCCTCGACACCAGGATAACAGGGGGCAGGAGGCCCCCCCGACTGCAGATTTGACAAGGGCCGTGGCGGAGTCCATGCCCATGTTCCTAGCGGCTGTAGAGGCTCTCTTAGACCGAAGGGAGGCTGCAAGGAGGCAGGAGGAGATGCCTCCGCTGGAAGAAGCAACCCTACCAACAGAGGGTCGGAACGTACAGGAAGCCCCACCCCAAGGCCAGGAAGGAGGTAAGATGACCGGTCAGCCGGAGAAGTTCGTGGTTGATGGGCCAGGACCAGTTCAGCACAGGACCATTCCCCTGAATGGCCCCATCACTCCCGACCAGGTGGTAAAGATCGTGAACATCTGTATGGGAGAACAGAAGCCGCTGGTCTCGGAGTTGAGGGATCGATCCACTCATCCCTTCGTTCCCCGCCTAATAGACACCCTCGCCCCGCCAGGGCTGGGTATCCCCGAGATCAAAGAGTATGACGGAGAAGGAGATCCAGTTCGTCATGTCCAGAAGCATCTTATGGCGTGTCTGGGTAGAGCCCCGACAGAGGACATCGTGTGTACCCTGTTCCCTAATACACTAGGAGAAAGAGCCCTGACCTGGTTCTTTAGTCTACCCCCAGGCTGCATCACCTGTTGGGCTGACATGCACGACCGCTTCATTCGACAGTACCAGGGTCGCCGACGTCTGCTGAAGAGTGTGAGGTCCCTCACCCTGGTGGTACAGAGGCCCGACGAATCACTGGCACATTACTACCAGCGGTACACGGCCAGTGTGGCGGAGATAGACGAGGAGATCTCGGAGGGCGAAACAATTCGTACCTTCATTCGGAACCTGACGGCCCCTATGGTTCCGACCTGATGCACAGCGTGGCTGAGAAACCTGTGTGGAATATGGAAGCATTACAGAAGAGAGTGAAGCGGCAGATCGATGTCCAGGAGTCAAAGATAGCCGCGGGAGAACTGGAGCCCCCAAAATCGAACAAAGGGAATCAGTCGAGCAAGCCTTTCGACGACCGTAAGTCAAAAGGCAAACATGAAGGTAGTCGAGACCGAGGTCGCTCTGGTCGGGGGGATGATAGACGTCCTCCAATGAAGGATAAGAAGGAAGATCTCGACATCCCTCTCAACTGCTCCATGGCGGAAGTGCTGACAGTCATGGAACAACAAGGTATCTCCAGATACCCCCCAAAGAAAGATGGAGAATTCTTGGGGTCCCGCACAGATCGCTATTGTCGGTTTCACCGCGCAAATGGCCATGACACTAATCACTGTCGAGAGCTGAAAAAGGAGATTGAAAAGCTAATCCAGAAGGGAAAGCTCAAGGAGTTTGTTGGAGACAAACGATGCAGGTCCCGCTCTCGGTCCCGATCGCGGTCCCACTCCCGATCCCGCGATCGGTCCCCGAAGAAAAAGAGAACTGATCCAGAGTCATCCGGTGTTCACAAAGAAAGACGAGTCATCAATGTGATTCATGGAGGATTTGCCGCTGGAGGGGATACCTCATCCGCTCGAGAGGTTTACGCCTCTAGGATTCCTACTGAGGTGGTACTGGGTAAGAGGTCTCGATCTTGGACCTTGAAAGAAGAGATGATGATCTCCTTCTCGTCGGAAGATCTCATAGGTGTGGAGACCCCGCACGACGATGCCTTAGTAGTAACTCTGGATGTAGACGGGTTCGAGATGAAGAGAATTCTGATTGACGGAGGAAGCTCCTCCGACATTCTATTCATGGACGCGTTGGAAGCCATGGGGAAGACGAAGAAAGATCTGAAGGAGGCAAACTTCCCGATGGTCGGGTTCTCTGGCTCAACTTCCTACCCGTTGGGAATAATCACCTTACCAGTAAAGTTTGGTAGCGGATGGAAGTCAGAAAGGAGGAACGTGGAATTTGTCGTGGTTGATTCTGCTGGGACCTACAACGCAATTATCGGGAGAACAACCATCAATCCACTAATGGCAGTTGCCTCGACTGTGCACCAGAAGATGAAGTTCCCGACCGACCACGGAGTCGGGGAGGTCAAAGGTGACCAGGTGGCTTCCCGAAAATGCTATGTTAATGCCACCCGGAGGAGGAGGCGAGAGGCCATGACTGTCCTCCAGACAGACACAGATCCCAGAGAAGAGTCTGGACATTCCGTCCCCATAAAAGATCTGAAAGATACGTTGGGAGAAACCGTGGAAGCCTACGTGGATGATATGCTGGTGAAGTCCCGACAAACTAAGGATCACGTGCACAACCTCACCATGGCATTTGAACGGATAAAACTCCGTCAAGTTCGCTTGAACCCGACAAAGTAAGCCTTTAAAGTCCATTCAGGGAGGTGTTTGGGCTCCAAGATGAACCGAAGAAGAATTGAAGTAAACCCAGAGAAATTGAGGGCAATCAAGGAAATGCAGTCTCCGATAAACCATCGGAAGATGCACTTCCTGGAAAAGGCTTCTCGCATGGTGAACTTGGGCTATTACTGGCCCACGATGAGCAAAGAAGCAATGGCGTTGGTCCGATCATGCGACGCGTGCCAGAGGTACGCCCCGAGTATTGTGGCCCCAGCTACCTGCCTGACATCCATCAAGAGCGCTGGGCCCTTCGCGCAGTGGGGCATCGACTTGGTGGGACCTCTTCCACAAGCACAAGGACAATGTAAGTATTTACTTGTAGCTATCAATTATCTTTCAAAATGGATAGAGGCGAAGGCATTAGCCAGAACAACGGGGAATCAGATCGTCAAGTTCCTCCGAACCCACATCGTGTCCAGATGTAGGATTCCTAAGGTGATGACCAGCGACAATGGCCCACCGTTTAACGACTCTCAAGTGAAAAAGTATCTGGAAGACCTCGATGGCAGAACGATGAAACATTCTCAGTGACGAACACTCGAAGAAACACCATGCTTGAAGAAAGTCGCCTTAAGTGGTGCCCAATAAAGTCGCCTTAAGTGGTGCCCAATAAGGTCGCCTTAGATGGTGCCCGATGAAAAATCTCCTTAAGTGGTGTATGCTATTTATCGTTTAATTCGATGTAAACCTATTTTATGCCAATAAATAAAGAGGTTGCTTCCAAACAAGGGTTGTCCTTAGATTTATGTCAAGTGTAAAAGTCGCCTTCAGTGGTGCACGGTGAAAGTCGCCTTCAGTGGTGCACGGTGAAAGTCGCCTTCAGTGGTGCACGATGAAAGTCGCCTTCAGTGGTGCACGATGAAAGTCGCCTTCAGTGGTGCACGATGAAAGTCGCCTTCAGTGGTGCACGATGAAAGTCGCCTTCAGTGGTGCACGACGAAAGTCGCCTTCAGTGGTGCACGATGAAAGTCGCCGTCAGTGGTGCACGATGAAAGTCGCCTTCAGTGGTGCACGATGAAAGTCGCCTTCAGTGGTGCACGATGAAAGTCGCCTTCAGTGGTGCACGATGAAAGTCGCCTTCAGTGGTGCACGAAGAAAGTCGCCTTCAGTGGTGCACGATGAAAGTCGCCTTCAGTGGTGCACGACGAAAGTCGCCTTCAGTGGTGCACGATGAAAGTCGCCTTCAGTGGTGCACGACGAAAGTTGCCTTCAGTGGTGCACGACGAAAGTCGCCTTCAGTGGTGCACGAAGAAAGTCGCCTTCAGTGGTGCACGACGAAAGTCGCCTTCAGTGGTGCACGACGAAAGTCGCCTTCAGTGGTGCACGACGAAAGTCGCCTTCAGTGGTGCACGACGAAAGTTGCCTTCAGTGGTGCACGACGAAAGTCGCCTTCAGTGGTGCACGACGAAAGTCGCCTTCAGTGGTGCACGATGAAAGTCACCTTCAGTGGTGCACGATGAAAGTCACCTTCAGTGGTGCACGACGAAAGTCGCCTTCAGTGGTGCACGATGAAAGTCGCCTTTAGTGGTGCACGATTCTTAGATTTACTCTAAGTAATATAAAGTTGTCTTAAGTAATGCCCGAGAAAAGACGCCTTAAGTGGTGCACAATACTTAGGTTTATTCTAAGTATCCGAAAGTCGCCTTCAAGGGTGCACAATATTAAGTCGCCTTAAGTGGTGCGTGATCTTTAGGTCTATCCTAAGTAACTATTAAAGTCGTCTTAAGTGATGCACTCGATGTTAAGTCACCTTAAGTGGTGCAAGTTATTAATCGTCGGGAAGGACGCACAAGAATGTCTTAAGTGTCGAGGTTTCGACCTAAGCGCGTATAGTAAAGTCACCCGGAGAAGTACAACGACCGGAGCTAAAGAAGTTTGATATTGATAAGGGCTCGAGGGCCCAACGAGGACAAAAGAGAAGAGGATACAAGGACTCTAAAAAGTAAACATTCAAACTTGGTCCTGGTCGGCAGCGTTGACAGCAGCTGGGTCCACGGAGTTAGTGGCAGAAGGCCCCACAAGATCAGCCGTTGGAGGATCGGCTATCGGGGTCATGGGATCGAGGAGTTTCCGATGAAGAAGTAGTTCCTCTTCACTCTGAACTTGTGGTATGCATTTCCGGCCTTTAGCATCGGCTTCTTTGGTGGAAATGATACATCCTTCCCGGAGAGCTGCATCATAAGCAGTGCTGGAAATTTCATTCAGAACATGGTCGAAGTTGAAAGGCTTCCTTCCCTCGAAACCAGACCCCCTATCTGAAAGCAGCCATTGAAAGGCACGTTAGGTTTCTCCGGGAAATAACAACCAAACTAAACAAAAAAGACGAACAATAGAGAAGAAATCTTTACTCGACATGATAATGGGAGGTTGGAAGAATGAACCTGACATTGCCGGAAAGATGGCCGAAGAAACGCTAAGGACTCAAGAGTTGCAGAAAGCTTTCGAAAATTTATAAATGGTAAAGTGAAACTGTGCCCATGGTTAGGATTTTATAGACAAAGAGGACAGTCGAAGGGACGGTTCAATCTGAACCATCGAAATGAAAGCATTCTGATCCGGACCGTTGAGATGAAACGTGCGGAACTGCAGCAGACGCAATGATGAACTATCCTGAAAAGCACTTTTCAGAGAAAGCAGACACAGAGAGTCAGGCACGGGTGCTGATGACGTCACTCCATCATCTGCTGCATTTAATGCACTAGAAAACCGAAGAGACCCTTGGGATATAGCAGTTATCCATAAAACCCTGAGGAAACGTAGAGGAGAAGACTGATAACTGAACCAAGGATTAGATCCCCGACTCTAGTATTGGAAAAATCGGGAGTTGGAAGACACGACGAACTAAAAGTCCCTCATGTCTTGGGGGCAAATGATGGGTCCGATTATAGCCGTCAGGCCCTTTAACGGCGAGGAAACGGCAAACAGGCCCACCAGGCCCAGAGTAAAGGTCACGATGACCTAGGAGAAGGGTCCCGATGAAGGAAGTCCCGACGAAGCAGGGTCCCGACAGAGTCGGTCCCGACAGTGGAGCTAAAATCTCCCAACGAGAAGCCTTTAAGTAGGCCCCGATGATGAATCCCTGAGAATGATTGGCCCTGTCACGATGACGAGGGGCCCCGAGCGGTGACACAACAAGATAACTCTAGAGTCCCCGACGGGAGTCGGGACTCGTTACCAGAGGATAAAGCCAAGATATGCGGGGCGTGGCCGAGATATACGGAACGTGGTTAAGATACACGGATCGTGGCCGAGATACGCGGGGCATGGCTAAGATACGCGAGATCATGTACGAGATAAGCGAGATACGGGCTAACCACCCCTAACGGTTCGCCAGGTACCTGAGGCACCTCCTTGCCTATAAAAGGGCAGGAGGTCACCTCAGATCACTTACGTTGAAATTGAATACTTTTGATATCTGTTGCTTGCCAGTCAGACGAGGCACTCATTTAAGCATCGGAGAGGGATTCTGGGTCACCGCCCGGTCTATCCCCTCTTGCAGGATTGCGTGGAGCAAAGGAGCTAGGATTGCCGTCAAGGTCCGTGCCGGAGTTCCACCGTGATCCAACAGGGAGAATACTCAAGGAACTTGGCATACAAGTAAATCTTCCTATCCCAATACACACAGATAGCCAGGCAGCTGTGAAGATTGCAAAGAATCCCATGTTCCATGAGCGCACCAAACACATTGAGCTAGACTGCCACTTCACAAGACACCATATTCAACAAGGGATCATTGGTGTCCATTACTTTCCTTCAAAGGAACAACTTGCTGACTTGCTTACCAAGGCATTGGTAAAGAATCAGCACTTAGCTTTGCTAAAGCTATATGGAATCAAGGATGTCTTCCAAGAAAGAAAAGAAGAAGAAGAAGAAAAGGATGGGAGAATATAGAGTATATAAGTTGATATGCTCACGTTGCATCTTATTACTTACACTTGCATTTACTTCCATCATGTCATTAGATGATTGTATAAGGCTATTATATGGTGCATATATCATGATGTACATGTTACATGGTAAATGCACCTTGGTGCACCAAGTTAGGCACATAGGATAGTTAGTCCTAGTTGGTGATCCTTATCACCTAGTATATATAGTTTACCTCTTGCATTGTAATCCCTAATCATCAATCAACAAATGATTCAACCTACTAAAGCTATTAAGGCATGGGAGAGGCCACATTCATCTTAGGCATTAAAATTGCCCGAGATCGTGTCGCCCGGGGATTGTGTCTATCTCAAGAATCATATATCAACAAACTCTTGAAAAGATTCAGAATGCTCGATGCTAAACCCGTGGATACACCAGTTGTGTTCGTGTGCGCGCTGTCGAAGCGTGGTGGCCCGAAGAACCAGCAGGAGCGTGAACAGATGAAGAATGCAGAGTATCTAAGCATGGTAGGAAGTTTAATGTACGCCATGCTATGTACTCTACCAGACATCTGTTACGCTGTGGGCCTAGTAGCAAGATTCCAATCAGATCCAAGCTATCAACATTTAAAGGCCGTAAAACGAATTATAAGATATCTGAAAGGTAATGTGACTATGTTCTGTGCTATAAGGGCAGGCAAATTGAATTGACTGGTTATAGTGACGCCGACCACGTGGCGATCTGGACGATCGTAAGTCCACCCCAGGGGGAGTTTTCTTCCTTGCTGATGCTGCCATATCATGGGTAAGCAATAAGTAATCATGTGTCGCGCTTTCCACTATGGAATCAGAATTCGTTTCCCTTTCTAAAAACGCACAAGAAGAAGTCTGGCTGAAAAGGCTTCTCACTGCATTAATTGGCACTGACAAGAAGAGCAAACCTGTGAAGGTATACTCCGACAATCAGGCAGCCATTGCAGCAGTTAAGAATCCAAAGTACCAAAGTAGGACCAAACACATTGATTTGAAATACAATTATGCCAAATTAGTTATGGAAAACAATATAATTGCTTTAGAATACTTGTCCACAGACAATATGGTCGCAGACCCATTAACTAAGCCATTATGTAGAGAAATTTTCGAAAAGCACGTAAAACTGCTTAGATTACGTAAGGCTTAATAAGTGGCTTGTATGAGTAATGGCATTTTGATATTTGAAATAATATTTCGATTGAATAAAAGAATTGAAAATTGAGTATATGATCTATCGACGTCATAATGATAAATAACATCAGATTTTACGGTATATAAACTAAGTCGTAGGATGAGGTAAATCTCTTCCACCAAAACTATGTCGAATGTGAACCTTGCCTCGTCACACAGGCATGGTCATCTTGTAGGAGAGGGGAACCCTCTACCAGAACAAGATTGGCTAAGAACCAGGGGATAAACCTGGTTGAACAAAACGATAACGTGGTCACGCTTATAGCATGATTTAATCTTCGTTTTGTAAATCGCTGTGTTGGACTCTGTCCATCATTAAAATCATATTCAGGGCCATATAAAAGACTCTGCGATAGCATGATTGACACATCCCACCCCTGGCTTGTCCAGGTGTGCTATCGACGCGTGCTTCATACTGCGCGTGCCATGTTCGACCACGGGGTCATGCTCGGTTATGCTAGCTAGAATCCTTGTGATTCAAAGGGCGCATACTTCTTCACCTTGAGTATGTGATTGATCCCGGATTTCTTACGAAGATGCATCCAAAATATCCTCTCGGACTCAGAAATTATACCTAAGGTCTAGCTCAATGTTCGCTTCCCGGCGTACGAGCGTAGAGCCAAAGAAAACAGCCAAGTGACCACGTCTTGGAAACCGGTTGAGTTAGACTGAGGATATAAGCGATGGGGATGGTCAAGTTCACCTATAATTCACTGACTCTTGTGTTCACTAGGTGGCCGCCAACCGAATATTAGTTGAAGGTTGTTGTTGCGTCCTGGTTGAACTGGGTCGGATGGACGCGTTTGTCTGATTGGGTTATTCGGGTTTTTGGGCTGACACCCTTCGCTTGGAAGAGGTATTCGCTTAATGCCGGTGACGAGTGTTCGGTTTAACGCTGTGTCTCAGGAAAGGTATGTGTCTCAGGAAAAGTCTGTGTCTCAGGAAACGGCTGTCTGGGCACAAGTCTTAGCGTCTGGGCACATCTTACTCCTATTTCTCTTCCACACCTTAGCTGCGGGGCCCGTTCCTGCACAAAGGGCCAATACTAACACGGAGAGGGGGGAGGGGTGGTGCTAGTGGAGCCCTCTCCGATGGTTAAGTCACGATTGGGCTAAAGGGAGAAAAATAATTCTAGAGAGAGAAAATATTTCTAGTGAGAAGTCAGAGCTCAAAATGCCAAAGTTGGGCAAATGGGAGAATGTGTCAAAATAGGTGGCCAAGGTATCCTATTTATAGGCTACCTTGGGACCGGACCCGGTTTTGAAGCGGTTTGATGACGGTTCAAAGGAAAGCGGTAACCGTCATCAATATTGGCAATGCGCGAACTCGACTTCTCTACGCGTAACGATAATCGGGGGTACGTGTAATACCCATAGAGCAATCCGGACGCGTGTACCGCGCTTCCGGACCGTTTTGACCCTTAGGAGGCATTTTCTAAACCGTAATGTGATTTTTGACGTGTTTACGAGGCCCGAAATATAAATACGAACCCAAATTTACAAGACCCGAGTCAAGTAACGGTTCAAAACCTTTCTTGACTCTATTTTAAGTTGGGGTAAATGTCCAATTTGAGCTTGACGGTAACCTTCCGGTTTTGATCGTCGGTTGGACGTAGGAGTCTTGATTTCGTCCGTCCTTTGATTTTTTGACCGAGTGACTTTATTTCCTATCATCACGGTTAGTGCAATAGAGAGTGCGCATATACAACGTGCAAACATGATTACCGCTATGGATATAAGCGATTAGGAATATGTCATGCGGATATGCTATTTATCAACATGCATGTACAAGTACCGGTCGTGGCAAGAACATAATTACGTGATGCTAGAAATATAATCTGTATACCCTAAAATGACTTAGCGATTAATAAATCATGCGATATGCAAACATGCATGTAAAGTGATGAATTTGATACGCGTAGTACTAAAATAATCATACGCGTAGAGATTAGTAAATACTTAGAAGAGGGTGGAGTATACCGTAAGCACTTAGGTGTGGGTGCAGGTGAATTACTCCTTTGATCCTTATCATTAAGGAATCTTTTGGGATATGTGATTACACTTGTCCCCAATCATTCTTCCAGCTTTTTGGGAATCCATTCTTCATCCTTCTTTGCAGGTAATTGCTCCACCATTTTTTGAAACCATTTGCTTGTTCATAGTTTCTTCACTATCGTAAACTTAAGATGCATCCCGAAAGTTACGTGTTTGATTCTTGGCCTGTTTAGAGAAATTGATACCACCAATTGACTCAGAACACCGCGAGGATTCCGGAGCCGCCTTCAGAATCGCCAGCCGACGCCGGAAGAACCCTCATGCGCCGTCGGGTGTGCGTTGGTTCACCGGCGCGTGTAACCCACGTGCCGCCTACCCGTGCTCCGTTCGTCGCAGTTTTTACCTTTCTGAAATCGTCTCGACGAGTGGAGTCCATTGTGATACTTTTTGTCACATTTTGAGGTATTATGAAAACTCGATTTTACAGAACAGCTTCGTCTTGATTTTTGGATGTTGCCATGTTGTTGTTCCTTTGAACTATTTGTCGTTGTTGTTGCATAGAGCTGCTCATTCGTGTTCGTATGTTGAATAATGTTGTTTGGTTGTTGTTGCTATTGTCGTTAGCTCATGCCTTAGACAATTTTTACCTCCGTGCATAGTCGTGGTAAAATTCCCCAATTTGATACATTGCCCACATGCATCCTTGTCGACATGTATGTACGTACATGGAAACACTTAGAAAATACGTTCTCCTTGTCGACATGCATTCTTGTCGACATGTATGTACGTACACGTATATGCGTACTTGCCCCCATACTTAGAATCTTTTCCCCATCCCTGGCTATGTACGCTGTATCCATATGCTTGATGTGAACACAGGTTGTATGCCAACACCTGATAATATGCTGACACATAGTAGCATGCTGACAGCTTGCAATATGTTGACTGTCATCCTGAGCAAAACACTTAGAAAATATTCCACCCTTGTAATCTTGTATGCTGCGAGTATGAGCTTGATGTTGTCATGCAAGGTTAAGGTTTTGAAGAAGTTGCCCCCCTTGCGTGATGCTTGTTACTTGCTGCGCGAAGACTAACGAGTCTTGTACGTACATAGTTGTCTCACATGGAGCGTTCGTTTCATAAGTGTTGATGCGTGTTTACTCACTGACTGGATTGTTGGTTGCATTTTCCAGGATATCAGATCTTGCTGTCTTCTTGTCGGAATTAATCTTCCCATGGTTGTTACCATGAGAAAGTCCACTATCTCCATCCTGCGAGTAAATCTGTGTTCGAATGTCGACATGGTTTGAGCAGCTAAATAATACACCAAGTGTAGATGTTGATGTCCTTTATGACTTGTATCATGTTGTAATGTAGGTTATACTTGATGGAAAAAGCTTGTCTTTGCAGATAGTCGATGTGTTAGGTAATCCGTTTGTTGGGAGGAATGTCCGTACAAGTGCCCCCGCTACTCTGGAGTCTCCGGACACGGTCGCGGTAAAGGTCTTGTTAGTAAGATGTCTCCTTGTATCTTCTTTGAACTTGTAAATTTTCCAAGTTGTTGTTTTCATGTTGTTGAATGCGCGGTTGCAGTTTCTGTTTTTAGCACAATTCTCAAAAGATCCGACGTAGGGGCGTGTTCCTCGAGCAATTCTTAGTTCTTTATGCCGAGTACGACCGTGCTAACTCCTTCTTGTGATAAAGTGAATAGAGTTGAGGGTCGTGCGGTGGTGCCATCTGCCTCCCGGTCGAGGGACCGGCCCAAGGAGGAGCGTTACTCCCATTGAGGTAACTGATTTTGATGTACGTATTGTTGATTGTTGCGCTTATGTTGAAGAGCTATGTTGTGTTGAAGTTGAAGCAACCATTCTTGTCGTGTCCTTTGTGTGGATGACGACATTGCATTTGATGTTGAAATTATGAGCTCTTTGCCATAGATCCTTAGAGATGATGTTATCTCTTGGTTGGAGTCAGGTTGTCTGCTTCCAGCATGTTGAACCCTTTGTGAATGGGTTGATGTTGTTTTGATAATTCTTTGTTTATGCCTTTGCTCGCATGATATTTCGTCACTTGGACCTGTTTTCAATAATAATTGATGGATATACGCCCAATTTGAACCCGTTGACTTCCAAACCGTTGTATTTTTATTGTCCCATTAACGTTTGTAAATCGAAACTTCAACCCGAACACTTCGCGAACACATCAACGGCTCGGACGAGGCCGGAGCGCTCGTCCGACCGGGGCAAAACTCACCTAGGTGAGGTTGGGTGGCCACACCCGACCTCCCCTAGGAGAGATCGGGTCAGCCAACCCGATCTCTCCTAGGGGAGATCGGGTGGACCAACCCGATCTCTCCTAGGAGAGATCGGGTCGGCCAACCCGATCTCTCCTAGGAGAGATGGGGTCGGCCAACCCGATCTCTCCTAGGAGGGATGGGGTCGGCCAACCCGATCTCTCCTAGGAGGGATGGGGTTGGCCAACCCCATCCTCCCTAGGAGGGGTTGGGTGCCCTCACCCAACCCCTACCCTTGGGGGTCGGATTTCTCCCCCCCCAAGGGCCCCTGCGCCACTTTCGGATACCCACACTCGGTTCACGCCGCCTACCTTCTCCGAATCCTAAGGTCTTAATTATGCTCTTAAAGGTTAATTAATTGTGTTTAAAGGCTAACGATGTCATTAAGCCACCTTAATGACACCGTTGCCTATAAATACCCCACCTTCACAACTCATTTGGGCATCTTGGCAATTTGGATTATTTTGCTCTGACCTCTCTCTAGTTTATCTCTCTAAGAAGAATACTGACTTAGGCATCGGAGAGGGTTCACCAGGCACCACCCCCCCCCCCTCTGTGTCTGGTATTGCCCCTTCTGCAGGGTAGAAGGGCAGAAGGAAGGAAGGAAGGAAGGAAGGAAGGGAGGAAGAAGACAGGGCAACCCAGAAATACCGGATCACACACATCCCTAGTAAGGAGTGAGATCAAAGCCGACCATCCGTTGACCTAGATCTCATAACCTAACACTTGGCGCCGTCTGTAGGCTTCGGACAGAAAGCCTGGCAATTACACGAGCTATGACGAACAGTAGGGTGTCTAGGCACCAACGCCCACCCGGGGGCAATGGGCGGAGGAGAGAACCCATACCCCCAGGAAGACAGCCTAACCCTGGGAAGCAACCAATGCATCCAGAGCCCCAAGAAATACCACAGCCTCCTCAACAACAGAACAACCAGGAGGGAGGACCTTCACGCCCAGCTGGGGCTGAGTCCTCCACAGCCTCCACCCCCCGGGCAAGAAGGCCACAGAGAGAAAGAGAACAACAGGGAGTGCCTTCCCACAACACGGCACCCCCCGAGGGATACTATTATGAAGAGCAACCCCAAAGGTACCCGTATGGGATGCCGGCACAGAGAGATGGCAACCGCGCCCACACAGCATATGCAAGGCCGGCATACACCCAAGGGACTTACACTGAAGCTCATAAAGAGGAGCAGATCCCAACAGAAGAGCACTACTCGCACCCTCGAGCAGGGCAGCGAGAGGAACAAAGAAGATATTACCAGGAGCCACCCCCAGAGGGAAGGCAACAATTCGTGCCTCCTAGGCAACAGCAGAGCAACAGGGCTTACACCCCGCTTGGGGAGGAAAGACAAGCAAGACCTCCAAGGAGGCAAGACTTCTATGAAGCACCCCAGCAGGCGTACCAAGAGTACACCTACAGTCCATACCAGCATGGACAAGGGAACCCAGTAAGCCCAGTCTACAACTACAGTGGGTATCAGAGGGATTATACTCCGGCGCAGGTGATGATCACCCCGGAGGAGATAGAAGCCATGATAACCCGGAAATTGAATGAGTCAAAGAAACCCAGCCTGCATTGTCTAAGTGACAAGACGAACCACCCTTTCACAATGGAACTGGAGATGAGTAGAGTGCCAGACTCCCTGCACACAGTGCAAATTGCAAAGTACAATGGGAAGGGAGACCCCCTATAGCATATCCAACAGCATGAGGCCTCCTTATTTGGGAGGACCACTGATGAAAGGTACAAGGCACTTTTGTTCCCAAACACCCTAACAGGGGTGACCTCACATTGGTTCTTCAGCCTGCCCTCTGAGAGCATCCACTCATGGGAGCAGCTAAAAGCTAAGTTTCTGCAGAGATACCTAGGGGAGAGGAAACTCCTCAAGGGAACAGGCTCCATTGATGATGTGAAACAAGAATACGATGAATCCCTGGCCAGCTACTATACTAGGTTCAACCAGAACATTGCAGACATTCAGGGAGACATTACTGAAGGGGAGATAATACGAGCCTTCATCAGAAACTTAGGTCGCTTTGGGTCAACATTGGCTGAAAAGATGGCCAAAAAGCCGGCAAGCACCTTGGAGGAGCTTGCAGGAAGAGTTAAAACGCATATTCACCTTGAGAGGCACAGGGCAAGCAAGAAAGCCAAAATCCAGGCAGCCAAGGAGGATAATCAAAAGCCAAACAAAGGCAAGCCACCCCAGGCACCGCAGCATGCAAGGCAGCAGGAATGGCGTCCACCGCAGCAAAGAAACCAAATGGGTGAACCCTTAAAGGCTAGAGAAATCAACGTCATTAAGTTCATCCCACTAAACGCCACTCCAGCCACCGTACTTAGAGAGATGCGGAACCAAAAGCTTTGGTCACCCCCTGCAAGGTGGAGAGCCCCAATGGTAGGAAATCACAAGGATAGATGGTGTGACAACCATGAGGCTTATGGTCACGACACAAATGAATGCTTTAGCCTAAAGCTAAGCATAAACAACATCGTCAAGAGGGGAGAACTGAAGCAATTCATAGACCATGGGGGCAACAGTATTCAACTAGGGCCACCACAGAAAGACAAGGGCAAGGGAAAGATAGACTACAACCCTCCACCCAACAAAAGAGGAGTCATAAATATGATACATGGGGGAGTAGCATCAGGTGGCCCAACTGCTAATGCAAGAGAGGTCTATGCATCCAAGCTAAGCTCAGTGCCAAGGTGGAGGAAAAGGCCAAGAGAAGGAGAAGAAGTAAAGATCGAGTTCTCGGAGAAGGACAAGAGTCACATCGTCTTTCCACATGATGATGCTCTAGTTATTACTCTAGATATTGACAATTTTGATGTAAAGAGAATTTTGGTGGATGGGGGCAGCTCAGCTGACCTCCTAAGCTTGAGAGTGTTAGAAGAGATAGGGAAAACCAAAGCAGACATCAAACCGGTCAACTTCCCTCTAGTTGGCTTCTCAGGGGCAACAAGTTACCCCCTGGGAATGATAACCCTACCAGTAACCATGGGCCAAGGATGGACCCAGCTGAAGGTAAATGTCAATTTCTTGGTGGTTGAAAGCCTGGGAGCCTACAATGGGATCCTAGGAAGGACAACCATAAACCCCTATGAAATAGTGCCATCCACTGTTCACCAGAAGCTGAAATACATCACGGAGAATGGGGTTGGAGAGGTCCTGGGTGATCAACGCACCGCAAGGCAATGCTACGTCAACTCAATGAGACGTGGATCACATGGGACAGACACAGTGGCTGTGATCATGGTAGGAGCCAACCAGGATAGAAGAAGGAGGGGAGGGAGACAAAGGCAAGGTAGGAGGAGGAGTGGAGTGACACTCCGTCTGAGCAGGCAGTTTTTTCAAACAGTGCCTACAAGGAGACACAGGAGCAAGGCTGTGAAGATGACATCCATACCTTGGCAGCCAGACACCGCAATAGGGAACAGAACAAGGAACTCCATCCTAAGAGGCTTCCGCTATATAGATGATATCAAGAAAATGCCGCAGGAGTCTATATCAAGCTATTTCCAGAGATTCTTCAATTATGGTGCCAATATGGACATCACAAGGGGAGAAGCAGTAAGGGCATTCATTAGAAACATGCATCCAAACTCATTCGGGGCCTATGGAGGGCTCTATGAGATGGTCATGACGAGCACAATGAGAGAGCTCAAGGCAAGGCTGGACAGGGCATTTGCACAAGAAGCGGAGCAGTTGGATGAGGCTCCAAAGAGAGGAAAAGAAATGGACACATTGGGAGGAGGTGTCAATTTCACATTCACACCCCTCACACTCAGCATAGAAGAAATTTTCCACAAGCACCTCAAGCAAGAGCTACCAACATGCAGGGAGGAAGGCAAGGCCTTCCTAGGAAGAGATGCACAGGGTTGGTGTGAATACCATGGGACCTGGGGGCACCAAACCAATGACTGCATGGTGTTGAAGGTGGAAGTGGGAGAAATGATTTACAATGGAGGATTCAAGGAATACGTGGCAACAGGCACAGTGACCACCCCATATCCTTAGTTTCATATTTAGTATTTTGCATGTTTCAGCTTTACAAGCTTTTCAAAAACAACCTTTGGAGAAGGAGAACTCACGAAGTTACTCCAACTCTACAACTATCTTTTATTCCTACAAAGGATGTCTTGGTGCACCAAGGCATCCCAAGTGTACAAAAACATGAATGCTCCTAAGGGAGTAGTAGTTACTCAAAAGTATTTTCCAGTGAATGCAGTGGTACAACCACGAAGTTATCCTTACACAGATATGACTTCAAGTCAATGACAGGTTCGACGCCCCCAAGAGCGTATCTTGAGAGTAGTTTTCATACTACGACATTCGACGCCCCCAAGAGCGTATCTTGAGAGTAGTGTTCATACTACGACCTTCGACGCCCCCAAGAGCGTATCTTGAGAGTAGTTATTACACTACGACCTTCGACGCACCAAGAGCGTATCTTGAGAGTGGTTTCCAAAAACTACGAACTTTGACGCCCCCAGGAGCGTATCTTGAGAGTAGTGTTCATACTACGACCTTCGACGCCCCCAAGAGCGTATCTTGAGAGTAGTTATTACACTACGAATTCGACGCACCAAGAGCGTATCTTGAGAGTGGTTTCCAAAAACTACGATTTCGACGCCCCCAAGAGCGTATCTTGAGGTAGATTTGCAACCTACCAGATTCGACGCCCCCAAGAGCGTATCTTGAGGTAGAAAAAACACTACCAGTTCGACGCCCCCAAGAGCGTATCTTGAGGTAGATTTCAAACTACCAGTTCGACGCCTACCAGGAGCGTATCTTTGGTCTAACCTGAGCCCTCCGGGAGCCTATCCTGTGAAACGTTAAGTGCCGTCCGAGAGCCTGTCTCGTGAACAGATTTTGACACCCGTCAAGAACGTATCGGTGGACTAACCTGTGCCCTCCGGGAGCCTATCCTGTGAAACGTTAAGTGCCGTCCGAGAGCCTGTCTCGTGAACAGATTTCGACGCCCACCAAGAGCGTATCTTTGGTCTAACAGTACAACGTATACCGTGTAAGGGGTATCAGAAGAGATCATCATACCATGCTTAGAAGGATACCATGCTCAGAAGGATACCATGAGAAAGAAATTTCTAAGTAAAGTAATGTGAAGAACAAGTAATGTTTTTTCTTTATGAAATGGCAGGTAAGACATGAAGGAAAGCACGAAAGAAGGATAAGTAAAGGAAACACACCAAGGAAAGGGTCCATACCCAAAGAGCCATACACAAGGCATAGGGAGACATCATGAGAAGAGATATATACAAAAATATGAGAAGCACTAATGTAAAGGCAAATGAACCACGTAGTCAACAACACAATGCGGCAAAGGAAAGTAACAACAAACACCATCACAATCTCAAAAGACACTCAACCCATACAAGGGGAGAAGGAGTGTAGTTATATATACAAGGATAGCATGAGATAAACACGTCAGTCAGAACCTTCGGGTGAGTCACCCTCACCCCCTGAAGCTGAACCGCCAGCGGAAATGGATGAAGAGGAGGAGTCTGAGGTACCAATCTCCACAGGTGTAGCATCCACCTGGGCAGGGGCAGGCTCGTCTGCAACGGCAGCCTGACCCATCAGAACAGTCGCGTAGCCAGTGGCGTATGGCCCAAAGTCACCAAGGTCACCAAACGGGAACTGAGGATCAATTCGGTAAATGTGATCAACCAGATACTCACCGAACTGGTTCATCTCCTGAGTGAGACGCACGCTATAATCGGCAGCGAAGGCAGATGAGGCCTTGTACTCAGAAACCGCAACAGTCCTCTCCTCAGCACGACACTTAGCCTCCAACTTCCGTAACTCCTCAGAATGGAGCGACGCTGCAACCTCAGCTTCCCGACGCAAACTGCCCACAGTGGTCTCAAGCAAGGACACCTGGTCCTGGAGCTCCTGCATCCTCAAATCAGATAATCGTGCCTTCTCAGCAGCAGTAGTGACCTCCGCCTTGAGAGAGACCTGGCTGTCCTCAAGGGTTTTCCTCTCGTCAGATAACTCGAGCACGAGCGAGGACATGTTCACCATGTCAGATATACCCTAACAATTCAAACAAGGGATGAGTAACCGAAAGATAGCCATTATGAAAGAAATAAGAGGAAAGCAAAGAACAACTCACAGGTGCATAACGAGAAAGTACCCCTTGAACAAAGCGCCGAGTCTCCCCAGGAGACTTGGGCGGAGCAACACGATCGCCAGGGGGAACGGCACCGCGGAGTACGCGGACACCAACCTCAGGAGTCCGCAAAGAGGAGGTGCTATCGAAGTGGAACTCCTTCAGACCAGCGAAAGGAGTCCACTCAAACCCAATAACATCTTCATCAGTGAGACGGGCGAAATCCTTCCGACTTAAAGTCGGAGGCCCACCTACACAAGCAAAGAAAGTCAAAGGAGAATATAAACATAGAAAGATCAGCAACAAGGTAGAGATCATACCTAAGGACCGTGCCCTCGGCTGGGGGGCAGGGGAACCACCACCAGCAGGTCGCTTCCCTTTGTCAGCCAGGGAAGGCACCTCTTCGACCACCATCTCCTTATCACGAGATAGGGTCGGAGGACGAGCAGTAGGCGAAGCAGGATCCACAGCTTTCTTTCTCTTAGCAGCCGAGGCCCCGGCCTCAGAATCAGATCTCCGCGGTTTGGACTTGGAAGGTCCAGAATCTCTGCCAACGGAGACGACCCTCTCAGTCACCAAGGGGGAACGCCCTAGCAAGGTAAGAAAAACAAGATAAGGAAAACATAGGTTATACCATAAAGAAGCAAATAGGAGAAAGCATACCAGAGGCCCCAGCCTTCTTCCCAGGCAGGGGGGATTTCTTCAAAGCAGAACTAGAAGGAGCCTTCCTCTTGCTCAGATCAACAGGGGCTCCCTGCACGTTATAGGTTTTTCCATGAAACCAACCTACAAAGGAAGAGCAGAAGGTAAATAAAGATGGAAAGACCAAGTGACATACCGAACCCCCGGAATCAGGAGTTAGACTGATCCCGGCCTCGTAAAGATCCGTCTCAGTCACTAAGGACACGGGGCAGTAAGACCGGGTCCTGTTGCTCTCGTGAATGATCTTCATAGTCTTCAAATCAACTGAAGAGAACTCTCCAAAAGCAGGCCAACCATCGGACCGATCCTCATTCAAAACCGACCAAGTGACGTATCGGTCCGTAATGAAGAAGTAATGCTTAGCCCAGTGACTGGCCGAATTGTCACTCTGGGTCACGAAACGGAGGGAGGTATCCCACTCGACCCCACTCAACCCGAAATCAGCGAATCGGGGATCTTTGAAGGTCGGATGGCGAGTTACGAAACTCGCAAACCCCACCTTCGTCCGGTACTGAAACCGATAGAAGCATCGGAATAGAACGAGAGAGTACTTCCAGGAGTACCAATGGCACAATACCCGGAAGCCCACCCAGACACGGAGGGCACTGGGAGCAAGGTTCACAGGAGAAATCCTGAAGAACCTGCTTAACTCTATAAGCTCGTCACAGTAAGGCAACCTCAGCCCGAATCGGATCTGAGAAGGGTACACGGCGACCTTCCCTATGGGAGGTTCCGTCACCGTCTCACGAGTATTCCCCAAGGAGGGGAGAAAAGGATACAGAGGCTCATCTAGGGGACAGATATCTCCTAGGGTAACATGTTCATTGTAATCGGACCTAGTGAGATGGTTCTCCGACAGGACAGCAAGACCTAAGGCAAAGGTAAGAGGAAATCCCAAAGTACGAATCAAATTTCAACTAATACCCCAACGAAGGTCACGATACTAAGCCAGAAATAGAAAAGGAAGTAATGCGACCGAAGAGGAAGAGAAAGGGAACTCACTCATCCTTCGGAGAATACGACGTCTCTGAAGAGTCTGTGTGCGCGGACACCACCAAGAATATAGCACCTGCCACGACACGACAAATATCAAGACAAGGAAAATTTCCGAAAAACCGGAAACACTCCGACACCCGATCAACGACAACGATCAAGAATCCAAAGACACCCAGCAAAGATAGTCAAATTGAGCCAAGGACACCACGACAACCGAGTTGAATAATTTTATCCAAGCCTAAGGTCGAGTTTTGGAAAAAATTACCATTATACCCCCCAACAAAGATTAACGCACCAACGGCGGTACGATATCAAGTTCAAGACTGGGATGGCCCAATCGGACAAAAAACCATACCCGGACGACCGGCAAACATTTTTCCCCAAAATTCACAACTACCAACGGCTATCTACGGCAATCCCACATTCAATTAAATTTCGGCAATCAAACATCGGCAATCAAGCATCGGCAATCAAATATCAACGATTCAAAAATCAACGTTTCACGCGAAAACGGAAGGGAAAAGAGCGGACCTTCGGAAAACCCGACCCGATGTGATAAACGGGTCCGGAATTCAAATTTGAACGTTGCCGGGAATCAGGTCCTCGCCGGAAATCGGACCCCGTCGTCGCCGGAACTGGTTTCGGTCGCCCCACCGTCGCCGGAAGCCGCCGTGGGTCACACCGGAGCTGCTTCCTATCGCCGTCGACAACCCCCGCTGGACCTGGTGCCGTCGTCGTCGGAGGTGAGCTCGTCGTCGATCACCGTCGTCGTCCGTCCAATGCCATCGCCGGAAGAAGACTCACCGTCGAAGCATCCCGACGCCGCTGCTCGATTGGTCACCACCCTCCGCCAGCCAAGCTCGTGCCGTGTCGCCCAGGTCCGTCAGCCGCCGTCCCGAGCTGCTGGTCCGCCAATCGCCTTCGCCCGTGCTGGTGGTTCCCTCCCGCTGGAGCTGCTGGCCGGATTTTTACTCCTTGGTGAAAATTTCGGCCGGCCCTAACCTTGGGGGTGCTCTCAAAACTTTTCTTGCTCTCCAAGGGTGAGTGAAGAGGGAAGATGGTGGCTATGGTGATTCTTTGAGGTATTTTTCTAACTCCTTTCCATATTAAAAGATGATAGGGTTTTTTAGAGGGTTTTAATCACCACCATCCATCTATCTTTAAATAAAATCTAAGGGCCAAGGAAAAACCATCATTTTTATCCCTTTCACCTATAGCTAAGTATATATCTCCATACTTAGAAAAATTATCAAGATAGTTTTATTTTTGAGCATTCCACACTTAGGAAAATTTTTAGCCAAAACTAAATTTTTCCTCACCTAGATAGAATCCCGGCACGAACTTGAAGTATAAGTCATCTAGTTGCATTCGTATCACACCCCTGTGCAAGTGTGTATTTTTTGAGTATGCATCTATAGCAAGGATAAGTTTATTACTCCCACCTTAGACGGACGCGTGCCTAGGCACACGTCCGCGCTATTCTGACGTTTACAATTCCTCTATCTCATAAGGCAGGGGGCACAGTCAGAGGCACGCATCTAAGGGTAAGCGAGCATTCAGACAAGAAGGTAAAATCCCGGTTTCAAATTGCGCGTGTCATACCATCCTAAAATAGAGTCAATCAAGGGTTAGGCCATTGGTTGACTCGGGGGCATGTGATGGATATACGCCCAATTTGAACCCGTTGACTTCCAAACCGTTGTATTTTTATTGTCCCATTAACGTTTGTAAATCGAAACTTCAACCCGAACACTTCGCGAACACATCAACGGCTCGGACGAGGCCGGAGCGCTCGTCCGACCGGGGCAAAACTCACCTAGGTGAGGTTGGGTGGCCACACCCGACCTCCCCTAGGAGAGATCGGGTCAGCCAACCCGATCTCTCCTAGGGGAGATCGGGTGGGCCAACCCGATCTCTCCTAGGAGAGATCGGGTCGGCCAACCCGATCTCTCCTAGGAGGGATGGGGTTGGCCAACCCCATCCTCCCTAGGAGGGGTTGGGTGCCCTCACCCAACCCCTACCCTTGGGGGTCGGATTTCTCCCCCCCCCCCCCAAGGGCCCCTGCGCCACTTTCGGATACCCACACTCGGTTCACGCCGCCTACCTTCTCCGAATCCTAAGGTCTTAATTATGCTCTTAAAGGTTAATTAATTGTGTTTAAAGGCTAACGATGTCATTAAGCCACCTTAATAACACCGTTGCCTATAAATACCCCACCTTCACAACTCATTTGGGCATCTTGGCAATTTGGATTATTTTGCTCTGACCTCTCTCTAGTTTATCTCTCTAAGAAGAATACTGACTTAGGCATCGGAGAGGGTTCACCAGGCACCACCCCCCCCCCCTCCGTGTCTGGTATTGCCCCTTCTGCAGGGTAGAAGGGCAGAAGGAAGGAAGGAAGGAAGGAAGGGAGGAAGAAGACAGGGCAACCCAGAAATACCGGATCACACACATCCCTAGTAAGGAGTGAGATCAAAGCCGACCATCCGTTGACCTAGATCTCATAACCTAACAATAATCATGTGATAAGTTGTTAGTAATATTTCATACCTTGAGTTATCTATGCTGTCCGTATGCTTTGGACTTGGAAGATAGGATAGATATCCTTAGACGATGAACATGATGTCCGTAGTTGCGACTGTATGTCGCACATTGTTGAGTGTTATGAGCGCCCCTCTTGGTTAGATTCCAAGGCATGGCAAGATGGATAGAGCATAGGATGTTGCGACTTGCGCATTGCAGAGTGTTATGTACACTTGGTACTTGTAGCATTGCAGGTAGTAATATATTTGGCACTTGGCCTTTGATATGTAGCATTGTCGTCTTGACGTAGCAAGACTTAAGTTTATACCGTCTCTTAGTTCCACTTTAAGGCGGCGTTGTTGTAAGATACTTCTTGCTGATTTTGTTGTTTTGGCGTTAAATGCTAAAGAGCAAGATAACGTTATACAAGACTCGACTTGTAAGTTTGATGAGTTTTGCACAAGATTTGCTTTAAAAAGCGTATAACATGAAGCTATCCATTTTCAGGCTTAAGTCTTCATGGTGTATGAACCCTTAAGAGAGTATACATACTTTGATGTGTGGGGTTGTCGTCTAACAAGAGGACTTCCGCCACGATGGGGTGATCAGTCCAATCACTGCATTTGCCACATCCTGTTTTCAATTCAGGGGATGGCTTATGAACATGAGGATTTGCTTCTAATAGCATTTCCCAGCATGCAATTTTTTAGAAGTAAACATGGGGTTTGTCTTTACAAAGAGGATACCACAACATGCTACTTTTGATAGTAAATCTTAGTGTTTATCCAAGATATTGCTTGTTGTTGACGCCTTTGGAATAGTCGTCACTTTGAGTAGAGAATTTCATAAGTCTCTTTTTATAGATAATTCGCAAGTTATCATCGCCACATATAAGTTGACTGAGCACATTGCGCAATGGCTTTGTGTTGCTGACATCTTCTTGATATAGCCAATGTTATGAATGGAGAAATAAACTCCCTGTTGGTGTAGATAATAGATATGTTGGCGTTGTATACCATAAATCCCTCCTTGAACACAATGCTTAGCTTGTATTGTTGAAGTAGATTTTTGTGCATAGGTTACTACTTGGCATAATTCCCATGTAGTAATCATAGTGTAGTATGTACCTACGAACAGAGCTGCTCTTTGTCAGATAATTGTAATGTTTAAAAGCTTGCAAAAATATGGAGTCATGAAATTTTCTTTTTAGTAATGCATATAATAAATAAAGTAAAGGAATCTGATACGAGGATTCCTTGTTTGTGTAGGTGCGGATCATGACAGGTGCGTATATGTTGGGAGCGTAGCTTTTCCAAGTATCACCCGCTATATGTGGTTGTGAATATGTATGTATGAACAACGACTATGCATCATTGTATGCGTCCTCTAGTTGATATGCGTTGATGCCTCCTTAGCATGATGTACATGCCTATATATGATCATTGCTTGGTGTTTCCTTCTTAGAAGAAAGGTACCGCATGTATTTGTAATTATTTGTTTCTTCACTTCGGTGGAATGCCGAGCACTTGTCAGCTTGGTGCCCCCCAAGTCGCTTGGCAGTCGTACCGCTGTTTCCTGATTGTTTTTATTGCGTCATCTTCTGACAGTGCATGATCTGCCCTCGGGTTTTCATCAATGACGGGGATTCTGCTATTGTTTGTCTTGACAAAGGTAAACTTGCTGGATGTTGGAAATAATTTTCTAACTCTTTTCTCGTGATGGGTTTGGCACGGGTGTGCGTATAACATATGAGCGTATCCTGAATTCCTTTCTTCCACAATGTTGATGACGTTGACACTTGGGTAATGCCCATGGCTTATTTATTATTGCAACAAGATTTTTAGTCTTGTGCGTATAGAATGCTTGAGGCTCCTTTGCATGGGGGATGTTGTATGACCTAAGCCATTTGTTGTCCATAGTGCAATAGCTTGTGTTGTTGACGCAATTAATATGTGCGTAGTTGTTACCTGGCGTTATTCCAAGGTAGTATGCGTCATATAATAATGTACCTATGAAAGTAGATTTAACCTTCATTAGATATTTGGAGTTCTTACAACGGATTACAAGAAGGCGTCTACTGATCACTTCTTTTAGAAAGTACTAAGGCTAATAAGCATAAGTTGTACTTAATCTAAAAAGACTTAAAGTAGATATGCGAAAAAGGAGATAAAAGGATTGCTGATGTGTTTAACGTCTTCATAGGTGATTTGTTGGCAAGTTGACTCTGCCACGTGCCACATAGTTCCTCAGTGCATCTAGCGTGTTGAGCTCTTCAATCTCCACCTCTGGGGATGAACAAATGTTGATGTCATGCCGCCCAGTTTTACGTTGCTTGCGTCGTTCTTCAACATTCTTGCCAAGGAAGGCTGTCGTTGGCTCAAGTGGGCGGTGAAGTTTGTTTTCCGAGAGCTTGAAATTTGTTTCTTCCACCCTCATGCTCCAAGGATTGTATAAGTCGTCATAATTGGTTCCATAAGTGACGTTGTTTTCCGGCGTTTGGCGATAGGTGGATTAACACTCGCCTATTCTTTTTCCTTGCCTTTTTATGAAGACTTCACATGAGACCTCTTTTGATGCTTATTGCCTTGGTCGATATACTTCTCCATTTCTCCTTTTAAGATGAAGCTGTTTACGTGGAATCTTAAGTTGACACAGCTGTCCGTCTCATGGCCATACACTTCGTGATTTTCACACCACTTGCTTTCATCTTTTCCCAATGGGCCTTTGCGGAATTTAGAGGGCTTTTTTCCACAGCTTGGTCTATTTCATTTCTTTCAGGATGACAGACAGCGGTGTGTTCAATGGAACACATATGACTAGATTGGTCTCTTTGGGCCTTTGAGCGTCTGACTGGAACAACCTCTTTTGTTGCGGTTGTCTCTTTTCCCAGGAAACGTGTATCTCTTTTTCAATTATTGCCTTCAAGGTTCTTGTTGTCAGTCCCGTGATTGGGACGTCATCGTCACTAACAGGTTTTTCCCGTCCCTCCTTGTGATAGATGTCAGCATCGTCTTGGCTTGTCCTTGTGGAAGGATCTTCCTTGTGTATTTTTGATGACTCTGCTTGAGTCTTCTTTGGGGGGTTGTTGCCTTGATCGACGAATTGTTTCAATTCGCCCTTAAGGACGTAGGCTGACACAGTTGTCTGTTTCGTGACCGAAGACCTCGTGGTTTTCACAACTTGTCTTTGTCATTCCCCAGCTGACCTTTTCTAAAATTGTTCGGCTCTTTCCACATGTTCCCATCCTTCATTTCCTTCAATATTACGGATAGCGGCGCATTCAAAGGAATGCAGTCAGCGAGTTTTACTTCTCTTGGTTTCTGGAAATCTCCTTTGAAATTCCTTTTCTGCCGAGGCTGCCAATTTCTTCCTTGCTGACCGCTTGAGGGCGGTTTTGCTTGATTCTGCTTTGGAGGTTGTTTCCATGCCTCTTTTTGGTGTTGTGCTATCACGTACGGGTTGCATGAGCGTGCAGCTCCTTGCCTTGGTTGTTGGTACTGGAAGGTACCTTCCGTGCGTTGCCCCTCTATTTTTTGGTGCAGTGTGTCATGATGAGTTGTGACTCGAGACTTTGTTCCTGTCGCCTCGACTTGTCCGTTGATTGGAGGCAGAGGTGGTGATGGCAGGGCGTATCCTTGGTTTGTTAACATCTTTCGGAATGCAAGCAATTCTTCGAGTGCGGTCATCGTGGTAGGAGTGACAGGTGGTGGCGGGTTGACACCTTTATATTGAAGAACTCCTTTGTCGCATTGTGCGAACGATGCATTTCTTATTGGCGTGAAGAAAGCATTAGATGTGGCAACAGGGATGTGGAAGGATCCAAGTTGTCTTCTTATCGGCTTCCGCGTGGTTATGGGCAAGGCGTCGTGGCATACAACGTGCTCCTTGTCTTTTGATGAAAAATAAATGACATCTTCAAAGGCGGCATCCTTTATGTCGACATACTCCAAGTTGGTGTCATCGGTCTTGTGCATTGTCTTTGCAACGTACGCTTCTTGCTCGTATGAGTTCTTGCTTTCAGCGTCAAAGTCTTCATGGATCATATGAACGTTTGCCATCTTTTCCAGGTGGGGTGCAATGGATGCTATATTTTGGACTTTAAGGTCCTGTTGTGCGGAAGGCACGTTTGTGGTTGGCACGGATAAGGCGGTGGACACTGCGTCTAGAACGTGAGAACGTCCTGGTTGGTTTCTGCCCTGGAATGGACCGCCTTGGCGGGTAGTGTCTTGCGACATTTCTCTTGTCGGCGCAGCGTGTTCCTGGGCGGTTGGAGGTGGTTGGGCCGCATATCCTTGATTTTTCAGTGACTCGCGGAATGCGAGTAATTGTTCCAACGCAGCCATTATTGCTGGTGTAACCGAAGGCATCAGGTTTGCTCTCGTTCCTTGTTGTTCGCCTTGCGGGGTTTCTGTCTGAAATTCATCATCATCATGCATCTCTGGCTCAAAACCAGGTGGGGGTGGACGATGCTCGTCATTTGGTTCTTGGAGGTTGTGCTGTGCGTCGGGCACATCCTCGGTTGGCATGGATGAAGCTACAGAAGTAGCTCTCGGTATGTGGGAAGGTCCCGGCAGGCTTCCAGCTGGCTTCTGACCTCCTGCTCTTTTTCTTGCCGGAGACTTCTTAGGATGTCCAGGCCTTTTCCTTGCATTTCTCGCGTTAACCTCTTCGGGAGGGTTGCGATCACTCGTCATGTCTTTGCGGTATGATAGCTTTTTGTTCAAATCACGGAGACGGCAGCAAAATGTTGCATCCTGGTTAAACTGGGTCGGATGGACGCGTTTGTCTGATTGGGTTGTTCGGGTTTTTGGGCTGACACCCTTCGCTTGGAAGAGGTATTTGCCTAATGCCGGTGACGAGTGTTCGGTTTAACGTTGTGTCTCAGGAAAAGTCTGTGTCTCAGGAAAAGTTTGTGTCTCAGGAAAATTCTGTGTCTTGTTGGATCACGGTGGAACTCCGGCACGGCTCTTGACGGCAATCCTAGCTCCTTCGCTCCACGCAATCCTGCAAGAGGGGATAGACCAGGCGGTGACCCAGAATCCCTCTCCGATGCTTAAATGAGTCTCTCGTATGACTGGCAAGCAATAGATATCAAAAGTATTCAATTTCAACGTCACCTGATCTGAGGTGACCTCCTGCCCTTTTATAGGCAAAGAGGTGTCTCAGGTACCTGGCGAACCGTTAGGGGTGGTTAGCCCGTATCCCGCTTATCTCGTACATGATCTCGCGTATCTTAGCCATGCCCCGCGTATCTCGGCCACGATCCGTGTATCTTAACCACGTTCCGTATATCTCGGCCACGCCCCGCATATCTTGGCTTTATCCTCTGGTAACGAGTCCCGACTCCCGTCGAGGACTCCAGAGTTATCTCGTTGTGTCACCGCTCGGGGCCCCTCGTCATCGTGACAGGGCCACTCATTCTCAGGGATTCATCATCGGGGCCTACTTAAAGGCTTCTCGTCGGGAGCTTTTAGCTCCACTGTCGGGACCGACTCTGTCGGGACCCTGCTTCGTCGGGACTCCCTTCATCGGGACCCTTCTCCTAGGTCATCGTGACCTTTACTCTGGGCCTGGTGGGCCTGTTTGCCGTTTCCTCGCCGTTAAAGGGCTTGACGGCTATAATCGGACCCATCATTTGCCCCCAAGACATGAGGGACTTTTAGTTCGTCGTGTCTTCCAACTCCCGATTTTTCCAATACTAGAGTCGGGGATCTACTCCTTGGTTCAGTTACTTAAAGTTATCGGTCTTCTCCTCTACGTTTCCTCAGGGTTTTATGGATAACTGCTATATCCCAAGGGTCTCTTCGGTTTTCTAGTGCATTAAATGCAGCAGATGATGGAGTGACGTCATCAGTACCCGTGCCTGACTCTCTGTGTCTGCTTTCTCTGAAAGGTGTTTTTCAGGATATTTCATCATTGCGTCTGCTGCAGTTCCGCACGTTTCATCTCAACGGTCCGGATCAGAACGTTTTCATTTCGACGGTTCAGATTAAACCGTCCCTTCAACTGTCCTCTTTGTCTATGAAATCCTAACCATGGGCATAGTTTCACTTTACCATTTATAAATTTTCGAAAGTTTTCTGCAACTCTTGAGTCCTTAGCGTTTCTTCGGCCATTTTTTCGGCAATGTCAGGTTCATTCTTCCAACCTCCTATTATCATGTCTGGTAAGGATTTCTTCTCTATTGTTCGTCTTTATCTTTGCTTAGTTTGATTGTTATTTCCCGGAGAAACCTAACGTGCCCTTCAATGGCTGCTTTCAGATAGAGGGTCTGGTTTCGAGGGAAGGAAGCCTTTCAACTTCGACCATGTTCTGAATGAAATTCCCAGCACTGCTTATGATGCAGCTCTCCGGGAAGGATGTATCATTTCCACCAAAGAAGCCGATGCTCAAGGCCGGAAATGCATACCACAAGTTCAGAGTGAAGAGGAGCTACTTCTTCATCGGAAACTCCTCGATCCCATGACCCCGATAGCCAATCCTCCAACGGCTGATCCTGTGGGGCCTTTTGCCACTAACTGCGTGGACCCAGCTGCTGTCAACGCTGTCGACCAGGACCAAGTTTGAATGTTTACTTTTTAGAGTCCTTGTATCCTCTTCTCTTTTGTCCTTGTTGGGCCCTCGAGCCCTTATCAATATCGGACTTCTTTAGCTCCGGTCGTTGTACTTCTCCGAGTGACTTTACTATACGCGCTTAGGTCGTAACCTCGACACTTAAGACATTCTTGTACGTCCTTCCCGACGATTTAATAGCTTGTACCACTTAAGGCGACTTGATATCGTGTGCATCACTTAAGACGACTTAATTATTACTTAGGATAAACCTAAAGATCGTGCACCACTCAAGGCGACTTAATATCGTGCACCACTTAAGGCGACTTTTTGATACTTAGAATAAATCTAAGGATCGCGCACCACTCAAGGCGACTTAATATCGTGCACCACTTAAGGCGACTTTTTGATACTTAGAATAAATCTAAGGATCGTGCACCACTCAAGGCGACTTAGTATCGTGCACCACTTAAGGCGACTTAATATCGTGCACCACTGAAGGCGACTTTCGTCGTGCACCACTGAAGGCGACTTTCATCGTGCACCACTGAAGGCGACTTTCGTCGTGCACCACTGAAGGCGACTTTCATCGTGCACCACTGAAGGCGACTTTCGTCGTGCACCACTGAAGGCGACTTTCGTCGTGCACCACTGAAGGCGACTTTCGTCGTGCACCACTGAAGGCGACTTTTTGATACTTAGAATAAATCTAAGGATCGTGCACCACTCAAGGCGACTTAGTATCGTGCACCACTTAAGGCGACTTAATATCGTGCACCACTGAAGGCGACTTTATATCGTGCACCACTTAAGGCGACTTTCGTCGTGCACCACTGAAGGCGACTTTCATCGTGCACCACTGAAGGCGACTTTCGTCGTGCACCACTGAAGGCGACTTTCATCGTGCACCACTGAAGGCGACTTTCGTCGTGCACCACTGAAGGCGACTTTCGTCGTGCACCACTGAAGGCGACTTTCGTCGTGCACCACTGAAGGCGACTTTTTGATACTTAGAATAAATCTAAGGATCGTGCACCACTCAAGGCGACTTAGTATCGTGCACCACTTAAGGCGACTTAATATCGTGCACCACTGAAGGCGACTTTATATCGTGCACCACTTAAGGCGACTTTTCAACTTGCGCCACTTAAGGCGACTTTGCATCGTGCACCACTTAAGGCGTCTTTTCAACTTGCGCCACTTAAGGCGACTTAATATCGTGCACCACTGAAGGCGACTTTATATCGTGCACCACTTAAGGCGACTTTTCAACTTGCGCCACTTAAGGCGACTTAATATCGTGCACCACTGAAGGCGATTTTACATCGTGCACCACTTAAGGCGACTTTTTGATACTTAGAATAAATCTAAGGATCGTGCACCACTTAAGGCGACTTTGCATCGTGCACCACTTAAGGCGACTTTTCAACTTGCGCCACTTAAGGCGACTTTGCATCGTGCACCACTTAAGGCGTCTTTTCAACTTGCGCCACTTAAGGCGACTTAATATCGTGCACCACTGAAGGCGACTTTATATCGTGCACCACTTAAGGCGACTTTTCAACTTGCGCCACTTAAGGCGACTTTGCATCGTGCACCACTTAAGGCGTCTTTTCAACTTGCGCCACTTAAGGCGACTTAATATCGTGCACCACTGAAGGCGACTTTATATCGTGCACCACTTAAGGCGACTTTTCAACTTGCGCCACTTAAGGCGACTTTGCATCGTGCACCACTTAAGGCGACTTTTCAACTTGCGCCACTTAAGGCGACTTAATATCGTGCACCACTGAAGGCGACTTTACATCGTGCACCACTTAAGGCGACTTTTTGATACTTAGAATAAATCTAAGGATCGTGCACCACTTAAGGCGACTTTGCATCGTGCACCACTTAAGGCGACTTTTCAACTTGCGCCACTTAAGGCGACTTTGCATCGTGCACCACTTAAGGCGTCTTTTCAACTTGCGCCACTTAAGGCGACTTAATATCGTGCACCACTGAAGGCGACTTTATATCGTGCACCACTTAAGGCGACTTTTCAACTTGCGCCACTTAAGGCGACTTTACTCCAGCATGGTGTTTCTTCAAGTGTTCGCCACTAAAAGAATGCTTCAACGTTCTGCCATCGAGGTCTTCCATCTTGTACGCATTTGGGGCTGGCATCCCCACGACCTTGTAAGGTCCGTCGCCAAACGCATTCGAGCTTGGACTTCGTCGGCTTCCCGCCTCTTCTCTTCGAGCCAGTCTAAGTCCAGACGTCTCATCTCATCATTCGTCAGAGGCTCGTAATATCTCATCCGATGGGACGCCACAGCTACCTCCACAGGGGCGACAGCTTCCGTGCCATAAACAAGGCCAAACGGAGTCTCCCCCGTTGATCGTTTGGGTGTCGTTCTAACGGCCCAAAGCACGTTCTCCAGTTCGTTCAGCCACTTGCCCTTCAAAGCATAGACCCTCTTCTTGAGGCCGTCCATCACGATTTTATTGGCTGACTCCACCTGGCCATTAGTCTGAGCATGTCGTACGGAGGTGGTCCGATGCTCAATGTTCAACTCCTCCAGATACTCCCTCACCCGAGAGCCGTTAAGCGGTGGACCATTGTCGCTGATCACCACCTTGGGAATCCCGTATCTGGACACGATGTGGGTTTGGAGGAACTTGATGATCTGGTTCCCCGTTGTTCTGGCCAATGCCTTCGCCTCTATCCATTTTGAAAAATAATCGATTGCTACAAGTAAATACTTACATTGACCTTGTGTTTGTGGAAGAGGTCCCACCAAGTCGATGCCCCCCTGCGCGAAGGGCCACGCGCTCTTGATGGATGTCAGATTAGCGGCCGAAGCCACGATACTCGGGGCGTACCTCTGGCCGTCGCAGGATCGGACCATCGCCGTCGCTTCTTTGTTCATCGTGGGCCAATAATAGCCCAAATTAAGCACTTTCCTCATGATAGATCGGGCCCCTTCATGGCAGGCCGCGACCCCTTCGTGCACCTCCTTCAGAATCCGATTGGTGTCGGGTTCTGCTACACACTTCAAGTACGGAGTCGAGAACCAGCTCTTCTTGTATAGCTGATTGTCCAGCATCACGTAATTAGCCGCGATCCGACGTATCCTGTCAGCTACTACTTGATTATCGGGGACTGCCCCCGTAGTCAGATACGTGACTATTGGGGTCATCCAAGTGGGCTCCTCCTCCGATCCTGCTTCAATAGCACACACCTGCGTCGGGTCGGCGGTCGACAAGATCACCTTCTCCAAGAAGTGCACCTTCCGATTTTCCTCCAGGGGTGCCCCCAAGGCAAATTTGCTCGAGGCATCTGCCTCCACGTTTTCCTCCCTCGGGATCGCCTCGATGTCGAAGCTTTTAAAGCTCTCCTTCAAGACTTGCACCTCGCGAAGGTACTTCCTCATCATTGGGCTCTTCGCCTCGTATCGCCCTTGGACCTGGTTCACAATCAGGACCGCGTCACATTTCACTCTCAAGTGAACAACTCCCGTACCTTTGGCAATTTTCAGGCCCGTGATAAGATCCTCGTACTCAGCTTCGTTGTTCGTGGCCCTAAACGTTAAGGCCAAAGCATATCGAAGCGGAGCGGCTCACCTCCGCCTGGTGGTATCAGTACAAACCCTGCTCCCGATCCTTCTGGTTGCTCCGCTATTTCTGGTTGCTCTGCTATCGGGACCTCCATAGTTGCCCCCTCTACAGGACCCGCTTCTTCTAGATCGGGAGCTGTAGACTCTACTATAAAATCCGCCAACGCCTGGCCGTTAGCAGCCGTTCTCGGAGCAAAGTGAATGCGGAACTCACTAAGCTCGACTGCCCATTTCACTAATCTCCCCGACGCATCAGGTCGGTTCAAAAAATGCTTCAAAGGTTGATTCGTCAACAAACATCCGCCATTTTCCATTGCTCTTCTTCACCAGCACCGGGTTAGCAACCCAAGTCTGGAATCGGAGCTCCTTGATAAACCCAGCATCGAGCAACCTGCCCACCTCCTGCTGGATTGCAATCCTCTTGTCCGTGCCCATCAGACGCATTTTCTGTGTGATAGGCTTGATCACGGGATCAATCTTCAACTCATGCACTATCACGTCGGGGCTGATTCCTGGCACGTCACTCGGAGACCAGGCAAACAGCTCCTTGAACTCTTTCAGTAGATCGATCAATTTCTGGGCTGTCTCTTCAGTCAGGGCAGACCCGATTTTTACCTTCCTCTGGGGTCCGTGGATCTTGACTTCTTTCAGATCTTCTACGGGGGCGGGACGCCCAAATTCCTCTTTGGGGTCTGTGTCTGTCTGAAGGACAGTCATAGCCTCTCGTCTCCTCCTTCGGGTGGCGTTAACATAGCATTTTCGAGAAGCCACCTAGTCGCCCTTAACCTCTCCGACTCCATGGTCAGTCGGGAACTTCATCTTCTGGTGCACTTGTCGAGGCAACCGCCATCAGAGGATTAATGGTGGTTCTCCCGATAATCGCGTCGTAGGTCCCGCGGAATCAACCGCGACAAACTCCACGTTCCTCCTTTCTGATTTCCACCCGCTACCAAACTCCACTGGTAAGGTGATTAATCCTAGCGGATAGGAGGTTGAGCCAGAGAACCCGACCATCGGGAAGTTCACCTCCTTTAAATCTTTCTTCGTTTTCCCTATGGCCTCCAGCGCGTCCATGAACAGGATGTCGGAAGAGCTCCCTCCGTCTATTAGAATTCTCTTCATTTCGAACCCGTCTACATCCAAGGTTATCACCAAGGCATCGTCATGCGGAGTCTCCACGCCTATGAGGTCCTCCGATGAGAAGGAGATCACCATCTCTTCCTTCAGGGTCCAAGATCGGGACCTCTTGCCCAGCACCACCGCTGTAGGGATCCTAGAGGCGTAAACCTCTCGAGCGGATGAGGTATCTCCTCCAGCGGCAAATTCTCCATGAATCACGTTGATGACTCGTCTTTCTTTGCGAACACTAGATGACTCTGGATCAGTTCTCTTCTTCTTCGGGGACCGATCGCGGGATCGGGAACGGGACCGCGATCGAGACCGAGAGCGGGACCTGCAGCGTTTGTCCCCGACGAACTCCTTGAGCTTTCCCTTCTGGATTAGCTTTTCAATCTCCTTTTTCAGCTCCCGACAGTGATTGGTGTCGTGGCCATTTGCGCGGTGAAATCGACAATAGCGATCTGTGCGGGACCCCAGGAATTCTCCATCTTTCTTCGGGGGGTATCTGGAGATACCTTGTCGTTCCATGACTGTCAGCACTTCCGCCAATGGAGCAGTTGAGAGGAATGTCGAGATCTTCCCTCTTATCCTTCCTTGGAGGACGTCTATCATCCCCCGACCAGAGCGACCTCGGTCCCGACTATCTTCAAGTTTGCCTTTTGACTTACGATCGTCGAAAGGCTTGCTCGACTGCTTCCCTTTGTTCGATTTTGGGGGCTCCAGTTCTCCTGCGGCTATCTTTGACTCCTGGACATCGATCTGCCGCTTCACTCTCTTCTGTAATGCTTCCATATTCCACACAGGTTTCTCAGCCACGCTGTGCATCAGGTCGGAACCATAGGGGGCCGTCAGGTTTCGAATGAAGGTACGAATTGTTTCGCCCTCCGAGATCTCCTCGTCTATCTCCGCCACACTGGCCGTGTACCGCTGGTAGTAATGTGCCAGTGATTCGTCGAGCCTTTGTACCACCAGGGTGAGGGACCTCACACTCTTCAGCAGACGTCGGCGACCCTGGTATTGTCGAATGAAGCGGTCGTGCATGTCAGCCCAACAGGTGATGCAGCCTGGGGGTAGACTAAAGAACCAAGTCAGGGCCCTTTCTCCCAGTGTGTTCGGGAACAACGTACACACTATGTCTTCACTTGGGGCTCTTCCCAGACACGCCATAAGGTGCTTCTGGACGTGGCGAACTGGATCTCCTTCGCCATCATACTCCTTTATCGTGGGGATGCCTAGCCCAGGCGGGGCTAGGGTGTCAATGAGTCGGGGGACGAAGGGATGAGTGGATCGATCCCTCAGCTCCGACACCAGTGGCTTCTGTTCTCCCATACAGATGTTCACGATCTTTACCACCTGGTCGGGAGTGATGGGACCATTCAGGGGAATGGTCCTGTGCTGTACTGGTCCTGGCCCATCAACCACGAACCTTTCCGGCTGACCAGCTGCCCTACCTCTGCCCTGGCCTCGGGGCGGGGATTCCTGTGCGTTCCGACCCTCTGTTGGCAGGGTCGCTTCCTCTAACGGGGGCATCTCCTCCTGCCTCCTCGCAGCCTCTCTTCGATCCAAGAGAGCCTCTACAGCCGCCAGAAACATGGGCATAGCCTCTGCCACGGCCCTCGTCAAATCTGCAGCTGGAGGAGCCTCCTGCCCCCTGTTGTCCTGGTGCTGAGGGGCAACTTCTTCGGGATGCGATCCGTTATGCCCCCCTGTATGGGAGAGCTCAGCCGGGGGATGGTTCTGGTTTTCCTCTTGTTCTGGTACTGAATTCAAATTCGTTGCAGCGGGGTGACGGAAACCACCGGATTGTCCCCTTCTGTTCTTGCCAGCCGTCATTGATCGAGTAGAAGGCATATCAGCTTTTTGTTAGTTTCCCACAGACGGCGCCAATGTTGGATCACGGTGGAACTCCGGCACGGCTCTTGACGGCAATCCTAGCTCCTTCGCTCCACGCAATCCTGCAAGAGGGGATAGACCGGGCGGTGACCCAGAATCCCTCTCCGATGCTTAAATGAGTCTCTCGTATGACTGGCAAGCAATAGATATCAAAAGTATTCAATTTCAACGTCACCTGATCTGAGGTGACCTCCTGCCCATTTATAGGCAAAGAGGTGTCTCAGGTACCTGGCGAACCGTTAGGGGTGGTTAGCCCGTATCCCGCTTATCTCGTACATGATCTCGCGTATCTTAGCCATGCCCCGCGTATCTCGGCCACGATCCGTGTATCTTAACCACGTTCCGTATATCTCGGCCACGCCCCGCATATCTTGGCTTTATCCTCTGGTAACGAGTCCCGACTCCCGTCGAGGACTCCAGAGTTATCTCGTTGTGTCACCGCTCGGGGCCCCTCGTCATCGTGACAGGGCCACTCATTCTCAGGGATTCATCATCGGGGCCTACTTAAAGGCTTCTCGTCGGGAGCTTTTAGCTCCACTGTCGGGACCGACTCTGTTGGGACCCTGCTTCGTCGGGACTCCCTTCATCGGGACCCTTCTCCTAGGTCATCGTGACCTTTACTCTGGGCCTGGTGGGCCTGTTTGCCGTTTCCTCGCCGTTAAAGGGCTTGACGGCTATAATCGGACCCATCATGTCTCAGGAAAAGTTTGTGTCTCAGGAAAAGTCAATGTCTCAGGAAACAGCTGTCTGGGCACAAGTCTTAGCGTCTGGGCACATCTTACTCCTATTTCTCTTACACACCTTAGTTGCGGGGCCCCTTCCTGCACTAAGGGCCAATACTAGCACGGAGAGGGGGGGTGGTGCTAGTGGAGCCCTCTCCGGTGCTTAAGTCACAATTGGGCTAAAGGGAGAAAAATAATTCTAGAGAGAGAAAATATTTCTAGAGAGAAGTCAGAGCTCAAAATGCCAAATTTGGGCAAATGAGAGAATGTGTCAAAATAGGTGGCCAAGGTCTCCTATTTATAGGCTACCTTGGGACCGGACCCGGTTTTGAAGCGGTTTGATGACGGTTCAAAGGAAAGCGGTAACCGTCATCAATATTGGCAATGCGCGAACTCGACTTCTCTACGCGTAACGGTAATCGGGGGTACGCGTAATACCCATAGAGCAATCCGGACCTCGTCGAATTTGGGCAATTCGGCGAGGTCCGGATTGCCGTGCAACCCGGACGTCCAGGTTGCAATGCAATCCGGACGCGTGTACCGCGCTTCCGGACCGTTTTGACCCTTAGGAGGCGTTTTCTAAACCGTAATGTGCTTTTTGACGTGTTTACGAGGCCCAAAATATAAATACGAACCCGAATTTGGACATATATCCATCAGTTGTGAACACTTGTACGGATGCCCTGGAGAAGTATTCCTATGTGGAAAACTGAGCAATTGGAGAATTATCAGTTGACCAAGGATACAGTGCGGTACATGTTTTATTTTAACGGGATTGATTTACGAAAGGGGATCAACGTTCTGCGGGCGCTACAATACTCCTAACATATGAGTAGCACGATGCCCGTCGTATCCGCCGGTCGCACGGCAAACCTTGTATGAACTATTCGGAGACGGAGACAAAGACTGAAGACTGAGGTGTTGATGCTATTGGATAACTATATATTAATAGACACCCTCCCATACCGGCGAGTGGGAGCTGTTAGCATATGGTGACGTGGCGCCGTAATTGGTAGCCCGTTAATAATGAAATTGCCTAAGTTAATTAGGAAATTGTCACATTAGGTTAATTGGGCCAAACCCAATCCCTAATTGACTTGGGAGGCCCAAAACTGGGCCTCCCCCTTAATATAGGACTTCTTCTCACGAAGAACTTGTACATGTTTCCGAACGGAGGATCAGAACTCCCTCAACGACGTTCATGGGCAGGAAAGCTAAAAGGTACGTGTACACTATTCCGCTGCATAGTTAGATTACTTGCATATACACGTTTAGCATTTCGTAGTATTACGTCCCCGTAATCCAACACAAGTAACATTAACTGTATAAAAATAATTTCCAATATTAAATATATATATATATATATATGTATATATATTTCAGCCAAAATAATTACATATTTATATTTATTGCCAAAATTCTATATTTAAGACTAAATCAATCAACAATATATATATATATATATGTAAAATTCGGCACATACATATAAATATATATTTTATTTATTGTCAATATCTTAAATAGGGAAACACATATATTAACAATATATTTTCTCAATCTTTTTGGTAACTAAAATCTATCAAAAATATTTTAAACTATGTAAATATTTAGATATATTGATAGTTATATATATTTATATTTATTAATGCGAATCTACCCTAATGTTCCCAATTATAGATATATTGTTACCTAGTATAAATTAAAATATGGTAAACAATATTATTTAAAAATTTCTTCAGAAAATTTTATCCATTGGTGCCTAAGAAATTAAAAAATTTACCTTGTAAATCACCTAGGGTTTCGGCCAAGAACACAAAAATTGGGAACAAGAGGTCAAATTTTAAGATCAAATTTTAATAAGATCTACAATCCAATGTTTGATTTTGATAAATATCACCCTTTTCTTGAAGTTCATGAACATCAAATTACCTAAGAACATCATGAAAATTTCGGATCATCATAAACCCTAAAATTCGAAATTTTAAAATCCTTTTAAAAATTTCGGTCCAAAATTATAAATTTTCAAGAACACCAATTTATCAAAATCATGAACTCCTAACACACACTATGATACCACTTTTAGATTACGGAGATTAATCACTACGGAAACTAAAGCATGGTACATGCTAGTAATCGAAATTACGCAGCGGAAGATTCGCACATACCTTTACAGTTATCCGTAGACCCAAGATCTTCGCAGGAGGGAGTTCACAACCCTCCGGTCGGCACCCGTAGGGGTTCTTGTTAAGGAAGCCCTATTACTTATATTCTCCACAACAAAGCCTCTGATCGATTCTTGGCAAGGGGCAGATCTCCGGAGTGTTTTCTCGAAGGCAAACTAGCACACCCTTGGTGAGGAGGCACCCGAAGTATCCTCATAGACTCAGAACTCATATCTAAGGTCAGGCTCAATGTTTGCTTCCCAGCGTACGAGCGTAGCGCCAAAGAAAAAGGCCAAGTGACCACGTCTTTGGAAACCGGTTGGGTTTGACTAAGGGTATGAGCGATGGGGATGGTCAAGTTCACCTGTAATTCACCGACTCTTGTACTCACTAGGTGGCCACCAACCGGATATTAGTTGAAGGTTGTGAATACTTGTACAGATGCCTTGGAGAAGTATTCCTATGTGGAAACTAGGCAATGGGAGAATTAACAGTTGACCTAGGATACAGCGCGATACTATTTGATGTTTTTTTTTAACATGTTGATTTGAGATAGGGAATCAACGTTCTGCGGGCTCTACAACACTCCTAATAGATGAGTAGCACGATGCCCGTCGTATCCGCCGGTCGCACGGCAAACCTCGTATGAACTATTCAGAAGCAGGGGCAAGATCAGAAGAGTGAAATGTTGATGCGATTTTGACAACAGTACATTAACAGGCACCCTCCCACTCCGGCGAATGGGAACTATTAGCATATGGTGATTGGGCGCCGAAAATGGAAGCCCATTAATATGTATATGTTACCTAAGAAATTGGGTAAGTGTCACATTAATTGGGCTTGACCCAAATCCCAATTGACATGAGAGGCCCAAAATTGTGCCTCCCTTATACACCAAGGCCGGCTGAAACTTTTGCATCGGCAAAGTGGACTTTTGTCCACTTTTACCCTCCTATAAATAGAGAGTGTTAGGGATTTTATTAGGGTAATTCACAATTCCTCCTTGGTGGTGATTTGAGAGAAAACCCTCATCCCTAATATATACTAGTTTCGGCCGAACCTCACCAACACTAAGGGTGTGCCAATTTGCTTTGAGCAAAACACTCCGGAGATCTATCCCTGCCAATAATCGATTAGAGGCTTTGCTGTGGAGACTATACCGTGTAGGGCTTCCTTAACAAGAACCTCGACGTGTTCCGTCCGGTGGATCGAGAACTCCCTCAGCAAGATCCTGGGACTACGAAAAAGGTTTAAGGTATGTGCACATCTTCCGCTGCGTAATAGTGATTACTAGCATGTACCTTGTTTATTTTTCCGTAGTATTTAGCCCCGTAATCCAACAAGTACTCCATTTTAAAATTATATTGTAATTATGAACATGTACGAAACTGATTAAAATTAAATTTTGAAAACAAAACGATTTCACCATGGGTAAAACCTAGTGATGCGTGCATAATGCACGCGTATTCCTCGAAAGATGGAACACGTCGATTCGAAGTACAAAATTCAATATAAAGTGTGTTCTTGATTTAATGCTTAAAGTAAATTTTCATTTGCACGAACACCCATTCAAGGGTTTTACTCATACAGAGTTCTCGTAGAGAATTTCAACGAGCATAAGGTGAAAACCTAATGCACGATCCACGCTGGATTAAAACCTTGGGGTATGAGTGAGAATGAAAAGGAACGTCTATTAAACGACGTCTCCCAATATACGCCTTTAACGACAAATGATTGGCAAAGCATTAAAACGATACACACTACATAAACAAGGTCAGTGCCATGATATCGCAAGTTCAACTTATAAACCTCATTTTCAAAGGAATTTTATAGTTAACTGCAAATCATGTGGTGAACCTAGTTAGCGTATAAATCAGTTACGCGACACCATGTGAGCTATTGGTAATGAGTGGGAAGTTACCAGAATTGCAAAATTTATGTTTTGCAAATAAAATGCATACGTAGTAACGATAGAATGCTGAAAATCATATCCATACATATGTACAATAGCTTGGAATTTTGGTAACGTGGTCGAACATGAGAGGTTACAATACTTGGGGCCGTATTTTCATAGCTTAAACATCAAAACAAACGAAGTCTTGATTGAACTAGAGAATGATGATAGTCAGGTCCCAGTCGCTTCGAGTGGGAGATTTTAGGCAGCAACACAAGTGAACGATATGGTAAATGAGGATTTGGACATTCTCATAATAAATCCAGTGGGAGGAGTCAATCTAACCACCCAGATCACTGTTGCTGCAAATGTGAATGAAGTCGGACCTGATGATCAAGTTACTGAACCGATGGATGAAAATCCAATTTAACCTCAACTACCTACTGTACCCAGTGGGATTGGTACGACCAACTTGGTTCCCGATCATCGTAACCGTGGAATTATTCTCGGAGGTGAAAGTCCGAGACCGAGAGGTCGTCCAAGAAAAGTTGTTGGTGAAAGTTCAAGTAGCGCTCTTGTTCCCAGTGGGAGTTTTGCACCGATAACGAGCATTATTCCAAGTGGGAGCGTAGTTCAAACTCAAGATGGGACTATCGAGCCTAGACGTATTCTAAGGCACCGAAATTCTCCTAAGAAGTATCCTATCGAAAGAGGTGAATTGTTCACCCTCACTTCGGTTGATGAACCGGTAACAGTTAAACAAGATATGGATGGACCTCAAGCAAAAGAATGGAGGAAAGCAATGGAAGATGAGATCGCCTCTATGACAGCTATTTCAGTATGGTCTTTAGTTGATTTTCCTGCTAACCGCAGAGAAATAGGTGCCAAGTGGGTTCTGAAATTGAAACTCAGTGCTGATGGAGTTGTCGAGCGATACAAAGCTCGACTCGTTGCGAAAGGATATACCCAACTACACGTGGTGGTCTTTGATGAGACATACTCACTGATGGATATATGTCCAATTCGGGTTCGTATTTATATTTCGGGCCTCGTAAACACGTCAATAGTCACATTACGGTTTAGAAAACGTCTCCTAAGGGTCAAAACGGTCCGGAAGCGCGGTACACGCGTCCGGACCGGACGTCCGGATTGCCTAAGAAATCCGGAGGTCCGGGTTGCACGGCAATCCGTACCTCGCCGAATTTCCCAAATATGACGAGGTCCAGATTGCTCTATGGGTATTACGCGTACCCCCCGATTACTGTTACACGTAGAGAAGTCGAGTTCGCGCATTGCCAATATTGATGACGGTTACCGCTTTCCTTTGAACCGTCATCAAACCGCTTCAAAACCGGGTCCGGTCCCAAGGTAGCCTATAAATAGGAGACCTTGGCCACCCATTTTCACACATCCTCTCATTTGCCCAACTTTGACATTTTGAGCTCTGACTTCTCTCTAGAAATATTTTCTCTCTCTAGAGTTATTTTTCTCCCTTTAGCCCAATCGTGACTTAAGCATCGTAGAGGGCTCCACTAGCACCACCCCCCCCCCCTCTCCGTGCTAGTATTGGCCCCTTGTGCAGGAACGGGCCCCGCAGCTAAGCTGTGGAAGAGAAATAGGAGTACGATGTGCCCAGACTCTAAGTCTTGTGCACAGACAACCGTTTCCGCAGACACTGACTTATCCTGAGACACAGACTTTTCCTGAGACACAGCGTTAAACCGAACACTCGTCACCGACATTAGGCGAATACCTCTTCCAAGCGAAGAGTGTCAGCCCAAAAACCCGAACAACCCAATCAGGCAAACGCGTCCATCCGACCCAGTTCAACCAGGACGCAACATTTGGCGCCGTCTCCGTGATTCGAACAAAAAGCTATCATACCGCAAAGACATGAAGAGTGATCGCAACCCTCCCGAAGAGGTTAACGCGAGAAGTGCAAGGAAAAGGCCTGGACATCCTAAGAAGTCTCCAGCAAGCAAAAGAGCAGGAGGTCAGAAGCCAGCTGGAAGCCAGCCGAGACCTTCCCACATACCGAGAGCTACTTCCGTGGCTTCATCCATGCCAACCGAGGATGTGCCCGACGCACAGCACAGCCTCCAAGAACCAAATGACGAGCATCGTTCACCCCCACCTCTTTTTGAGCCAGAGATGCATGATGATGATGAATTTCAGACAGAAAAGCCGCAAGGCGAACAATAAGGAACGGGAGCAAACCCGATGCCTTCGGTTACTCCAGCAATGATGGCTGCGCTGGAAGACTTACTCGCATTCCGCGTGTTGGATCAGGAATAAACCTGACATCGTAGCTTATAAAGTCGAGCACATTTTAAATATAAGTCGACGACCTTTCTTGTTCGTGCTGATAAAGTAGATATAAAATGTCGACAAGCACTATTCGAGGAAATCGACTACATCACGAAGATCAGTCGACATAAGTTCAACCGGAGAAACGAGGGATCTAAATCGAGGAGACGGGTCGAGGTCGACTACAAAAACTTAGGGAAAACTTCTGAGATAGGCGGCAACCTGCTTCCAACCATCTCCGAGAAGAAACCTTCCCTCTTAAGTAAAGACAGGTGGCAACCTGCTTGTCACCTGCTTAAAAGGAAAACCTTCCTCCGGAGTAAACATGAGGTGGTGACCTGCTTGTCACCTTCTTAAAAGGAAAACCTTCCTCCGAAGTAAACAAGAGGTGGCGACCTGCTTGTCACTAGCAGACTGACAATCGCTTCTATCAGCCAATCACAAAGGGCTGATTGCCGCCCCTAGGCAACCAATCAGAGGCCAGTAGCCGCCTCTACAAAGTCGGTAAACTTCTTCCTATAAATAGGGGGCTATCTCCTTCAATTAAAAACAATCTGCTCTGAATACTTATATATTACACTCTCAAATAAATTACTAACTTAAGCTTCGGTGTGGAATCAGGGGCCATCCCCACCCCTTTTTAGATGCTCGACCTTAAAAGTCTCCCGGAGGAAATCAAGTCCTCGAGAGAGCTACGTCTAAGGCGAAGCCTAGAAGTCCATTCCGTGAAGTTTGAGGCCACGTCATTTTGATCCCAACATTTGGCGCCGTCTGTGGGAACATATCAAAAAGTCATGGCTACCGAAAAGAGCAAGATTTCCAACTTTCCGATGGAAGAAAGGAGCAGTCTACCAGTGGATCCTACCACATCGAGGCCGATCCCCCAATACCCCAATCTGATGGTGTTGGCGGCGATGAAACCCTCAACCATTCCAAATCTCTGCCAATTTTGGAAGATGCGAGGACAACTCCCCAGGCTGTTCCTCCGGAGGTAATAGCTGCCTTTATTACTTTTTGGAATAAAACCCAAGCAGGGGCTGTTCCAGAGAAAAGAGAGCCAACCCGAGAAGCCTCACAAAAGGAAGAAGTAGCTTCCAGTGTGAAAATCCAGGAGGAGAATCCCCTGGCGAAAGAAACCCCTAAAGCCCCCGAGGCCCAAACGGTGAGCAAGGAACCTGTCCTGTTTACAATAGGGCAGGTCGAAGAACTGTTGGAGAAGAAGAGGTGAGGTGCGAACGATTTGCTCATCGTTCGTGATCATACTTCTCACCCCTTCACCAAAAGGCTTTTCAATACTCGAGTTCCCCCGCAAGTCTTTGCGAGGAGCATCGACAATTATACCGGAGAAGGCGACCCAGTTCGCCACATCAACGCCCACAACTCCTCCCTCTTGGGAAGAGGGGCAACGCCAGATCATTATGCAGCACTCTTCCCAACCACGCTGAAGGAAGAGGTGTCTACATGGTTTTATGGTATCCCCGACAACTCTATAAACTCATGGGATGTGCTGAAAACCAAATTCATTGAAGGACACATAGGTCAGAGGCAGCGCCTCAAGAGCATGAACTTCCTCGACAAGATCGAGCAAGGCCCAGGTGAAACCTTGGCCAACTACTACAGAAGGTTTCACAAGATACTCAAACAGCTGAACGAGGACGCCACGGATGGCGAGCTGATCTGGACCTTCTGGAGGGGTCTTAGAGTGCAGAGCCAAGCTCTGAAGGACAGCGTGGTGATGAAGCCCGTGCAAAGGATTGACGCCCTCGCCATCAAAGTAAAGAAATTCATCAACCTAGAGAGGTCACATGAAGGGCTGCCCAAAGAATTCAAGAAACAACTGGTGCCCGCCAAGATCGAGGAGGGCTCCGCTTCCCGACCACCTAAGAGGGAAGAAAGATGTGGGCGAGACTTCTGACCAGGGAATCGACAAGGAATAAGGAGAGATTCTAATCCTTATCCCTCCAAATATACTCCTCTTACCCATAATGTATCGGTAATACTTCAGGAAATGGAGAAGCTCCGCCTTACTAACCTGCCACCGGCAAGAAGAAACATGTTGGGTCACCAGGTAAATACTTATTGTCGCTACCATCAGGTAAGGGGGCATAACACAAATGGGTGTACCCTCTTGAATCAACATATAGAGACCCTTATCCAGAGGGGCAAATTATTAAAATTTGTGGAAAAAACCCCAATATTCCGAAGAAGCGAAATCGTAGCCCAAGGGAGGAATCTCGATCTCCTCCTCGTGATCAACCCCCCCCCCCCCCCAAGAGGAACGATCAAATTTATCGCCCGGGGATTTGCCTCAGGAGGAGGAATAAATGCGGCTCCAGAAGTGTATGCTACCCAAATATCTACAGCGGCGGTAATGGGAAAAAGGCCTAGAGAGCCTGATCTTGAAACTATCAGTTTTACAATGGACGATTTGGCGGAAGAGAATCAACCTCATGAAGACGCCTTGGTGGTTACTCTTCTGATCGCCACGTATAGAGTCAAAAGAGTGCTCATTGATAGTGGAAGTTCAACGTATATTCTCTTTTATTCAGCCTTTAGCCAGTTAGGCTTTACTAAAAAGGACTTGAAGAAGGTCGATTTCCCTTTGATAGGTTTTGCAGGAGAAACTACATATCCCTTGGAAGCCATTCGACTAACTGTCATCATAGGAGAAGTTTAAACGATGCAAATATATATACTCTTTGTAGTGGTTGATGCTGCATCATCATACAATGCTATCATCGGACGGACGACTCTCAATCCTTATCGAATCATACCGTCCACGGCACACCAAGTAATGAGGTTCTCAACACCACAAGGAATTGGTGAGGTCCGGGGGGACCAAAACATGGCTCGACATTGTTATCAAGCCGCGACACGCCAAGCATAGAAGTCATAATCAAATTCTATGATAGATATTTGTTATAACTAATGTCGAGTTTTCCTTTTTTGATGTAATATTCAGGAATTGATGAATAAAAAAGATCCTTCGATCTACTTTCTTCATAAAGAAATCATCATTCCAATGTCACCACCCTCAAACTCGCTACAAATCGGTCGTCGACCATTATGTGCCCAAAATGGCGACCAAAGCCTAGGTACGGCGACGATTCGATCGAAGTCTACAAATCGGTTGTCGACCATTATGTGCCCAAAATGGCGACTAAAGCCTAGGTACGGCGACAATTTGATGGAAGGTCTACAAATCGGTCGTCGATCATTATTGTTAGGTTATAAAGTCTAGGTCAACGGGTCGTCAATCTAGAATTTATCTCCCACTAATGAAATGTCGGGTTCAGTGTTCCTAGGACTAGTCATTCTGATACATGCCCTTCTGCTCCCTTGGGGTAGTCGTTCTGATATATGTCCTTCTCTTCTCTCCTTCTGACCTCCTTTCCTTCTCTCCTTCTGACCTCCTAAGGCTTGTACTTCTTACCCCTGGGGCTTGTCCTACTGCTCTATGCTCTTCTGCTTCCTTGGCTCTCTTCTCCTTGCCACCCTGCAAGAGGGGCAATACCAGGCACAAAAGGGGGGGGGGTGGTGCCTGATGAACCCTCTCCGATGCCTAAATCAGTACGGTTTTAGAGAGATAAAGCTAGAGAGATGTCAGAGCAAAATTGTGCAACTTGCCAAGATGATCAAATGAAATGTGGAGGTGGGGTATTTATAGGCAACGGTGTCATTAAGGTGGCTTAATGACATCGTTAACCTTTAAACACAGTTAATTAACCTTTAAACGCATAATTAAGACCTTAGGATACGGAGAAGGTAGGCGGAATAAACCGAGTATGGGAGTCCAAAAATGGTGCCGGGGCCCTTGGGGGGAAGGGAAATCCGACCCCCAAGGGTAGGGGTTGGGTGAGGGCACCCAACCCCTCCTAGGGAGGATGGGGTTGGCCAACCCCATCCCCCCTAGGGGAGATCGGGTTGGCCGACCCGATCTCCCCTAGGAGAGGTCGGGTGTGACCACCCAACCTCACCTAGGTGAGTTTGACTCGGTCGGGCGAGCGCTTCGGCCTCGTCCGTGCCGTTGGTGTTTTCGCGAAGTGTTCGGGTTGAAGTTTCGATTTACAAACGTTAATAGGATGATAAAAATACAACGGTTCGGAAGTCAACGGGTTCAAATTGGGCGTATATCCATCACATGCCCCCGAGTCAACCAATGGCCTAACCCTTGATTGACTCTATTTTAGGATGGTATGACACGCGCAATTTGAAACCGGGGTTTCACCTTTCGTCTGAATACTTACTTACCCATGGATGCATGTCTCTGACTCTGCCCCCTGCATTATGGGATAGAGGAATTGTAAATGTCAGAGTAGCACGGATGTGTGCCTAAGCACGCGTCCGTCTGAGGTGGGAGTAATAAATCTATCTTTGCTACAGGCGTATATTCAAAAAATACATGCTTGCATAGGAATGCAATACGGATACATCTAAGTGATTCATGCTTCAATTTCATGTCGTGATTTGCCTAAGTGGAGAAAAATTTAATTTTGGCCCAAATTTTTTTTTTTAAGTATGGGATACTAGAAAATATGCCTATAGGATGTTAACTAGGAGTGAACATGGACATATCATGAACATGAGGATGTGTACTAGCATACATGCAAGTAGAAACATAAGGATGGGAATGAGTAGAGACATGTTGCGATTGTAGTCATGAATGTATGCATGAATATATGGCGGCCATGTGCATGGACGTCTAAATGTTTGAACACATGGGAGTGTGTACGTGGGCATGCATATGAGTGCAAGCATGAACATGTGTGTATGTATGGACGGGTTGTGAGTATAAGCATGAGTGATGACATTGATGTACCTGTAGATGTTAATCATGAATATGAGCATAAGTGCAAAGGTGAGAGCCTAGACCTCTCCTTTACTTGAGGGTGGAAACTCTGCCACTCAATGGGACATAACGTTCCGCCTCCCTCGTACTAGCGTGAGCATTGTCCATTAACCTCGACCTTCGGCATGTGTAACATTTTTCCTTCATTCGTTGGAGCGTGTGTATAGCTCTTGACCTTTACCCTGCAGTTTGTTCCCCATAAAAGTGAGGGTGAAAATGCTTACAAGCTTTCTTCTTACCGCCGCGAGCGAAGGGGTCTATTGACATGTGTTAAGGGTTGACCCTTCCTTCGGATGTGTTGGAGCGTTTCTCCATTTGGGGAAACTAAAAGTTCGCCTTCTTCCCTTGGTGTTAAGGTTGCCCCCGTAGTAGGCGTATCTCGCCCCTCCATGAGTAAGGGTCGATCTTTGTGTTGGTTGCTCGTATAGATAACTCACTTTTGGAAGCTCTCTTCTTCAGACAGGGAGACCTTGAAGATCGTTTTCCAAGGTAGTCAGACCAAATCTGACTGTCCTGTGTCTTGGGTGTCCGCGGTGGACTCGTATGAGGCGGGGACTCGTATGACCCCTTGTAGGTTGACTTCATGGAGAAAAATATAAGGTGTAGGCAGAGCGTTCCGAATGTACCGTTGAATCGGATGAGAGGGAAGAACCCTCTAGTTCTGCTTATCAGGCCCAGAAATTTTCTAAGTCAGGGAAGGCTGCTAATGCTTCCAGTATGTTCTCATTCCATTCTCTTTTCTTTGTGATATAATTATGATTGTTCTCATGTTGCTTCCTTCTTGTTGTTAGAACGTTCGCCCCTGGTTACCGAATGGGTTCTTGCGGTGGGCGAGAGTTCAAGTCAATCTAAATCCGAGGCGTGGGAACCTGACTCTGAGGTCGGGCCCTCGGCTGCCAAGGAGAAGGAAACCGCGAGGGGCTCTCCTTCAAGTGCCCCCTTGCTGACTCCCTCTCATGATGAGGAGGTAGTGGTTGAAGAGGCGCCTTCTTTGCTTGACAAAGGGAAACAACCTGTGGCTTGTGATGGGGTGATCATAGGTCTTGATGTCTCCTCTCTATCCTCTGCCCCCCAGCCGAGGGGCCGAGTCTCAGGTTTATTTCATCTTCATGTAGATTTGACGACTTTTGAAGGTGTCTTTGGCTTTCCTATGGGTTATGTTATTAACCCTTGCGTTGAAGATTTTTCTTTTGGTGATGGGTGTGATCATCGCCTTTCATTGAGGTTCCTTTCTCTTGCCATGGCTCTGATTAAGATAGCGAATTCTTACTTGGGAGTTCGGTGGAGACTGTTCTTGAGTTAGCCTCTACTAGTATCGTAGTTGTGATCGTTGTGGGGATCGTTTTGTTATATGCCCTCAATAGTGCTTGTGGTGATTCTTTGCTTCATGGTTGATTTCATGAGATATGGAGGTTGTCTTCATAATGAGGACGTCTCCTACCTAGTATCCCCCAGTGGGTTGAAATATAAGTGCCCACCTTTGATGAGCGTATGAAGAGTGTTGTTTCTCCCTTTTTCTTGAACCTCCTCCTAAGGCTAGGCGTAGCCTTTTGATGTTCGTGGTCGGGATGGTGTCTTTACAATGCATGTCTTTGACAGATGTTTTATGATGTGCTTCCATGATAATCACTTCGGGGTATGTGGACGTGATAGCCACTTCGTGATGTGTCGGAGTGATAGCCCTTCTGTAGTGTGTGGACATGATAGCCAGTTCAAGGTATGTGGACATGATAGCCATTTCAAGGTATGTGGACATGATAGCCACTTCAAGATATGTGGACATGATAGCCACTTCAGTGTATGTGAACATGATAGCCACATCACGATGTATGGAGTTGTGCTTTAGTATTCCTTTCTCATTGGAGAGCCTTCATTGCTATAGTTGCCTTTTGTTTAGGCTATGTTTGTTGGCTTAGGTCCCGATGTCTCGTCTTGTCGGATGTTGTATCCTTTATGCTCTTTAGATGTCTCCTTCATTAGTTGTGCTTGACGATGTTCAAGTCTGATACGAGCATAGGTCACGCGAGAGCGACATGCAAGACAATAACGTTTGTCGGAGGTTGATTTGTGCGACTTGTAAGGCAATTCTCTTTTTGATGGGTCGAGTTTATTTTGAGAGCCTTGAACTTTGGATTTCATGTCTTTGCTATCCTCCTTGGTGGTGTTGGGTTCCTTTGAGATACTTCTCTGACTTGTGCTATGGATGGTAGGATAACTCGCTACTTTTCCTGATAACCTCTTGTGCTTCTGTGTATGATCCTTTGGTCATGGACTTCTCCTTTGTATATGTTTTCCTTTCCTTATCTTTCTTCTGTGCTTTTCTTCACATCATACCTGCTATCTCATCAAGAAAAAACATTATGTGTTCTTTATACAACTTTACTTTGCAATTATTTTCTCATGGAATCCTTCTCAGTATGGTGCGATGATCTCTTTTGATACCCTCTAAATGGTATACATGGTACTGTTAGACCAAAGATACGCTCTTGGTGGGCGTCGAATCTGATCACGAGACAGGCTCTCGGAGGGCACTTAACGTTTCACAGGATAGGCTCCCGGATGGCACAGGTTAGACCAAAGATACGCTCCTGGTTGGCGTCGAAAACTGTTCACGAGACAGGCTCTCGGAGGGCACTTAACATTTCACAGGATAGGCTCCCGGAGGGCTTTGGTTAGACCAAAGATACGCTCCTGGTTGGCGTCGAAAACTGTTCACGAGACAGGCTCTCGGAGGGCACTTAACGTTTCACAGGATAGGCTCCCGGAGGGCTCAGGTTAGACCAAAGATACGCTCCTGGTTGGCGTCGAAAACTGTTCACGAGACAGGCTCTCGGAGGGCACTTAACGTTTCACAGGATAGGCTTCCGGAGGGCTCAGGTTAGACCAAAGATACGCTCCTGGTTGGCGTCGAAAACTGTTCACGAGACAGGCTCTTGGAGGGCACTTAACGTTTCACAGGATAGGCTCCCGGAGGGCTCAGGTTAGACCAAAGATACGCTCCTGGTTGGCGTCGAAAACTGTTCACGAGACAGGCTCTCGGAGGGCACTTAACGTTTCACAGGATAGGCTCCTGGAGGGCTCAGGTTAGACCAAAGATACGCTCCTGGTTGGCGTCGAAGCTGGTAGTTTGAAATCTACCTCAAGATACGCTCTTGGGGGTGTCGAATCTGGTAGTGTTTTTTCTACCTCAAGATACGCTCTTGGGGGCGTCGAATCTGGTAGGTTGCAAATCTACCTCAAGATACGCTCCTGGGGTCATCGAAGTTCGTAGTTTTTGGAAACCACTCTCAAGATACGCTCTTGGTGCGTCGAAGGTCGTAGTATAGAAACTACTCTCAAGATACGCTCTTGGGGGCGTCGAATGTCGTAGTATGAACACTACTCTCAAGATACGCTCTTGGGGGCGTCGAATGTCGTAGTATGAACACTACTCTCAAGATACGCTCTTGGGGGCGTCGAAATTCGTAGTTTTTGGAAACCACTCTCAAGATACGCTCTTGGTGCGTCGAAGGGCGTAGTATAAAAACTACTCTCAAGATACGCTCTTGGGGGCGTCGAATCTGTTTGCGGGATAGGCTCCCGGAGGGCACAGGGATCGTAGTTTTAGAACTACTCTCAGGATACGCTCTTGGGGGCGTCGAAGGTCGTTGTATGAAAACTACTCTCAAGATACGCTCTTGGGGGCGTCGAATCTGTTCGCGGGATAGGCTCTCGGAGGGCACAGGGATCGTAGTTTTAGAACCACTCTCAAGATACGTTCTTGGGGGCGTCGAATGTGTTCGCGGGATTGGCTCCCGGAGGGCTCATAATGTTACCTTATCTTGTGTCCTTTCTCATGTAGGGTGCGTCTTTGGTATGCTTTTCGAGTCTTTACTTGACTTTTCCTTCTATGATATTGCATGCTACCACGCTTTTCCTTTAATGTGGGAGTTCACCTCTCGAGGGCGATGTTTGTGTGTTTCCAACTTAGGACGAGTTCGTATAGGGAGTTGATGATGTTTTCCTCTTATGTGACCTCTTCTAGGAAAAGTGGTATTGCATGTTCTTGTGATCTTCTGCTTCTAATCTCTTCTTTTACACTTAGGTGGACTACCAAGCACTTATTCGTTTGGTGCCCCCCAAGTTGCTTGGTGGTCACACCGCCTTTCATATTTGGCCGTTGAAGGCCCCTCGTTCATTTTCTTGGTTGGGTACCCCTTATGCTCGGGGCTCCCTTGTCTGCTTGTTTGAATGCGATGAGTGTCCCTTGTAGGATTTACTCTTTCTCATGCTTGCTTGTTTCAGTCATAGGCATGGTTTGGATGATGCCTTTGTCGGATGTGTCTTTGGAGGTTGGGTGGAAGAGCTTTTGCTTTGGGTGGGTGGGGGTGGATTTCATTCTCTTGATAACTAGGATGTGGCAATGTTTGTATCCTAGGGGTGCTTGTAAATTCTTTTCCCCCCCTTCCTTGTGTTTTAGGTTGAAAAGCTCTCTCATAGAATGGCGTCTTGAGTTGTTAATCTCGTAGGTGTGTTTCAGACTAGTCAATCTGATCCATGCTCTTTGCTCGTGCATGGGGGGGTCTGACCGGGCTGTGATAATCTTGGAGTGTTGTGGCACTTAGTGTGCGTTGCCTTTTCCTTTACATTGGAGTATTCTTCAATGCCTTTAGGGATTGTCACATTGGTCATGCTCCTCCCACCTTGAATCTTGATTATAGACTTCCTTTGAATTAGGACTTGAACCTAAAAAGGATGTTTTCCTTTAGGTTTGCAAGTGATGCTCCATGATTTTCCATGGGTTTGCCCCCGTATTGGCTATTCCTTGTTGGATGGCTTCATTAGAGACTGCATTTGTATTGCGTACGTATACGTGTTTGAGGTGTGTTGAACTGACAAGTCCCTCCTTTTTCATTTTGTCATACCCTTCATTCACCATGTATTCGGCGTATGGCCTTAAAGGCGGGATATTGTTCTAGTGTCCCTTTTATCGGGGTTCTCTTCTTGATGGGATGCCAGGGTCAAATGTCTTATCATTTGCAGACAAGGTGGTTGATCGGGATGTGCGTCTAGTGTGAGGGTCGATCTTGAAACCTTACTCCCCAAGCTTTAGAGCTCTTCTTTGGTTGATCTTGTAGAACTATTATCCTGCCCTAAGGCTCTTGGTAGGAGATGTATCTCCTTTTTCATACTCTAGTTGTTGCACTATCTCTTTTGCTAATCTTGCATCTTTAGAGTTTCTCTCTTGGTGCATGACTTCAATGACCGGATTTTCTACCGATGTTTGTTTTGTTAGGACTTGTATCCTTGGCTGCCTTTCTTTCTTGTGCGATGGGAGGGAGTGTTTATGAACACTCAAATGTGTCGTACTTGGTAGAGGTATGCGCCTAATCTTTATGGCGCTGTCTTGAGTCTTCGTGTACCTATCTTTGATGAACATGTTATTCATTGCATATATGATACGGAGTCCAAGGATCTCCGGGTTAGGATCATATTTTGGGAACAGAGACATGGTCATCTATTAGATGACCTCTTTATCTACGGAGTTTATTTTTGCAAGGATAAATGCAAGGATACTTGTAAGGATATGTGTTCCATCCTTTTTTCCTGGTTCATTTGCAGTGTCGTGTCCCTAATGGGTGTGTTGATGTTCTGACCACCTTTACTAGTAGAGGGTCCCTTGGTATTAGGTATGCCTGACTCTTCTCTAGTATCATCAATGGTTGGTCATGGGAGATGTCTGGCGGACTCCCTTCATGCACTATGGTTCTCTTCATGTCAAAGTTGGTGATTCCCTCTCTTACGACTAATATATCATTGTGTGGAAATACTATGTTTTCCATATCCCTTTTTAAAAGCTTGATGATGGTGTCACCATTCTTCCTTTGCTAGGTTTGGTGTCCTTGAGCATTTTTGATGGAAGTGTATTCCATTACCTGGGATGAGCTTACTAGGTGAAGTCATAAAGATCCGCTGGAGGTGTTTGTCTCTGATGGTGGGTGTTGCCCATGTGATGTGGTTTCCTCTATTTTTGGAGGGATGTGTTCGCGGCTACCCCCTCTTGTGCTAATGGGCGTTTGTGGGGAGGGCATGTTGTGACTGGTGCCCCCCTTGCATACCAATGCCAGATGGGATCCTTTGACGGGCTTGGCCCTAGGATGCTTAGTGGAATTTTGTAGTAGGGGTAATCCTTTGTGACCTTCATGGTAGTTCCTCTATAGGATGTTGGGAGTGCTCAACTTATTTTTGTAAGTGAGCCTTCCATCATGTGATCTTTCCTAGAAACTTGACCTTATAGGTGTTCTTTGGGATTGAGGAATCTGTTGCTTGTGCATCTCTTGATTGGCGACGGTCTTTTACTGATTCTTCTAGTGGTCCACCTGTGTATATATATATCACGGAGCCCGAAGGCGTCCGGTATGGTCATTCTTGGAAAACATGTTGATATCAAGTATCAAAATCTACCCCTTTTAGGGAGTTGACTTGTTATGCAGTTAAATTAAATAAGAGGATATGGGGAGGATATGGGTGTGGGGTGTTGATATCCCCTGCTTCCTTGGTAATGTAACTGTTTTCCTCCGTTAGTCTGTGTGTATTCCTTCCACTTGAGGAATATAAGGTCGCATCCTTGCAAGGCAGACTAGGTGGAGGTGTATCCTTCATGTATGCTATGTGCGATCTTACTCTACTACGTCTCTCCATGAGACTTCCCATTGTAGTAGCTATCTGCTAACGTAGTGTGGTACTCTATGAGTCCCCTGTTCAAATCCTTGTCTTTTCAACTCCTTCCCTGTCCTAGGGGGATGTGTGCCAAGGGTTGTCATGCACAAGGGGTTTGGATCTGTCGTGCTGTATCATGGGTAGGTGATTGCCTTGTTGTGTTGTTGGGACTATGTTCCTCCCTTTTAGCTTTCCTTGATATGTCCCTTAGTCATGTCTGTAGTGATACGGACTGTATGTGTACATTGCCAGGGTGGATGTTGGAACTCCTATATCCTTGTTGGTCTGGCATGTATGTCCTCCCTTAGTGCGGTGTATGTCCCTGTTGGGGTACTTGGTTGAATCCATGCCTCCTTGGAGGTCTTGCCTGTCTATCTGCCCCCAGAGGTGTGTACGCCCTGGCATCCTGCTGTGTCTGTTGCTGCCTTGGAGGCACAGACTGCTGCCTTCCCTCTGGGGGTGGCCTTTGGTTGTCTCTCCTTTGTTCTTCTCACTGCCCTGTTCGAGGGTGCAAGTGGTGTTCTTCTTCTGGGACTTGTTCTTCTTCATGCTGGTGTTGCCTTCTCTGCCTGTTCCTCAGGGTATCTCTATAGGCTAGCAGCTCATCCAATGCGTTCATCAACCTCGGAGTCACTGTCTGTGCTCCTTGCGAGTATGCGGGCCTTATGTTGGTTGTGTGGGCACGATTGTCGTTCCTTTGAGTCAGTATTCCATATGGACACCCTTGAGGTTGTGCCTCATAGTGGTATCCCTGTGGAGGTGCCGTGTATTGGGATGGCACTCCTTGTTGCCTCCCTGTCCCTGTGGCTTCCTAGTCAATGGAGTTGAAGCTGTGGAAGACTCATCCCCAGCTGGGCGTGAGGGTCCTCCCTCCTGGTTGTTGGGCTGGGGTGCCTGTGGGGTTACTTGAGGCTCTGGGTGTGCAGGCTGTTTCTCTGGGTTAGTCTGCCTTGCTGGAGGTATATGTTGTCTTTCTTGCCTATTGCCCCCAGGTGGGCGGTTATGCCTAGATGCTAAGCTATTCGTCATCGCTCTTGTGATTGCCAGGCTTTCTGTTCGAAGCCCACAGACGGCGCCAAGTGTTAGGTTATAAAGTCTAGGTCAACGGGTCGTCAATCTAGAATTTATCTCCCACTAATGAAATGTCGGGTTCAGTGTTCCTAGGACTAGTCATTCTGATACATGCCCTTCTGCTCCCTTGGGGTAGTCGTTCTGATATATGTCCTTCTCTTCTCTCCTTCTGACCTCCTTTCCTTCTCTCCTTCTGACCTCCTGAGGCTTGTACTTCTTACCCCTGGGGCTTGTCCTACTGCTCTATGCTCTTCTGCTTCCTTGGCTCTCTTCTCCTTGCCACCCTGCAAGAGGGGCAATACCAGGCACAAAAGGGGGGGGGGGGGTGGTGCCTGATGAACCCTCTCCGATGCCTAAGTCAGTACGGTTTTAGAGAGATAAAGCTAGAGAGATGTCAGAGCAAAATTGTGCAACTTGCCAAGATGATCAAATGAAATGTGGAGGTGGGGTATTTATAGGCAACGGTGTCATTAAGGTGGCTTAATGACATCGTTAACCTTTAAACACAGTTAATTAACCTTTAAACGCATAATTAAGACCTTAGGATACGGAGAAGGTAGGCGGAATAAACCGAGTATGGGAGTCCAAAAATGGTGCCGGGGCCCTTGGGGGGAAGGGAAATCCGACCCCCAAGGGTAGGGGTTGGGTGAGGGCACCCAACCCCTCCTAGGGAGGATGGGGTTGGCCAACCCCATCCCCCCCTAGGGGAGATCGGGTTGGCTGACCCAATCTCCCCTAGGGGAGGTCGGGTGTGACCACCCAACCTCACCTAGGTGTGTTTGACTCGGCCGGACGAGCGCTTCGGCCTCGTCCGTGCCGTTGGTGTTTTCGCGAAGTGTTCGGGTTGAAGTTTCGATTTACAAACGTTAATAGGATGATAAAAATACAACGGTTCGGAAGTCAACGGGTTCAAATTGGGCGTATATCCATCAATTATGTGCCCAAAATGGCGACCAAAGCCTAGGGCGGCGACGATTCGATCGAAGTCTACAAATCGGTTGTAGACCATTATGTGCCCAAAATGGCGACTAAAGCCTAGGTACGGCGACAATTCGATGGAAGGTCTACAAATCGGTCGTCGACCATTATGTGCCCAAAATAGCGACCAAAGCCTAGGTTCGGCGACGATTCGATCAAAGTCTACAAATCGGTTGTCGACCATTAAGTGCCCAAAATGGCGACTAAAGCCTAGGTACGGCGACAATTCAATGGAAGGTCTACAAATCGGTTGTCAACCATTATGTGCCAAAAATGGAGACTAAAGCCTAGGTACGGCGACAATTCGATGGAATATCTACAAATCGGTCGTCGACCATTATGTGCCCAAAATGGCGACCAAAGCCTAGGTACGGCGACGATTCGATCGGAGTCTACAAATCGGTTGTCGACCATTATGTGCCCAAAATGGAGTCTAAAGCCTAGGTACGGCGACAATTCGATGGAAGGTCTACAAATCGATCGTCGACCATTATGTGCCCAAAATTGCGACCAAAGCCTAGGTACGGCGACGATTCGATCGAAGTCTACAAATCGGTTGTCGACCATTATGTGCCCAAAATGGCGACTTAAGCCTAGTTACGGCGACAATTCGATGGAAGGTCTACAAATCGATCGTCGACCATTATGTGCCCAAAATGGCGACCAAAGCCTAGGTACGGCGACGATTCGATCGAAGTCTACAACTCGGATGTCCTAACGCTCAAAATAGCGACAATAGCTGAGGCACAATAAGGACCCGATCAAAAAGACTCAAAAGAGGATCAACAAATCAGTCCTCAAGTTGTCAATCTAAAGTCGGCCACGATCAAGGAGATCAGTCATACACTAACTCCCCCGACTTCCGAAATTCGCCATCTACAAAGGAGATCAATCATAACATTGACTCCTCGACTTCTTATAGTCGGCGACGATCAAGGAGATCAGTCATACACTGACTCCCCCGACATCCGAAAGTCGCCATCTAAAAGGAGATCAATTATAACATTGACTCCTCGACTTATTACAGTCGGCGATGATCAAAGAGATCCGTCATGCATTGCCTCTTTCAATTTCCAAAAGGGCATCCATCGGGTAAAGATTGATTCGCGAAAAGATAGATGGCCAAGAATGACTGAATCAAGGAGAAAAAGGTACTCAACCTAACTCCTTTCCCTTTTATTTTCAATAAAGAAAAATGACTCATGTCTCGGGGGCAAGTGTTGGATCAGGAATAAACCTGACATCGCGACTTATAAAGTCGAGCACATTTTAAATATAAGTCGACGACCTTTCTTGTTCGTGCTGATAAATGATGGGTTCGACTACAGCCGTCAGGCCCTTTAACGGCGAGGAAACGGCAAACAGGCCCACCAGGCTCGAAGGGAAGGTCAAGATGACTTAGGAGAAGGGTCCCGACGAAGGGAGTCCCGACGAAGCAAGGTCCCGACAGAGTCGGTCCCGATGGTTGAGCTAGAAGCTCCCGATGAGAAGCCTTTAAGTAGGCCCCGATGATGAATCCCTGAGAATGATTGGCCCTGTCACGATGACGAGGGGCCCCGAGCGGTGACACAACGAGATAACTCTGGAGTCCCCGACGGGAGTCGGGACTCATTATCAGAGGATAAGGCCAAGATATGCGGGGCGTGGCCGAGATACGCGGAACGTGGTTAAGATACACGGAGCGTGGCCGAGATACGCGGGGCATGGCTAAGATACGCGAGATCACGTCCGAGATATGCGAGATACGGGCTAACCACCCCTAACGGTTCGCCAGGTACCTGAGGCATCTCTTTGCATATAAAAGGGCAGGAGATCACCTCAGAAAGACTTACGTTGAGTTGAATACACTATGAGATTATCTCTTGCCAGTCATACGAAATACTCATTTAAGCATCGGAGAGGGATTCTGGGTCACCGCCCGGTCTATCCCCTCTTGCAGGATTGCGTGGAGCAAAGGAGCTAGGATTGCCGCCAAAGTCCGTACCGGAGTTCCACCGTGATCCAACATTGGCGCCGTCTGTGGGAAACAAACAAAAAGCTGATATGCCTTCTACTCGATCGATGGCGGCTGGCAAGAACAAAAGGGGACAATCCGGTGGTTCCCGTCACCCCGCTGCAACAAACTTGAATTCAGTACCGGAACAAGAGGAAAACCAGAACCATCCCCCGGCTGAGCTCTCCCAGACAGGGGGGCACAACGGAGATCCCGAAGATATTGCTCCTCAGCACCAGGGCAATAGGGGGCAGGAGGCTCCCCCAGCTACAGATTTGACGAGGGCCGTAGCGGAAGCTATGCCCATGTTTCTGGCGGCTGTAGAGGCTCTCTTGGATCGAAGAGAGGCTGCAAGGAGGCAGGAGGAGATGCCCCCCTTGGAGGAAGCGAGCCCGCCAACAGAGGGTCGGAATGCACAGGAAGCCCCGCCACGAGGCCAGGACAGAGGTAGGGCAACCGGTCAGCCGGAAAGGTTCGTGGTTGATGGGCCAGGACCAGTACAGCACAGGGCCATTCCCCTGAATGGTCCCATCACTCCCGACCAGGTGGTAAAGATCATGAACATCTGTATGGGAGAGCAGAAGCCACTGGTGTCGGAGCTAAGGGACCGATCCACTCATCCCTTCGTTCCCCGACTAATTGACACCCTAGCCCCGCCTGGACTGGGCATCCCCACAATAAAGGAGTATGATGGCGAAGGAGATCCAGTTCGCCATGTCCAGAAGCACCTCATGGCATGTCTGGGAAGAGCCCCAAGTGAAGACATAGTGTGTACGTTGTTCCCGAACACACTGGGAGAAAGGGCCCTGACCTGGTTCTTTAGTCTACCCCCAGGCTGCATCACTTGCTGGGCAGACATGCACGACCGATTCATTCAGCAGTACCAGGGTTGGAGGCGTTTATTGAAGAGCGTGAGGTCCCTGACCCAGGTGGTACAGAGACCCGACGAATCGCTGGCTCACTATTACCAGCGGTACACAGCCAGTGTAGCGGAGATAGATGAGGAAATTTCAGAAGGCGAAACCATCCGTACCTTCATTCGGAACCTGACAGCCCCCTATGGCTCCGACTTGATGCACAGCGTGGCTGAGAAAGCTGTGTGGAATATGGAGGCATTACAGAAGAGGGTGAAACGACAGATCGATGTCCAGGAGTCGAAGATAGCCGCGGGAGAACTGGAGCCCCCAAAGTCGAACAAAGGGAAGCAGTCAAGTAAACCTTTCGACGATCGTAAGTCAAATGGTAAACCCGACAGTGGCAAGAATCGAGGTCGTCCGGATCGGAGGGACGATAGGCGTTCTTCAAGGAAAGATAAGCGAGAGGACCTTGACATTCCTCTCAACTGTTCCATGGCGGAGGTTCTGACAGTCATGGAACGACAAGGTATCTCCAGGTACCCCCCGAAGAAAGATGGAGAATTCTTGGGATCCCGCACGGATCGCTACTGTAGATTTCACCGCGCAAATGGTCACGAGACCAATCACTGTCGGGAACTGAAGAAGGAGATTGAAAAGCTAATCCAGAAGGGGAAGCTCAAGGAATTTGTCGGGGATAAGCGGTGTCGATCCCGCTCTCGGTCCCGATCGCGGTCCCGTTCCCGATCCCGCGATCGGTCCCCGAAAAAGAAGAGAACTGATCCAGAGTCATCCGGTGCTCGCAAGGAAAGACGAGTTATCAACGTGATTCATGGAGGATTTGCTGCTGGAGGTGATACCTCATCCGCCCGAGAGGTCTATGCCTCTAGGATCCCTACGGCGGTGGTACTGGGTAAGAGGTCTCGATCTTGGACCTTGAAAGAAGAGATGGTAATATCCTTCTCGTCGGAAGACCTCATAGGCGTGGAGACTCCGCACGACGATGCCTTGGTGGTAACCTTGGATGTAGACGGATTTGAAATGAAGAGAATTCTAATCGACGGAGGGAGCTCCTCCGACATTCTATTCATGGATGCGCTGGAGGCTATGGGGAAGACAAAGAAAGATCTGAAGGAGGCAAACTTCCCGATGGTCGGGTTCTCTGGCTCAACCTCCTACCCGCTAGGAGTAATCACCTTACCAGTGGAGTTTGGTAGTGGGTGGAAATCAGAAAGGAGGAACGTGGAGTTTGTCGTGGTTGATTCCGCGGGGACCTACAACGCGATTATCGGGAGAACCACCATTAATCCCCTGATGGCGGTTGCCTCGACTGTGCACCAGAAGATGAAGTTCCCGACCGACCACGGAGTCGAAGAGGTCAAGGGCGACCAGGTGGCTTCCCGAAAATGCTATGTTAATGCCACCCGGAGGAGGAGGCGAGAGGCCATGAGTGTCCTCCAGACAGACACAGATCCCAGAGAAGAGTTTGGGCGTCCCGCCCCCGTGGAAGATCTGAAAGAAGTCGAGATCGACGGACCCCAGAGGAAGGTGAAGATCGGGTCTGCTCTGACTGAGGAGACAGCCCAGAAATTGGTGGAATTGTTGAAGGAGTTCAAGGAGCTGTTTGCCTGGTCCCCCAGCGATATGCTAGGAATCAGCCCCGATGTAATCGTGCACGAGCTGAAGATAGACCCCGCGATCAAGCCTATCACACAGAAAAGGCGTCCGATGGGCACGGATAAGAAGATCGCGATCCAGCAGGAAGTGGGCTGGTTGCTCGACGTTGGGTTCATTAAGGAGCTCCGATTCCAGACTTGGGTGGCCAACCCAGTGCTGGTAAAGAAGACCAACGGGAAATGGCGAATGTGCGTGGACTTCCGCGACTTGAACAAGGCTTGCCCAAAGGACTGCTATCCACTCCCGAGAATCAACCAGCTGGTGGATGCCACATCGGGACATGAGCTGTTAAGTTTCATGGATGCGTATTCAGGCTACAACCAGATCAAAATGGCCAAGGAAGACGCCCCCCACACAGCGTTCTACGCAGACAGTGACATCTATCACTACGATGTCATGCCTTTCGGGTTGATCAATGCCGGGGCAACCTACCAACGGATGGTGAACAAGCTGTTTGGAGATATGCTGGGAGAAACCATGGAAGCTTACGTGGATGATATGCCGGTGAAGTCCCGACAAGCCGAGGATCACGTGCACAACCTTGCCATGGCGTTTGAGCGGATGAGGCTCCATCAAGTTCACTTGAACCCGTCGAAATGCGCCTTCGGAGTCCACTCAGGGAAGTTTTTGGGCTTCATGGTGAGCCAAAGAGGAATTGAAGTGAATCCTGAGAAGCTGAGGGCAATCGAGGAGATGCAGTCTCCGATAAACCATCGAGAGGTGCAAGTGCTGAATGGCCGACTAGCTGCAATGAATCGCTTCTTATCCAAAGCCAGCGACCGATCAATGCCGTTTTTTGAAGTCTTGAGGGCCAACAAAAAATTCGAATGGACCGCCAAATGTGAAGAGGCGTTCCAAGCGCTCAAGCAGCACCTTCGCACACTCCCGCCGCTGGCGAAACCGGTTCCAGGCGAGCCGCTCTTCCTTTATTTGGCTGTTTCTGAATTTTCCATTAGCTCTGTGTTAGTAAAGATTGTCGAGGGTAATCAAGTCCCCGTCTATTATGTAAGCAAGGCATTTTCCAAATCTGAATTGAACTATCCCGCCGTTGAGAAGTACCTCTTTGCGTTGATTATCACTGCTCGGAAGCTAAGGCCATATTTCCACGCACACGAGATCACTGTGCTAACGAACCAGCCTTTGAAGCATTTTTTGAACCGACAGGATGCGTCGGGGAGATTAGTGAAATGGGCAGTAGAGCTTAGCGAGTTTCGCATACACTTCGCTCCGAGAACAGCCATTAAGGGCCAGGCATTAGCGGACTTCATAGCAGAGTCTACAGCCCCCGATCTGGAAAAAGCGGGCCCTGTAGAGGGGGCAACCATGGAGGTCCCGATAGAAGAACAACCAGAGAGGGCAGAGCAATCAGAACAACCAAACAAAGAAAATTCCTGGGAGATGTACACGGATGGCTCCGCGAGTTCAGACGGATCAGGAGCGGGCTTCTTGTTGATACCACCGGGTGAAGGTGAACCGCTCCGATACGCCTTGGCTTTAACATTTAAGGCCACAAACAACGAAGCGGAGTATGAAGCTCTTATCACGGGTCTAAAAATTGCTAAAGGCACTGGAATCGATCACTTGAGAGTGAAGTGCGACGCGGCGTTAATCGTGAACCAGGTTCAAGGGCGATACGAAGCAAGGAGTCCGATAATGAAAAAGTATCTGCGAGAGGTACAAGCCCTGAAAGAGAGCTTTAAAAGCTTCGATATCGAGGCTATCCCGAGGGAGGAGAACGTAGAGGCAGACGCCTTGAGCAAATTTGCCCTGGGGGCACCCTTGGAAGAAAATCGGAAGGTGCACTTCCTGGAAAAGGTGATCTTATCAAACATCGACCCAACGCAGGTGTGCACCATTGAGACAAAATCGGAGGAAGAGCCCACTTGGATGACCCCGATAGTCACGTATCTGACTACGGGGGCAGTCCCCGAAGATAAGGTAGCAGCAGACAGGATATGTCGGATCGCGTCTAATTATGTGATGCTGGACAATCAGCTGTACAAGAAGGGCTGGTTCTCGACTCCGTACTTGAAGTGTGTGGCAGAACCCAACACCAGTCGAATCCTGAAGGAAATGCATGAGGGGGTCGCGGCTTGTCACGAAGGGGCCCGATCCATTATGAGGAAGGTGATGAACTTGGGCTACTATTGGCCCACGATGAACAAAAAAACAACGGCGTTAGTCCGATCATGCGACGCGTGCCAGAGGTACACCCCGAGTATCATGGCTCCGGCCGCCAACCTGACATCCATCAAGAGCGCTTGGCCCTTCGCGCAGTGGGGCATCGACTTGGTGGGACCTCTTCCACAAGCACAAGGACAATGTAAGTATTTACTTGTAGCTATCGATTATTTTTCGAAATGGATAGAGGCGAAGGCATTGGCCAGAACAACGGGGAACCAGATCGTCAAGTTCCTCCAAACCCACATCGTATCCAGATACGGGATTCCTAAGGTGGTGATCAGCGACAATGGCCCACCATTTAACGGCTCTCAGGTGAGGGAGTATCTGGAAGAACTGAACATTGAGCATCGGACCGCCTCTGTACGCCATGCTCAGACTAATGGCCAGGTGGAGTCAGCCAACAAAATCGTGATAGATGGCCTGAAGAAGAGGGTCTATGCCTTGAAGGGCAAGTGGCTGAACGAACTGGAAAATGTGCTTTGGGCTGTTAGAACGACACCCAAACGATCAACAGGGGAGACTCCGTTTGGCCTCGTTTATGGCACGGAAGCTGTCGCCCCTGTGGAGGTAGCTGTGGCGTCCCATCGGATGAGATATTACGAGCCCCTAACGAACGATGAAGTGAGACGTCTGGACTTGGACCTACTCGAAGAGAAAAGGCGGGAAGCCGATGAAGTCCAAGCTCGAATGCGCTTAGCGACAGCCAGATACTACAATCGGCGAGTGAAGTCCCGACAATTCTTTGTCGGGGAGCTGGTTTGGCGTCGCAACGAGTTCACCCTTTTGGATCGAATCAACAAGATGTCACCAAAATGGGAAGGACCTTATAAAGTCGTGGGGATGCCAGCTCCGAACGCATACAAGTTGGAAGACCTCGATGGCAGAACGTTAAAGCATTCTTTTAGTGGCGAACACTTGAAGAAACACCATGCTTGAAAAAAGTCGCCTTAAGTGGTGCCCGATGTAAAATCGCCTTAAGTGGTGTATGTTGTTTATCGTTTAATTCGATGTAAGCCAATCTTATGCCGTCAATAAACAAAGAGGTTGCTTCCAAATAAGAGTTGTCCTTAGATTTATGCTAAGTGTAAAAGTCGCCTTCAGTGGTGCACGAGAAAAGTCGCCTTCAGTGGTGCACGGTAAAAAGTCGCCTTCAGTGGTGCACGTAAAAAGTCACCTTCAGTGGTGCACGAGAAAAGTCGCCTTCAGTGGTGCACGAGGAAAGTCGCCTTAAGTGGTGCACGATTCTTAGATTTACTCTAAGTAATATAAAGTCGTCTTAAGTGATGCATGGAATTAAGTCGCCTTGAGTGGTGCACAATCTTTAGGTTTATCCTAAGTAGTAATTAAAGTCGTCTTAAGTGATGCACTCGATATTAAGTCGCCTTAAGTGGTGCAAGTTATTAAATCGTCGGGAGGGACGTACGAGAATGTCTTAAGTGTCGAAGTTTCGACTTAAGCGCGTATAAGTAAAGTCACTCGGAGAAGTGCAACAAAAGATTAGAACTAGAGAAGTTTGATATTGATAAGGGCTCAAGGGCCCGACGACGACACAAGAGAAGAAAATACAAGGACTCGAAAAGATAAAGATATTCAAGCTTGGTCCTTGTCGGCAGCATTGGCAGCAGCTGGGTCCGCGAAGTCGGTAGCAGAGGGATCCACAGGATTGGCTTCGGGAGGATTGACTATCGGGGCGTCCGCACTTGGAAGTTCAGAAGCGTCTTCGACAATTACGGGGGTACTCCCCCCATCACTCTCCTCGGAAAGAGCAAAATACTTCTTCGCAAAAGGAGCGAGAGAAGGAGACTTGTCGAAGTTGATAGCATCCCCGTACTCTAGGTGGAGCTCCTCAACCGCGTTGAAGAGAGTGTTCTCCACCTCTGCGCCAAAGAACTTCATGGCATCAGCTTGGAAGCCCTCCGACCTCCGATAGTCCTCCCGGCCCTTTGCCTCCGCTTCGGCCAGCTGCGCAGGAAATCCCGCGATTAGCTCCTCCAGAGCCTTCTTCTCAAGGACCAGCTTGTCCTCAGCAGCCTTCTTCTCCTGGGTCAGCCTGTCCACAATCGCCCCCCGCTCCTGCCGCTCTTGCCTCAAGATCCCCTCGAAGTCCGCGATCTGCTGCTGAAGGTCCCGAATCTTCTGATTGAGGGCAGCCTGCTCTTTGACAAGCTTCCCCCGCAAAGACTGGGAGGCCTTAAGATCCGCCTGAAGCTGCTCGCGGACCCCTCGGTCCCGCTCCCGGGACTCATCATAGGCAATGACGTACCCGATGAGGCGGTTGTAGTCCCCGAGCTCCTACAAATAAGAATGAAAAATGTTAATGAACAAACGACCCGATTTATCATCAAAAGAAAGAAGCGAAGTCTCACCTCTATGCGGCGCACAGCCATGTCCCTGATATCCCGCTGCATATGCGTCCGATTGAGGTAAATCGGATGCCGCATAGTAGGCAGGATCGAGCCTGCCAGCAGATGCAGGGCCAGCTCCCGATCCTGCTCCCCTTGTGTGAGCGGGACTCCTTGAAGCGTCTGGATAGGAGTCCAGGGGGCATTCCCTTGTGAAGAGTCAAAGGGCCTATAGAAGTTCCCATCGAGAGCAAGGGGAGAAAGAGGACAAGGAATGGAAGGACAGGCCTCCGTCTCGGCCCGAACAGGGGAGGGAGAGAAGTCATGGATGGGCGAGAGCTGCCGCTGCTGCGGAGAAGATGAAGGAGGCGGCCCCTGAGGGGTTGGTTTCTGATGGATATACGCCCAATTTGAACCCGTTGACTTCCGAATCGTTATATTTTTATCACCCCGTTAATGATTGTAAATCGAAACTTCAACCCGAACACTTCACGAGAACACCAACGGCTCAAGTGAGGCCGAAGCGCTCGTCCGGCCGAGTCAAAATCACCTAGGTGAGGTTGGGTGGCCACACCCGACCTCCCCTAGGGGAGATCGGGTCAGCCAACCCGATCTCCCCTAGGGGAGATCGGGTGGACCAACCCGATCTCTCCTAGGAGAGATCGGGTTAGCCAACCCGATCTCCCCTAGGGGGGATGGGGTTGGCCAACCCCATCCTCCCTAGGAGGGGTTGGGTGCCCTCACCCAACCCCTACCCTTGGGGGTCGGATTTCCCTCCCCCCAAGGGCCCTGACACCACCCTTGGACTCCCACACTCGGTTTATTCCGCCTACCTTCTCCGTATCCTAGGGTCCTAATTATGCGTTTAAAGGTTAATTAACTGTGTTTAAAGGTTAACGATGTCATTAAGCCACCTTAATGACACCGTTGCCTATAAATACCCCACCTCCACTATTCATTTGATCATCTTGGCAAGTTGCATAATTTTGCTCTGACATCTCTCTAACTTTATCTCTCTAAAACCGTACTGACTTAGGCATCGGAGAGGGTTCATCAGGCACCACCCCCCCCCCCCACCCCTCTGTGCCTGGTATTGCCCCTCTTGCAGGGTGGCAAGGAGAAGAGAGCCAAGGAAGCAGAAGAGCATAGAGCAGAAGGACAAGCCCCAGGGGGTCAGAAGGAGAGGAGGAAAGGAGGTCAGAAGGAGAGAAGGAGAGGAGGTCAGAAGGAGAGAAGAGAAGGACATATATCAGAACGACTACCCCAAGGGAGTAGAAGGGCATGGATCAGAACGACTAGCCTTAGGAACACTGAACCCGACATTTCATTAGTGGGAGATAAATTCTAGATTGACGACCCGTTGACCTAGACTTTATAACCTAACACTTGGCGCCGTCCGTGGGCTTCGAACAGAAAGCCTGGCAATAACAAGAGCGATGACGAACAGCTTAGTATCTAGGCATCACCGCCCACCTGGGGGCAATAGGCGAGGGAGACAGCCTATACCTTCAGCAAGGCAGCTAACCCAGAGAAACAGCATGCACACCAGAGCCTCAGGTAGCCCCACAGGCACCCCAGCCTAACAAGCAGGGAGGAGGCTTCCACAGCTCCAACTCCATTGACTAGGAAGCCACAGGGACAGGGGGGCAACAAGGAGTGCCATCCCAATACACGACACCTCCACAGGGGTACTACTATGAGGCACAACCTCAAGGGTATCCATATGGAATACTAACTCAAAGGAACGACAATCGCGCCCACACAACCAACATAAGGCCCGCATACTCGCAAGGAGCACAGACAGTGACCCCGAGGTTGATGAACGCATTGGATGAGCTGCTAGCCCATATAGAGACTCTGAGGAACAGGCAGAGAAGGCAACACCAGCATGAAGAAGAATAAGTTCATGAGGAAGAACAAGACCCAGAAGAAGAACACCACTCGCACCCTCGAACAAGGCAGCGAGAAGAACAAATGAGAGATAACCAAGGGCCACTCCCAGAGGGAAGGCAGCAATCTGTGCCTCCAAGGCAGCAACAGACACAGCAGGATGCCAAGGCATACACCCCCCTGGGGGCAGATAGACAGGCAAGACCTCCAAGGAGGCAGGAGTTCAACCAAGTACCCCAACAAGGACATACACCGCACTAAGGGAAGACATACATGCAAGACCAACAAGGATATAGGAGTTCCAACATCCACCATGGCAATGTACACATACAGTCCGTATCACCACAGACATGCCTAAGGGACACACCAAGGAAAGCTCAAAGGGAGGGACATAGTCCCAACAACACAATAAGGCAACCACCTACCCATGATACAGCACGACAGATCCAAACCCCTTGTGCACGACAACCCTTGGCACACATCCCCCTAGGACAGGGGAGGAGTTGAAAAGACAAGGATTTGAACAGAGGACTCATAGAGTACCACACCACGTCAGCACATAGCTACTACAATGGGAAGTCTCATGGAGAGACATAGTAGAGTAAGATCGCACATAGCATACATGAAGGATACACCTCCACATAGTCCACCTTGCAAGGATGCGACCTTATATTCCTCAAGTGGAAGAAATACACACAGACTAACGGAGGAAAACAGTTACATTACCAAGGAAGCAGGGGATATCAACACCCCCACACCCATATCCTTCCCATATCCTCTTATTTAATTTAACTGCATAACATGTCAACTCCCTAAAAGGAGTATATTTTGATACTTGATATCAACATGTTTTCCAAGAAAGACCGTACCGGACGCCTTCGGGCTCCGTGATATATATATATATATACACAGGTGGACCACTAGAAGAGTCCATAAAACGCCGCCGCGATCCAAAAGATACACAAGGAACAGATCTCTCAATCTCAAAGGGCACCTATAAGGTCAAGACTCTGGGAAAGATCACCAAGAGGGATGGTTCACTTCCAAAAATACGTTGAGCACTCCCAACATCCTATAGAGGAACTACCATGAAGGTCACAAAGGATTACCCCTACTATAACCTTCCACAAATCATCCTAGGGCCAAGTCCATCAAAGGATCCCATCTGGCATTGGTATGCAAGGGGGGCACCAGTCGCAACATGCCCTTCCCACAAACGCCCATTGGCATGAGAGGGGGTAGCCGCGAACACATCCCTCCAAAAATGGAGGAAACCATATCACATGGACAACGCCCACCATCAGAACCAAACACCTTCAGCAGATCTTTATGATTTCACAAAATAGCCAAGAGAAACAACTACACTTAGTAAGCTCATCCTAGGTAATGGAATACACTTCCATCAAAAACTCTCAAGGACACCAAGCCTAGCAAAGGAAGAATGGTGACACCATCATCAAGCTTTTAAAAAGAGATACGGAGAACATAGTATTTCCACACAAGGATATATTAGTCATAAGAGAGGGAACCACCAACTTTGATATGAAGAGAACCATAGTGCATGAAGGGAGTCAGTCAGACATCTCCCATGACCAACCATTGATGATACTAGAGAAGAGTCAGGCATACCTAATACCAAAGGACCCCCTACTAGTAAAGGTGGTCAGAACATCAACACACCCATTAGGGACACGGCACTGCAAAGGAACCAGGAATAAGGATGGAACACATATCCTTACAAGTATCCTTGCATTTATTCTTGCAAAAATAAACTCCGTAGATAAAGAGGTTATCTAATAGATGACTATATCTCTGTTCTCAAAATATGATCCTAACCCGGAGATCCTTGGACTCCGTATTATATATGCAATGAATAACATGTTCATCAAAGATAGGTACACGAAGATTCAAGACAGCGCCATAAATATTAGGCGCATACCTCTACCAAGTACGACACATTGGAGTGTTCACAAACACTCCTTCGCCATCTCACAAGAAAGGAAGGCAACCAAGGATACAAGTCCTAATAGAATAAACATCGGCAAAAAATCCTGTCATTGAAGTCATGCACCAAGAGAGAAACTCTAAAGATGCAAGATTAGCAAAAGAGATAGTGCAACAACTAGAGTATGAAAAAGGAGATACATCTCCTATCAAGAGCCTTAGGGCAGGATAATAGTTCTACAAGACCAACCAAAGAAGAGCTCAAAAGCTTGGGGAGTAAGGTTTCAAGGACCCTCACACTAGACACACATCACGATCAACCACCTTGTCTGCAAATGATAAGACATTTGACTCTGGCATCCCATCAAGAGGAGAACCCCGATAAAAGGGGAACTAGAAAAACATCCCGCCTTTAAGGCCATACGCCGAATACATGATGAATGAAGGTTATGACAAAATAAAAAAGGAGGGACTTGTCAGCTCAACACACCTCAAACATGTATACGTACGCAATACAAATGCAGCCTCTAATGAAGTTATTCAACAAGGAATAGACAATACGGAGGCAAACCCATGGAAAATCATGGAGCATCACCTGCAAACCTAAAGGAAAACGCCCTTTTTAGATTCAAGTCCTAATTCAAAGGAAGTCTATAATCAACATTCAAGGTGGGAGGAGCATGACCAATGCGACACCCCCTAAAGGCATTGAAGAATACTCCAACGTGAAGAGAAAGGCAAACCACAATAAATGCCACAACACTCCAAGAAGATTATCACAGCCCGGTCAGACCCCCCCATGCACGAGCAAAGAGCATAGATTAGATTGACTAGTCTGAAACACACCTACAAGATTAACAACTCAAGACACCATTCTATGAGAGAGCTTTTCAACCTGAAACACAAAGAAGGGGGGGGAAAGAATTTACAAGCACCCCTAGGATACAAACACTGCCGCACCCCGGTTATCAAGAGAATGAAAATCACCACCACCCACCCAAAGCAAAAGCTCTCCACCCAACCTCTAAAGATACATCCGACAAAGGCATCATCCAGACCATGCCTATAACTGAAACAAGCAAGCATGAGAAAGAGTAAATACTACAAGGAACACTCATCGCATTCAACCAAGTAGACAAAGGAGCCCCGAGCATAAGGGGTACCCAACCAAGAAAATGAACGAGGGGCATTCAACGGCCAAATATGAAAGGCGGTATGACCACCAAGCAACTTGGGGGGCACCAAACGAATAAGTGCTTGGTAGTCCACCTTAGTTCAAAAGAAGAGATTAGAGGCAGAAGATCACAAGAACATGCAATACCACTTCTCCTAGAAGAGGTCACATAAGAGGAAAACATCCTCAACTCCCTATACGAACTCGTCCTAAGTTGGCAACACACAAACATCGCCCTCGAAAGGGGATCTCCCACATTGAAGAAAAAGCGTGGTAACAGGCAATATCATGGAAAGAAAACTCAAGTAAAGATCTAAAAGGCGTATCAAAAACGCACCCTACACAAGAAGGAACACAAGGTAAAGTAATATTCTGAGCCCTCCGGGAGCCAATCCCGCGAACACATTCGACGCCCCCAAGAGCGTATCTTGAGAGTAGTTCTAAAACTACGAACCCTGTGCCCTCCGGGAGCCTATCCCGCGAACAGATTCGACGCACCAAGAGCGTATCTTGAGAGTAGTTTTTATACTACGACCTTCGACGCCCCCAAGAGCGTATCTTGAGAGTAGTGTTCATACTACGACCTTCGACGCCCCCAAGAGCGTATCTTGAGAGTAGTTTATATACTACGACCTTCGACGCACCAAGAGCGTATCTTGAGAGTGGTTTCCAAAAACTACGATTTCGACGCCCCCAGGAGCGTATCTTGAGGTAGATTTGCAACCTACCAGATTCGACGCCCCCAAGAGCGTATCTTGAGGTAGAAAAAACACTACCAGATTCGACGCCCCCAAGAGCGTATCTTGAGGTAGATTTCAAACTACCAGTTTCGACGCCAACCAGGAGCGTATCTTTGGTCTAACTTGTGCCCTCCGGGAGCCTATCCTGTGAAACGTTAAGTGCCCTCCGAGAGCCTGTCTCGTGAACAGATTTCGACGCCCACCAGGAGCGTATCTTTGGTCTAACCTGTGCCCTCCGGGAGCCTATCCTGTGAAACGTTAAGTGCCCTCCGAGAGCCAGTCTCGTGAACAGATTTCGACGCCCACCAGGAGCGTATCTTTGGTCTAACCTGTGCCCTCCGGGAGCCTATCCTGTGAAACGTTAAGTGCCCTCCGAGAGCCAGTCTCGTGAACAGATTTCGACGCCCACCAGGAGCGTATCTTTGGTCTAACATGTGCCCTCCGGGAGCCTATCCTGTGAAACGTTAAGCGCCCTCCGAGAGCCTGTCTCGTGAACAGATTCGACGCCCACCAAGAGCGTATCTTTGGTCTAACAGTACCATATATAACATTTAAAGGGTATCAGAAGAGATCATCGCACCATACTGAGAAGGATTCCATGAAAAAGTAATTTCAAAGTAAAGTTGTATAAAGAACACATAATGTTTTTTCTTGATGAAATAGCAGGAATGATGTGAAGAAAAGCACAAAAGAAAGATAAGGAATGGAAAGCATATACAAAGGAGAAGTCCATGACCAAAGGATCATACACAGAAGCACAAGAGGTTATCATGAAAAGTAGCGAGTTATCCTACCATCCATAGCACAAGTCAAGAGAAGTATCTCAAAGGAACCCAACACCACCAAGGAGGATAGCAAAGACATGAAATCCAAAGTTCAAGGCTCTCAAAATAAACTCGACCCATCAAAAAGAGAATTGCCTTACAAGTCGCACAAATCAACCTCCGACAAACGTTATTGTCTTGCATGTCGCCTTCACGCGACCTATGCTCGTATCAGACTTGAACATCGTCAAGCACAACTCATGAAGGAGACATCTAAAGAGCATAAAGGATACGACATCCGACAAGACGAGACATCGGGACCTAACCCAACAAACATAGCCTAAACAAAAGGCAACTATAGCAAAGAAGGCTCTCCAATGAGAAAGGAATACTAAAGCACAACTCCATACATCGTGATGTGGCTATCATATCCACATACACTGAAGTGGCTATCATGTCCACATATCTTGAAGTGGCTATCACGTCCACATACCTTGAAGTGGCTATCATGTCCACATACCCTGAAGTGGCTATCATGTCCACACACTACAAAAGGGCTATCACTCCCACACATCATGAAGTGGCTATCATGTCCACATACCTCGAAGTGATTATAATGGCAGCACATCATAAAACATTTGTCAAAGACATGCATTTTAAAGACACCATCCCGACCACGAACATCAAAAGGCTACGCCTAGCCTTAGGAGGAGGTTCAAGAAAAAGGAAAAACAACACCCTTCGTACGCTCATCAAAGGTAGGCACTTATATTTCAACCCACTGGGTGATACCAGGAAGGAGACGTCCTTATTATGAAGACAACCTCCATATCTCACGAAATCAATCATGAAGCAAAGAATCACGACAAGCACTATTGAGGACATATAACAAAACGATCCCCACAACGATCACAACTACGATGCTAGTAGAGGCTAACTCAGAGTCATGGCAAGAGAAAGGAACCTCAACGAAAGGCGATGATCACACCCATCACCAAAAGAAAAATTTTCAACGCAGGGGTTAGTAACATAACCTATAGGAAAGCCAAAGACACCTTCGAAAGTCGTCAAATCTACATGAAGATGAAATGAACCTGAGTCTCGGTCCCTCGGCTGGGGGGCAGAGGATAAAGAAGAGACATCAAGACCTATGATCACCCCATCGCCAGCCACAGGTTGTTTCCCTTTGTCAAGCAAAGAGGGCGCCTCTTCAACCACTACCTCCTTATCATGAGAGGGAGTCAGCAAGGGGGCACTGGAAGGAGAGCCTCTCGCGGTTTCCTTCTCCTTGGCAGCCGAGGGCCCGACCTCAGAGTCAGGTTTTCGCGCCTTGGATTTAGATTGACTTGAACTCTCGCCCACCGCAAGAACCATTCGGTAACCAGGGAAGAACGCTCTAACAACAAGAAAGAAGCAACATAGGAACAATCATAAGTATATCACAAAGAAAAGAGAATGGAATGAGAGCATACTAGAAGCATTAGCAGCCTTCCCTGACTTAGAAAATTTTTGGGCCTGATAAGCAGAACTAGAGGGTTCTTCCCTCTCATCCGATTCAACGGTACATTCGGAACGCTCTGCCTACACCTTATATTTTTCTCCATGAAGTCAACCTACAAGGGGTCATACGAGTCCCCGCCTCATACGAGTCCACCGCGGACACCCAAGACACAGGACAGTCAGATTTGGTCTGACTACCTTGGAAAACGATCTTCAAGGTCTCCCTGTCTGAAGAAGAAAGCTTCCCAAAAGTGAGTCATCTATACGAGCAACCAACGCAAAGATCGACCCTTACTCATGGAGGGGCGAGATCTGCCTACTACGGGGGCAACCTTAACACCAAGGGAAGAGGGCGAACTTTTAGTTTCCCCAAATGGAGCAACGCTCCAACACATCCGAAGGAAGGGTCAACCCTTAACACATGTCAATAGACCCCTTCGCTCGCGGCGGTAAGAAGAAAGCTTGTAAGCATTTTCACCCTCACTTTTATGGGGAACAAACTGCAGAGCAAAGGTCAAGAGCTATACACACGCTCCAACGAATGAAGGAAAAATGTTACACATGCCAAAGGTCAAGAACTATACACACGCTCCAACGAATGAAGGAAAAATGTTACACATGCCGAAGGACGAGGTTATGGACAATGCCCGCGCTAGTACGAGGGAGGCGGAACGTTGTGTCCCATTGAGTGGCAGAGTTCTCACCCTCAGGTAAAGGAGAGGTCCATACTCTCACCTTTGCACTTATGCTCATATTCATGATTAACATCTACAGGTACATCAATGTCATCACTCATGCTTATACTCACAACCCGTCCATACATACACACATGTTCATGCTTGCACTCATATGCATGCCCACGTACACACTCCCATGTGTACAAACATTTAGACATCCATGCACATGGCCGCCATATATTTATGCATACATTCATGACTACAATCGCAGCATGTCTATACTCACTCCCATCCTTATGTTCCTACTTGCATGTATGCTAGTACACATCCTCATGTTCATGATATGTCCATGTTCACTCCTAGTTAACATCCTATAGGCATATTTTCTAGTATCCCAAAATTGAAATTTTTCTCCACTTAGGCAAATCACGGCATGAAATTGAAGCATAAGTCACTTAGTTGCATTCGTATTGCATCCCTACGCAAGCATGTATTTTTCGAAATATACGTCCGTAGCAAGGAAAGATTTATTATTCCCACTTCAGACGGACGCGTGCTTAGGCACGTGTCCGTACTGCTCTGACGTTTACACTTCCTCTATCTTATAAGACAGGGGGCAGAGTCAGAGGCACGCATCCATGAGTAAGTAAGCATTCAGATAAAAGGTAAAACCCCGGTTTCAAATTGCGCGTGTCATACCATCCTAAAATAGAGTCAATCAAGGGTTAGGCCATTGGTTAACTCGGGGGCATGTGATGGATATACGCCCAATTTGAACCCGTTGACTTCCGAATCGTTATATTTTTATCACCCCGTTAATGATTGTAAATCGAAACTTCAACCCGAACACTTCACGAGAACACCAACGGCTCAAGCGAGGCCGAAGCGCTCGTCCGGCCGAGTCAAACTCACCTAGGTGAGGTTGGGTGGCCACACCCGACCTCCCCTAGGGGAGATCGGGTCAGCCAACCCGATCTCCCCTAGGGGGGATGGGGTTGGGTGCCCTCACCCAACCCCTACCCTTGGGGGTCGGATTTCCCTCCCCCCAAGGGCCCCGGCACCACCCTTGGACTCCCACACTCGGTTTATTCCGCCTACCTTCTCCGTATCCTAAGGTCCTAATTATGCGTTTAAAGGTTAATTAACTGTGTTTAAAGGTTAACGATGTCATTAAGCCACCTTAATGACACCGTTGCCTATAAATACCCCACCTCCACTATTCATTTGATCATCTTGGCAAGTTGCATAATTTTGCTCTGACATCTCTCTAACTTTATCTCTCTAAAACCGTACTGACTTAGGCATCGGAGAGGGTTCATCAGGCACCACCCCCCCCCCCTCTGTGCCTGGTATTGCCCCTCTTGCAGGGTGGCAAGGAGAAGAGAGCCAAGGAAGCAGAAGAGCATAGAGCAGAAGGACAAGCCCCAGGGGGTCAGAAGGAGAGGAGGAAAGGAGGTCAGAAGGAGAGAAGGAGAGGAGGTCAGAAGGAGAGAAGAGAAGGACATATATCAGAACGACTACCCCAAGGGAGTAGAAGGGCATGGATCAGAACGACTAGCCTTAGGAACACTGAACCCGACATTTCATTAGTGGGAGATAAATTCTAGATTGACGACCCGTTGACCTAGACTTTATAACCTAACAGTTTCAAGGGGGATTGCCCCGCCTTCCGACGCTGTTGAGGGGGGTCAACCCCGTCAGTCTCCTCGGAGGAGTCCAAAGTTTCCACCTGACGAAACTGTTCGCCAGTTGGAGCCTTCTCCCCAGCTGAGGAAGGCACCCCCGCTAAAGGCGGTGCGTCTGCGGAAGCTGCAGCACCCGAGGAAGCTCCCGAGCGACCTACACCTGGAGGATGAGAAGCTTCAGAAAGGTAGTCAGGAAGTTCATCGGGATTCTTACACCAAATGATACGTCGGGAGACGTATTGATCCTTCCCACGATAATGATAGTAGCCTGCCTTCAAGACTTGGGGAGTTTCGCCTCGAAGGATTCTTTTGACATCAGTAATGCGGCCTTCCTTGGTCGAGGAAATCAAATCCGACGGGACCATCCTCTTGTACGATTTAATAGCAAGTCGAAGTTGTTTACCTTCTTCAGCGTTCTGGACATCGAAGAGCTGGTCCAGATCCACCCGCTTCCGCTTGGGCTGCTCCGCTGAAGGAGACCCCGACCTAGCAGCAGCCTTCTTGGCAGACTTCCTCTTCCACGAGGGGCGGACAGCATCAGTCTCCCCCTGCTTAAGGAACAGATCGGTCAGCACAGATACCTTCTTGGCTGCAAACAATAAACAAAGAAGAATTAGAAGTTTACCCAAGGAACCATATTGGAAGGGCCGTCGAAGAGCTGCCCCCCAGAAACAATATCGAGGAGTCGGATCCCGGCGTGCACCAGGTCCCGCTCCACGAGTGAGTTGGCGTTGAGAGGAGTGTAAGACTCCTCCCACCGATAGAGCTGGATAAGTTGGAGAGTCTCGAAATCCTCGTCAGCATAAGTGTGAAAAGCAGGCGGAGGGTCTGCTGCCACCTCCCAGCGAGGCCAGGGAATTGAGGAGTGACGGATAAAGAAGTAGCTCTTCTTCCAGCTACTGTTGTCGGACCCTGTATCGATCAAGAGTCCCCGACCCTTGACCACCTTCCAGGTGTCACTGGTCCAACCATACCGGGCAAGCTGCTGCTTACTCGACTTGGGCATCCGGGGGTAGAAGGCGCAAACCCCCGCCTCATTGCACTTCATCCCATAAAAGGTTCTGAAGAGTTGGAGGCTGTAGACCCACTTCTGGCGGAGATAGAGGACTTGAAAGGCGTTCCAGAGGCGAATGGCATGGGGAGAAAAGGTAGTGGGGTGTGTTCTGTAATGATGGCACAGCTCGACCAGATTACCGCAAAAGGGAAACCTGATCCCCGCTGATATTTGTCCCGTAGAGACAAATACCTCCCCTTTCTGGGGACGAGTAAACTCAGGTTTACTCGAGGGACGATGCCTAGGATACGGGAAACGAGGTTCCCAGGTGATGGTGATGCAACCCTCTCGGAGAGCTGCATCATAGGCAGTATTGGAAATCTCATTTGGAGCATAATCAAAATTAAAGGGTTTTCTCCCCTCAGAGCTGGAACCGCTGTCTGAAAAGCAACCAGGGCAAGAAAATACAGTGGGACTCTTGGAAAATTAGAAAGGAAAAGACGAACAAACAACGAAAAGGGATTCCTTACCAGACATGATGAAGTAGAGGTTGAAGGAGATGAGCGAAACGTCGCCGGAAAGATGATCGGGAAAACTCCAAAGACCTTCGAAATCACAGAGCTTGGAATCGCAGAGAGCTTTTGAGAATTCGAAGACGGTAAAACTTAAATTGTGACCATGGCTAGGGTTTTATAGTCGAAGAAGACGGTTGAAAGGACACTTCGATCCGAGTCGTCGAAGTCGAAGAGTCTTAATCTGGACCGTTGAGATGAAACGTGCAGAAAGACAACGGGCGTAATGATGAAACGGCCTGAAAAGCACTTTTCAGAAAAGGACAAGCGCGAAAAATCAGGCACGTGGGCCGAAAACGTCACTCCATTATCTACTGCATTTAATGCACTAGGAAACCGAGGAGACCCTTGAGATATAACAGTTATCTACAAAACCCTGAGGAAACGTAGAGGAGAAGACTGATAAACTGAGTAACTAAACCAAGGAAAAGATCCCCAACTCTAGTATTGGAAGATCGAGAGTTGGAAGACACGACGAACTAAAAGTCCCTCATGTCTTGGGGGCAAATGATGGGTTCGACTACAGCCGTCAGGCCCTTTAACGGCGAGGAAACGGCAAACAGGCCCACCAGGCTCGAAGGGAAGGTCAAGATGACTTAGGAGAAGGGTCCCGACGAAGGGAGTCCCGACGAAGCAAGGTCCCGACAGAGTCAGTCCCGATGGTTGAGCTAGAAGCTCCCGATGAGAATCCTTTAAGTAGGCCCCGATGATGAATCCCTGAGAATGATTGGCCCTGTCACGATGACGAGGGGCCCCGAGCGGTGACACAACGAGATAACTTTGGAGTCCCCGACGGGAGTCGGGACTCGTTATCAGAGGATAAGGCCAAGATATGCGGAGCGTGGCCGAGATAAGCGGAACGTGGTTAAGATACACGGAGCGTGGCCGAGATACGCGGGGCATTGCTAAGATACGCGAGATCACGTCCGAGATATGCGAGATACGGGCTAACCACCCCTAACGGTTCGCCAGGTACCTGAGGCATCTCTTTGCCTATAAAAGGGCAGGAGATCACCTCAGAAAGACTTACGTTGAGTTGAATACACTCTGAGATTATCTCTTGCCAGTCATACGAAATACTCATTTAAGCATCGGAGAGGGATTCTGGGTCACCGCCCGGTCTATCCCCTCTCGCAGGATTGCGTGGAGCAAAGGAGCTAGGATTGCCACCAAAGTCCGTACCGGAGTTCCACCGTGATCCAACAATAAAGTAGAGATAAAATGTCGACAAGCACTATTCGAGGAAATGGACTACATCACAAAGATCACCAGACATAAGTTCAACCGGAGAAACGAGGGATCTAAATTGAGGAGACGGGTCGAGGTCGACTACAAAAACTTAGGGAAAACTTCTGAGATAGGCGACGACCTGCTTCCAACCATCTCCGAGAAGAAACCTTCCCTCTTAAGTAAAGACAGGTGGCGACCTGCTTGTCACCTGCTTAAAAGGAAAACCTTCCTCCGAAGTAAACATGAGGTGGTGACCTGCTTGTCACCTGCTTAAAAGGAAAACCTTCCTCCGAAGTAACATGAGGTAGTGACCTGCATTTCACCTGCTTAAAAGGAAAAGCTTCCTCCGAAGTAAACATGAGGTGGCGACCTGCTTGTCACCAGCTGAATGACAACCGCTTCTATCAGCCAATCACAAAGGGTTGATTGCCGCCCCTAGGCAACCAATCAGAGGCCAGTAGCCCCCTCTACAAAGTCGGTAAACTTCTTCCTATAAATAGGGGGCTATCTCCTTCAATTAAAAACAATCTGCTCTGAATACTTATATATTACACTCTCAAATACATTACTAACTTAAGCTTCGGAGTGGAATCAGGGGCCATCCCCAACCCTTTTTAGGTGCTCTACCTTAAAAGTCTCCCGGAGGAAATCAAGTCCTCGAGAGAGCTACGTCAAAGGCGAAGCCTAGAAGTCCATTCCGTGAAGTTTGAGGCCACGTCATTTTGATCCCAACACCGCGAGTCACTGAAAAATCAAGGATATGCGGCCCAACCACCTCCAACCGCCCAGGAACACGTTGCGCCGATAAGAGAAATGTCGCAAGACACTACCTGCCAAGGCAGTCCATTCCAGGGCAGGGACCAACATGCAGAAAATGCTCCAACATACAAGATATGAAGCCGCACGTTCATACACTCCTTCCCAAGGAGCCTTTCATTGGAGAAATGAAGGAGACTTTGACACTGAAAACGAGAACTCATACGAGCAAGAAGCCTACGTTGCAAAGACAATGCACAAGACCGATGACACCAACTTGGAGTATGTCGACATAAAGGATGCCGCCTTTGAAGATGTCATTGATTTTTCATCAAAGGACAAGGAGCACGTTGCATACCACGACGCCTTGCCCATAACCACGCAGAAGCCGAAAAGAAGACAACTTGGATGCTTCCACATCCCTGTTGGCACATCCAATGCTTTCTTAACGCTAATAAGAAATGCATCCTTCGCACAATGCGACCAAGGAGCCCTCCAATACAAAGGTGTCAACCCGTCACCACCTCTGCCTCCAATCAACAGACAAGTCGAGGCGACAGGAACAAAGTCTCGAGTCACAAGTCATCAAGACACACTGCACCAAAGAATAGAGGGGCAATACATGGAAGGTACCTTCCAGTACCAACAACCAAGGCAAGGAGCTGCACGCTCATGCAACCCGTACGTGATAGCACAACACCAAAAAGAGGCATGGAAACAACCTCCAAAGCAGAATCAAGCAAAACCGCCCTCAAGCGGTCAGCAATGAAGAAATTGGCAGCCTCAGCCGAAAAGGCCTTTTCAAGGAGATTTCCAGAAACCAAGAGAAGTAAACCTCGCTGACGGCATTCCATTGAATGCACCGCTATCCGTGATATTGAAGGAAATGAAGGATGCGAACATGTGGAAAGATCCAAACAATTTCAGAAAAGGTCCGCTGGGGAAAGACAAAGACAAGTGGTGTGAAAACCACGAGGTCTTCGGCCACGAAACGGACAACTGTGTCAGCCTACGTTCCCGCAGTAACAGCTTCGTCCTCAAGGGTGAATTGAATCAATTCGTCGATCAAGGCGACAGCCTCCCAAAGAAGACTCAAGCAGAGTCATCAAAAATACACAAGGAAGGTCCTTCCACAAGGACAAGCCAAGACGATGCTAACACCTGTCACAAGGATGGATGGAAAAAACCTATTAACGACGATGACGTCCCAATCACGTTTCCTGGGAAAAGAGACAACCACAACAAAAGAGGTCGTTCCAGTCAGACGCCCAAAGGCTCAAAGAGACCAATCTCGCCATATGTGTTCCATTGAACACACCGCTGTCTGTCATCCTGAAAGAAATGAAAGAGACCAACCTGTGGAAAAAGCCTTCTAAATTCCGCAAGGGCCCATTGGGAAAAGATGAAAGCAAATGGTGTGAAAATCACGAAGTGTATGGCCATGAGACGGACAGCTGTGTCAGCTTAAGATTCCACGTAAACAGCTTCATCTTAAAAGGAGAAATGAAGAAGTATATCGACCAAGGCAATAAGCATCAAAAGAAGTCTCATGTGAAGTCTTCAGAAAAAGGCAAGGGAAAGAAAAGGCGAATGTTAATCCACCTATCGCCAAACGCCGAAAAAACAACGTCACTTTTAGAACCAATTATGACGACTTATACAATCCTTGGAGCATGAAGGTGGAGGAATCAAATTTCAAACTCCCGGAAAACAAACTTCACCGCCCACTTGAGCCAATGACTGCCTTCCTTGCCAAGAATGTTGAAGAACGACGCAAGCAACGTAAAACTGGGCGGCATGACATCAACATTTGTTCATCCCCAGAGGTGGAGATTGAAGAGCTCAACACGCTAGATGCACTAAGGAACTATGTGGCACGTGGCAGAGTCAACTTGCCAACAAATCACCTATGAAGACGTCAAACACATCAGCAATCCCTTTACCTCCTTTTTCGCATATCTACTTTAAGTCTTTTTAGATTAAGTACAACTTATGCTTATTAGCCTTAGTACTTTTCAAAAGAAGTGATCAGTAGACGCCTTCTTGTAATCCGTTGTACGAACTCCAAATATCTAATGAAGGTTAAATCTACTTTCGTAGGTACATTATTATATGACGCATACTACCCTGGAATAACGCCAAGTAACAACTACGCTCATATTAATTGCGTCAACAACACAAGCTATTGCACTATGGACAACAAACGGCTAAGGTCATACAACATCCCCCATGCAACGGAGCCTCAAGCATTCTATACGCACAAGACTAAAAATCGTGTTGCAATAATAAATAAGGCGTGGGCATTACCCAAGTGACAACGTCATCAACATTGTGGAAGAAAGGAATTTAGGATACGCTCATATTTTATACGCACAATTGTGCCAAACCCATCACGAGAAAAGAGTTAGAAAACTATTTCCAACATCACACCAAAAGATCAAGTTCCCAACAAAAGGCATGAATTGGTAAAATAAAGGGAGGTTAGCAGCTATCAAAAGATTGCTACAAGGTTGCACTCTAACATAATGTCAAGACAAACAATAGCGGAATCCCCGTCATTGATGAAAACCCAAGGGCAGATCATGCACTGTCAGAAGATGAAACAATAAAAACCATCAGGAAACAGCGGTACAACTGCCAAGCGACTTGGGGGGCACCAAGCTGACAAGTGCTCGGCATTCCACCGAACTGAAGAAACAAATAATTACAAGTACATGCGGTACCTTTCTTCTAAGAAGGAAACACCAAGCAATGATCATATATAGGCATGTACATCATGCTAAAGAGGCATCAACGCATATCAACTAGAGGACGCATACAATGATGCTTAGTCGTTGTTCATACATACATATTCACAATCACATATAGCGGGTGATACTTGCAAAAGCTCTGCTCCCAACATATACACACCTGTCATGACCCGCACCTATCATGATCCGCACCTATCGCGTCCGCACTCAGGGAAGTTTCCTACTTAAACAAGGAATCCTCGTATCAGATTCCTTTACTTTATTTATTATATGCATTACTAAAAAGAAAATTTCATGACTCCATATTTTTGCAAACTTATAAACATTGCAATTATCTGAAAAAGAACAACTATGTTCGTAGGTACATGCTACACTATGATTACTACATGGGAATTATGCCAAGTAGTAACCTATACACAAAAATCTACTTCAACAATACAAGCTAAGCATTGTGTTCAAGAAGGTACTTATGGCATACAACGCCGACATACCTATTATCTACACCAACAAGGAAGTTTATTTTGGCGTCTATCTCAAGAAGGCGCCGGAAACACAAAGCCATCGCGCTATGTGCACAGTCAACTTATATGTCGCAATGACAACTTGTGGATTATCTACAAAAAGGGACTTATAAAAATTCTCTACTCAAAGTGACGGCTATTCCAAAGACGTCAAATACATGCAATATCTTGGAAAAACACCAAGGTCTACTATCAAAATGACGACTATTCCGAAGGCGTCAACAACAAGCAATATCTTGGATAAACACTAAGATTTACTATCAAAAGTAGCATGTTGAGGTATCCTCTTTGTAAAGACAAACCCCATGTTTACTTTTAAAAAATGGCATGCTGCGAAATGCTCTTAGAAGCATGCTGCGAAATGCTCTTGTAACAACGTCGCCTTAGAGTAGAACTAAGAGACGGTACAAACTTAAGTCTTGCTACGTCAAGACGACACTGCTACATGTCAAAGGCCAAGTGCCAAGTATATTACTACCTGCAATGCTACAAGTACCAAGTGTACATAACACCCTACAATGCGCAAGTCGCTACATCTTATGCTCTATCCATCTTGCCATGCCTTGGAATCTAACCAAGAGGGGCGCTCATAACACCCTACAATGCGCAAGTCGCAACATCTTATCCTCTATCCATCTTGCCATGCCTTGGAATCTAACCAAGAGGGGCGCTTATAACACTCAACAATGCGCGACATACAGTCGCAACTACGAACATCATGTTCATCATCTACGGATATCTATCCTATCTTCCAAGTCCAAAGCATACAGACAGCATATATAACTAAAGGTATGAAATATTACTAACAAGTTATCACATGATTATTATTGAAAACAGGTCCAAGTGACGAAATATCATGCAAGAAAAGGAATGAACAAAGAATTATCAAAACAACATCAACCCATTAACAAAGGGTTCAACATGCTGGAAGCAGACAGCCTGACACCAACCAAGAGATAACATCATCTCTAAAGGACCTATGGAAAAGAGTTCATAATGTCAACATCAAATGCAATGTCGTCATCCACACAAAGGACACGACAAGAATGGTTGCTTCAACTTCAACACAACATAGCTCTTCAACATAAGCGCGACAATCAGCAATACGTGCATCAAAATCAGCAGTCAACAAATACTTAACTCAATGGGAGTAACGCTCCTCCTTGGGCCGGTCCCTCGACCGGGGGGCAGAAGGCACCACCGCACGACCCTCAACTCTACTCCCTTTATCACAAGAAGGAATTAGCACGGTCGTACTCGGCATAAAGAACTAAGAATCGCCGAGGAACGCGCCCCTGCGTCGGATCTTTTGAGAATTGTGCTAAAAACAGAAACTGCAACCACGCGTTCAACAACATGAAAGCAACAACTTGGAAAATTAACAAGTTCAAAGAAGATACAAGGAGACATCTTACTCACAAGCCCTTTACCGCGACCGTGTCCGGAGACTCCAGAGTAGCGGGGGCACTTGTACGGACATTCCTCCTAACAAACGGATTACTGTACACATCAGCTATCTGCAAAGACAAGCTTTTTCCATCAAGTACAACCTACATTAAAACATGATACAAGTCATAAATGACATCAACATCTACACTTGGTGTATTATTTAGCTGCTCAAACCATGTCGACATCAGAACACAGATTTACTCGCAGGATGGAGATAGTGGACTTACTCATGGTAACAGCCGTGGGAAGATTAATTCCAACAAGAAGACAGCAAGATCTGATATCCTGGAAAATGCAACCAGCAATCCAGTAAGTGCGTAAACACGCATCAACACTTATGCAAACATTTATGCAACAGACGCTCCATGTGAGACAACTATGTACGTACAAGACTCGTTAGTCTTCACGCAACAAGTAACGAGCATCACGCAAGGGGGGGCAACTTCTTCAACACATTAACCTTGCATGACAACATTGAGCTCATACTCGCAGCATTCAAGATTACAAGGGTGGAATAGTTTCTAAGTGGTTCCCTGTACGTACATACATGTCGACAAGAATGCATGTCGACAAGGAGAAAATATTTTCTAAGTGTTTCCATGTACGTACATACATGTCGATAAGGATGCATGTCGACAAGGAGAAAATATTTTCTAAGTGTTTCCATGTACGTACATACATGTCGACAAGGATGCATGTCGACAAGGAGAAAACATTTTCTAAGTGTTTCCATGTAAGTACATACATATCGACAAGGATGCATGTCGACAAGGAGAAAATATTTTCTAAGTGTTTCCATGTACGTACATACATGTCGACAAGGATGCATGTCGACAAGTGAAGAATATCTTCTAAGTGTTTCCATGTACGTACATACATGTCGACAAGGAAGAATATTTTCTAAGTGTTGCCATGTACGTACATACATGTCGACAAAGATGGATTGCATGCAACAAGTAGCTATGCCTCCTAAGCATTCCTACGACGCTTGTCGACAAAGCTCATACAACAACATCTATAGTAACAAGCTTTAAATATTGTTAAAATATTTTCTAGGGTTAAGAACCTATGAAAGGTCTGAACTATCACCCATGTTAACGGGAGAGGTCTGAAATTTAAAAAGTTAATAACAGAGGTCTGAAATTTCAATTTTGTTGATTTGAGGTTTTCCGTCCATTTTTAGGGTTAAATTTAACAGAATTGTGTGAAATGACATATTTGCCCCTTTAATATTTTGTTTTATTTAATATCTTATTTAAGGAAATGTGAAATGACAATTTTACCCCTAAAGTCAAATTAAAACCACCCAACTCCGGCCACCACCACCCGACTCTGGCGACCACCACCCGACTCCGGCGACCACCACGTCGACTCCGACGACCACCACCTCGGCTCCGGCGACCCGACTCCGGCCACCACCTCAGCAAAAAAGCTCCGATCGGAGCCAAAAAGCTCCGATCGGGGCCAAAAAGCTCCGATCGGAGCCCAATCGGGGCCGGTGGCTCCGATTTTGGCCCAATCGGACCCTTGGTGGTGGTCGTCGGAGTACGGTGGTGGTCGCCGGAGTACAATTGGTGGTCGCCGGAGTACGATTGGTGGTCGCCGGAGTACGATTGGTGGTCGCCGGAGTACCGTGGTGGCTTCAAGGGCATTTTGGTCTTTTCACTCCAAGCATGTGAGGGGCACACTTGATAGAAGGGCATTTTTGGAAATTTATTTTATTTCCGGTCACATGCCAAGCATGTGATCAATTTTCGTTAGTTTTAACGGAAAAAACTAACGGAGACCGCTGTTATCAACAAAACAGAAATTTCAGACCTCTGTTATTAACTTTTTAAATTTCAGACCTCTCCCGTTAACCTGAGTGATAGTTCAGACCTTTCATAGGTTCTTAACCCTATTTTCTAAGTGTTTTAGCATGTTAGCAAACAATGACCGACAGTCTATACATGATGCTCAAAAATACATTGCCTAAGCTATCATTACCAACATACAACCATTGACGGCCATGTACGTACAAATACCGATCAAAAGGCCATTACGCGAAGGCATGGGGGCAATATATCAAATTGGGGAATTTTACCACGACTATGCACGGAGGTAAAAATTGTCTAAGGCATGAGCTAACGACAATAGCAACAACAAACAACCAGCAATTTTCAACATACGAACACGAATGAGCAGCTCTATGCAACAACAACGACAAATAGTTCAAAGGAACAAATACATGGCAACATCCAAAAATCAAGACGAAGCTGTTCTGTAAAATTGAGTTTTCAGACTACCTCAAAATGTGACAAAAAGTATCACAATGAACTCCACTCGTCGAGACGATTTCAGAAAGGTAAAGATCGCGGCGAACGGAGCACGGGAAGGCGGCGCACACGCGACAGCGCTTGAGGGCGCGTCCGGCGTCGGCTGGCGATTCTGAAGGCGGCGCCGGAATCCTCGCGGTGTTCTGAGTCGATTGGTGGTATCAATTTCTGAAAACAGGCCAAGAATCAAACACGTAACTTTCGGGATGCACCTGAAGTTTACGGCATTGAAGAAACTATGGACAAGCAAATGGTTTCTAAAATGGTGGAGCAATTACCTGCAAAGAAGGATGAAGAATGAATTCCCAAAAAGCTGGAAGACTGATTGGGGATTAGTGTAATCACATATCACAAAAGATTCCTTAATGATAAGGATCGAAGGAGTAACTCATCTACACCCACGCCTAAGTGCTTACGGTATACTCCACCCTCTTCTAAGTATTTATCTCTACGCGCATGATTATTTTAGTGCTACACGTATCAAGTCCATCATTTTACATAAATGTTTGCATATCGCATGATTCATGATTTGTTAATCGCTAAGTCATTTTAGGGTATACGGATTATATTGCTAGCATCATGTAATTACGTTCTTGCCATGACCGTTACTTGTACAAGCATGTTGATAAATAGCATGTCCGCATGACATATTACTAATCGCTTATATCCCTAGCGGTAATCATGATTGCACGTTATATACGCGCATTCTCTATTGCACTAACCATGATGACAGGAAATAAAGTCACCCGGTCAAAAAATCAAGGGACGGATGAAATCAAGACTTCTACGTCCAACTGACGATCAAAACCGGAAGGTTAGCGTCAAGCTCAAACTGGACATGTACCCTAACTTAAAATAGAGTCAAGAAAGGTTTTGAACCGTTACTTGACTCGGGGGCAAGTGATGGATATATGTCCAATTCGGGTTCGTATTTATATTTCGGGCCTCGTAAACACGTCAAAAGTCACATTACGGTTTAGAAAACGTCTCCTAAGGGTCAAAACGGTCCGAACTTCGCCGAATTTCCCAAATTTGACGAGGTCCGGATTGCTCTATGGGTATTACGCGTACCCCCCGATTACCGTTACACGTAGAGAAGTCGAGTTCGCGCATTGCCAATATTGATGACGGTTACCGCTTTCCTTTGAACCGTCGTCAAACCGCTTCAAAACCGGGTCCGGTCCCAAGGTAGCCTATAAATAGGAGACCTCGGCCACCCATTTTCACACATCCTCTCATTTGCCCAACTTTGGCATTTTGAGCTCTGACTTCTCTCTAGAAATATTCTCTCTCTAGAGTTATTTTTTCCCTTTAGCCCAGTCATGACTTAAGCATCGGAGAGGGCTCCACTAGCACCCCCCCCCCCTCTCCGTGCTAGTATTGGCCCCTTGTGCAGAAACGGGCCCTGCAACTAAGGTGTGGAAGAGAAATAGGAGTAAGATGTGCCCAGACTCTAAGACTTGTGCCCAGACAGTCGTTTCCTGAGACACGGACTTTTCCTGAGACACAGCGTTAAACCGAACACTCGTCACCGGCATTAGGCGAATACCTCTTCCAAGCGAAGGGTGTCAGCCCAAAAACCCAAATAACCCAATCAGGCAAACGCGTCCATCCGACCAAGTTCAACCAGGACGCAAAACTCACCTACTGTGTGTTATACCACTGTAAGAGCCATATTGGCATTGGTTGCAAGCCTTGATCTGGAGCTGCACAAAATGGATGTTAAGACTGCATTCCTCCATGGTAACCCGGAGGAAGAGATCTATATGGATCAGCCAAAGGGTTCATTACCCCTGGTAATGAACGTAAAGTTTGTAAACTCCAAAGATCTATTTACGGTCTTAAACAGTATTCACGGAAATGGTACCGCGGATTCCACGAGGAAATCGTTGGAAAAGGATTCGTGAATCTTCACGAGGATCCATGTGTGTACACGAAGACTTCCGAGTCTAAGTATGTCATCTTGACATTATATGTAGATGACATAATATGTAGATGACATATTGATTGCCGCGAATGATGTGAGTTATATGGACGAATCAAAGTCCTATATAACATTTGTATTTGAGATGAAACACATGGGATTAGCCACGTACATCCTAGGCATTAAAATTGTTAGGAATCGGGCTACTCGCACTCTATATCTCTCTCAAGAATCCTATATCAACAAATTGTTGAAAAGATTTACACTGCAAGATGCCAAGCCCGTTGCGTTAGCATGTGGTGATGTGGCGCCGTAATTGGTAGCCCGTTAATGCTAAGGAAATTACCTAAGTTAATTAGGTAATTGTCACATTAGGGTAATTGGGCCAAACCCAAACCTTAATTGACATGGGAGGCCCAAAATTGGGCCTCCCCCTTTAATAGCATGGTTCGGCCGAAACTTGTCCCACATTGGTTGGAGTGGACTTTTGTCCACTCCACCAATCCTATATATAGGGGACTCACCTAAGGGGTTTATTCATTCATTCATAATAAGAAGTACCTCCATTGAGGAACTTGAGAGAAACCCTCTCACCCCTTAGTTGAGATTTCTGGAACATCTTAATCCGAGGTTCTGTCCCCGTTAAAGAATCGATCAGAGGCTTTGTTGTGGAGCTTACACCGCGTATGACTTCTTCTTACGAAGAACTTGTACGTGGTTCCGACCGGAGGATCAGAACTCCCTCCACGACGTTCTTGGAAAAACTAAAAGGTATGTGTACACTATTCCGCTGCGTAGTTAGATTACTTGCATGTACACGTTTAGCATTCCGTAGTATTACGTCCCCTTAATCCAACAGTGGTATCAGAGCATGGTTAGGAGTTCTTAAATTTTTTGTAAACTGATGTTCTTGAGTTTTGAAAATTCGAAATTTTCATGTTCATGAACACCATGAGTAGTCCGAAATTTTTAAGTAAATTTCATGTGTTTGATCTTTAAAAACTTAAAATTTTCGAAATTTACATGTTTTTATATATCAAAACCGAATTTTATGTTCGAATTTAAGTTTGATGTTCATGATCTTCAAGAACACCATGAGTTTGATCAAAAACACCTTTTGGATTCATGATCAAATTAGGGTTTGTTCTTAAAATTTGACAAAAACTCTAGGGGTATTTTAGGTTAAAAAAAAATAATTTTCTTGGCCCCCAAGTAATTAAAAATTCGGCACCAATTATAATTGATATAGTTTGCCATTTTTAAATTTTATTAATAGGTAACTATATATCTATAAGTTGGAAATAAGGATAGGTTCATAATATAATATTGTAAAATATATTAACTATCAATATATATAGTTAAAGATAAGGTTAATATATATTGATAGATTTAGTTGCTATAAAAGATTAAGAAAATATATAGTCTACATATTTTATTCCCTAAAGATATATTTGACAATAATGAATATATATATATATATATATATATATAGAAGCCGAATATGTTATATATATAAACATATATTGTTGATTGATTTACATCTTAAAGATAGAATCTTGACAATATTTATATATATATGTGTGTGTGCGTGCGTGCGTGTGCGTGCGTGTGCGTGTGTGTGTGCGTGTGTGTGCGTGTAAATATTAGGAATATTGGAAATGATTCTAAATAAATATTTCTTGGTGGCTAAGTTAAGTTTTTAGTGGACTTTAAAAACCCTACTTAGCCCAAATTGTTCAATAAAATAGGGCGTCAAATTTTAAATCCAAAATATTTTCAAACTTTAAATTTAACCTAAACAGTGCTCTTAGGGTTTGCGTTTTAACACGTTTTTCGGTTAAAACCCTAATACCTAGTTTCGACTATGGTGATGGATCTCGGATATGCATGTGTTTGGGACTGGATTAAATTAGTGTGCTAGATTGCAATTGTTTACTTTCTTCTACATATATATTAGAACTGTCGTCTTGACTCTGTCAAGCTAGCTGGATATTAATTGCGAGCGTTAAGCTCTGGGATTTAAATATATGTATTGCGCAATAGGATAGACATGCTATGCTGATTGAAAGTGCCTAGAATCCATGTATATAAATGTTACATGATTGATTGTAAGCATGAATTGCAAAACAGCCCCTAATATTTTCAAACGTTTTTAAAACTGAAAATTACAGACGCCAATTATGCATGATTTGTGCGGATGTTGCATGTTTTGACACGTATGCTAGGATGTTGAAGGATATAAAGCATGTGATAATTTACTTTACGTAGAATTATATATGCTAGGAACATTAGACGCATGACGCGTAAGCATGTTTTGGTTTGCTCGATTTTTATAGCATAATATGGCATTATGCATGCGTAAATTATCGGATAATTCCTTTTAAAATAAAAAAAGGGCCTAGGGAAAGCCAAGATCGGTTATATTTGAAAATTCCTGTTCCGGTAATTTGCAAAATAATAACCGTTATCAAAACGTTGATCTATTAGATTGAACACAACGGTAGTGTGAACTCTTTCACGGACCCCCTTCCCTCGGTTTACTGGCGGTCGGTTTGGTCTAGATGACTGAGGGATCACTATTTGTCGTACTCCATCTTAATAGATAATCCGATCTTTGCAATTCTGTAAAAATGTTGTTGTCTTCCTAACTTAGCATAATCATCAACGTGAAAGTTGGCTCAATTAGTGCGATTCGATATTACTCGCAATCTTGATAGTATTAATTATGATGAATAAAATTGGAGTGTGTGTCAAACTCTCCACTACGATTCCGAAAAGTGGAGAGGACAACTACGGATGAGTATAGTAATCTGTATGATTTTGACAATGAGAAATGAATGTGATAATTTGTTTCCCCAAGAATTGAAGTAGGTTCTTTGATGATCTGAACGCATATATGGTGATACATTCGACATTGGTAAAAAGGGGTTGAAGAAGACTTCAAATGAAACTAGACAATGTTATAGCTTAGTATTCCTTCGCATCCGCCTCGGTAGAAGCAAGGTGCAAACGCTAGAAATGTTTTGGTTGAATGAGATGATCTTCTCTCTTTTCATGGATGTCGGCGTAAAACCCGCATCGGGTCTTCAGGATGGAAGGTCAATATGAAAAGGATGTATATGGTTGTCTGATATTGACAGGAATCATCTTGAGCCTAATCAAATACAGTAACCACAACAGTGAAAGGGAAACCTTATCTGCTAACAATAATGAGTTCGAAAGAAGTGAACCATGATCCGCATAACAAGAAGAGAACTGGACCGAATAAGTCCTATACAATAATCTGGTGGGTTAAACCCCGTTGATAAAGTGCGCCTTAAATACGCCTCGTAGGTCATGTGTATGAAACTGTAAAATGTTTTATACGGACACAGATCCTTTGAAGTGATTCACTCGTGAATTTTTTCAGAAGAGATGTTCAACATGACTCAAAGTTCTTGACTATATGCGCCAGAATCATGGATCAGATATACAAACTTCAGATCAAGAACTATACCACTGTCATTTATCGTTCATTGTTCGTTTCTGAACTTTTGGTTATTTTGAGATTGGGAGTTATTGAATAAAGTAATTGTTGCTCGATTTGAAGCTCAATTTACTTAATCAATTTAACGTCTCGGTTGAACGAGAACGATCCGAAACGAAAATTCATACCTACGGGTTAGGACCAAAATTTCGGCCAGGTAAAACTGTAAGAATAAAACAAAACGACTCACATACTCCGTCATCTCAGTCGGTACAACTGAACTGAAAATACCCATCGATTGCGTAGCTAGATCGAAAGATTTAGTAATTCTTATTTGTTAGTACACCATTTACAATGATTATTTGCGGAATGATTAAACATGTTCAAAACCGATTAAATTAAATTTGGAAACGAAACTATTTAAACCATGGGATAAAACTGGTTTTATGCGCCGTACGCGCGTGTACCTCAAAAGACGGAACACATTATTTTGAAGTACAAATTTAATAATGAAGTATTTTAATAAATGAATGCTGAATTTTGTTTATAATCTTTTGGAAATAACACATTGATGACTACTATAGTTAGAAGTATGCTTTAATGCTACTACGATTTAGTAGAACATCAACTATAGCATTAAAGCGAAAGCTTAAATGCATAGCCCATGAGATGGATAAATCTCTGGATGAGTTAATAAACGAAAGGAAGTAGTCAGTAAAATGACACTCCCACTACAAGCCTTTAACGAAAAGTTTTGGCTAAGCAATCATATTATTAAATACTTCAAGAAACGTAGTCTAAAATTACATTAAATTAGGATCTAACATTAATTGTTCCTGCGGGACAAAATTAAGTTGATTCATATTAATGTAAAACTATGTTCCAATAAAATCGGTTAGAGCGTTACCTTAAAAGCTAAGAAATGATTCGGGTGAAACCTTATCATAAAGTTGCATTAATTTGCACATTAAACATGTATTTATCAAGGATACGATCTACTCTTAAAGAATACAAGTTTAAGATTAGCTTGGATTAATGGTAACGTGGTCGAACATGACACATAATAGAAATTTGAGGATGAACTTCCAATGCTTTGCGGAACGAAACGAACTAAAGTATAGATCGGATCAAAATGGATAACGGAGATTCTCAGGTTTCACTTACTTCGAGTTGGAGAATGATATAGCATTAGTGAATGCATTAGTGAATGACATGGTAAATGATGATGGAAACGTTCTCATAATAAATCCAGTGGGAGGGCTCACTCCCCCTCACATAATCATCACTAAATGTTAATACGAATCAAGTCGGACCTAATAATCATAATCCTGAACCATTGGATGAAAATCCAATAGTCGTCGCAACTGCCCATTATTCCTAGCGGGAGAAAATGACTAACTTGATTCCAGATCCTAGTGATCAAGGAATTAATCTCGGAGGTAAAATCCTAAGACCAAGAGGTCATTCTAAGAAAGTTGTAGACCAAAAGTTCAATCACCGCCATTGTTCACAGTGGGAGTAATGCTCCGAAAAGAAGCATTATTCCGAGTGGGAGTAACGATCAGAATAAAGATGAAATTATCGAGCCTAGACTTAGTCTAAGGCAACGAACTTCTTTTAAGAAGTATCCCATCAAGTGAGACATTTGTTCACGAACCAGTGACGGTTCGGCAAGCAATGGAAGGACCTCAAACGAGAACAAATTTTGTTTTGGTCTTCAATTGATTTACCTGTTAACTGCAGAGCTGGAAAGTGAAATTTTATACTTCAGTACTGATGGAAAATTAGAGTAGTGCAAAACTCACGAAAGTGGAATTTGATGAAACATACTCACCAACTGTGCGTTATACCACAGTTAGGGCCATCCTTTCCCTTATTTCAAGCCTCGATCACGAGCCTGCATCAAATGGATGTTAAAGACCGCATTTCTCCATGGAAACATGGAGAAAAAGATCTCTATGGAGCAGCCAGAGGGTTTTATTACTCCTGGAAAAGAACGTAAAGTTTGCAAACTCCAAAGGTCTATTTACGGTCTTATACAGTCGTCTCGGCAATGGTATCGCAGATTCCACGAGGAAATCGTCGGAAACGGATTTGTGAATCTTCACGAGTATCCTTGCGTATACACTAAGACCTCTGGTTCTAAGTATATCATCATAACACTATAAGTAGATGACATACTCATTGCTGCGAACGGCATAAGTTTCATGAACAAATCAAAGTCCTGGTTAGCGTCAGCATATGAGATGAAAGACATGAGAGAGGCCACGTACATCTTAGGCATTAAGATTGCCCGAGATCGTGCCGCCCGGATATTATGTCTGTCTCAAGAATCTTATATCAACAAACTTTTGAAAATATTCAGAATGCTTGATGCTAAACCCGTGAATACGCCGGTTGTGTTCGGATGCGCGCTGTCAAAGCGTGATGGACCGAAAAACCAGCAGCAGCGTGAACAAATGAAGGGGGCAGAGTACCTAAGCATGGTAGGAAGTCTTATTTACGCCATGCTATGTACTCGACCAGGTATCTGTTACGCTGTGGGCCTAGTAGCAAGAATCCAATAAGATCCTAGTTATCAACATCTAAAGACTGTAAAACGAATTATACGGTATCTGAAAGGTACTGCTGACTATGTTCTGTGCTATAAGGGAAATCAAATAGAATTGACCAGTTATAGTGACGCCGACCACGATGGTGATCCAAATGATCGTAAGTCCACCACAGGAGGAGTTTTCCTCCTTGCTAATGCTGTCATATCATGGGTAAACAAGAAGCAATCATGTGTCGCGCTTTCCATTGTGGAATCGAAATTCGCTACCCTTTCTAAAATGCACAGGAAGCGGTCTGCCTGAAAAGGCTTCTTACTGCATTGGTTGGTACTGGCAAAGAGAGTAATCATGGTATACTCCGACAGTCAGGTAGCCATTGCAACAGTTAAGAATCCAAAGTACCATAGTAGGACCAAACACATTGATGAAAAATACAATTATGCTATATATGTTCTGGAAGACAAAATAATCACTTTAGAATACTTATCCACCAACAATGTGGTTGAGGACCCATTGACTAAGCCATTGCGTAGAATGATTTTCGAAAAGCACGTAAAACTTCTTGGATTAAGTAGGGCTTAAATAAGTGGCTTGTAATTGTATAAGTGATGACATTTTGAAATTTTAAATAATATTATTTCAGTTCAATAAAAGAATTGTAAACTGAGTATATAATCTATCGACGTCATAATGAAATATAACATCGGATTTTACGGTTTATAAACTAAGTCATAGGAAGAGGTAAAACTCTTCCACCAAAATTATGTCGAATGTGAACCATGCCTCGTCACACAGGCACGGTCATCTTGCAAGGAGAGGGGGGCCTCTACCCCAACAAGATTGGCTAAGAACTAGGGGATAAACCTGGTTAAACGAAACGATAACCTTGTCGCACTTAATGCATGACTTAATCTTCGTTTTGTAAATCACCGTGTTGGACCCAGACCATCATTAAAAACACATTCAGGGCCAGATGAAAGATTATGCGATAGCATGATTGACATATCACAATCCTGGCTAGTCCGGGTGTGCTATCGACGCGTGCTTCATACTGTGCGTGCCATGTTTGACCACGGGGTCATGCTCGGTTGTGCTAGCTAGAATCCTCGTGATTAAAAGGGCACATACTTCTTCACCTTGAGCGTGTGATTGATCCCGAATGTCTTATGAAGAGGCATCTAAAGTATCCTCACGGACTCAGAACTTATACCTAAGGTCTAGCTCAATGTTCGCTTCCCGGCGTACGAGCGTAGAGCCAAAGAAAATGGCCAAGTGACCACGTCTTGGAAACAGGTTGAGTTAGACTAAGGGTATAAGCGATGGAGATGGTCAAGTTCACCTATAATTCACCGACTCTTGTGTTCACTAGGTGGCCGCCAACCGGATATTAGTTGAAGGTTGTGAACACTTGTAACGGATGCCCTGGAGAAGTATTCCTATGTGGAAAACTGGGAAATTGGAGAATTATCAGTTGACCAAGGATACAGTGTGGTACATGTTTTATTTTAACGGGATTGAGTTACGAAAGGGGATCAACGTTCTGTGGGCGCTACAATACTCCTAACAGATGAGTAGCACGATGCCCGTCGTATCCGCCGGTCGCACGGAAAACCTCGTATGAACTATTCGGAGACGGAGACAAAGACTGAAGACTGAGATGTTGATGCTATTGGATAACTATATATTAACAGGCACCCTCTCATTCTGGCGAGTGGGAGCTGTTAGCATGTGCTGATGTGGCGCCGTAATTGGTAGCCCGTTAATGCTAAGGAAATTACCTAAGTTAATTAGGTAATTGTCACATTAGGGTAATTTGGCGAAACCCAAACCCTAATTGACATGGGAGGCCCAAAATTGGGCCTCCGACTTTAATAGCTTGGTTTGGCCGAAACTTGTCCCACATTGGTTGGAGTGGACTTTTGTCCACTCCGCCAATCCTATATATAGGGGACTCACCTAAGGGGTTTATTCATTCATTCATAATAAGAAGTACCTCCATTGAGGAACTTGAGAGAAACCCTCTCACCCCCTTAGTTGAGATTTTCGGCACATCTTAGTCCGAGGTTCTGTCCCCGTTGAAGAATTGATCAGAGGCTTTGTTGTAGAGCTTACACCGCGTAGGACTTCTTCTTACGAAGAACTTGTACGTGGTTCCGACCGGAGAATCAGAACTCCCTCCACGACGTTTTTGGACAGGAAAACTAATAGGTATGTGTACACTATTCCGCTAGGTAGTTAGATTACTTGCATGTACACGTTTAGCATTCCGTGGTATTGCGTCCCCGTAATCAAACACGTGGATACGCCGGTTGTGTTCGGGTGCGCGTTGTCGAAGTGTGATGGCCCGAAGAACCTGGCTGAGCGTGAACAGATGAAAAGTGCAGAATACTTAAGTATGGTTGGCAGCTTGATGTATGCCATGCAATGCACTCGTCCACCCATTTTTTACGCTTTGGGCCTAGCACGATTCCAATCAGATCCTAGCATTCAACATCTAATGGCTGTGAAACGAATAATTTGATACCTGAAAGGTACTGCCGACTACGCATTGTGCTATAAGGGCGATAAATTAGAATTGACTGAGTTTAGTGACGCCGACCATAGTGGCGATCCGGATGATCGTAAGTCCACCTTATGAGGAGTATTTCTCCTTGCTAATGCCGCCATTTCATGGATGAGCAAGAATCAATCTTGTGTCGTGATGTCAACGATGGAATTCGAATTCGTAGCCCTATCTAAGAATGCACAAGAAGCGGTCTGGCTTAATAAGCTCTTAACTGCGTCGCTTGGCGTTAAAGACAGAAGTAAACTTGTGAAGGTATACTCTGACAGTTAAGCAGCAATAGCAGTAGTTAAGAACCCTAAGAACCATAGCAGGACGAAACACATTGATATAAATATAATTATGCAAAGAATATGGTTGAGGACAAAGTAAACACATTAGAATACTTGTCTACTGAAAGTATGATGGTCGGTCCATTAACTAAACCTCTACGCAGGGATGTTTTTAAAAAGAATGTTAGAATGATGGGTCTGCGTAGGTTTTATGTTTAAGTAGCACGTATTGTGATTAAAACTTTTGAAACTTTACTAAAGGAATTGCAATTTGAGTTTATGATTTTTACGACGTCATAATGTTTGGAATTTCATCGGATTTTTACTGTCTATAAATTAGTCGTAGGAGGGATAACCTCCAGAATAAAATAATGTCGAATGTAGGCCAATCCTCGTCACACGGGCTCGGCCGTCTTGACGTAGAGACAGATTTCCGTTAGATCAAGACTGGCTAAGAACTATGGTGGCAACCCTGGTTAAGCAGAACGATCATTTGGTTTACGGAGTAACCCGAAATGATCTAAGTTCTACAAATCGCCATTACAAACTTCGTTCGTAGTAAAACCACATTCAGGGCCAGATGACGAATCTGCGATAGAATATGACATTTCCCACTTCCTGACTAAACTCAGGTTATGCTATCGACGCGTGCTTCATACTACGCGTGTCATGTTCGACCACGGGGTTAGGCTCGGTTGTGCTAGATAGAATCCACGAGATTCAGATGGGCACAAACTTCTTCACCTTGAGCGTCTGGCTGATCTCGGATGCTATATGAAGAAGCATCCAAAGTATCCTCACGGACTCAGAACTCATACCTAAGTTCAGGCTCAATGTTCGCTTCCCGACGTACGAACGCAGTGCTGAGCAAAAAGGCCTAGTGACCACGTCTTTGGAAACCGGTTGGGTTGGACTAAGGGTATGAGTGATGGGGATGGTCAAGTACACCTGTAATTCTCCGACTCTTGTACTCACTAGGTGGCCACCAACATGATATTAGTTGAAAGGTTGTGAATACTTGTACGGACGACCTGAAGGAGTATTCCTATGTGGAAACTGGGCAATTGGAGAATGACAGTTGACCTAGGATACAGCGCGGCACTTTTAATTTTAACATGTTGATTAGACATGGGGAATCAACATTCCGCGGGCGCTACAACACTCCTAACAGATGAGTAGCACATTGTCCGTCGTGTCCGTCGGTCGCACAGAAAACCTCGTATGAACTATTCGGAGCAGGGTTTGGATCGAAGACCAAACGCTGATGTGTTGGACACTACATATTAATAGGCACCCTCCCATTCCGACGAGCGGGAGCTGTTAGCATTTGGACTATGGGCCGCCGTGCCCATTAATAAAGTCCATGTACCTAAGAAATTAGGTTAATGTCTTATTGAGGATTTTGGGCTAGGCCTAAAATCCCAATTGACATGGGAGGCCCAAAATCTGGTCTCCCTTCTTACATGGCCGACCGACTTTGTAATAGGGACCTATGGTTGGGTTTTCACAACACTAATTCTATTCTCTTCTCCTAAGTGGTGAGATTAAAAGAAAACCATCCTCCCCTAAAAGCTCTAGTTCGGCCGAACCTATAGCAACACCAAGGAGGTGCCAATTTGCGTCAAGCAATTTACTCCAAGATATCCATCCCGCGAAGAATCGACTGAGGCTTTGTTTTGAGGCGTAATCCGCGTAGGGCTTCTCTAACAGGAACCGTCCGGCGGATTGAGAACTCCACTCAACGGTCCTAGGCTACAGGAAACATTGTAGGTATGTGCACCTTATTCCACTGCGTATTAGTTACCATGTACGTATCTAGGGTTTTGTTTCTGTAGCATTAATCCCCTAAATCCTGCACTTCTTGCATGCTCTGCACATACAAAAAAGAATGGAATCTTTTCCATCACAACTATTTTCAAGATTTATCTATGCAATGTTTAGGGATGAGAGGTTTTTACCTATATCATTGGGCTTCCTTTATCAAGGTCAACACAAGTGAAAAACAGAATATCTCAAATGGATAAACCATATCAGATCATGATATTTCAGTGCATTTTTTTGGCATTCATTTCCAAAGAATTACTAGAATGTACTATTGGAATTATGAGACGATTACTACGGAAACAAAAACTACATGTTACATGCTATGTAACAAATTACGCAGCAGAAAGAAGGCACATACCAATATTGCTTTCTGTAGCCCAAGAGCGTCACGGAGAATTCACGATCTTCCGAACGGGTTAATGAGAAATCTACATGCTATAGTCTCCACAGCAAAACCTATTTTCAATATGGTTGCTGGGATGGATCTCTAGGGTAATTTCTTGAAACAATTTGACATATCTTTTGTTCTTGGGGTGTTTCGGCCGAACCTCTAGTAATAGGGGAGATGGATTTCTTTTGCCTCGACTTAAAGTGAGGAAGTGATTAACCTGAAAGAAATCCCTAACAATCTCTATTTATAAGAGGTGGTGGGTTAAAACCCACCTAGGGAATTACCCATAAGTTTCGGATGGCCATGCTAATTGGGGACGCCCAATTTTGGGCCTCTCATGTCAATTGGGATTATCGCCTAGCCAAAAATACCTAATGTGACATTACCAATTATGCTTAGGATGTTTGGCTTATATTAAAGGGCTTCTATTACGGCGGCCCATTCACCAAATGCCAACAGCTCCATTCGTCGGAATGGGAGGGTCCCTGTTAATATGTTGTCGACCAACACATCAACATTTATTCTTCAATCCAGTACAGTTCCTGAATTGTTCATAAGAGGTTCGCCGTGCGGCCGACTGACACAATTGACATCGTGCTACTCATCGATTAAGAGTGTTGTAGCATCCGCGGAACGTTGATTCCGAACCTATTACATCTCTGTGTCGTGTTGTATCCCTGGTCAACTGTCATTCTCCAATTTCCTAGTTTCCCCATAGGAACACTTCCCCAAGGCATCCGTACAAGTATTCACAACCTTCAACTAATATCCGGTTGGTAGCCACCAAGTGAATACAAGAGTTGTAGAATTACAGGTGTACATCACAATCCCAATTTCTCATATCATTAGTCAAGCTCAACCGATTTCCAGTACGTGGTCACTTGGCCTTTTTGTTCAGCACTGCTCTCGTACGCCTGGAGGCGAACATTGAGCCCAACCTTGGATATGAGTTCTGAGTGGTAAGGATACTTCGGGTGCTCCTTCAGTAAGCACCCGGGATCAGTCACACGCTCAAGGTGAAGAAGTTTGCGCCCATCAGAATCTCGGAAGATTCTACCTAGCACAATTGAGCCTGACCCCGTGGTCAAACATGGCACGCGCAGTATGAAGTGTGCGTCGACAGCATAACCTGAGCTTACATATTGTTAGGAATGGGAAATGTTAAATGCTATCGTAGATTCTCATCTAGCCAAATATGTGGTGATTTACGAAAAGAGTTCATCACGGCGATCCGAAAAACAATGATCATGCCTCGAAAACAAATGATCGTTTTACTTAACCAGGTTTAACTTTCGAAATACCTTGGTTCTTAGCTGATCTTGGCACGATTGAGGTTCCCCTTCCATCAAGACAACTGTGCTTGTGTGACGAGGCAAGGTCCACATTCGACATATTTTGTTTGAGGTTTTACACTCCTACGACTAGCTTATAGAACGTGCATCCAATGTAATTTAGTCATTATGACGTCGTAAGATCATAAAATCAAATTTCAATTCTTTAATTCAAATATTACTTCAAATTTCAAAAATGTTACTGACACATTACAAGCCTCTTAAACCGTATCAGTCCAAGCATTTTGACGTGCTTTTTTAAATTTCCATGCGTAAAGGTTTTGTCAATGGGTCTGCCACCATACACTCAGATGACAAGTATTCAATTGTAATCAGCTCGTCTTCTAGCATACTTTTCGCATAGTTGTAATTAACATCAATGAGTTTCGTCCTACTATGATACTTAGGATTCTTAATTGCCCCTATCGCTGCTTGACTGTCAGAGTAAATGCGCAAAGGCTTACTCCCGTCCTCAACGTCAAGCAGGGCAGTCAAGAGTCGCTTTAGCCAGACAGCTTCATGTGCATTCTTAGAAAGAGCTACAAATTCGGATTCCATCGTAGACAGCGCGACACATGATTGCTTCTTGCTCATCCATGAAATGGCGGCATTACGAAGGAGAAATACTTCTCCTGAGGTGGACTTAAGATCATCCGGATCGCCACCATGGTCGACGTCACTGTACCCAGTCAATTCAATCTTACTTCCCTCATAGCACAGTCCGTAGTCAGTCGTGCCTTTCAGATATCGAATAATTCGTTTCACGGTTCATAAATGTTGATAACCAGGGTCTGTTAGAAACGTGCTACTAAGCCCACATCGTAACAGATGTATGGACGAATGCATTGCGTTGCGTACATCAGACTGCTTACCATGATGAGGTACTCTGCACTTTTCATCTGTTCACGCTCAGCATGGTCTTTTGGGCCCTCACGCTTTGACAGCGCACCCACAAACACAACTGGCGTATCCACGGGTTTGACATCGTATAGACTGAATCTTCTCAACAATTTATTGATATAGGCTTCTTGAGAAAGACATAGTTTACTAGCAGCCCGGTCCCTAGCAATTTTAATGCCCAGGATGTACGTGGCTTCTCCCATGTATTTCATCTCAAATACAGATGCTAACCAGGACTTTGATTCATTCAAATAACTCACATCGTTCGCGGAAATGAGTATGTCATCGATGTATAATGTCAAGATAACATACTTCGACTCAGAGGTCTTTGTGTACAAGCAGGGATCCTCGTGAAGATTCACGAATCTGTTGCCAATGATTTCCTCGTGGAACCTGCGGTACCATTGCTGAGATGATTGTTTAAGACCATAGATCGATCTTTGGAGTTTACAAACTTTATGTTCGTTTTCAAGGGCTATGAAACCCTCCGGTTGCTCCATGTATATCTCTTCTTCCAAGTTCCCATTAAAGCAGTCTTAACATCCATTTGGTGCAGCTCTAGATAGAGGCTTGCAACTTTAAGATAGCCCGGACCGTGGTGTAACGCACAGTCGGTGAGTACGTCTCATCAAAGTCAACTCCATGGAGTTGGGTATAGCATTTCCCCCAAATTTGAACAAAATTGAAAGTCTATGGTGGATCACGTAACTTGCACATGTCACTTAACGAAAAAAATGGACGGAGTGTAACGGTCGGAACAAAACTTGAAAGATCTGCAAACATATGGTACCAAGACTAGGAAGAAAAAAGTATCATGGACCAAAATCCAAAAGGGGTCAAACATCATGGACCAAAAGACCTATTAACCCTAAAAAAAAAATAAGGGGGGAAAGTCCGTAAAATATACATGTTCGAAAACAATAGTTTTATAGACCAATATATTTTAAAAATGTATACCACATGTTTAAAAAGATGGTTTTATGGACCAATATATGTTTTAAAATATACAACATGTTTGAAAAAAATGGTAAAATGGCATTCCGTCCATTTGATTCTAATTATATGTCTATCCACAAAACGTTACATTAGGATTCACCCAAGTTGCAGTTAAATTTGCAAGGCATTAATATGTCAACCAATTGTCCCAATTTAATCATATATATATATATATATATATATATATATATATATATATATATATATATATATATATATATATATATATATATATATATATATATATGAACATTGTGGATAACAAATATGTAATTTGCTGCCATCGTCAATCTCATTTTTTTTCAAAGAGAGCAAAGCCAAGCCAGATGAGCAGAGGAGAGAGTACATGTATATAAAATAATTAATGTATGTATTTTTCCTTGAAGAGTTGAGCAGCAAGAATCAAGAGCTCCACCATTTCGAAACCAGCAGCAGAAACAAAATCAACCTTGGGATCTTCTTCTTCTTTTTCTTGTGGTGGTGCAGAGGAAGAAGATTGGGTTGTCTCAATGTCTTCTTCAGCAGACCAACTGACAGGCAAGCAACTGCTCAATGCTGTCTTCACCATCATTGCTTCCCCAATTATTTCCTTCACTGACTCATCTCCCATCCCTACTCCTCCTGATTCTTTAGCCTGCACCCATCCTCCTCATCACATCTCAATTTCAACACCTACAAAAGGATTTCACAAGTGAAGAAAATTACCTGCATTAGGGAGATACGAAGCCGATGGATCGAACTCGTTAAATGCTCCATACTTTCCAAGCTCTCCTTCAGCGTAGCATTTTCAATCTTCACTCTGAAAATGAATGTTAAGTAACTACACCCTAACAAAATGAAGCAATTGGTGAGCATAACATTTCACATACCTAGCAAATTCCATTCCGTTATTGGATTTTCTACCCGAGATATTGCCTTCGTTACTGAATCTTGATTCAACAGCATTTCTCCCAAAATCTATGGTATTACCAATCCAGCGCTTTAGATACGTCTTTTTTAAAATGTTTCGTAATTTCCCATCTTCGTCTTCAATATCTGACCTATTTCCACGTATTGGGACAATATCTTTTCCTTGCCTTGTCTCAGGATGCATTTTCCTGCAAAATTTGAGAGAATCATCAACTTCTAAACACCACCAAATTCCAACAACAAAAGAGTTTGGACTTTCATGGGGGCATTGAGCCTATCTTACTCTTGAAGCAACTGATAATCTTGTCTTAGTTTTGCAATTTCCATGAGAGCTTTGACCTTTTCATTGGTCACCTGAAATAGACCAAAGGGTTTTAAGCTAATAATTATTAATGATGAAAATGCCATTTGGGAATATTTGAAGATGGTGTAGGATTCTACACGTATGAAAAATTCAATTCCCCAAAATTCAGTGATTTAAAAAAGAAAACATACGATTTGTTCTTCGTAACAATCTCCAAAGGTAAGTACATTTACACCGAACCATCGATTCTATAGCTTTTAAAAGAAAAAGTACACAAGAACTGAAAAATAGAATAATATATATATATATATATATATATATATATATATATATATATATATATATATACCAAAGAGAAGTTACCTGTAGCAAGTTCCTTTGAAGCTCCTCAATTTTCTTCTGGAGGGCCGCATTTACATTTCTCTCTAGTAAATGCCTCTCCTCTTGTTGGGATAAAAGTAATAGCACAGACACCTGAAAAAAGATTTATACTTCACTTTTCATCACCTTTTGATGGATCTAGCTCTTCGGGGCTTGATATCCGTTAGTCAATTGTCTTCTTTACGTTTCACTACGTCCGCTCGGGGAACCTGCAAGAAGGGGTAACCGGGTCGAGGCCCGGTAAACCCCTACGTTGCTAAAACGAGCTTACCACAGATCAGTCTGATCCACACGGTCCGAACCAGCCGTGCGTACCAGTTTGGTTCGGACCGTGCGGATCAGACTGATCTGTGGTAAGCTCGTTTTAGCAACAGAGGAGTTTACCGAGCCTCAACCCGCACGACCCACACACCGTACGTGTGTATTATTTTTACTTGGGCCTTTATTACATCCCGAACCCCCTCGAGGGTATGGGAGAAGACGACTTATGTGATTCAACGTCGGTATCAACAAGGAGATCAACTCAACCGGCTAATACGACATGTAAACCCCTCCGTTGCTAAAACGAGCTTACCATAGCTTATCTACGAGCAACAAGACTATAATCCGGAATAGGACAACAATATCCTGGATTAAGTCTTATCAGAGAATAAAGGGCTTAAAACCCCTATAAATACTTTTCTATTAACCTCATTTAAAGGTTAATCATTCTATCTCTACTATTGAGCTATTACTTTCTCTCTAAAAACGGGAGCTGACTTAAGCATCGGAGTGGGTTCACCGGGCGTCGACCCGGTTACCCATTCTTGCAGGTTCACCGAGCGGATGTAGCGGAACAGAAAGAAGACAATCGACTAAATGAAATCAAGCCCGGAAGAGCTAGATCCATCACCTTTAAAATAAAATATTATTAAAAATAAATGAAGCTCTTGCCATGAATATGATACGATTAACTGAGAGACAGTGCAGTAAACAGGAAATTTAAAAATTAAAATAGAAAAAATAAAACCTTCTCCTTCAATGCTTGTGCAAGGGCTTCCGATACATCACCCGCAACAGATCCTTTTGAACCATCATCAATTCTCTGCAGCAAAAGTAACAGCATATTGTTCAAAGTTAGAACCAAGTTCTTATAGTAAGAACTGCATTAGACAAAAAACCATATTTTGGTACTATCACCTCAGAAACCGGATTAAGGCTGGTATCAATCTTTGATTCTTCTTCATCTGAAGAATCATTTTTATCAAGCTTCTCCACAGTGCTTAAAGAGGATTGAGCGTCCATTTCTCGGGTCTCAGTTATTTGTTTAATCTTTAAATTAAGCATACTGATAAGAGAATTGATATAGCATCGTTCCTCTTCAAGGACATCCATAATCTGCAATCTGTGAAGAGAATGGTGTTGACGTAACCCAGATATGCCATTTCTCAGCATTTTGTCAGATACAAGCTGCATGCAAAGTAACAAGATTAGATACATGCACACAAAAGGAAAAAAAAATATTGTGCCATATTCTGCTCTCTAAGTTAGATATCTCACCTTCTTCTTCTCCAAATCACGTACTTTCTTCTTCAAATGATTTTCAATCTCCAAACCCTTAATGAAAATATAAAGTAATTGTGAAAAGCTAAAAAAAGGAAAGTAAAACAAAAATAAACTGCAAATTATTCAGGAAAAATACCACGCGTAGCTTATTTTGAAGCACATCCACAGTGTTCCTAACAGACTGCAATTCCTCCTCAACTGCACTCTGTCTGAGAAGAAATAATTAAACTACCACATATATATTAAACCTCATACAGGATGATCTGATCTAGCAAGTACTTACGATGTACTTGGATGTTGATGGATTGTTATAACTCCAAATCTCTGGGGGATCGTTCAACAGACATGAGCATTTCTTATCCCATGTTCGACCTTCAGAATACTCAAAAGACTGCTGTCTGATCTCATAGAACATATCAACAACCTATTAGTAATAATAGACCCATTAGATCAAATATGCTACCAGACCATTTAATCGAAGATACAAATGGCTAAACTCCAAAAACTAGTTCAAAAGTACCACCGCAATAGAAGTATGAAATACACATCACAGGTTAATACTTGTACAGAAAATTTCCAAATGGAAGAGTCAGATCATGAAAAAAAGATCAAGAATCACAAATTTATACCCATCAAAACCAAATATGAATCAGGCCAACTGTCAAGTACTTAATGAAATACAGCATCAAAAACCAACATGCGTGAGTTGATACAAAAGAAGGAACTCATAGGATATGTAGAACAAGGAATGCTATGACTTGTTTTTGCAGGATTGGGTCCAGTACCGGCGAACCACCACTCATGGTCGAGGTGAGGCAACAATCTTCTTTCTACGCGCAATATTCAGCTCGTTGAGGGGAGCACGAACCCTGGACCTCGTTTGAGAGAGAATCCAATCTCAAGGTTTGTGTAATCTGATACTTGTGTTCTTATTAATTAGCAGGTCCTTTAAACGGGACTTAGGGCAATACCAAACTAGGAAGCTATAATATTTGGCTATTATATCTCAGCTGATTACTAGGAAATAAAATATATAATTCTATATTCTTTATTACTTAACTTGTAAGAAACTAATACCCTAGCTGCTGGATCGGCGGTTTGCCCTAGAATAGACCCGGCCTGTAAATGGCTCCGTAGCGAAGAACAAAAGCAGCCTAAACTCCTCTCTTCATAAGCTATGTATGTATATGAAAATTTACTACTTTATGATTATTTTTTTTTTTGCAGTACTGGCAAGCTTATAGTGAATTATTACACCTCATGCAGGAAAGAGATGATGAAGAAATTTATGATCACTTAGCACAATAGAAAAATGTGTTTTAGCTTCAATCGTTTGCTTCAGGGATCTGATAAGGCAACCAGCTAACGTTGAGATAGTAATGTGGCTAGGAGAAGGCTACACACACACACACACACACACACACATATATATATATATTTAAAGTAATCAATTTACCTTCTTGAAGGCTACATGATCTTTTTCTTGCTTTGCTATATCGGTTTGCAATCTATCGATAAGATTCCTCTGTTCTAGACACTGTGAACGAAGCTCCTCCATCCTGAATAATAATGATGAACAAACACGCTTAATCCCAATCCAATACATGTCACCATTCAAAAGTAAAAACTTGCCTATTATGGACATCACTTAATTTTGTATGCATGGACTCCTCTTTCTCCTTAGCTTTCTCAGCCTGTTGAAACAGGAAGCAATTGTTGAAGGCTATAAGCATAAGAAAGAAATCATGACCTCCTATTGAATTATTTCGATTACCTCCATTATTGAATGATCCCGTTCAGCAAAAGCTGCAGCTACACAGCCTTGGAAAAACTTTAACTGCTTCTCAGCTTCCTGGTTCTTTAATCAGAAAGAAATAGAAAATAAATAAATAAATAAATAAATAAATAAAAAGATTGAGCCATGTAGTAGAGGATGCGGTAGCTTGTAGCAACCTTTGTAACTTCTGCTTGGTGTAGATCTGCCAACTGACCCTGTATTTAGAAAATGAAAAAGATAACCACATAGTATTTTCTCTGAGCAAGAAATACGTATATTTGATTTAATTAAGTTCTTTATGAAGCATATATTTAATAGAGAATGGCAGACAAATTTTACCTTGATCCTGTATGCTTCAGAAAGCTCCTCCTGTAAATTCATATTTTCTCGTGCGCATGTAGCTAATTTCTTTTTTAAACTCTCGATCTCTTGCTCCAAGGCAGCTGTCCTAATAATATGACATTAAGTAAATGAAAAGAATTCTCGTGTTGTAACTCATGACAAAGAAACCCTTCTCGTATGAAATGGGATGGAAAAAAAAATTCCTTGCATATAAGACAGGACCAAATCAGCTGTACCTTTGAAAGTGCATTTTAGTAGCCACAACAAGATAGCCTGGCCCAGCTTGCTGCATACATAACTGCTCAATATCTTTGCGTAATTCATCTCGCTCTGCAATAAATAACAATTGTTGATCATGGGACTCAAAACCCAGTAGTACAGGATGATAAACAGAGGATAATACCAACCTCAATTTAAAATAATAATAATCCTGATCATCAAATACTGAGGAAAAGTTTTAATATCAACGACTTATATCAAGAAAAATACTCTAAGAGAACATGGAAAAGTTTTAATATCAACTACTTATATCAAGACAGATATACTAAGAGAACCTTCTAACATTGCTTTGTCCATCTTACCACTGAACTCATTAATTAGAGTAATGTATTTTCATTGGCATTAATAAAAAAATGCTCAAGAGCTATACCGTGTTCTACTTGTTGAATTTGAAGTAGCAAACTCTCAGTTCCACTTGGATTTTCGGCCATGGTCCACAATAACTTCTGAAGCAGAACTCAACAGAAAGAGCTGTAACCATCATTCAGGAGAGCATTTCAATATCTAACGAATATGTAAGCAACAGAAGTGACAATGCCCAAAACATTAACAAACTTATCACTATACAAATAAGGATAAGTTAAAATCAATGTTGTTAAAGGCCTAAGGCGACGAGACTGAATATCGACAAACCAAATGTAGTTAATGCAGTGACTATTTACTCTAATTAGGTAGATATTGAACCTACAAGCATAAATGAGAGACGCGGAAGAATAAGAGATGTAGAAAAAGAGACCTAGAGACCAGCCTTAGTATTCCTATTCTATTAATTGTCTATTCTTTTGACTTTAAATTTTAATTATTTAACTTTAGAAAGTAATAGATATGGAAAAAATAATAGTTTATTCCTAGGGTGATGCCTTAAGGTGCGACTGAGGCTGAGGCGCAGCGAGGCGTAGTTCCCTCTGCTCTCCTTGCCTGAGGCGACGAGGCGCTAGCCTTTAGCAACACTGGATAAAATGGATAGCTAACCAGAGAAGGTGGTCAAGAGAATACTTGGTTAGACTAATATCTCTTTTCAAGAGCATACTCCTTCAGAAAGTGAAAAGGTTTATACTTTTATGAGTTCAAATGGCAAAGACTCAACACAATCTAGGAAAATTTAATTTCTACTTGTGAAACGGCAGTTTACAAAATAGTTCCAAGAAAACAAGAGACGAGTCTCCTTCCCAGATTCTAAAAATTTCGGGATTGCATTTTATGCTTCATAAATGTTAGCTTGCTTTCACCGAATCATACATTGACAAGAGATTATAGATATCTACGTGATTTTGTACTATTTAAATTGGAACTAGGCTGTTTTCTCCAATGAAGCCATTTTTTGTGGAAATCTTGCAAAACAAAGACCTTGATAGAAATGATAGAAAATCAAGGTTAGTGGTACTTTTAGACTACCCATGACGCGAATCGACCTTTCGGCAGTGACTGTAATGTTTGAGCTAAATATGGAACAACACAAACCATATAAAAGTAGTACTTTATAAGACATCAACCAACGCTTGACTAGAACTAAGAATACAACCACCTGCTCAGTGGAGATCAGGTAGCTCCCTGATTTAAAGCTGCCTAATTCATAATAAGAACAGAAGAATGATTTAAGAACGGAGAACTCTCTAATTGCGAAATGATTCGGAAATTTATATTCCTGGAAATGAAATTGAAATCGGCAAAGTGGATGAACTGAATTACCGGAATCGATGAAGAAGTAGATTGAATCAGAAAGATGGCGCAGCAGCTGGAATTCGAAGAGTGGAGGGGGAGAGAGATGCCTTGTTGTGCCTTCTCTCTCTCGGTTGCTTCCTGCTGTCGCTGCTCGGTAGCAACAGTTATTTTTTCATTTTGATTTTCCACTTTCTTCCGTATGATTGTGATTGATAGATAAAGAAAGGGAGGAGAAGAACATCACAAAGCGGCTACAAACCGAAATTGTACCGCAGCGCTTCGTCCGGTCCGACCCAGCACAAGTTGGAAGTGGGTACTAACCTTAGGTTTTGTTTTCGTGAAGAGTCCAACCCTAGGTCTAGAGCGGAGTATAAATATCGGAGATCCCGAAATCTCGAAGAGTCGGACGAATTCGATCCGAAAATTAGCTCCCGCCCGGTGGGGCAGGACTTTTTTTCTAAGTCGAGTTTGAGTTTTTGATTTTTTAAGTCCAAAAGTTCCAAGTATGTCTGATGGGTTCCGATGTAATCGTTAGCCCCGTTAACAGTCATTAGACGGCGAGTAAGTCCAATGGGCCTCGTGAAAGGCCGGGAAGGCCCAAAAGCCCAGTATGAAGGGTTCCGACCCTAGCGGTCCAGATATATGAACTGAATGTTCCCGACAAGAAGCCTCTGAGTAGGCCCCGATATGCCTTTGTAAAGGCCCCGATAATAAAGCCCCGGGGAGGCTGGACCTGTCTCGTGAGACAAAAGGTCCTGGGTGGTGACCTAGAATGAGATAACTCTGGAGTCCCCGACAAGAGTTGGGACTTGTGATCAGAGGATAAGGCCGAGAAACCCGCTTACTAGATAAGAGTAGTGGGAGACGGCTGAGATATAGATAACCTCCCCCGAGATACGCAGGGCGTGCCCGAGATACGCGGAGTATGGGCGAGATACGCGGAGCGTGGGGCGAGATACACGGAATCCCGAACGAGATATACGGAATCATGGGTAAAACGGCCAGCCACGGTCACAGGTAACTGATTAACTTCCCCTCCTATATAAAGGAGGAAGTTACCTCAGAAAACACATTCTCTAATACGAACTTAGATTACTGCTTACCACCCCATTGATCAGATACTCATTTAAGCATCGGAGAGGGATTCTGGGTCACCACCCAGGTCATCCCCTTTTTGCAGGATTACGCGGAGCCCAGGGATTCAAGCTTTCCGTCAAGAACGTAACGGAGCTTCGCCCGTGATCCAACATTGGCGCCGTCTGTGGGAACCTAACAAAAAGCCAAAATAGTTTCTACCAGATCAATGGCCGGTGGTGGCAAGAAGAAACAAGTTCAGGCCGGCAGTTCTCGCCCCGCTGGAACTGTGAATTCCCCGTTGCTGGAACATGTTGCTGAACAAGGTGAGTACCCTGCTGTTTCTCAGACAGGGGGGCATGGCGATGATGAGGTCTCAGTCCGAGACACGACGCTGAACAGGCAAGATATCCCGCGAAGGGAGGTGGATGCTCCCCCAAACCCGGTGGGGCACAGAGAGGAAATCCCGCGAAGGGAAGTAGGCTCTTCTTCAAACTCGGAGTTGGCCAAAGCAGTAGCAGATGCTATGCCTATGTTCTTGGCAGCCATGGAGGCTCTGTTGGACGAGAGAGAGGCTGCCAGGAGGGCGGAGGAGTTGTCCCCGCGAGAAGAGTTACCTCCACCTCCTCCAAGGGTGGTTCCAGAAGAACAGGAGGTTCAGGAGGTTCAGCCCAGGAATAAGGGCAAGGAGCCCGCGCGCTCGGAGAAATTCGTGGTGGATGGTCCCGGACCCGTGCAACACAGGACCATTCCCCTGAATGGCCCCATCACCCCCGGTCAGGTGGTAAAAATTGTCAACATCTGTATGGGTGACCAGAAGAAAATGACATCGGAGCTAAGGGACCGATCCACTCACCCTTTCGTTCCACGACTGATAGATATCGTCGCCCCGCCCGGGCTAGTTATTCTGACCATTAAGGAGTATGATGGTGAAGGGGACCCGGTTCGCCATGTTCAGAGACATGTCCAGGCCTGTATGGGTAGGACTTCGAGTGATGATCTCATATGTTCGTTGTTCCCGATCACCTTGGGAGAAAGAGCCATGACGTGGTTTTCAGCCTACCGCCGGGAAGCATTACGTGCTGGGCTGATATGCACGATCGTTTCATTAAGCAATATCAAGGTCGGAGGCGTCTCCTAAAGAGCGTGAGGTCTTTAACCCAGGTGGTGCAGAGATCCGATGAATCGTTGGCGTACTACTACCAACGGTTCACTGCTAGTGCTGCGGAGATCGATGAAGAGATATCGTAGGGTGAGACCATCCGCACTTTCCTTCGGAACCTGACTGCTCCTTATGGTTCCGATCTGATGCATAGCGTAGCCGCGAAGGCTGTGTGGAGTATGGAGGCCCTGCAAGCGAGGGTGAAGCAGCAAATCGACGTCAAGGAGTCAAAGATTTCTGCCGGAGAGCTTGATCCTCCGAAGTCAGGAAGAGGAAAGCCATCGTCCAAGCTGTCGGATGATCGCAAAGGGAGCGACAAATCGGAGGGGAGTAGCAGCCGTGGTCGTCCCGAGAGAAGGGAGGACAAGCGTCCTCCAAGGAAGGATAACCGCGAGGGTCGTAGTGTTCCCATCAACAGCTCGATGACCTCCGTGCTAGCTGTGATGGATCGGCAGGGTCTCGCTCGATACCCCCCGAGGAAAGAAGGTGAGTTCTTGGGAGGCCGCTCCGATCGTTACTGTCGGTACCATCGAGCCAATGGTCACGACACGGATAACTGTCGGGAGCTGAAGAAGGAGATAGAGAAGCTGATCCAGAAGGGGAAGCTTAAGGAGTTCGTCGGAAGGGGAAGGTGCCGATCCCGTTCCAAGACTCGGTCACGATCCCGTTCCAAGTCTCGCGATCGATCTCCAAAGAAGAAGAAGGTTGACTCGGAACCCTCCGGTTCTGGTGCCCGTAAGGAGAGGCGAGGGACCATTAACGTCATTCACGGAGGAATGGCAGCGGGAGGTGACACCTCCGCTTCTCGGGAGAATTATGCTTCCCGCATCTCTGCTGCTGTGGTGTTAGGCAAGAGGTCCCGGTCGTGGACTCTAAAGGAAGAAATGGTGATTTCTTTCTCAGCGGAGGATTTGATAGGCGTGGAGAGCCCCCACGATGACGCCTTGGTCGTGACCTTGGACGTGGACGGATTCGAGATGAAGCGGATCCTCATAGACGGAGGGAGCTCCTCCGACATTCTTTTCGTGGACGCCTTGGAGGCCATGGGAAAGTCGAAGAAGGACCTGACGCAGGTGAACTTCCCGATGGTGGGATTCTCTGGATCGACTTCCTATCCGTTGGGGATGATTACCTTACTGGTGGAGTTTGGTAGTGGCTGGAAGATGGAACGGCGGAACGTGGATTTCGTCGTGGTAGAATCCGCGGGAACATACAATGCTATTATCGGGAGGACCACAATCAACCCTCTCATGGCAGTCGCTTCAACTGTCCACCAGAAGATGAAGTTCCCGACTGACAATGCGGTCGGAGAGGTCAAGGGTGACCAGGTGGCGTCGCGAAAGTGTTATGTTAACGCCACCCGAAGGAGAAGAAGTGAAGCCATGGCTATCCTGCAGACTGATGCCGATCCTCGAGAGGAGTTTGTCCCGCCCCCATGGAGGATCTGAAGGAGGTCGAGATTGATGGACTTCGAAGGAAGGTGAAGATCGGGTCTGCTTTTTCGGAGGAAAGAGCCCGAGAGCTGATCGAGCTCCTGAAGGAGTTCAAGGAGCTGTTTGCCTGGTCCCCGAGCGATATGCCAGGAATCAGCCCCGACGTGATAGTACACGAGCTGAAGATTGATCCCGTGATCAAGCCTATCGCGCAGAGAAGGCGTCCGATGGGCGCGGATAAGAGGGTCGCGATCCAGCAGGAGGTGGGAAGACTGCTCGACGCTGGATTCATCAAGGAGCTCCGATTCCAGACTTGGGTCGCTAACCCAGTCTTGGTGCGAAAGAGTAATGGGAAGTGGCGGATGTGTGTCGATTTCCGCGACTTGAACAAAGCCTACCCGAAGGATTGCTATCCGCTCCCGAGGATTGACCAGTTGGTGGACGCCACATCAGGACACGAGCTGCTGAGCTTCATGGATGCCTATTCTGGTTACAACCAGATCAAGATGGCGAAGGAGGATGCCCCCCATACAGCCTTCTATGCCGATAGTGACGTCTATCACTACGACGTAATGCCCTTCGGACTGATCAATGCTGGGAAAGACTATGGAGGCGTATGTGGATGACATGCTCGTGAAGTCCCGACAAGCAGGAGATCCTGTCCAAAACTTGGCGGCGGCGTTTGAGCGGATGAAGTTTCATCAGGTTCGGTTGAACCCAGACAAGTGCGCTTTCGGGGTGAACTCGGGGAAATTCCTAGGGTTCATGGTGAGCCAGAGAGGGATCGAGGTGAATCCCGAGAAGCTGCGAGCAATCGAAGAGATGCAATCTCCGAAGACCCATCGGGAGGTTCAAGTGTTGAATAGCCGGTTGGCCGCGATGAATCGATTCCTATCCAAGGCGAGTGATAGGGCCATGCCATTTTTTGATGTGCTAAGGGCCCACAAGAAGTTTGAATGGTCCGACAAGTGCGAGGAGGCATTCCAAGCACTCAAGCAGCACCTCCGCACCCTCCCGCCATTGGCGAAACCGGTTCCAGGCGAGCCGCTTTATCTCTATTTGGCTGTTTCTAAAGTTGCTGTTAGTTCTGTTTTGATTAAGATTGTCAAGGGCAACCAAGTGCTTGTCTATTATGTAAGCAAGGCGTTTGCCAAATCTGAAATGAATTATCCCGCTATTGAGAAGTATCTCTTTGCGTTGATTATTGCCGCTCGAAAGCTACGGCCTTACTTCCATGCCCACGAGGTTACGGTGTTAACAAATCAGCCCTTGAAGCACTTTTTGAACCGACCGGAGGCGTCGGGGAGATTGGTGAAATGGGCCATCGAGCTTACGGAGTTCCGTATTCATTTTGCTCCGAGAACCGCTATTAAGGGCCAGGCATTGGCAGATTTTATAGCTGAGTCTACGGCACCCGATCTGGAAGAAGCGGGTCCCGCAGAGGGGGCAACCATGGAGGTCCCGATAGCAGAACAGCCAGAACAGCCAAAAGAGGAGAGCACTTGGGAGATGTACACTGATGGTTCATCGAGTGTAGAAGGATCGGGGGCAGGATTCATATTGATACCGCCCGGTGGAGGCGAACCCTTGCGATATGCATTGGCCTTGACGTTTAGGGCCACCAACAATGAAGCGGAGTATGAGGCTCTCATCACGGGCCTTAAAATTGCCAAGGGTACGGGAGTCGATCATTTAAAAGTAAAGTGTGATGCCAGCTTGATCGTGAATCAAGTCCAGGGGAACTATGAAGCCAAGAGCCCGACAATGAGGAAGTATTTGCACGAGGTGCAGACTTTGAAGGGAAGCTTCAAAAGCTTCGACATCGAGGCAATCCCGAGGGAAGAAAATACGGAGGCAGATGCCTTAAGCAAGTTTGCTCTGGGAGTGGCCCCCGAGGAGAATCGGAAGGTGCACTTTCTGGAGAGAGTGATTATCTCAACCATCGATCCGACGGAGGTTTGCGCTATTGAAGCAGGATCGGAGGAAGAAGAGAAACCCACCTGGATGACCCCGATGGTCACATACCTGACTACGGGGGCACTCCCCGATGATGAAGTGGCAGCTGTCAGGTTGCGTCGAATCGCGAACGACTACGTGATGGTGGACAACCAGTTATACATGAGGGGGCATGTAAAGCCTTTTCTGAAATGTGTGGCGGAGCCTGATACGAATCGGATCCTGAGAGAGCTACACGAGGGAGTCGCGGCCTGTCATGAAGGGGCCCGATCCATTGTAAGGAAGGCGTTGAATCTAGGCTACTACTGGCCATCGATGAACAAGGAAGCGACATCAATGGTCCAATCCTGTGATGCATGCCAGAGATACGCTCTGAATATCGTGGCTCCTGCCGCGGACTTGATGTCCATCAGGAGCGCTTGGCCCTTCGCACAATGGGGCATTGATTTGGTGGGACCTCTTCCACAAGCAAAAGGTCAGTGCAAGTATTTGCTCGTGGCCATCGATTACTTCTCGAAGTGGATAGAGGCTAAGGCGTTGGCCAAGACGACGGGGCAGCAGATCCTCAAGTTCCTTCAAACTCGGATCATATCCCGGTATGGGGTTCCTCGAGTGTATTCCTGGTGGTGTCCGCGCACGCAGACTCTACAGAGGCGTTACATCCTCCGAAGGATGAGTGAGTTCCTTTTCTCTTCCTTTTTGGTCGCATTACTTCCTTTCCTATCGCTAGCTTAGTGTCGCGATCTATACTGAGGTGTTAGTCGAAACTTGATTCGAACTTTGGGATTTCCTGCTACCTTTGCCTTAGGTCTCGCCGCCCTGTCGGAGAACCATCTCACTAGGTCCGATTACAATGAGCACGTTACCTTAGGAGATATCTGTCCCCTAGATGAGTCTCTGTATCCTTTTCTCCCCTCCTTGGGGAATACTCGTGAGACGGTGACGTGTACCCCTCCCAGATTCGATTTGGGTTGAGGTTGCCTTACTGTGATGACCTCATAGAGTTGAGCAGGTTCTTCAGGATTTCTCCTGTGAACCTTGCCCCCAGTGCCCTCCGTGTCTGGGTGGGCTTCCGGGTGTTGTGCCATTGGTACTCCTGGAAGTACTCCCTCGTTCTGTTCCGATGTTTCTACCGGTTCCAATACCAGACGAAGGTGGGGTTTGCGAGTTTCGTAACTCGCCATCCGACCTTCAAGGATCCCCGATTTGCTAATTTCGGGTTGAGTGGGGTCGAGTGGGATACCTCTCTTCGCTTCGTGGCCCGGAGCCACAACTCGGCCAGTCACTGGGCCAAGCATTACTTCTTCATTACGGATCGATACGTCACTTGGTCGGTCTTGAATGAAGATCGGTCGGATGGTTGGCCTGCTTTTGGGGAGTTCTCCTCCGTTGATTTGGAGACTATGAAGATCATTCATGAGAGCAACAGGACTCGATCGTACTGTCCCGTGTCCTTAGTGACTGAGACGGATCTTTACGAGGCCGGGATCAGTTTGACTCCTGACTCCGGGGGTTCGGTATGTCACTTGGTCTTCCCATCTTTATTTACCTTCTGCTCTTCCTTTGTAGGTTGGTTTCATGGAAAAACCTATAACGTGCAGGGGGCCCCTGTTGACCTGAGCAAGAGGAAGGCTCCTTCTAGTTCCACTCTGAAGAAATCCCCCATGCCTGGGAAGAAGGCTGGGGCCTCTGGTATGCTTCCTCCTATTTGCTTCTTTATGGTATAGCTTGTGTTTTCCTTATCATGTTTTTCTTACATTGCTAGGGCGCTCCCCTTGGTGACCGAGAGGGTCGTCTCCGTAGGCAGAGATTCTGGACCTTCCAAGTCCAAGCCGCGGAGATCTGATTCTGAGGCCGGGGCCTCGGCTGCTAAGAGGAAGAAAGCTGCGGATCCTGCTTCGCCTATTGCTCGTCCTCCGACCCTATCTCGTGATAAGGAGATGATGGTCGAAGAGGTGCCTTCCCTGGCTGACAAACGGAAGCGACCTGTTGGTGGTGGTTCCCCTGCCCCCCAGCCGAGGGCACGGTCCTCAGGTATGATCTCTACCTTGTTACTGATCCTTCTATGTTTATATTTTCCTTTGACTTGCCTTGCTTGTATAGGTGGGCCTCCGAATTTAAGTCGGAAGGATTTCGCGCGTCTTACTGATGAAGATGTTATTGGGTCTGAGTGGACTCCTTTCGCTGGTTTGAAGGAGTTCCACCTTGCTAGCAGCTCCTCTTTGCGGACTCCTGAGGTTGGCGTCCGCGTACTCCGCTGTGCCATTCCCCCTGGCGATCGTGTTGCTCAGCCCAAGTCTCCTGGAGAGACTCGGCGCTTTGTTCAGGGTGTACTCTCTCGTTATGCGCCTGTGAGTTGTTCCTTGCTTTTCTTCTTTATACTTTCATATTGGTTGTCTTTCAGTTACTCATCTCTTGTTTGAATTGTTAGGGTATGTCTGACATGGTGAACATGTCATCACTCGTGCTCGAGTTATTTGACGAGAAGAAGACCCTTGAGGACAGCCAGGTCTCTCTCAAGGCGGAGCTCGCCACTGCAGCTGAGAAGGCGCGCTTATCTGATTTGAAGATGCAGGAGCTCCGGGACCAAGTGTCCTTGCTTGAGACTACCGTGGGTAGTTTACGCCGGGAGGCTGAGGTTGCATCTTCGCTCCACTCGGAGGAGTTGCGGAAGTTGGAGGCTAGGTGCCGGGCAGAGGAGAGGATTGTCGCAGTGTCTGAGTACAAGGCTTCCTCTGCCTTCACTGCTGATTATAGCGCGCGTCTCACTCAGGAGATGAACCAGTTTGGTGAGTATCTGGTTGATCATATTTTCCGCATTGATCCTCAGTTTCCAGTTGGTGATCTTGGTGACTTCGGGCCATACGCCACTGGCTACATGGCTGTTCTGAGGGGTCAGGCTGCTATTGCAGACGAGCCTGCCCCTGCACAGGTGGATGTTACACCTGTGGAAATCGGTACTTCAGACTCCTCCTCTTCATCCATCTCTGCCGGTGGCTCAGCTTCAGGGGGTGAGGGTGACTCTCCCGAAGGTTCTGATTGATGTGTTTACATCGTGCTATCTTTGTATATAACTATACTCCTTCTCCCCTTTAATGGGTTGAGTGTCTTTTGAGATTATGGTGGTGTCTGTTGTTACTTTCCTTTGCCGCATTGTGTTGTTGACTACGTGGTTCGCTTGCCTTTACATTAATGCTTCTCATGCTTTTGTATATACCCCTTTGATTATGGACTCTTCTCTTGGTGTGTTTCCTTTACTTATTCTTCTTTCATGTTTTCCTTCATGCCATACCTGCTATTTCATCAAGAAAAAACATTATGTGTTCTTCATATCACTTTAATTTGAGATTACTTTCTCACTGGATCCTTCTGAGCATGGTGCGATGATCTCTTCTGATACCCTTTAAATGGTATACATGGTACTGTTAAACCAAAGATACGCTCTTGGTGGGCGTCGAATCTGATCACGAGACAGGCTCTCGGAGGGCACTTAACGTTTCACAGGATAGGCTCCCGGAGGGCAAAGGTAGACCAGAGATATACTCTTGGTTGGTATCGAAAACTGTTCACGAGACAGGCTCTCGGAAGGCACTTAACGTTTCGCAGGATAGGCTCCCGGAGGGCACAGGTTAAACCAAAGATACGCTCCTGGTTGGCGTCGAAACTATTCGCGAGACAGGCTCTCGGAGGGCACTTAACGTTTCACAGGATAGGCTCCCGGAGGGCGCAGGTTAGACCAAAGATACGCTCCTGGTTGGCGTCGAAAACTATTCGCGAGACAGGCTCTCGGAGGGCACTTAACGTTTCACAGGATATGCTCCCGGAGGGCTCAGGTTAGACCAAAGATACGCTCCTGGTGGGCGTCGAAGCTGGTAGTTTGAAATCTACCTCAAGATACGCTCTTGGGGGCGTCGAATCTGGTAGTGTTTTTTCTACCTCAAGATACGCTCTTGGTGGCGTCGAATCTGGTAGGTTGCAAATGTACCTCAAGATACGCTCCTGGGGGCGTCGAAATTCGTAGTTTTTGGAAACCACTCTGAAGATACGCTCTTGGTGCGTCGAAGGTCGTAGTGTAATAACTACTCTCAAGATACGCTCTTGGGGGCGTCGAAGGTCGTAGTATGAACACTACTCTCAAGATACGCTCCTGGGGGCGTCGAAATTCGTAGTTTTTGGAAACCACTCTCAAGATACGTTCTTGGGGGCGTCGAGGGTCGTAGTATGAAAACTACTCTCAAGATACGCTCTTGGGGGCGTCGAGTGTCGTAGTATAAGAACTACTCTCAAGATACGCTCTTGGGGGCTGTTAGGTTATGAGATCTAGGTCAACGGGTGGTCGGCTTTGATCTCACTCCTTACTGGGGATGTGTGTGATCCGGTATTCCTGAGTTGCCCTGTCTTAGCCTATGTCTTTCCTTCCTTCCTTTCTTCCTTTGCTTCTTCTCTCCTTCTACCCTGCAGAAGGGGCAGTACCAGACACGGAGGGGGGGGGGTGGTGCCTGGTGAACCCTCTCCGATGCCTAAGTCAGTATTCTTCTTAGAGAGATAAACTAGAGAGATGTCAGAGCAAAATAATCCAAATTGCCAAGATGATCAAATGAATAGTGGAGGTGGGGTATTTATAGGCAACGGTGTCATTAAGGTGGCTTAATGACATCGTTAACCTTTAAACACAGTTAATTAACCTTTAAACGCATAATTAGGACCTTAGGATACGGAGAAGGTAGGCGACGTGAACCGGGTGTGGGTGTCCGAAAATGGCGCAGGGGCCCTTGGGGGGGAGAAATCCGACCCCCAAGGGTAGGGGTTGGGTGAGGGCACCCAACCCCTCCTAGGGAGGATGGGGTTGGCCAACCCCTCCTAGGGAGGATGGGGTTGGCCAACCCCATCCCTCCTAGGAGGGATCGGGTTGGCCGACCCGATCTCTCCTAGGAGAGATCGGGTTGGTCCACCCGATCTCTCCTAGGAGAGATCGGGTTGGTCCACCCGATCTCTCCTAGGAGAGATCGGGTCGGCTGACCCGATCTCTCCTAGGGGAGGTCGGGTGTGGCCACCCAACCTCACCTAGGTGAGTTTACCTTGGCCGGACGGGCGCTTCGGCCCCGTCCGAGCCGTTGATGTTCTCGCGAAGTGTTCGGGTTGAAGTTTCGATTTATAAACGTTAACGGGACGATAAAAATTCAACGGTTTGGAAGTCAACGGGTTCAAATTGGGCGTATATCCATCACATGCCCCCGAGTCAACCAATGGCCTAACCCTTGATTGACTCTATTTCAGGATGGTATGATACGCGCAATTTGAAACCGGGGTTTCTACCTTTCATCTGAGTGCCAACTTACCCATGGATGCATGTCTTCGACTCTGCCCCCTGCCTTATGAGATAGAGGAGTTGTAAACGTTAGAGTAGCACGGACGTATGCCTAAGCATGCGTCCGTCTGAGGCGGGAGCAATAAATCTGTCTTTGCTACCGGCGTATACTTAAAAAATGCATACTCTTACAAGGATGTAATACGAATGCAACTAAGTGACTTATGCTTCAAATTCGTGCCGGGATTCTATCTAAGCGAGTAAAAATTTAATTTTGGCTAAAAATTTTCCTAAGTATGGAATGCTCAAAAATAAAACTAACTTGATAGTTTTTCTAAGTATGGAGATATACTTAGCCATAGTTGAAAGGGATAAAAATGATGGTTTTTCCTTGGCCCTTAGATCTCATTTAAAGATAGATGGATGGTGGTGATTAAAACCCCTTAAAAAACCCTATCATCTTTTCAAAATAGAGGAGAGTTAGAAAAATACCTCAAAGAGTCACCATAGCCACCATCTTCCCTCTTCACTCACCCTTAGGGCCGGCCAGAATTCCGGCGAGAGACACGAAATTCCGGCCAGCAGCTCCGGCGGGAAGAGACCACCAGCACGGGACAGAGCCGGCCGGTGGATTGGTGACGCGAGACGACGGCGTGGAGGCGGGACGGACCAGTGGCGGCGTGAAGGAGCAGCTGACGGAGGTGGAGCCTGGTCCGACGCAGGCGGTCGACGGCGACATGACTCCCGGTGGCTGACGGACGAAAGCGACGCGGTACAAGCTTGGCCGACGGAGGGCGGCGACCAGACGAGCAGCGGCGTCGGGAGGCTTCGACGGCGAGTTTACCTCCAACGACGGCAGCGCTAGCTTCGGCCAGAACAGTCGACGGCGGGACAGGGGGGCTCCGACGTGATCAGGGGCGGACTCCGGCGGCGAAAGGACGGCTGGGAGCGACTCCGGCGACGACGGAATTGGGACTCCGGCGAGGGGCTGATTTCCGGCAACGCTCAAATTCGAATTCCGGACCCGTTTATCACATCGGGTCGGGTTTTCCGAAGGTCCGCTCTTTTCCTTTCCGTTACCGCGTAAAATGTTGATTTTTGAATCGTTGATATTTGATTGCCGATGCTTGATTGCCGAAATTTGATCGAATGTGGGTAACCGTTGGTAGTTGTGGATTTGGGGAAAAATGTTTGCCGGTCGTCCCGATATAGTTTCTTGTCCGATTGGACCATCCCGGTCTTGAATTTGATGTCGTACCGCCGTTGGTGTGTTAATCTTTATTGGAGGGTATAATGGTAATTTTTTTCCAAAACCCGACCTTAGGCTCGGATAAAATTATTCAACTTGGTTGTCGTGGTGTCCTTGGCTTATGTTGACTATCTTTGCTGGGTGTCTTTGGATCTGTGACTGTTGTCGTTGGTCGGGTGTTGGAATATTTCCGGTTCTTCGGAAATTTTTCTTGTCTTGATATTTGTCGTGCCGTGGCAGGTACTGTATTCCTGGTGGTGTCCGCGCACACAGACTCTACAGAGGCGTCGCATCCTCCGAAGGATGAGTGAGTTCCTTTTCTCTTCTTTTTGGTCGCATTACTTCCTTTCCTATCGCTAGCTTAGTATCGTGATCCTCGTTGGGGTGTTAGTCGAAACTTGATTCGAACTTTGGGATTTCTTGCTACCTTTGCCTTAGGTTTCGCTATCTTGTCGGAGAATCATCTCACTAGGTCCGATTACAACGAACACGTTACCCTAGGAGATATCTGTCCCCTAGATGAGCCTCTGTATCCTTTTCTCCCCTCCTTGGGGAATACTCGTGAGACGGTGACGGAGCCTCCTATAGGGAAGGTCGCCGTGTACCCCTCCCAGATCCGATTCGGGCTGAGGTTGCCTTACTGTGACGAGCTTATAGAGTTGAGCAGGTTCTTCAGGATTTCTCCTGTGAACCTTGCCCCCAGTGCCCTCCGTGTCTGGGTGGGCTTCCGGGTATTGTGCCATTGGTACTCCTGGAAGTACTCCCTCGTTCTATTCCGATGCTTCTACCGGTTCCAGTACCAGACGAAGGTGGGGTTTGCGAGTTTCGTAACTCGCCATCCGACCTTCAAGGATCCCCGATTTGCTGATTTCGGGTTGAGTTGGATCGAGTGGGATACCTCCCTCCGTTTCGTGGCCCGGAGTGACAATTCGGCCAGTCACTGGGCTAAGCATTACTTCTTCATTACGGATCGATACGTCACTTGGTCGGTCTTGAATGAGGATCGGTCCGATGGTTGGCCTGCTTTCGGAGAGTTCTCTTCGGTTGATTTAGAGACTATGAAGATCATTCACGAGAGCAACAGGACTCGGTCATACTGCCCCGTGTCCTTAGTGACTGAAACGGATCTTTACGAGGCCGGGATCAGTTTGACTCCTGACTCCGGGGGTTCGGTATGTCACTTGGTCTTTCCATCTTTATTTACCTTCTGCTCTTCCTTTGTAGGTTGGTTTCATGGAAAAACCTATAACGTGCAGGGAGCCCCTGTTGATCTGAGCAAGAGGAAGGCTCCTTCTAGTTCTGCTCTGAAGAAATCCCCCCTGCCTGGGAAGAAGGCTGGGGCCTCTGGTATGCTTTCTCCTATTTGCTTCTTTATGGTATAATCTGTGTTTTCCTTATCGTGCTTTTCTTACATTGCTAGGGCGCTCCCTCTTGGTGACTGAGAGGGTCGTCTCCGTTGGCAGAGATTCTGGACCTTCCAAGTCCAAGCCGCGGAGATCTGATTCTGAGGCCGGGGCCTCGGCTGCTAAGAGAAAGAAAGCTGCAGATCCTGTTTCGCCTACTGCTCGTCCTCCGACCCTATCTCGTGATAAGGAGATGGTGGTCGAAGAGGTGCCTTCCCTGGCTGACAAAGGGAAGCGACCTGCTGGTGGTGGTTCCCCTGCCCCCCAGCCGAGGGCACGGTCCTCAGGTATGATCTCTACCTTGTTGCTGATCCTTCTATGTTTATATTTTCCTTTGACTTGCTTTGCTTGTGTAGGTGGGCCTCCGACTTTAGGTCGAAAGGATTTCGCACGTCTTACTGATGAAGATGTTATTGGGTCTGAGTGGACTCCCTTCGCTGGTCTGAAGGAGTTCCACCTCGATAGCACCTCCTCTTTGCGGACTCCTGAGGTTGGCGTCCGCGTACTCCGCGGCGCCATCCCCCCTGGCGATCGTGTTGCTCCGCCCAAGTCTCCTGGGGAGACTCGGCGCTTTGTTCAAGGGGTACTTTCTCGTTATGCGCCTGTGAGTTGTTCCTTGCTTTCCTCTTATTACTTTCATAATGGCTATCTTTCGGTTACTCATCCCTTGTTTGAATTGTTAGGGTATGTCTGACATGGTGAACATGTCCTCGCTCGTGCTCGAGTTATCTGACGAGAGGAAGACCCTTGAGGACAGCCAGGTCTCTCTTAAGGCGGAGGTCGCCACTGCTGCTGAGAACGCGCGATTATCTGATTTGAGGATGCAGGAGCTCCGGGACCAGGTGTCCTTGCTTGAGACCACTGTGGGCAGTTTGCGTCGGGAAGCTGAGGTTGCAGCGTCGCTCCATTCTGAGGAGTTACGGAAGTTGGAGGCTAAGTGTCGGGCGGAGGAGAGGACTGTCGCGGTGTCTGAGTACAAGGCCTCCTCTGCCTTCACTGCCGACTATAGCGCGCGTCTCACTCAGGAGATGAACCAGTTCGGTGAGTATCTGGTTGATCACATTTTCCGTATTGATCCTCAGTTCCCAGTTGGTGACCTTGGTGACTTCGGGCCATATGCCACTGGTTACATGGCTGTTCTGAGGGGTCAGGCTGCTGTTGCAGACGAGCCTGCCCCTGCCCTGGTGGATGCTACACCAGTGGAGATTGGTACCTCAGATTCCTCCTCATCATCTCTATCTGCCGGTGGTTCAGCTTCAGGGGGTGAGGGTGACTCCCCTGAAGGTTCTGACTGATGTGTTTATCTCATGCTATCCTTGTATATAACTACACTCCTTCTCCCCTTTAATGGGTTGAGTGTCTTTTGAGATTGTGGTGGTGTTTGTTGTTACTTTCCTTTGCCGCCTTGTGCTATTGACTACGTGGTTCGCTTGCCTTTACATTAGTGCTTCTCATGCTTTTGTATATATCCTTTTGGTTATGGGCTTTTCTCTTGGTGTGTTTCCTTTACTTGTCTTTCTTTCGTGCTTTCCTTCATGTCATACATGCCATTTCATAAAGAAAAAACATTACTTGTTCTTCATATTACTTTACTTAGAAATTTCTTTCCCATGGTATCCTTCTGAGCATGGTGTGATGATCTCTTCTGATACCCCTTACACGGTATACGTTGTACTGTTAGACCAAAGATACGCTCTTGGTGGGCGTCGAAATCTGTTCACGAGACAGGCTCTCGGACGGCACTTAACGTTTCACAGGATAGGCTCCCGGAGGGCTCAGGTTAGACCAAAGATACGCTCCTGGTGGGCGTCGAACTGGTAGTTTGAAATCTACCTCAAGATACGCTCTTGGGGGCGTCAAACTGGTAGTGTTTTTTCTACCTCAAGATACGCTCTTGGGGGCGTCGAATCTGGTAGGTTGCAAATCTACCTCAAGATACGCTCCTGGGGGCGTCGAATTCGTAGTTTTTGGAAACCACTCTCAAGATACGCTCTTGGTGCGTCGAATTCGTAGTGTAATAACTACTCTCAAGATATGCTCTTGGGGGCGTCGAAGGTCGTAGTATGAACACTACTCTCAAGATACGCTCCTGGGGGCGTCGAAGTTCGTAGTTTTTGGAAACCACTCTCAAGATACGCTCTTGGTGCGTCGAATTCGTAGTGTAATAACTACTCTCAAGATACGCTCTTGGGGGCGTCGAAGGTCGTAGTATGAACACTACTCTCAAGATACGCTCTTGGGGGCGTCGAATGTCGTAGTATGAAAACTACTCTCAAGATACGCTCTTGGGGGCGTCGAATGTCGTAGTATACGAACTACTCTCAAGATACGTCTTGGGGGCGTCGAACCTGTCATTGACTTGAAGTCATATCTGTGTAAGGATAACTTCGTGATTATACCACTACATTCACTGGAAAACACTTTTGAGTAACTACTACTCCCTTAGGAGCATTCATGTTTTTGTACACTTGGGATGCCTTGGTGCACCAAGACATCCTTTGTAGGAATAAAAGATAGTTGTAGAGTTGGAGTAACTTCGTGAGTTCTCCTTCTCAAAAGTTGTTTTTTGAAAAGCTTGTAAAGCTGAAACATGCAAAATGCTAAATATGAAACTAAGGATATGGGGTGGTCACTGTATCTGTTGCCACGTACTCCTTGAAGCCTCCATTGTAAATCATTTCTTCCACTTCCACCTTCAACACCATGCAGTTGTTGGTTTGATGCCCCCAGGTCCCATGGTACTCACACCAACCCTGTGCATCTCTTCCTAGGAAGGCCTTGCCTTCCTCCCTGCATGTTGGTAGCTCTTGCTTGAGGTGCTTGTGGAAGATTTCTTCTATGCTGAGTGTGAGGGGTGTGAATGTGAAATTGACACTTCTTCCCAATGTGTCCATTTCTCTTCCTCTCTTCGGAACGTCATCTAACTGCCCCGCTTCCTGTGCAAATGCCTTGTCCAGCCTTGCCTTGAGCTCTCTCATTGTGCTCGTCATGACCATCTCATAGAGCCCTCCATAGGTCCCGAATGAGTTTGGATGCATGTTTCTGATGAATGCCCTTACTGCTTCTCCCCTTGTGATGTCCATGTTGGCACCATAATTGAAGAATCTTTGGAAATAGCTTGATATAGACTCCCGCGGCATTTGCTTGATATCATCTATGTAGCGGAAGCCTCTTAGGATGGAGTTCTTTGTTCTGTTCCCTATTATGGTGTCTGGCTGCCAAGGTATGGATGTCATCTTCACAACCTTGCTCCTGTGTCTCCTTGTAGGCACTGTTTGAAAAAACTGCCTGCTCAGACGGAGTGTCACTCCACTCCTCCTCCTTCCTTGCCTTTGTCTCTCTCCCCTCCTTCTTCTATCCTGGTTGGCTCCTACCATGACCACAGCCACTGTGTCTGTCCCGTGTGATCCACGTCTCATTGAGTTGACGTAGCATTGCCTTGCAGTGCGTTGATCACCCAGGACCTCTCCAACCCCGTTCTCCGTGATGTACTTCAGCTTCTGGTGAACAGTGGATGGCACTATTTCATATGGGTTTATGGTTGTCCTTCCTAGGATCCCATTGTAGGCTCCCAGGCTTTCAACCACCAAGAAATTGACATTTACCTTCAGCTGGGTCCATCCTTGGCCCATGGTTACTGGTAGGGTTATCATTCCCAGGGGGTAACTTGTTGCCCCTGAGAAGCCAACTAGAGGGAAGTTGACCGGTTTGATGTCTGCTTTGGTTTTCCCTATCTCCTCTAACACTCTCAAGCTTAGGAGGTCAGCTGAGCTGCCCCCATCCACCAAAATTCTCTTTACATCAAAATTGTCAATATCTAAAGTAATAACTAGAGCATCGTCATGTGGAAAGACGATGTGGCTCTTGTCCTTCTCCGAGAACTCAATCTTCACTTCTTCCCCTTCTCTTGGCCTTTTTCTCCACCTTGACACTGAGCTTAGCTTGGATGCATAGACCTCTCTTGCATTAGCAGTTGGGCCACCCGATGCTACTCCTCCATGTATCATATTTATGACTCCTTTTTTGTTGGGTGGAGGGTTGTAGTCTATCTTTCCCTTGCCCTTGTCTTTCTGTGATGGCCCTAGTTGCATACTGTTGCCCCCATGGTCTATGAATTGCTTCAGTTCTCCCCTCTGGACGATGTTGTTTATGCTTAGCTTCAGGCTAAAGCATTCATTTGTGTCGTGACCATAAGCCTCATGGTTGTCACACCATCTATCCTTGTGATTTCCCACCATTGGGGCTCTCCACCTTGCAGGGGGTGACCAAAGCTTTTGGTTCCGCATCTCTCTAAGTACGGTGGCTGGAGTGGCGTTCAATGGGATGAACTTAATGACGTTTATTTCTCTAGCCTTTAAGGGTTCACCCATTTGGTTTCTTTGCTGTGGCGGACGCCATTCCTGCTGCCTTGCATGCTGCGGTGCCTGGGGTGGCTTGCCTTTGTTTGGCTTTTGATTATCCTCCTTGGCTGCCTGGATTTTGGCCTTCTTGCTTGCCCTGTACCTTTCAAGGTCGATATGCGTTTTAACTCTTCCTGCAAGCTCCTCCAAGGTGCTTGCTGGCTTTTTGGCCATCTTTTCAGCCAATGTTGACCCAAAGCGACCTAAGTTTTTGATGAAGGCTCGTATAATCTCCCCTTCGGTGATGTCTCCCTGGATGTCTGCAATATTCTGGTTGAACCTAGTATAGTAGCTGGCCAGGGATTCATCGTATTCTTGTTTCACATCATCAATGGAGCCTGTTCCCTTGAGGAGTTTCCTCTCCCCTAGGTATCTCTGCAGAAACTTAGCTTTTAGCTGCTCCCATGAGTGGATGCTTTCAGAGGGCAGGCTGAAGAACCAATGTGAGGCCACCCCTGTTAGGGTGTTTGGGAACAAGAGTGCCTTGTACCTTTCATCAGTGGTCCTCCCAAATAGGGAGGCCTCATGCTGTTGGATATGCTCTAGGGGGTCTCCCTTCCCATTGTACTTTGCAATTTGCACTGTGTGCAGGGAGTCTGGCACCCTATTCATCTCCAGTTCCCTTGTGAAAGGGTGGTTCGTCTTGTCACTTAGACAATGCAGGCTGGGTTTCTTTGACTCATTCAATTTCCGGGTTATCATGGCTTCTATCTCCTCCGGGGTGATCATCACCTGCGCCGGAGTATAATCCCTCTGATACCCACTGTAGTTGTAGACTGGGCTTACTGGGTTCCCTTGTCCATGCTGGTATGGACTGTAGGTGTACCCTTGGTACGCCTGCTGGGGTGCTTCAGAGAAGTCTTGCCTCCTTGGAGGTCTTGCTTGTCTTTCCTCCCCAAGCGGGGTGTAAGCCCTGTTGCTCTGCTGTTGCCTAGGAGGCACGAATTGTTGCCTTCCCTCTGGGGGTGGCTCCTGGTAATATCTTCTTTGCTCCTCTCGCTGCCCTGCTCGAGGGTGCGAGTAGTGCTCTTCTGTTGGGATCTGCTCCTCTTCATGAGCTTCAGTGTAAGTCCCTTGGGTGTATGCCGGCCTTGCATATGCTGTGTGGGCGCGGTTGCCATCTCTTTGTGCCGGCATCCCATACGGGTACCTTTGGGGTTGCTCTTCATAATAGTATCCCTCAGGGGGTGCCGTGTTGTGGGAAGGCACTCCCTGTTGTTCTCTTTCTCTCTGTGGCCTTCTTGCCCGGGGGGTGGAGGCTGTGGAGGACTCAGCCCCAGCTGGGCGTGAAGGTCCTCCCTCCTGGTTGTTCTGTTGTTGAGGAGGCTGTGGTATTTCTTGGGGCTCTGGATGCATTGGTTGCTTCCCAGGGTTAGGCTGCCTCCCTGGGGGTATGGGTTCTCTTCTCCGCCCATTGCCCTCGGGTGGGCGTTGGTGCCTAGACACCCTACTGTTCGTCATAGCTCGTGTAATAGCCAGGCTTTCTGTCCGAAGCCTACAGACGGCGCCAAGTGTTAGGTTATGAGATCTAGGTCAACGGGTGGTCGGCTTTGATCTCACTCCTTACTGGGGATGTGTGTGATCCGGTATTCCTGAGTTGCCCTGTCTTAGCCTATGTCTTTCCTTCCTTCCTTTCTTCCTTTGCTTCTTCTCTCCTTCTACCCTGCAGAAGGGGCAGTACCAGACACGGAGGGGGGGGGGGGGTGGTGCCTGGTGAACCCTCTCCGATGCCTAAGTCAGTATTCTTCTTAGAGAGATAAACTAGAGAGATGTCAGAGCAAAATAATCCAAATTGCCAAGATGATCAAATGAATAGTGGAGGTGGGGTATTTATAGGCAACGGTGTCATTAAGGTGGCTTAATGACATCGTTAACCTTTAAACACAGTTAATTAACCTTTAAACGCATAATTAGGACCTTAGGATACGGAGAAGGTAGGCGACGTGAACCGGGTGTTGGTGTCCGAAAATGGCGCAGGGGCCCTTTGGGGGGGAGAAATCCGACCCCCAAGGGTAGGGGTTGGGTGAGGGCACCCAACCCCTCCTAGGGAGGATGGGGTTGGCCAACCCCATCCCTCCTAGGAGAGATCGGGTTGGCCGACCCGATCTCTCCTAGGAGAGATCGGGTTGGTCCACCCGATCTCTCCTAGGGGAGGTCGGGTGTGGCCACCCAACCTCACCTAGGTGAGTTTACCTTGGACGGACGGGTGCTTTGGCCCCGTCCGAGCCGTTGATGTTCTCGCGAAGTGTTCGGGTTGAAGTTTCGATTTATAAACGTTAACGGGACAATAAAAATACAACGGTTTGGAAGTCAACGGGTTCAAATTGGGCGTATATCCATCAGGGGCGTCGAGTGTCGTAGTATAAGAACTACTCTCAAGATACGCTCTTGGGGGCGTCGAGTGTCGTTGTTGACTTGAAGTCATATCTGTGTAAGGATAACATCATGATTATATCACCATATTCATTGGAAAGTGCCTTTGAAGGAAAACTTACTCTCTTAAGAGTGCTCATGTTTTCTGTACATGTGGGGTGCCTTGGGGGGTCCAGACACCCTTTGGAGGAAATAAAGATAGTTGTAGAGTTGGAGGGACTTCGTGAGTTCTCCTTCTCAAAATTTGTTTTAAAAACTTGGAAAGCTTGAACATGTAAAGTGCTAGATATGAAACTAAGGATATGGGGTGGTCACTTTGTCTGTTGCCATATACTCCTTCAGGCCTCCATTGTGAATCATTTCCTCCACTTCTATCTTCAGCACCATGCAGTTGTTGGTTTGATGCCCCCAGGTCCCATGGTACTCACACCATCCCTGTGCATCCCTTCCTAGGAAGGCCTTGCCCTCCTCCCTGCATGTGGGTAGCTCTTGCTTGAGGTGCTTGTGGAAAATTTCTTCTATGCTCACTGTAAGGGGTGTGAATGTGAAGTTTACACCTCCTCCCAGTGTGTCAGTCTTTCTTCCTTTCTCCAGAACTTCATCCAGCTGCTCCATTTCATTTGCAAATGCTTTGTCTAGCTTTTCCTTGAGCTCCCTCATTGTGCTTGTCATGACCATCTCATAGAGCCCTCCATAGGTCTCGAATGAGTTTGGATGCATGTTTCTAATAAATGCTCTAACGGTTTCTCCTCTTGTAATGTCCATGTTGGCACCATAACTGGAGAATCTCTGGAAATAGCTTGATATTGACTCCCGCGGCATTTGCTTGATATCATCGATGTGACGGGAGCCTCTTAAGATGGAGTCACTTGTTCTTTTTCCTTCTTTGGTGTCTGGCTGCCAAGGTATGGCTGTCACTTTCACAGCCTTGCTCCTGTGTCTCCTCTTAGGCGTTGTTTGAAAAAACTGCCTGCTCAAACGGAGTACCACTCCATTCTTCATCTTTCCCTGCCTTTGCCTCCTTCTCCTCTTCTTTTTATCTTGGTTGGCTCCTACCATGACCACAGCCACTGTGTCTGTCCCGTGTGATCCACGCCTCATGGAGTTGACGTAGCACTGCCTTGCGGTGCGTTGATCACCCAGGACTTCTCCGACTCCATTCTCAGTGATGTACTTCAGCTTCTGGTGTACAGTGGATGGCACGATTTCATATGAGTTTATGGTTGTCCTTCCTAGGATCCCATTGTAGGCTCCCAGGCTTTCAACCACCAAGAAGTTAACATTCACCTTCAGCTGTGTCCATCCTTGGCCCATGGTCACCGGCAGGGTAATCATTCCCAGGGGGTAGCTTGTTGCCCCTGAGAAGCCAACTAGAGGGAAGTTGACTGGTTTGATGTCTGCCTTGGTTTTCCCTATTTCTTCTAGGACTCTCAAGCTTAGGAGGTCAGCTGAGCTGCCCCCATCCACCAAATTTCTTTTTACATCAAAATTATCAATGTCTATTGTGATAACTAGAGCATCGTCATGTGGGAAGACGATGTGGCTCTTGTCCTTCTCTGAGAATTCAATCTTCACTTCTTCACCTTCTCTTGGCCTTTTCCTCCACCTCGGCACTGAACTCAGTTTTGATGCATAGACCTCCCTTGCATTAGCAGTTGGGCCACCTGACGCTACTCAACCGTGTATCATGTTTATGGTCCCTCTCTTGTTGGGTGGAGGGTTGTAGTCTATTTTGCCTTTTCCTTTGTCTTTGTGTGATGGCCCTAGCTGCATGCTGTTGCCCCCATGATCCACGAACTGCTTTAGGTCTCCCCTTTGGATGGCATTGTTGATGCTTAGCTTTAGGCTGAAGCATTCGTTCGTGTCGTGCCCGTAAGCTTCATGGTTGTCGCACCATCTATCCTTGTGATTCCCCACCATTGGGGCTCTCCACCTTGCAGGGGGTGACCAGAGCTTCTGGTTCCTCATCTCTTTGAGGATAGTAGCTGGAGTGGCGTTCAATGGGACGAACTTGATGACATTTATTTCTCTGGGCTTTAGTGGTTCGCCCATTTGGTTTCTTTGCTGGGGCGGACGCCATTCCTGCTGCCTTGTGTGCTGAGGTGCCTGGGGTGGTTTGCCTTTGTTCGGCTTTGTATTGTCTTCCTTGGCTGCTTGAATCTTGGCTTTCTTACTTGCCCTGTGCCTCTCCAGGTCTATATGAGTTTTGACTCTTCCTGCAAGCTCCTCTAAGGTGCTTGCTGGCTTCTTGGCCATCTTTTCTGCCAGTGTGGACCCAAAGCGGCCTAGGTTTCTGATAAAGGCTCGTATTATCTCACCCTCAGTGATGTCGCCCTGGATGTCTGCGATATTTTGATTGAACCTAGTATAGTAACTGGCCAGAGATTCATCATATTCTTGTTTCACATCATCGATGGAGCCTGTGCCCTTGAGGAGTTTCCTCTCCCCTAGATATCTCTGCAGAAACTTCGCCTTTAGCTGCTCCCATGAGTGGATGCTTTCAGAGGGTAGACTGAAGAACCAGTGTGAAGCCACCCCTGATAGGGTGTTTGGGAACAGGAGTGCCATGTATCTTTCATCAGTGGTCCTCCCAAATAGGGAGGCCTCATGTTGTTGGATATGCTCTAGGGGGTCTCCCTTCCCATTGTACTTTGCAATTTGCACTGTGTGCAGGGAGTCTGGCACCCTGTTCATCTCCAGTTCCCTTGTGAAAGGGTGGTTCGTTTTATCACTTAGACAATGCAAGTTGGTTTTCCTTGACTCATTCATCTTCCGGGTTATCATTGCCTCTATTTCTTCCGGAGTGATCAATATCGGTGTTGGAGTGTAATTCCTCTGATAGCCTCCATGGTTGTAGATAGGACTCGCCGAGATCCCTTGTCCGTATTGATACGGACTGTAGGTGTATCCTTGGTGTCCCTGCTGTGGTGCTTCATAGAATTCTTGCCTCCTTGGAGGTCTTGCTTGTCTGTTCTCCCCCAGTGGGGTGTAAGCCCTTGCGTTCTGCTGTTGCCTAGGAGGCACGAATTGTTGCCTTCCCTCTTGGGGTGGCTCCTGGTAATATCTTCTTTGCTCCCCATGCTGCCCTGCTCGAGGGTGCGAGTGGTGCCCTTCTGTTGGGATCTGTTCCTCTTCATGATCTTCAGTGTGTGTCCCCTGGGTGTATGCCGGCCTTGCATATGTTGTGTGGGCGTGGTTGCCATCCCTTTGGGCCGGCATCCCATACGGGTACCCTTGGGGTTGCGCCTCATAATAATACCCCTCAGGGGGTGCCGTGTGCTGGGACGGCACTCCCTGTTGTTCTCTTTCTCTCTGTGGCCTTCTTGCCCGAGGTGTGGAGGCTGTGGAGGACTCAGCCCCTGCTGGGCGTGAGGGTCCTCCCTCTTGGTTGTTCTGTTGAGGAGGCTGTGGTATTTCTTGTCGTTCTGGTTGCATTGGCTGCTTCCCAGGGTTAGGCTGCCTTCCTGGGGGTATAGGCTCTCTCCTTCTCCCATTGCCCCCTGGTGGGCGGTGGTGCCTAGACACCCTGCTGTTCGTCATTGCTCGTGTTATAGCCAGGTTTCTGTCCGAAGCCCACTGACGGCGCCAAGTGTTAGGTTCCGAGATCAGGGTCAACGGGTAGTCGGCTCGAATCTCGTTCCTCACTGGAGATATGGATGATCTGATATTCTCGGGTTGCCCTGCCTTAGCTTGCATCCTTCCTTCTGTCACTTCTCTTCTCCTTGCGCCCTGCAGAAGGGGCAGTACCAGGCACAGAGGGGGGGGGGTGGTGCCTGATGAACCCTCTCCGATGCCTAAGTCAGTATCGTTTTTAGAGAGATAAAGCTAGAGAGATGTCAGAGCAAAATAATCCTAATTGCCAAGATGTCCAAATGAATTGTGAAGATGGGGTATTTATAGGCAACAGTGTCATTAAGGTGGCTTAATGACATTGTTAACCCTAAAACACAGTTAATTAACCTTTAAACGCATAATTAAGACTTTAGGATACGGAGAAGGTAGGCGGAGTAAACCGAGTATGGGAGTCCACAAGTGGTGTCGGGGCCCTTGGGGGGAAGGGAAATCCGACCCCCAAGGGTAGGGGTTGGGTGAGGGCACCCAACCCCTCCTAGGGAGGATGGGGTTGGCCAACCCCATCCCTCCTAGGAGAGATCGGGTTGGCCGACCCGATCTCTCCTAGGAGAGATCAGGTTGGTCCACCCGATCTCCCCTAGGGGAGATCGGGTTGGCTGACCCGATCTCCCCTAGGGGAGGTCGGGTGTGGCCACCCAACCTCACCTAGGTGAGTTTGCCTTGGCCGGACGAGCGCTTCGGCCTCGTCCGAGCCGTTGATGTTCTCGCGAAGTGTCCGGGTTGAAGTTTTGATTTACAATCGTTAATGGGATGATAAAAATACAACGGTTCGGAAGTCAACGGGTTCAAATTGGGCGTATATCCATCAGCTGGTCCGCGGTTTCCTAAGACGAAAAGGAAAAAGGATTAGAATCCGATGGTCGAAAGCAAGAACAAGGAAGAGAACAAAGCAAAGGTAAAGTTTTACCTCTATCCGACGGATGGCCATATTGCGGAGCTTATCCTCGATGTCCTCCCGCGCCAAGGAGATTGGCCGCCTCAAGGCTGGAGGAATTGACCCTGCCAGCAGATGCAGGGCCAATTCAGGCTGAAGGTCCCCCCGTTGGAGTGGGACCCCTTGGAGAGACTCGATCGGGTTCAAGGGAACCGTCTCCTGGTCGGGGGTGAAAACCTTGTAAAGATTTTCATCCACGGGGAGAGGAGGGATAACCCTGGAAGCCTCAGCCGGAGGAGCCACCTCGGTCGGAGGCTCGGGAGTTGGACTGCGGAGCTCTCGAGGAGGACTCCGGGACACGTCCTCCACGGTGGGCCTCAGGATGCTCCGACCTGGTTTTCGGCGGAGAAGCAGGCCACCCTCATTCAGCTCCTCGGAGGAAGGAGAAGCCTCCAAGTCAGTCACCTGACGGAACTGAGCTTTCGTCGGGGTATCCTCCGTCATCGGCGCCTGTTGGGTCGTGGCCCGTTCTGGAGTAGCAGCCTTTCTCGGAGTGACAGCCTCCGATGGACCTGCGGTTGCGGGACGAATGAAATCAGGAAGAGTATCATGGGGGCACCAGATGATTTGGCGTTCGAGATGCTGGTCCTTTCCGAAGAAGTTGTAGTATCCCGCCTTGAGAACGCGGGGGGTTTCTCCTCGAAGGTTGTATTTGATTTCTCGAACCCGCGATTCCCGATCAGCGGGGATAAACTCCTCGAGAACCAGTTTCCTATATCTCTTAATAGCACGACGAACACGCTTACCTTCCTCGGCGGTAGTGACCCCGAAGGCTTGGTCTATCTAAGGCTTGGTCTATCTCCTCCCTTCTGGCCCGCTTGACCACAACCTGTTCTTCGGTCGGAGGGGCAGCAGAAGGAGCAGCAGAAGAGGAAGCTCCCTTCTTCAGCGACTTCCGCTTCTGCTTGGAGCCACCTTGGACGGCATCAGTCTCCCCCTGCTTCAACATGAGATGGGTCAACAGAGATGCCTTCTTGGCTGCAAAAATGAAAAGAAAAAGTGGTTAGAATTGTTACCCAGATGACTAAATCCTTGGAAACGGAATCAAGGAGCCGGACTCCGACATGAATCAAGTCTTTCTCCACGAGCTTGTTGGCGTCAAGGGGAATGAAGGAGTCCCCCCAACGATAAAGCTGAACCAGCTGGAGAGTGTTGAGGTCATCCTCGGTGTAGACCTCGAGCTTGGGGGCAGGGTCCGCCACAACTTCCCATCGGGGCCATGGGACAGAGCTGTTTTGGACGAAGAAATAATTCTTCTTCCATCCATTATTGTCGACCCCGAGTCGCGAATCAGCACCCGATCCTTGTGGAACTTCCAGGTCTCGCTATCCCACCCGAAACGTGAAAGTTGCTCCTTTGTCCACTTGGGGAGTCGGGGGGAGAAGGAGCAAACACCAGCCTTATTACACTTCATTCCGTAGAAGGTGCGGAAGAGCAGCACACTGTATGTCCACTGCTGGCGGAGGCACAGAAGCTGGAAAGCGTTCCACACGCGGATGGCGTGTGGAGAGAAGGTACAGGGGTGTGTCTTGTAGAAGTTGCACATCTCCACCAGGTTCCCGCAGAAAGGGAATCGAATCCCAGCATTTATCTGCCCGGTGGAGACGAACACTTCTCCCTCTCGAGGACGCGTGACGATATGTTTCCTCCTGGTGGTGGGCTGAGACTCGTAAGGGAAGCGTGGCTCCCAGTCCGAGGTAATGCAGCCTTCTCGGAGAGCAACCTCGTACGAGGTCTCAGAAATCTTGTTAACAGCAAACTCAAAGGTAAAAGGGATCCTTGCCCCAGAACTAGCTTCGTCTAAAAACGGTTACAACAAGAAAACTTGAGAAAAGAGGAGGAGATAACATCAACAAATCATGAAAATAGAGAAGGAAATCCTTACCAGACATTGTTAGTGGTTGCTTGGAGAAGATGAAAAAAGGATCGGAAGTGTTGAAGGCCTTGGATCACTTGAAGAGCAGAAGAAACTTGGGGAAGAAGCTTCGAGTTCGAAAATGGCGGAACTTCCAGAAATTGAGACGGTGAAGAAGAAGTGAATAATGCCAGGGTTTTAGCATTTATAAGCAAAGGGACAACTGGATGGATTCGATCTTGACCGTTGAAGACGAAAAGATTCAATCACGATCGTCAAGATTATGGGGACGGTACGGAAGAGACGTTGGTGACGTAATGAGTGCTTTTTCAGAAAGCAGCAGTCACGCCGATTTGAGCGTCGTTTCATAATCCCTAGCATTTAATGCTGCAGTAACCGAGGAGTCTCCTCGGATTTGGCAACTGCCCATAGATTCCAGTGGGCCCAAGGCAGTCATGAGTGGAAACTTTGTCATTCGATAATTGCGCGCAAGGCAAAAGCCTCCGATAGAGATATCAGGAGGTCTGAAGACAAAAGCCTCCGATGACAATATCGGAAGGTATGGACATAAAAGCCTCCGACGGTGAGGTCGGGAGGTCAGGAACTGGAAGACACGACGGACTGCAAGTCCCCCATGTCTTGGGGGCAAATGATGGGTTCCGATGTAATCGTTAGCCCCGTTAACAGTCATTAGACGGCGAGTAAGTCCAATGGGCCTCGTGAAAGGCCGGGAAGGCCCAAAAGCCCAGTATGAAGGGTTCCGACCCTAGCGGTCCCGATATATGAACTAAATGTTCCCGACAAGAAGCCTCTGAGTAGGCCCCAATATGCCTTTGTAAAGGCCCCGATAATAAAGCCCCGCGGAGGCTGGACCTGTCTCGTGAGACAAAGGGTCCTGGGTGGTGACCTAGAATGAGATAACTCTGGAGTCCCCGACAAGAGTTGGGACTTGTGATCAGAGGATAAGGCCGAGAAACCCACTTACTAGATAAGAGTAGTGGGAGACGGCTGAGATATAGATAACCTCCCCCGAGATACGCAGGGCGTGCCCGAGATACGAGGAGTATGGGCGAGATACGCAGAGCGTGGGGCGAGATACACGGAATCCCGAATGAGATATACGGAATCATGGGTAAAACGGCCAGCCACGGTCACAGGTAACTGAGTAACTTCCCCTCCTATATAAAGGAGGAAGTTACCTCAGAAAACACATTCTCTAATACGAACTTAGATTACTGCTTACCACCCCATTGATCAGATACTCATTTAGGCATCGGAGAGGGATTCTGGGTCACCACCCAGGTCATCCCCTTTTTTCAGGATTACGCGGAGCCCATGAATTCAAGCTTTCCGCCAAGAACGTAACGGAGCTTCGCCCGTGATCCAACAATGTCGATATTATTTAATTATATATATATTTTTTTGACTCAAATACCCAATTTTGGTTACTCAAATAAACATATATCTGAGTTTGAGTTTTCTAAACCAAAATACATATCCGCGCAGTTGGGAACTGCGCGATAGCACCTTAATCTAGAGTTTAGTTTCACAAGTAGTAATTAGGGTTTTAATCCACCGTACAATTGGCAACAGCGTCCGCGCGGTTAGCAACTGCGCGGAGGCGTAACGTTCAAATTGTTGACTGTTAGTTACCGTGTCTGACAACACGCTGCCACGCGAGTGACGGACACGTGATTAAAGCCAGCGCGTGTTGGATCACGGTGGAACTCCTGTACGGACTTTGACGTTAATCCTAGCTCCTTTGCTCCACGCAATCCTGCAAGAGGGGATATACCGGGCGGTGACCCAGAATCCCTCTCCGATGCCTAAATGAGTATCTCGTATGACTGGCAAGCAATAATCTCAGAGTGTATTGAATTCAACGTAAATCTTTCAGAGGTGATCTCCTGCCCTTTTATAGGCAAAGAGATGCCTCAGGTACCTGGCGAACCGTTAGGGGTGGTTAGCCCGTATCCCGCATATCTCGGACGCGATCTCGCGTATCTCAGCCACGCCCCGCGTATCTCGGCCACGCTCCGTGTATCTTAACCACGTTCCGCGTATCTCGACCACGCCCCGCATATCTTGGCCTTATCCTCTGATAACGAGTTCCGACTCCCGTCGGGGACTCCAGAGTTATCTCGTTGTGTCACCGCTCGGGGCCCCTCGTCATCGTGACAGGGCCAATCATTCTCAGGGATTCATCATCGGGGCCTACTTAAAGGCTTCTTATCGGGAGCTTCCAGCTAACCTGTCGGGACCGACTCTGTCGGGACCTTGCTTCGTCGGGACTCCCTTTGTCGGGACCCTTCTCCTAAGTCATCTTGACCTTCATTTTGGGCCTAGTGGGCCTATTTGCCGTTTCCTCGCCGTTAAAGGGCCTGACGGCTGTAGTCGAACCCATCATTTGCCCCCAAGACATGAGGGACTTTTAGTTCGTCGTGTCTTTCAACTCCTGATCTTCCAATGCTAGAGTCGGGGATCTTTTCCTTGGTTCAGTTACTCAGTTATCAGTCTTCTCCTCCACGTTTCTTCAGGGTTTTGTAGATAACTGTTATATCCCAAGGGTCTCCTCGGTTTCCTAGTGCATTAAATGCAGTAGATAATGGAGTGACGTTTTCGGCCCACGTGCCTGATTTTTCGCGCCTGTCCTTTTCTGAAAAGTGCTTTTCAGGCCGTTTCATCATTACGCCCGTTGTCCTTCTGCACGTTTCATCTCAACGGTCCAGATTAAGACTCTTCGACTTCGACGACTCGGATCGAAGTGTCCTTTCAACCGTCTTCTTCGACTATAAAACCCTAGCCATGGTCACAATTTAACTTTTACCGTCTTCGAATTCTCAAAAGTTCTCTGCGATTCCTCTGCGATTCCAAGCTCTGTGATTTCGAAGGTCTTTGGAGTTTCCCCAATCATCTTTCCGGCGACGTTTCGTTCATCTCCTTCAACCTCTACTTCATCATGTCTGGTAAGGAATCCCCTTTCGTTGCTTGTTCGTCTTTTCCTTTCTAATTTTCCAAGAGTCCCACTGTATTTTCTTGCCCTGGTTGCTTTTCAGACAGCGGTTCCAGCTCTGAGGGGAGAAAACCCTTTAATTTTGATTATGCTCCAAATGAGATTTCCAATACTGCTTATGATGCAGCTCTCCGAGAGGGTTGCATCACCATCACCTGGGAACCTCGTTTCCCGTATCCTCGGCATCGTCCCTCGAGTAACCCTGAGGTTACTCGTCCCCAGAAAGGGGAGGTATTTGTCTCTACGGGACAAATATCAGCGGGGATCAGGTTCCCCTTTTGCGGTAATCTGGTCGAGCTATGCCATCATTACAGAACGCACCCCACTACCTTTTCTCCCCATGCCATCCGCCTCTGGAACGCCTTTCAAGTCCTCTCTCCGACAGAAGTGGGTCTACAGCCTCCAACTCTTCAGAACCTTTTATGGGATGAAGTGCAATGAGGCGGGGGTTTGCGCCTTCTACCCCCGGATGCCCAAGTGGAGTAAGCAGCAGCTTGCCCGGTACGGTTGGACCAGTGACACCTGGAAGGTGGTCAAGGGTCGGGGACTCTTGATTGATACAGGGTCCGACAACAGTAGCTGGAAGAAGAGCTACTTCTTTATCCGTCACTCCTCAATTCCCTGGCCTCGTTGGGAGGTGGCAGCAGACCCTCCGCCTGCTTTCCACACTTATGCTGACGAGGATTTTGAGACTCTCCAACTTATCCAGCTTTATCGGTGGGAGGAGTCTTACACTCCTCTTAACGCCAACTCACTCGTGGAGCGGGACCTGGTGCATGCCGGGATCCGACTCCTCGATATTGTTTCTGGGGGGCAGCTCTTCGACGGCCCTTCCAATATGGTTCCTTGGGTAAACTTCTAACTCTTCTTTGTTTACTGTTTGCAGCCAAGAAGGTATCTGTGCTGACCGATCTGTTCCTTAAGCAGGGGGAGACTGATGTTGTCCGCCCCTCGCGGAAGAGGAAGTCCGCCAAGAAGACTGCTGCTAGGTCGGGTTCTCCTTCAGCGGAGCAACCCAAGCGGAAGCGGGTGGATCTGGACCAGCTCTTTGATGTCCAGAATGCTGAAGAAGGTAAAAAACTCCGACTTGCTATTAAATCATACAAAAGGATGGTCCCGACGGATTTGATTTCCTCGACCAAGGAAGCCCGCATCGCTGACGTCAAAAGAATCCTTCGAGGCGAAACTCCCCGAGTCTTGAAGGCAGGCTACTATCATTATCGTGGGAAGGATCAATACGTCTCCCGACGTATCATTTGGTGTAAGAATCCCGACGAACTTCCTGACTACCTTTCTGAAGCTTCTCATCCTCCAGGTGCAGGTCGCTCTGGAGCTCCATGGGTGCTGCAGCTTCCGCAGACGCACCGCCCTCAGCGGGGGTGCCTTCCTCAGCTGGAGAGAAGGCTCCAACTGGCGAACAGTTTCGTCAGGTGGAAACCTTGGACTCCTCCGAGGAGACTGACGGGGGTGGCCCCCCTCGTCAGCGTCGGAAGGCGGGGCAGTCCCCCTTGAAACCAACCCCTCAGGGGCCGCCTCCTTCATCTTCCCCGCAGCAGCGGCAACCATCGCCTATTCATGAGTTCACCCCTTCCCCTGTCCGGGCCGAGACGGAGGCGTGCCCTTCCATTCGTCGTCCTGTTTCTCCTCTTGCTCTTGATGGGAACTTCTACAAGCCCTTCGATTCTTCACAAGAGAATGCCCCCTGGACTCCTATCCAGACGCTTCAAGGAGTCCCGCTCACCCAAGGGGAGCAGGACCAGGAGTTGGCCCTGCATCTGCTGGCAGGTTCGATCCTGCCTTCTATGCGGCATCCGATTTGCCTCAATCGGACGCACATGCAGCGGGATGTCCGGAATATGGCCATGCGCCGTATACAGGTAAGAGTTCGCTTCTTCATCTTTTGATGATAAATCAGTTCGTTTGTCCTTTAACATCTTTCCTTCTTGTTTCAGGAGCTCGGGGACTTCAACCGCCTCATCGGGTATGTTATTGCCTACGATGAGTCCCGGGAGCGGGACCGAGGGGTCCGCGAGCAGCTTCAGGAGGATCTCAAGGCCTCCCAGTCTTCGCGGGGGAAGCTTGTCAAAGAGCAGGCTGTCCTCAATCAGAAGATTCGGGACCTCCAGCAGCAGATCGCGGACTTCGAGGGGCTCTTGAGGCAAGAGCGGCAGGAGCGGGGGGCAGTTGTGGATAGGCTGACCCAGGAGAAGAAGGCCGCCGAGGACAAACTGGTCCTTGAGAAGAAGGCTTTGGAGGAGCTAATCGCGGGATTTCCTGCGCAGCTGGCCGAAGCGGAGGTAAAGGGCCGGGAGGACTATCGGAGGTCTGAGGGCTTCCAAGCTGATGCCATGAAGTTCTTTGGCGCGGAGGTGGAGAACACTCTCTTCAATGCGGTTGAGGAGCTCCACCTGGAGTACGGGGATGCTATCAACTTCGACAAGTCTCCTTCCCTCGCTCCCTTTGCGAAGAAGTATTTTGCTCTTTCCGAGGAGAGTGATGGGGGGAGTACCCCCGTAATTGTCGAAGACGCTTCTGAACTTCCAAGTGCGGACGCCCCGATAGCCAATCCTCCCGAAGCCAATCCTGTGGATCCCTCTGCTACCGACTCCGCGGACCCAGCTGGTGCCAATGCTGCCGACAAGGACCAAGCTTGAATGCTTTTATCTTTTAGAGTCCTTGTAACTTCTTCTCTTTTGTCGTCGTCGGGCCCTTGAGCCCTTATCAATATCAGACTTCTTTAGTTCCGATCTTTTGTTGCACTCCTCCGAGTGGCTTTACTTATACGCGCTTAAGTCGAAACCTCGACACTTAAGACATTCTCGTACGTCCTTCCCGACGATTTAGTAACTTGCACCACTTAAGGCGACTTAGTTCCGTACATCACTTAAGACGACCTAATCATTACTTAGCATAAACCTTGTTGGATCACGGTGGAACTCCGGTACGGACTTTGACGGCAATCCTAGCTCCTTTGCTCCACGCAATCCTGCAAGAGGGGATAGACCGGGCGGTGACCCAGAATCCCTCTCCGATGCTTAAATGAGTCTCTCGTATGAATGGCAAGCAACAATCTCAAAAGTATATCGAACTCAACGTAAGTGATCTGAGATGACCTCCTGCCCTTTTATAGGCAAAGAGGTGCCTCAGGTACCTGGCGAATCGTTAGGGGTGGTTAGCCCGTATCCCGCTTATCTCGTACACGTTCTCGCGTATCTTAGCCATGCCCCGCGTATCTCCGCCACGATCCGTGTATCTTAACCACGTTCCGTATATTTCGGCCACGCCCCGCATATCTTGGCTTTATCCTCTGGTAACGAGTCCCGACTCCCGTCGGGGACTCCAGAGTTATCTCGTTGTGTCACCGCTCGGGGCCCCTCGTCATCGTGACAGGGCCAATCATTATCAGGGATTCATCATCGGGGCCTACTTAAAGGCTTCTCATCGGGAGCTTCTAGCTCCACTGTCGGGACCGACTCTGTCAGGACCCTGCTTCGTCGGGACTCCCTTCATCGGGACCCTTCTCCTAGGTCATCGTGACCTTTACTCTGGGCCTGGTGGGCCTGTTTGCCGTTTCCTCGCCGTTAAAGGGCCTGACGGCTATAATCGGACCCATCAAACCTAAAGATTGTGCACCACTCAAGGCGACTTAGTATCGTGCACCACTCAAGGCGACTTTTGGATACTCAGAATAAATCTAAGTGTTTGTGCACCACTTAAGGTGGCTTTTCTTGTGCATCACTTAAGACGACTTTTGGGTACTTAGAATAAATCTAAGTGTTTGTGCACCACTTAAGGTGGCTTTTCTTGTGCATCACTTAAGACGACTTTTGGGTACTTAGAATAAATCTAAGTATTGTGCACCACTTAAGGCGACTTTCCTCGTGCACCACTGAAGGCGACTTTTCGCGTGCACCACTGAAGGCGACTTTTGGATACTTAGAATAAATCTAAGTGTTTGTGCACCACTTAAGGTGGCTTTTCTTGTGCATCACTTAAGACGACTTTTGGGTACTTAGAATAAATCTAAGTATTGTGCACCACTTAAGGCGACTTTCCTCGTGCACCACTGAAGGCGACTTTTCTCGTGCACCACTGAAGGCGACTTTTGGGTACTTAGAATAAATCTAAGAACAACTCTTATTTGGAAGCAACCTCTTTATTTATTGACGGCACAAAATTGGCTTACATCGAATTAAACGATAAAAAGCATACACCACTTAAGGCGATTTTACATCGGGCACCACTTAAGGCGACTTTATCGGGCACCACTTAAGGCGACTTTCTTCAAGCATGGTGTTTCTTCAAGTGTTCGCCACTAAAAGAATGCTTTAACGTTCTGCCGTTGAGGTCTTCCAACAGCATACACCACTTAAGGTGATTTTACATCGGGCACCTCTTAAGGCGACTTTATCGGGCACCACTTAAGGCTACTTTATCGGGCACCACTTAAGGCGACTTTCTTCAAGCATGGTGTTTCTTCAAGTGATCGCCACTAAAAGAATGCTTTAACGTTCTGCCGTCGAGGTCTTCCAACTTGTATGCATTCGGAGATGGCATCCCCACGACCTTATAAGGTCCTTCCCATTTTGGTGACATCTTGTTGATTCGATCCAAAAGGGTGAACTCGTTGCGACGCCAAACCAGCTCCCCGACAAAGAACTGTCGGGACTTCACTCGCCGATTGTAGTACCTGGCCGTCGCTAAACGCATTCGAGCTTGGACTTCATCGGCTTCCCGCCTCTTCTCTTCGAGTAGGTCCAAGTCCAGACGTCTCACTTCATCGTTCGTCAGGGGCTCGTAATATCTCATCCGATGGGACGCCACAGCTACCTCCACAGGGGCGACAGCTTCCGTGCCATAAACGAGGCCAAACGGAGTCTCCCCTGTTGATCGTTTGGGTGTCGTTCTAACAGCCCAAAGCACGTTTTCCAGTTCGTTCAGCCACTTGCCCTTCAAGGCATAGACCCTCTTCTTCAGGCCATCCATCACGATTTTGTTGGCTGACTCTACCTGGCCATTAGTCTGAGCATGGCGTACGGAGGCGGTCCGATGCTCAATGTTCAATTCTTCCAGATACTCCCTCACCTGAGAGCCGTTAAACGGTGGGCCATTGTCGCTGATCACCACCTTAGGAATCCCGTATCTGGACACGATGTGGGTTTGGAGGAACTTGACGATCTGGTTCCCCGTTGTTCTGGCCAATGCCTTCGCCTCTATCCATTTCGAAAAATAATCGATAGCTACAAGTAAATACTTACATTGACCTTGTGCTTGTGGAAGAGGTCCCACCAAGTCGATGCCCCACTGCGCGAAGGGCCAAGCGCTCTTGATGGATGTCAGATTAGCGGCCGGAGCAACGATACTCGGGGTGTACCTCTGGCACGCGTCGCAGGATCGGACCAACGCCGTTGCTTCTTTGTTCATCGTGGGTCAATAGTAGCCTAAGTTCAACACCTTCCTCATAATGGATCGGGCCCCTTCGTGGCAAGCCGCGACCCCTTCATGCATTTCCTTCAGGATTCGACTGGTGTCGGGTTCTGCTACACACTTCAAGTACGGAGTGGAGAACCCGCCCTTCTTGTATAGCTGATTGTCCAGCATCACATAATTAGACGCGATCCGACATATCCTGTCTGCTGCTACCTTATCCTCGGGGACTGCCCCCGTAGTCAGATACGCGACTATCGGGGTCATCCAAGTGGGCTCTTCCTCCGATTTTGCCTCAATGGTGCACACCTGCGTCGGGTCGATGGTCGATAAGATCACCTTCTCGAAGAAGTGCACCTTCCGATTTTCTTCCAAGGGTGCCCCCAGGGCAAATTTACTCAAGGCATCTGCCTCTACGTTTTCCTCCCTCGGAATTTCCTCGATATCGAAGCTTTTGAAGCTCTCTTTCAGGGCTTGTACCTCTCGCAGATACTTCTTCATTATTGGACTCCTTGCTTCGTATCGCCCTTGAACCTGGTTCACGATTAAAGCTGCGTCGCACTTCACTCTCAAGTGATCGATTCCAGTGCCTTTAGCAATTTTTAGACCCGTGATAAGAGCTTCGTACTCCGCTTCGTTGTTTGTGGCCTTGAATGTTAAAGCCAAGGCGTATCGGAGCGGTTCACCTTCACCCGGTGGTATCAACAAGAAGCCCGCTCCTGATCCGTCCGAACTCGCGAAGCCATCCGTGTACATTTCCCAGGTATTTTCCTTGTTTGGCTGTTCTGATTGCTCTGCCCTCTCTGGTTGTTCTTCTATCGGGACCTCCATGGTTGCCCCCTCTACAGGGCCCGCTTCTTCCAGGTCGGGGGCTGTAGAATCTGCTATGAAATCTGCTAATGCCTGGCCCTTAATGGCTGTTCTCGGAGCGAAGTGTATGCGAAACTCGCTAAGCTCTACTGCCCATTTCACTAATCTCCCTGACGCATCCGGTCGGTTCAAAAAATGCTTCAAAGGCTGGTTCGTCAGCACAGTGATCTTGTGTGCGTGGAAATACGGCCTTAGCTTCCGAGCAGTAATAATCAACGCAAAGAGGTACTTCTCAACGGCGGGATAGTTCAATTCAGATTTGGCAAATGCCTTGCTTACATAATAGACGGGGACTTGATTACCCTCGACAATCTTTACTAACACAGAGCTAATGGCAAATTCAGAAACAGCCAAATAAAGGTAGAGCGGCTCGCCTGGAACCGGTTTTGCCAGCGGCGGGAGTGTGCGAAGATGCTGCTTGAGTGCTTGGAACGCCTCTTCACATTTGGCGGGTCATTCGAATTTTTTGTTGGCCCTCAAGACTTCAAAAAACGGCATTGATCGGTCGCTGGCTTTGGACAAGAAGCGATTCATTGCAGCTAGTCGGCCATTCAGCACTTGCACCTCTCGATGGTTTATCGGGGATTGCATCTCCTCGATTGCCCTCAGCTTCTCAGGATTCACTTCAATTCCTCTTTGGCTCACCATGAAGCCCAAAAACTTCCCTGAGTGGACTCCGAAGGCGCATTTCGTCGGGTTCAAGCGAACTTGATGGAGCCTCATCCGCTCAAACGCCATGGTAAGGTTGTGCACGTGATCCTTGGCTTGTCGGGACTTCACCAGCATATCGTCCACGTAAGCTTCCATGGTTTCTCCCAGCATATCTCCAAACAGTTTGTTCACCATCCGTTGGTAGGTTGCCCCGGCATTGATCAACCCGAAAGGCATGACATCATAGTGATAGATGTCACTGTCTGCGTAGAACGCTGTGTGGGGGGCGTCTTCCTTGGCCATCTTGATTTGGTTGTAGCCTGAATACGCGTCCATGAAACTCAACAGTTCGTGTCCCGACGTGGCATCCACCAACTGATCGATTCTCGGGAGTGGATAGCAGTCCTTAGGGCAAGCCTTGTTCAAGTCGCGGAAGTCCACACACATTCGCCATTTCCCGTTGGTCTTCTTCACCAGCACTGGGTTGGCCACCCAAGTCTGGAATCGGAGCTCCTTAATGAACCCAGCATCGAGCAACCTGCCCACCTCCTGCTGGATCGCGATCTTCTTATCCGTGCCCATCGGACGCCTTTTCTGTGTGATAGGCTTGATCGCGGGGTCTATCTTCAGCTCGTGTACGATCACATCGGGGCTGATTCCTGGCATATCGCTGGGGGACCAGGCAAACAGCTCCTTGAACTCCTTCAACAACTCCACCAATTTTTGGGCTGTCTCTTCCGTCAGAGCAGACCCGATTTTCACCTTTCTCTGGGGTCCGTCGATCTCGACTTCTTTCAGATCTTCTACGGGGGCGGGACGCCCAAACTCTTCTCTGGGATCTGTGTCTGTCTGGAGGACAGTCATGGCCTCTCGCCTCCTCCTCCGGGTGGCATTAACATAGCATTTTCGAGAAGCCACCTGGTCGCCCTTGACCTCTCCGACTCAGTGGTCGGTCGGGAACTTCATCTTCTGGTGCACAGTCGAGGTAACCGCCATCAGGGGATTAATGGTGGTTCTCCCGATAATCGCGTTGTAGGTCCCCGCGGAATCGACCACGACAAACTCCACGTTCCTCCTTTCTGATTTTCACCCACTACCAAACTCCACTGGTAAGGTGATTACTCCTAGCGGATAGGAGGTTGAGCCAGAGAACCCGACCATCGGGAAGTTTGCCTCCTTCAGATCTTTCTTCGTCTTCCCCATAGCTTCCAGCGCGTCCATGAATAGAATGTCGGAGGAGCTCCCTCCGTCGATTAGAATTCTCTTCAATTCGAACCCGTCTACATCCAAGGTTACCACTAAGGCATCGTCGTGCGGAGTCTCCATGCCTATGAGGTCTTCCGACGAGAAGGAGATTACCATCTCTTCTTTCAAGGTCCAAGATCGGGACCTCTTACCCAGTACCACCGCCGTAGGGATTCTAGAGGCATAGACCTCTCGGGCGGATGAGGTATCACCTCCAGCAGCAAATCCTCCATGAATCACGTTGATAACTCGTCTCTCCTTGCGAGCACCGAATGACTCTGGACCAGTTCTCTTCTTTTTCGGGGACCGATCGCGGGATCGGGAACGGGACCGCGATCGGGACCGAGAGCGGGATCGACACCGCTTATCCCCAACGAATTCCTTGAGCTTCCCCTTCTGGATTAGCTTTTCAATTTCCTTCTTCAGTTCCCGACAGTGGTTGGTGTCGTGACCATTTGCGCGGTGAAATCGATAGTAGCGATCCGTGCGGGATCCCAAGAATTCTCCATCTTTCTTCGGGGGGTACCTGGAGATACCTTGTCGTTCCATGACTGTCAGCACCTCCGCCATGGAGCAGTTGAGAGGGATGTCAAGATCCTCCCGCTTATCTTTCCTTGAAGAACGCCTATCGTCCCTCCGATCCGGACGGCCTCGATTCTTGCCACTGTCGGGTTTACCCTTTGACTTACAATCGTCGAAAGGTTTAACCGACTGCTTCCCTTTGTTCGACTTTGGGGGCTCCAATTCTCCCGCGGCTATCTTCGACTCCTGGACATCGATCTGTCGTTTCACCCTCTTCTGTAATGCCTCCATATTCCACACAGCTTTCTCAGCCACACTGTGCATCAAGTCGGAGCCGTAGGGGGCTGTCAGGTTCCGAATGAAGGTACTTGACATCCCCATCGCTCATATCCTAAGTCAGACCTAACCGGTTTCCAAAGACGTGGTCACTGGGCATTTTTGTTCAGCACTACGCTCGTACACCGGGAAGCGAGCATTGAGCCTGACCTTAGATATGAGTTCTTAGTCCATAAGGATAATTTGGGAGCCTCTTCATAAGACTCCCGGGATCAATCACACGCTCAAGGTGAAGAATTTTGCGCCCACTAGAATCTCGAGGATCCTTATCTAGCACAACCGAGCTGTGACCCCGTGGTCGAACGTGGCACACGTAGTATGAAGCACACGTCAACAACATACCTGAACTTTTAAGTTGACAGGACAAGGGATATGTCTATCATGCTATCGCAGATTTTCATCTGGCCCAGAATGTGGTTTAATGACGAGCGAAGTTCATCACGGTGATGTGCAAAATGAAGATCATGTTGAATTTCTTCGGAACATAATAATCGTCTTGCGTAATCAGATTTATCCCCCTGATTCTTAGCCAAACTTACTTAGTAGAAGCCTCCTTCCACCACAAGACGAGCGTAACTGTGTAACGAGGTAAGCCCACATTCGACATAGTTTTGGCAGAGGATTGCGTCCTCCTACGACTTAGTTTATACACCGTAAATCCGATGTATTCAAACATTATGACTTCGATGGATCATTAACTCGATTGCAATTCTCTCGTTTATTAAAATGTAAACTTTAATCATCAAAATGTTATCACGGATACTATGCCACATATTAAACCCTACGCAATCCAAGCAGTTTTACGTGCTTTTCGAATATTTCCCTGCGTAGTGGTTTAGTTAATGGGTTAGCAACCATGTCGTCATTGCACAAGTATTCCATAGTGACAATATTGTCTTCTACCATAGATTTAGCATAAAAGTATTTTACATCAATGTGTTTGGTCCTACTGTGGTACATTGGATTCTTAACTGCCGCAATAGCCGCCTGTCTGTCAGAGTATACCACGACGGGTTTACTCCCGTCTTTGACATCAAGCAGTGCTGTAAGAAGCCTTTTTAGCCCGACTGCTTCTTGTGCGCTTTTAGAGAGAGCTACGAATTCTGATTCCATTGTAGACAGCATGACACAGGTCTGCTTCTTGCTCGTCCATGAAATTACGGCATTAGCAAGGAGAAATACTCCCCCTGTGGTGGACTTAAGATCATCTGGATCGCCAACATAGTCGGCGTCACTGTAACCGATCAATTCTAACTTCCAGCCCTCATAGCGCAGAGCGTAGTCGGCAATACCTTTCAGATAACGAAAAATTTGTTTTTACAGGCTTTAAATGTTGATAGCCAGGATCTGATTGGAATCGTGCTACTAGGCCCACGGCGTAATAGATGTCCGGACGGGTGCATTGCATGGTATACATGAGACTTTTGACCATACTCAAGTACTCTGCACCCTTCATCTGTTCACGCTCTGCCAGGTTCTTGGGGCCGTCAAATTTTGACAGTGCACACCCATATAAAACCGACATATCCTTTTCAACAATTTGTCGATATAGGTTTCTAGAGATAGACATAATTTCCAAGTAGCTCTATCTCTAGCAATTTTAATGCCTAAGATATATGTGGCCTCTCCCATGTCTTTCATCTCAAACACAGATGCCAACCAGGACTTTGACTTGTTCATAAAACTCACATCGTTTGCGGCAATGAGTATATCATCCAAGTATAAGGTTAAGATGACATACTTAGACCCGGAGGTCTTATAGTACACACACGAGTCCTCGTGAAGATTCACGTATCTGTTTCCTACGATTTCCTCGTTGAATTTGCGGTACCATTGCCGAGACGATTGTTTAAGACCGTAAATGGACCTTTGGAGTTTACAAACTTTACGTTCGTTACCAGGAGAAATTAAACTCTTCGGTTGCTCCATATAGATCTCTCCCTTCCAGGTTTCTGAGGAGGAATGCGGTCTTAACACTCATTCGGTGCAGCTCGAATCCGAGACTTGCGACCAGGACCATTTTGGCCCTAACCGTGGTTTTACGCACAGTCAGTGAGTGTGATTCGTCAAAGTCCACTCTGTGGATTTGGGTTTATCCTTTCGCAACAAGTCGGCTTTTAAACCGCCCGACTTCTCCATCAGTGATGAACCCTTTTCGGGATCCATCTAATCCTTATGCTCATGTGGTTAACAGGTAAATCAACAAAGACTATAGTGGCTTTCATACAGGCGATCTTTCTCATTTTGATATTTTCCTCTATTTATCTGCTTGAGGTCTTTTCAATGCTTGTTAAACCGTTTCTGGTTTGTCTACAGATGTCAGAGTGAGGTTATCACCCTTATTACTGGAATACTTCTTTGAAGAAGTTCGATGCCTTCAATCGTATCTAGGCTCGTCAATCCCATCTTGAGTCTGAACGATACTCCCACTTGTAATAATGCTTCTTTTCGGAGCATCTCTCCCACTGGGAATAAGAGCAGTGCTCGAACCTTGACCTACAACTTCCCTTTAACGACCTCTCGGTCTCAGGATTTTATTTCTGAGATTGAATTCCTTGATCACAAAGACCTGGAACCGAGTCTGGTCGGATCACTCCCACTGGAAACAATGGGTATCAATGGAAGATGTGGTATTATTGGATTATTTCATCCAGCGATTCAGCATTCATCATGAATGTCAGGTTCAACTTGATTCGTCCTATCGGCAACAGTGATTTTCGTGTGGTAGAGGGTGTAATCCTCCCAATGGATTTATTATGACAGTGTTTACATTATCATTTACCATTTCATTCACTTGGGTTGCCGGTTCAAATCTTTCTCCCACTCGAATTAAGGGGGACCTGAATTTCAATGATAACCTTGTGCGTTAGTTGATACTTTTACAAGGTCGGGGTAGCGTATGAAGCATACTTCTTACCGTTGTGAATGTTATCAGTAAGTAAATCCCTAAGGGATGCAAAAAAAAATTCAGCATTTATTTATCAAAGCACTTCATCATTAAATTCGTACTTTGAAACGATGTGTTCCGTCTTTCGAGGTCCATTTGCGCTGTTAGGCGCCATTTACCAAGGTTTAACCCAAGGTAAAATCGTTTAGGTTCCAAATTTAATCAAATTTTAATTTATTCGGTTTCGTACATGATTATTACTAATTATTTCATTTAATGGAGTACTAATAATTAAGAAATACTAAATCTTTCGATCTAGCTACGCAATCGATGGGTATGTTCAGTTCATTTGTCTTGACTGAAATGACTGAGTATTGTGTCGTTTAGTTTCATTTAGCCTCTTTTACCTGGCTAAAAATTTTGGTTCTAACCCGTGGGTTTTGTATTCTCGTTTCGGATCGTTCCCGTTTAATCGGGAGCGTTAAATTGATAAGAAAATTGTGCTTCGAGTTAAGCAACAATTAATTTATTCAATAACTCCTAATCTCGAAATAACCAAAATTTTAGTAACTCAAACGAACGATAAGTGACAATGGTAGGGTTTTTGATCTGAAGTTCGCATATTTGATCTATTCTTGTCGCATAGATAGTCGAGAAGTTTTAAGTCATGTTGAACATCACATCTGAGTAAATTCACGAGTGAATTACATCAAATGATCTGTATCCGTATAAAAAAATTTACAGCTTCATGTACATGACCTACGAGGCGTGATTGAGACACACTTTATCAACGGGGTATAACCCACCGTATTATCGTATAGAACCTTTATGGTCCAGTTCTCTACATAATATGCAGATCGAGATTGGCTTCTTTCGAACCCAGTATGATGAGCAGAGAAGGTTTCCCTTTTACTACCGTGGTTATTGTACTTGATTAGGCTCAAGGTCATTGAGTCCTGTCAACATCATATAACCATATATATCTTTTCATGTTGACCTTTCATTCTTAAGATCTGATGCAGGTTTTACGCCAACATACATGAAAAGAGAGAAGACCATCACATTCAACCGAAACATTTCTTGTTTTTGCATCCTTGCTTCCATAGTGGCGGATGCAAAGGAATATCAAGTTGTAACATTGTCTGGTTGCTATTGAAGTCTTCTTCAACCCCTTTTTACCAAGGTTGAATGTATCACCACATACACGTTCAAATCATTAAAGAACCACTCCCATGCTTGGGGAAACAAATTATTACATTCATCTCTCATTGTCAAAATCATATAGATTGTCCTCTCCACTTTTCGGAATCGTGTAGAGATTTCAACACATACTCCTTATTTTTCATCATAATTCATACCATCAAAATTGTGCGGAATATCGAATCGCACTAATTCAACTATCTAACACATTGATGATTATGCACAATCAGGGAGACAATAATATTTTGAGAAAGAATTGCATACATCAGATATCTAGTAAGATGGAATACGAGAAATAACGATTCCTCAGTCATCTAAACCAACCGACCACCAGTAAACCAATGGAAGGGGGTTGTGATAGAGTTCACATTACCGTCGTCTTCAATCCAATAGACCAGTCTTTTATAAATGACTTTAATCGCAAATTACCGGAACGAGAATTTTCAAATAAGCATACTCGATCTTGGCTTTCCCAATGCCCTTTTTGTTTTAAAATTTCCGATTAATTTACTTCATGCATATATAATTCTACTTTCCACGTAAATTATCATACGCAAGTAACATTCATCATACAATCCACATACATGCTTACGCGTCATGCGTCTAATGTTCTGAGGAACTCATGCTTGCATACATAATTCTACTTTCTAAGTAAATTACCACATGCAGCTACATCCTTAACATTCTAGCATACGCGTCAAACATGCAACGTCCACATCAATCATACACATTTGGCGACTGGTTTTCGATTTAAAAATAATTTTAAACATTAGGGGCTGATTTGCAATTCATGCTTGTTGGATATGATTCGAGGCAGCTTAGTACAAGTCGACAGAGTAAAGGTCGAGTTCTAAAAAGAACGTATGATCGACCATTCAAGTCCGGAATAAGGAAACAAAGATGAATGGTCGACTACCCTACAAGCAGAAGTCAACCCACCAGACGACTAAGGACAAGGCGAGAAACTCATTCAAGACTCCCCTTTGTTGAAGTATAAGTTAAGTCGATGATTAATGCTTCCTTACTAAAGTACGAGTTGAGTCGAGTCGACCATCAGATACTTGGAGGAAACCTTCCCTCTTAAGAAAGGACAGGTGGAGACATGTTCGCCGCCTCTGAGAAGATTTCCTTCCGAAGGAAGAAGCACCAGCTGGCGACCTACTCGCCGCCCTCTATACCACGAAAACCTTCCTCTGAAGAAAGTGGCACCAGCTGGCGACCTGCTGGTCACCTACTGATTTTCGCACCGTCTTTCTCAACCAATCAAGTAAAGGCAGCCACCGCCATTAAACAGCCAATCAAGGCATAGTAGCCGCCTCCTTGAAAAATTCGGTAAAGATCTCCCTATAAATAGGAACTCACTTTCATTATTTAAGCTCTAAGATCTATCAATTACTCTATATTATTCTCTCGATATCCATTACTGAGTTAAGCTTAGGAGTGGAATCAGGGGCCATCCCCACCTTTTTAAGGTCCTCGCCTAGCACAAAGCCACCAAAGGAAAGTAGGTGTCCATGCGACCAATAAAGATACCTGAGTGAGCTAGCTCCCGGCAAGACTTAGAAGTCCACTACTCGAAGTTCCAAGGCCACGTCATTTTGATCCCAACATTTGGCGCCGTCTGTGGGAACAAGATCGAAAAGTCATGGCACCACCAAGGAGTTGAGCGAGGCAGAACCAAACGCGTAGAGCTGAGAGTATATTCCAGGGGTCGAATGAAACCTTGGAGAATTACTTCAGGAGATTTCAAGGAGGATATACCGGAGGTGAACTCTCAGAAAGAGAAGCCATTCAAATGTTCTTTGGAGGTTTGGGACCACAATCTCGATCCTTAGCCATCAATCTATACACTGAACTAGTGGGAAGTTTGGAAGAGTTGATTCAACGGGCGACTATCAATGTAGGAGCAGAGCAAGCCCGGATGAATCACCATCATCCGCAAAGGTCGTCAAGAAATCGAGGCGAGAACTCATTTATTCGAGGGGTTTCGTCGGAAGAATTTTAGGGAACTCGACAGAGGATGGAAGCACTTCTAGAAACAGAAGGCACTCGTCGTTCCCACGCCTACTGTGAAAGTCACCAAGAAGAGGGGCACAGCACGGAAGATTGCCTCCTGGCGAGGAGGGAATTAGAATTCATGCAAAGAGAAATTCAACGAAACCACCGACGTCGAGCCCACGAGGGTCGAGAATGGAGATCCCCTCCAGACAACAACATCAATGTTTTGTCAGGAGGATTCGCCGCTGGAGGAGAGTCGAGCACCGCCCGAGACACCTATGCGGCTCAAGAAATCTCCTTAAAAGATACTCGCAAGAGATCAAGGGAGCTTGAACCCATGATAGTTACCTTCTCTACGGAGGACTTGTCGAGAGCAACACTATTCAGGGAAGACGCCCTCGTAATTACAGCTCAAATAAGTAATTTCGAGGTTAGAATAATAGTGGTTGATGGAGGAAGCTCTAGACGTAATAACCTTTGAGACCATCACCGCGATGGGGTACAAAGAAGGAGATCTTCAAAAAATGACTTCCCCATTGGTAGGATTTGCAGGGAGAACAACTTACCCCCTGTGGGCAATACAACTCCCTGTGATCTTGGGTCAATGATGGAAAGCCTTGCATTTAAATATACGCTTTTGTGGTCTTCGACCAGATCAACGCCTACAACGCCATATTAGGAAGGACAACTCTCAATTCCAATTACATTGTCCCTTCCACTGCCCATCAAGTCATGAGGTTTCCCACTCATCACGGAATAGGAGAAGTATGGGGCGACCAAGAGGCATCTCGCCAATGTTATGCTAACTTCCTCCGGAGAAGTAACCAGAAGGAAACCCTCTCTATCATCACAGATGAGGATCCTCGAGAAGAAGGAGGACGACCCGCCCCTATGGAAGAATTGATAGAAGTCTCCTTGGAAGGAGAGGAGAGAAATGTCAAGATTGGAGCTGCTCTCCCCTCAGAATTAGCCAAGAGGATAATCACCCTCTTAAGGGAATACAAAGAGTTATTTGCTTGGGAACCCAGCGACATGCCAGGGATAAGCCCGGAAATCATCTCCCACGAATTGAGAATAGATCCCGCCATAAAGCCCATAGCTCAGAAAAGAAGATCTATGGGGGCATAGAAGAAGGCAGCAATTCGCCAGGAAGTGGGAAAGCTAGTTGAGGCTGGTTTTGTTAAGGAGATACGATTCCAGACCTGGGTCGCCAATCCAGTTTTGGTGAGAAAATCTAACAAGAGGTGGAGGATGTGTGTGGATTTTCGAGATCTTAACAAGGCTTGCCCAAAATAATCCTATCCTCTTCCAAGAATCGATCAGCTGGTCGACACCACTTCCGGACATGAACTCCTGAGCATCACAGACACATACTCCGGGTATAACCAAATACGGATGCATCCTAAGGACGAGGCACATACCGCCTTCTACGCCGATTGTGATATCTATCACTATAAAGTCATGCCTTTTGGTTTGATAAATGCGGGGGCTACTCATCAACGCATGGTGAACAAACTCTTCAAACACATGATAGGAAGAAACATGGAGGCATATGTGGACGACATGTTGGTCAAGACCAAGAGAGGGCAGGACCACGTCCAAGATATGGAGGAGGCCTTCACATGCATGAGACTTCATCAAGTAAGGTTGAATCATACTAAGTGTGCTTTTGGAGTGCAAAGTATGATTTAAGGCAGCTTAGTACGAGTCGACAGAGTAAAGGTCGAGTTCTCAAAAGAACGTATGATCGACCATTCAAGTCCAGAATAAGGAGACAAAGATGAATGGTCGACTACCCTACAAACAGAAGTCAACCCACCAGACAACTAAGGACAAGGCGAGAAACTCATTCAAGGCTCCCCTTTGTTGAAGTATAAGTTAAGTCGAGGATTAAATCTTCCTTACTAAAGTACCAGTTGAGTCGAGTCGACCATCAGATACTTGGAGGAAACCTTCCCTCTTAAGAAAGGACGGGTGGAGACATGCTCGCCGCCTCTGAGAAGATTTCCTTCCGAAGGAAGGGGCACCAGCTGGCGACCTGCTCGCCGCCCTCTATACCACGAAAACCTTCCTCTGAAGAAAGTGGCACCAGCTGGCGACTTGCTCGCCGCCCTCTATACCACGAAAACTTTCCTCTGAAGAAAGTGGCACCAGCTGGCGACCTGCTGGTCACCTACTGATTTTCCCACCGTCTTTCTCAACCAATCAAGTAAAGGCAGCCACCGCCATTAAACAGCCAATCAAGGCATAGTAGTCGCCTCTTTGAAAAAGTCGGTAAAGATCTCCCTATAAATAGGAACTCACTTTCATTATTTAAGCTCTAAGATCTATCAATTACTCTATATTATTCTCTCGATATCCATTACTGACTTAAGCTTCGGAGTGGAATCAGGGGCCATCCCCACCTCTTTTCTGGTCCTCGCCTAGCACAAAGCCACAAAAGGAAACTAAGTGTCCACACAACCAATAAAGATACCTGAGTGAGCTAGCTCCCGACGAGACTTAGAAGTCCACTACTCGAAGTTCCAAGGCAACGTCATTTTGATCCTAACAATGCTTATATTCAATTTCACAACATCTAGACATGAATCCTAGGCAATATCAACCATCACAGCATGTCTATCCTAGTGCGCAATCCATGTATTTAACCAGGGCTCAGCCCACAACATACAATTTCCAGCTAGCTTTACTTAGTCAAAACGACAGTTCTAAGCATGCATAAATATATACAGAATAATAAACAGTTGTAATTCAGCCCACTAATTATACCAGTCCCATAAACATGTATATTTGAGATCCATCTCCATGATCATAATGAGGCAATAAGGTTTAATTAATATGTGAATATTAGTAAACCCTTGAGCACTGTGTAAGCTAACTAGAGTTAAAAAATATTTGGATTTTAAAACTTGACTTCCCTATTTTATTTAATTGACTTGAATTCGATTTGGAAAATTTCAGTCAATTTTCGGTCCGGTTTTAATTAAATCTGGTTCGGTCCGAACCGGTTCGATAAAATAGGGTTCGTTTTGGTTCAACGCACAAACCGGTTTGGTTAGATCCGCTTAGTTACCCGGTCCAACCCGACCCGACTAGGTCGAACCGATTGAGAAAAACCGGTTCGGTTAGATCCACTTAGTTACCCGGTCCGACCCGACCCGACTAGGTCGAACCGATTGAGAAAACCCGGTTTGGTTTAAAAATTACGTCCTGGTTTAATACATATTGGACCGGCCCAATGATTTCAAAATGTGTTTGGGCCGAAATGATTACTTGTGGGCTAAGTAGGGTTTTGATGTCCACTAAAAACTTAACTTAGCCACCTAGTAACATTAATTATAAAATAATTTCCAATATTAAAATATATATGTATATTTCGGCCAAAAATAAAACATATATATATTTATTGTCAAGATTCTATCTTTAAGACAAAATTAATCAACAATATATATATATATATATATATGTAAAATTCGGTTTTTGTATATAATATATATTTTTATTTTTTGTCAATATCTTTAATAGGGAAACAAATAACTGACAATATATTTTCTCAATCTTTTATGGTAACTAAATCTATCAATAATATCTCTTACCCTATTTAAATATTTAGATATATTGATAGTTATATATATTTCTATATATTAATGTGAATCTATCCATATGTTTCTAATTATAGATATATTGTAACCTATTTTAAAAAAATTAAAATATGGTAACCAATATTAATTTATTATTTCGGCCGAATTTACTTTGCTTAGTGCCTAAGAAATTAAAAATTTTACCTTGCAATTCCTTAGGGTTGGCCGAAATAACACATAATTAGAAATAAGTTGTCAAGTTTCAAGATCAAATTTTACTAAGACCAACAATCCAATGTATGATTTTGATAAAAACCTTTTTTTTCTTGAAGATCATGATAATAAATTTTACCAAGAACATCATGAAAATTTCGGGTTCACCAACAACCCAAAAATCGAAAATTTAAAATTCCCTTTTAAAATTTTCGGCAAAAACCATGCTTTTCAAGAACACTAATTTAACAAAATCATGAACTCCTAACACAAACTCTGATACCACTGTTAGATTACGGGGAGTAATCACTACAGACACTAAAACAAGGTACATGCTAGTAATCATAATTACGCAGCGGAAGAATCACACATACCTTTAGCACAGTCCGTAAACCCAAGATCTTGCTGATGGAGTTTGCGGCTCTCCGGTCGGCACCGTAGAGGTTCTTGTTAGAGAAGCCTTACGTGGTATAGTTCTGATCGACTCTTCGGCAGGGACATATCTTTGTAGTGTTTGCTAGAAAGCAAATTGGCACACCCTTAGTGCTAGAAATGGTTCGGCCGAACTAGTGGTGTGGGGAGGAGGGTTTTTCTCTCTAAAACACTCTAAGGAAGGATTAGTGATTAACCCTAATAATCCCCTAACACCACATATATATAGGAGGAGTAAAGTGGACAAAAGTCCACTTTACACACTCCAAATATTCGGCCGGCCACTTTGTATAGGGAGGCCCACTTTTTGGCCTCTCATGTCAATTGGGATTTGGGTCTGGCCCAATTACCCTAATGTGACATTTATCCAAGTTCTTTAGGTAAACTATACATATTACGGGCTACCAGTTATGGCGCCCATTACCATATGCTAACACGGTTGTGGCAGTTTTGTAGTGTAAATCAGTGTTGACCGTAAATATATTGTATTTGACCTCGGTATCACCGTATGTGAGTTTAATATAGTTAAGTATCCAAAAATGGCCTCTAAGGTCGAGCCCCAGGCGAAATATCGTCCAGGGTTAGAGGTCCGGACGGGTAACACTCGTCCGGATGAAGGGGGGAAACCCGGGTGGGTACCCATAGTGCCTTGCTCGGGTAACCCGAGCAAGGGATCCTACTTGGGTTACCTCCGAGTGGGTTTTCCACTCGAGGTCTTCCCGAGTGGGTTTCGCCACTCGGGGTGTTTTTGGGCCTATGTTTTGGGCCTAGTGTGTCCTTTTTTTCAAGTTTCGAATTATAATCGAATGTGGCCTAATTATAGGACCCAATTTATGATAGCTTGGGCGTATATCTAACAATTTCCCCTGAGTCAAGAAATGGTTTAACCTTTACTTGACTCTATTTTTGCGGAGTATCGCCCAAGCTAGTTGTGAAATGTACATTTATGACGGTCACGGCTTTTATCGATTGCTCGAGGAACGTCGTAATTTTCCTTGCCTCCTGTTTAAAGAAGCCAGATACACAAAATGCTATTGTTAACTTAAGCAAATTTATTCAATGTATAGATATTTTTTGCACACGGGTCTCTTCGTGAGCTTTCTTCCGTCGGATCCTTGCTCTTCGTGGGCTTTCTTCCTTCATATGCCTACTCTTTTCCCCTCGGGTACCTGCAAATGGGCACCAGAGGAGTTCCCGGTAAGCCTACTCCGATGCTTAAATGAGTATGAGCTTACAGAGATAAAGTGAGCTTAGAGAGAGGTTGATTACCTTCAAATGATGAGAGGAGAGCTCTACTTATAGAGTTCGTACTGAACCGCCCCGGTTTTAGTGCTTTTCTGGTCCGGTTGTGGCAGTTTTGTAGTAGGAATCGGTGTTTGTGTATTTGACCTCGGATCGATCGTAGGTGAGTTTAATATAGTTAAGTATCCAAAAATGGCCTCTAAGGGCGAGCCCCGGGGGAAATATCGTCCGGGGTTAGAGGTCTGGACGGGAAAACTCGTCCGGATGAAGGGAGGTACCCGGGTGGGTACCCCTATTGCCTTGCTTGGGTAACCCGAGCAAGGGATCTTGCTTGGGTAACCCGAGCAAGGGATCTTGCTTGGGTTACCTCCGAGTGGTTTTTCCACTCGGGGTCTTCCCGAGTGGGTTTCGCCACTCAGGGTGTTTTTGGGCCTAAGTGTTGGGCCTTGGGCGTATATAAGACCCAATTTATGATAGCTTGGGAGTATAATCGGATGTGGCCTAATTATAGGACCCAATTTATGATAGCTTGGGCGTATATCTCACGTTTTCCCCCCGAGTCAAGAAATGGTTAAACCTTTAGTTGACTCTATTTTTGCGGAGTATCGCCCAAGCGAGTTGTGAAATGTACCTTTATGAGGATCCCGGCTTTTATCGAGTGCTCGAGGAACGTCGTAATTTTCATTACCTCCTGTTTAAAGAATCCGGATACACAAAATGCTATTATTAACTTAAGCAAATTTTTGCTATGTATAGAGTTACAAGCCTTGGTCTCATTTTACTCAGCCTTAGGTATGTGTCCCTTTATTCGCGTCTCCATTTTATTGGAGTTTCTTGGAGAAACACCTAACACATCTCTATATAAGAAAAGCTGTAGGTCACCCCCTGTTGGAAAGGTGTTCATACAATATATAAGTGTTAATTGACATGGACGTGGGTGTAAATACAAGTATATACATGGACAATGTAGATGATTATAAGTATGAAATATGGGCCTTTGTCCTATTTTACTTAGCCTTTAGGTCTATCTCCTTATTGGAGGAACCGATAGGGCGCTTTGGAAGCGGCGCTGAACTCCGTTTGCGAGAGTATGAGTGTGATCTTTTAGCTTTGGCCTTCAATGGGCATGACGTGTTTCTCCCCGTTTGTCAGAGTGTGGGCATGGTCCTTTAACCTTGTCCCTGCGATTCACTATAGATGGAGGTGATAATGGTTAAAATTCCTCATCTTACCATTCGTATAAAAGAGTCTTTATAAATATATGTGGAAGGTTGTTCCCTCCATATATATTGGAGTGTTACTCCCTTTGTGTAGGCTAAGGGGTTTCTTCCCTTGCAGATATATACTTTGTAATTTGACATCAGGGCTTCTTGAATGGTAATTTTGCCTTAGAGGCTCGGTGTTAAGGTTTCTTATGTGGTATTCATACATTGGACCTACCTAAGTGGGGGTTGGCCCTTGTGTTTGATGGGTTCGACTACAGCCGTTAGGCCCTTTAACGGTGAGGAAACGGAAAATAGGCCCGGTGGGCTCTAAATGAAGGCCAAGATGGCCCAGATAAAGGATCCCGACAAAGGGAGCCCGAGGATGAGAGGTCCCGACAGAGTCGGACCTGACAAGCGAGCTAAACGCTCCCGACGAGATGACTCTGAGTAGGCCCCGATGACGAATCCCTGAGAACAATAGGCCCTGTCACGATGACGAGGGGCCCCGAGCGGTGACACAACGAGATAACTCTAGAGTCCCCGATGTTAGTCGGGACTCGCTATCAGAGGATAAGGCCGAGATACGCGGGGCGTGGCCGATATAAGCGAGATCATGGCCTAGATAGGCGGGATCACACCCGAGATACGTGGGATACGGGCTAACCACCCCCAACGGTTCACCAGGTAACTGAGGTATCTCTTCGCCTATAAAAGGGCAAGAGGTCACCTCAGATCACTTACGTTGAATTACATGACTTGAGATTACTGCTTGCCAGTCCGTACGAGATACTCATTTAAGCATCGGAGAGGGATTCTGGGTCACCGCCCGGTCTATCCCCTCTTGCAGGATTGCGTGGAGCGAAGGAGCTAGGATCGCCGTCAAAGACCGTACCGGAGTTCCACCGTGATCCAACATTGGCGCCGTCTGTGGGAAACTAACAAAAAGCTGATATGCCTTCTACTCGTTCAATGGCGGCTGGCAAGCAAAGAAGGCAAGGACAATCTGGTGGTTCCCGTCACCCCGCTGCGACAACTCTGAATTCACTACCAGAACAGGAGGAAAACCAGAACCATCCCGCTGCCGAGCTCTCCCAGATAGGGGGGCATAATGAAGGTCCCGAAGAGATTGCTGCTCAGCACCAGGGCAATAGGGAGCAGGAGGCTCCCCCATCTACGGACCTGACGAGGGCTGTGGCAGAAGCCATGCCTATGTTTTTGGCAGCCGTGGAGGCTCTCTTGGATCGGAGAGAGGCTGCGAGGAGGCAGGAGGAGATGCCCCCGTTAATACCTCCGTTCAGCCAGAGAGATTCGTGGTTGATGGGCCAGGACTAGTATAGCACAGGACCATTCCCCTGAATGGTCCCATCACCCCCGATCAGGTGGTAAAGATCGTGAACATCTGCATGGGAGAGCAGAAGCCGCTGGTGTCGGAGCTGAGGGATCGATGTACTCATCCCTTCGTTCCTCGACTCATAGACACCCTAGCCCCGCCAGGGCTGGGTATCCCCACGATAAAGGAATACGATGGAGAAGGAGATCCGGTTCGTCATGTCCAGAAGCACCTCATGGCGTGTCTGGGAAGAGCCCCGAATGAAGACATAGTGTGTACGCTGTTCCCGAACACACTTGGGGAAAGAGCCCTGACCTGGTTCTTTAGTCTGCCCCCAGGCTGCATCACTTGCTGGGCAGATATGCACGACCGGTTCATTCAACAGTACCAGGGTCGTAGACGTTTGCTGAAGAGTGTGAGGTCCCTGACCCAGGTGGTACAGAGGCCCGACGAATCGCTGGCACACTATTACCAGCGGTACACTGCCAGTGTGGCGGAGATTGAGTAATAGATCTCGGAGGGTGAAACCATCCGTACATTCATTCGGAACCTAACGGCCCCCTACGGTTCCGACCTAATGCACAGCGTGGCTGAGAAAGCCGTGTGGAATATGGAGGCACTACAGAAGAGAGTGAAACGGCAAATCGATGTCCAGGAGTCGAAGATAGCCGCTGGAGAGCTGGAGCCCCCGAAGTCGAATAAAGGGAAGCAGTCGGTTAAACCTTTCGACGATCGTAAGTCAAAGGGTAAACCCGTGGGCAGTCGGGATCGAGGCCGCTCTGGTCGGAGAGATGATAGGCGTTCTTTAAGGAAGGACAAGCGGGAGGATCTTGACATTCCTCTCAACTGCTCCATGGCGGAGGTATTAACGGTCATGGAACGACAAGGTATCTCCAGGTACCCCCCAAAGAAGGATGGAGAATTCTTAGGATCCCGCACGGATCGCTACTGCCGATTTCACCGCGCAAATGGTCACGACACCAACCATTGTCGGGAGCTGAAGAAGGAGATCGAAAAGCTGATCCAGAAGGGGAAGCTCAAGGAGTTCGTCGGGGATAAGCGGTGTCGATCCCACTCTCGGTCCCGATCGCGGTCCCGTTCTCGATCCCACGATCGGTCCCCAAAGAAGAAGAGGTCCGATCCGGAGCCGTCCGTGCCCGCAAAGAGCGACGGGGCACCATTAATGTGATTCACGGAGGATTTGCTGCTGGAGGTGATACCTCGTCCTCTCGGGAGGTTTACGCCTCTAGAATTCCTACGGCTGTGGTGCTAGGTAAGAGGTCTCGATCCTGGACCCTGAAGGAGGAGATGGTGATTTCCTTTTCGTCGGAGGATCTCATAGGCGTTGAGACTCCGCACGATGACGCCTTTGTTGTGACCTTGGATGTAGACGGGTACGAGATGAAGCGAAGAAAGGTTTGAAGGAGGCAAACTTCTCGATGGTCGGGTTCTCTGGTTCTACCTCCTATCCGCTAGGAGTAATCACCTTACAAGTGGAGTTCGGTAGTGGGTGGAAATCAGAAAGGAGGAACGTGGAGTTCGTGGTAGTTGATTCCGCAAGGACTTACAACGCGATTATCAGGAGAACCACCATCAACCCCCTGATGGCAGTTGCCTCAACAGTGCACCAGAAGATGAAGTTCCCGACCGACCACGGAGTCGGAGAGGTCAAGGGTGACCAGGTAGCATCCCGAAAATGTTATGTTAACGCCACCCGAAGGAGGAGGCGAGAGGCCATGACTGTCCTCCAGACAGATACAGATCCTAGAGAGGAGTTTGGGCGTCCCGCCCCCATAGAAGATCTAAAAGAAGTTGAGATCGACGGACCCCAGAGGAAGGTGAAAATCGGGTCTGCTATGACTGAGGAGATAGCCCAAAAATTGATTGAGTTGCTGAAGGAGTTCAAGGAGCTGTTTGCCTGGTCCCCGAGCGATATGCCAGGAATCAGCCCCGATGTAATCGTACACGAGCTGAAGATAGATCCCGCGATCAAACCTATCACGCAGAAAAGGCGTCCGATGGGCACGGACAAGAAGATCGCGATCCAGCAGGAGGTGGGCAGGTTGCTCGATGTCGGGTTTATTAAAGAGCTCCGATTCCAGACTTGGGTCGCTAATCCAGTACTGGTGAAGAAGACTAATGGGAAATGGCGGATGTGTGTGGATTTCCGCGACCTGAATAAGGCTTGCCCGAAGGACTGTTACCCACTCCCGAGAATCAACCAGTTGGTAGATGCCACATCGGGACATGAGCTGTTGAGCTTCATGGATGCGTATTCGGGCTACAACCAGATCAAGATGGCTAAGGAGGACGCTCCTCACACAGCGTTTTATGCAGACAGTGACATCTATCACTACGATGTCATGCCTTTCGTGTTGATCAATGCCGGGGCAACCTATCAGTGGATGGTGAATAAGCTGTTCGGAGATATGCTGGGGGGGACCATGGAGGCTTACGTGGATGATATGCTGGTGAAGTCCCGACAAGCTGAGGATCATGTGCACAACCTAACCATGGCGTTTGAGCGGATGAGGCTTCATCAAGTTCGCTTAAACCCGACGAAATGCTCCTTCGGAGTCCACTCAGGGAAATTTTTGGGCTTTATGGTGAGCCAAAGAGGAATTGAGGTGAATCCCGAGAAGCTGAGGGCGATTGAGGAGATGCAGTCTCCGATAAACCATTGGAAGGTACAAGTGCTGAATGGCCGACTGGCTGCAATGAATCGCTTCCTGTCCAAAGCCAGCGACCGATCAATGCCATTTTTTGAAGTCCTGAGGGCCAACAAGAAGTTTGAGTGGACCGCCAAGTGTGAAGAAGCGTTCCAAGCACTCAAGCAGCACCTTCGCACCCTCCCGCCGTTGGCGAAACCGGTTCCAGGCGAGCCGCTCTATCTTTACTTGGCTGTTTCTGAATTTGCCATTAGCTCTGTGTTAGTGAAGGTTGTCGAGGGTAATCAAGTCCCCGTCTATTATGTAAGCAAGGCGTTTGCCAAGTCTGAATTGAATTATCCTGTCGTTGAGAAGTATCTCTTTGCGTTGATTATTACTGCTCGGTAACTAAGGCCTTATTTCCACGCACACGAGATTACTGTGTTGACGAAGCAGCCTTTGAAGCATTTTTTGAACCGACCGGATGCATCGGGAAGATTAGTGAAATGGGCAGTAGAGCTTAGTGAGTTTCGCATCCACTTTGCTCCAAGAACGGCCATTAAGGGCCAGGCATTGGCGGATTTCATAGCAGAATCTACAGCCCCCGACCTAGAAGAAGCGGGCCCTGTAGAGGGGGCAACCATGGAGGTCCCGACAGAAGAACAACCAGAGAGGGCAGAACAATCAGAACAGCCAAACGAAGAAAATAACTGGGAAATGTATACAGATGGCTCCTCGAGTTCGGACGGTCAGGAGCAGGCTTTTTGTTGATGCCACCGGGTGGAGGTGAACCGCTCCGATACGCCTTGGCTTTAACATTCAAGGCCACAAACAACGAAGCGGAGTATGAGGCTCTTATCACGGGCCTGAAAATTGCTAAAGGCACTGGAGTCGATCACTTGAGAGTGAAGTGTGACGCAGCTTTAATCGTAAACCAGGTTCAAGGGCGATACGAAGCGAGGAGCCCGATAATGAAGAATTATCTACGCGAGGTACAAGCCCTGAAGGAGAGCTTTAAAAGCTTCGACATCGAGGCAATCCCGAGGGAGGAAAACGTTGAGGCAGACGCCTTGAGCAAATTTGCCCTGGGGGCACCCTTGGAAGAAAATCGGAAGGTGCACTTCTTGGAGAAGGTGATCTTATCGACCACCGACACGACACAGGTGTGTGCCATTGAGGCAAAACCGGAGGAGGAGCCCACTTGGATGACCCCGATAGTCACATACCTGACTACGGGGACAGTCCCCGATGATAAAGTAGCAGCTGACAGGATACGTCGGATCGCGGCTAATTACGTGATGATGGACGATCAGCTATACAAGAAGGGTTGGTTCTCGACTCCGTACTTGAAGTGTGTGGCAGAACCCGACACAAATCGAATCCTGAAGGAGGTGCATGAAGGGGTCGCGGCTTGTCATGAAGGGGCCCGATCCATTATGAGGAAAGTGCTGAACTTGGGCTATTATTGGCCTACGATGAGCAAGGAAGCGACGACGTTGGTCCGATCCTGTGATGCGTGCCAGAGGTACGCCCCGAGTTTCGTGGCTCCGGCCGCTAATCTGACATCCATCAAGAGCGCTTGGCCCTTCGCGCAATGGGGCATCGATTTGGTGGGACCTCTTCCACAAGCACAAGGTTAATGTAAGTATTTACTTGTAGCTATCGATTATTTTTCGAAATGGATAGAGGCAAAGGCGTTGGCCAGAACGACGGGGAACCAGATCGTCAAATTCCTCCAGACCCATATTGTGTCCAGATACGGGATTCCTAAGGTGGTGATCAGCGACAATGGTCCACCGTTTAACGGCTCTCAGGTGAGGGAATATCTGGAGGAGTTGAACATCGAGCATCGGACAGCTTCCGTACGCCATGCTCAGACTAACGGTCAGGTGGAATCAGCCAACAAAATCGTGATGGATAGCCTGAAGAAGAGGGTCTATGCCTTGAAGGTCAAATGGCTGAACGAACTGGAAAACGTGCTTTGGGCTGTTAGAACGACACCCAAACGATCAACGGGGGAGACTCCGTTTGGCCTCGTTTATGGCACGGAGGCTGTCGCACCCGTGGAGGTAGCTGTGGCGTCCCATCGGATGAGATATTACGAGCCTCTGACGAATGATGAAATGAGACGTCTGGACTTGGACTTACTCGAAGAGAAGAGGCGGGAAGCCGATGAAGTCCAAGCTCAAATGCGTTTGGCAACGGCCAGGTACTACAATCGGCGAGTAAAGTCCCGACAGTTCTTCGTCGGGGAGCTGGTTTGGCGTCGCAACGAGTTTACCCTTTTGGATCGAATCAACAAGATGTCACCAAAATGGGAAGGACCTTACAAGGTCGTGGGGATGCCATCTCCAAATGCGTACAAATTGGAAGACCTCGATGGCAGAGTATTGAAGCATTCTTTTAGCGGCGAACACTTGAAGAAACACCATGCTTGATAAAAGTCGCCTTAAGTGATGCCCGACGAAATTCGCCTTAAGTGGTGCTCGACGAAAGTCGCCTTAAGTGGTGCCCGATGAAAGTCGCCTTAAGTGGTGCTCGACGAAAGTCGCCTTAAGTGGTGCCCGATGTAAAATCGCCTTAAGTGGTGTATGCTATTTGTCGTTTGATTCGATGTAAAACCAATTTTGTGCCATCAATAAATAAAGAGGTTGTTTTCCAAACAAAGCTATTCTTAGATTTATTCTAAGCGTTATAAAGTCGCCTTCAGTGGTGCACGATATTAAGTCGCCTTACGTGGTGCAAGTTGAGAAGTCGCCTTAAGTGGTGCACGACGTAAAGTCGCCTTCAGTGGTGCACGATATTAAGTCGCCTTAAGTGGCGCAGGTTGAAAAGTCTCCTTAAGTGGTGCACGATATTAAGTCGCCTTAAGTGGCGTAGGTTGAAAAGTCGCCTTAAGTGGTGCACGATATTAAGTCGCCTTAAGTGGCGCAGGTTGAAAAGTCGCCTTAAGTGGTGCACGATATTAAGTCGTCTTAAGTGATGCACGGGATTAAGTCGTCTTAAGTGATGCATGATTCTTAGATTTATTCTAAGTATTGAAAAGTCATCTTAAGTGATACACGAGATTAAGTCGTCTTAAGTGATGCATGATTCTTAGATTTATTGTAAGTATTGAAAAGTCATCTTAAGTGATACACGAGATTAAGTCTTCTTAAGTGATGCATGTTTTTTAGATTTATTCTAAGTATTGAAAAGTCTCCTTAAGTGGTGCATGATGGTAAGTCGCCTTAAGTGGTGCAAATTAGTAAATCGTCTTGAGTGATGTACGAGAATGTGCAAGTGTAGTAAAGCCACTTAGAGAACTGCATCGAAAAAATCGGAACTAAGAAAGTCTGATAATTGATAAGGGCTCAAAGGCCCGACGATTACAAAAGCGAAGAAAATATAAGGACTCTAAAGATAAGCAGTTAGGCTTGGTCCTCGTCAGCGGCATCTGCGGAAGCTGGGTCCACGAGGTCGGCGGCAGAAGGCTCCACAGGGTCGGCCGCGGGAGGATCGACTATCGGGGCATCCGCACTTGGAAGCTCTGCTGCGTCTTCGACAATGGCGGGGGTACTCCCCCCATCACTCTCCTCAGAAAGAGCAAAGTATTTCTTCGCGAAGGGAGCGAGAGAAGGAGACTTGTCGAAGTTGATGGCGTCGCCATACTCCAGGTTGAGCTCCTCAACCGCATTGAAGAGAGTGTTCTCCACCTCCGCGCCGAAGAACTTCATAGCATCAGCCTGGAAGTCTTCAGACCCCCTATAATCCTCCCGGCCCTTGGCCTCAATCGTGACCAGCTGCGCAGGAACCCCCGCGACTTGCTCCTCCAGAGCCTTCTTCTCGAGGACCAGCTTGTCCTCGGCAGTCTGCCGCTCCTGTCGCTCCCGCCTCAGGAGCCCCTCGAAATCCCCGACCTGCTTTTGGAGGTCCTGAACCTTTTGGTCAAGGATGGCCTGCTCCTTGGCAAGTTTCCCCCGCGAAGATTTGGAGTCCGCAAGATCCTCCTTGAGCTTGGCGATGGCCGCCCGGTCCCGCTCCCGGGACTCATCATAGGCAATGAGGTACCCAAAAAGACGGTTGAAGTCCCCGATCTCCTACGATAGAAGAAAGAAAAGTGTTAATGGACAAACAACCAGCCTTATCAATGAAGAAGGAGAAGCGAAGTTTTACCTCTATCCGACGCAGGGACATCTCTCGAACATCCCGATGCATCGCCGTCCGATTCAGGGAAATCGGGAACCGCATGGTGGGCAGGATCGAGCCTGCCAGCAGATGCAGAGCCAGGTCCTCATGCTGGTCCCCTTGTCGAAGCTGGACCCCTTGCAGTGTTTGGATTGGAGTCCAAGGAGCATCCACCTGCGTGGGGTCGAAGGCCCTGTAGAAACTCCCGTCGAGAGGGCCAGAACGAGTCGTGGAGGGGCGCGCCTCCGGCTCGACCCGGGCGGGGGAAGGAGTGAAGTTGTGGATGGGCGACGGCTGTCGCTGCTGCGGAGAAGATGAACGGGGCAGCCCCTGAGAGGTTGGTTTCAAGGGGGACTGCCCCGCCCTCCGACGATGACGAAGGGAGCCACAGTCGTCGGTCTCCTCGGAGGAGTCCAAGGTTTCCACCCGACGAAATTGTTCGCCGGTCGGGGTTTTCTCCCCAGTGGAGGGAGGCGCCCCTGTTGAAGACGGTGCACCCGCGGAAGCTTCAGCGCCCGACGGAGCTCCTGAGCGACCTGCACCTAGAGGACGAGAGGCTTTAGAAATGTAATCAGGGAGTTCATCAAGATTCTTACACCAAACAATACGTCGGGAGACATATTGATCCTTCCCGTGGTAGTGGTAGTAGCCCACCTTTAGGACACGAGGAGTTTCACCTCGAAGGATTCGTCTAACGTCAGCAATACGGGCCTCCCTGGTCGAAGGAATCAAATCCTTCGGGACCATCCTCCTATACGATTTAATAGCGAGATGGAGCTTTTTACATTCTTCAGCGTTCTGGACGTCGAAGAGTTGGTCCAGCTCCACGCGCTTTCGCTTAGGTTGCTCCGCAGAAGGAGACCCCGACGGAGCAGCAGCCTTCTTGGCGGACTTCCTCTTCCGCGAAGGGCGGACGGCATCGGTCTCCCCCTGCTTAAGGAACAGATCGGTCAGCACGGATACCTTCTTGGCTGCAAACAGTAAAAGAAAAGAGTTAGAGATTTACCCAGGGAACCACGTTGGAGGGGCCGTCGAAGAGCTGCCCCCCCGGAGATTATGTCGAGGAGTCGGATCCCAACGTTCACCAGGTCCCGCTCCACGAGGAAATTGGCGTCGAGGGGAGTGTAAGGCTCCCCCCATCGGTAGAGCTGGATAAGTTGAAGAGTCTGGAAGTCTTCATCAGTGTAGGTGTGGAAAGCGGGAGGAGAGTCCGCTTCCACCTCCCATCGGGGCCATGGGATCGAGGAGTTTCGGATAAAGAAGTAGCTTCTCTTCCATCCGCTATTATCGGACCCCGTATCAACCAGGAGTCCCCGACCCTTGACCACCTTCCAGGTGTCATTGGTCCAGTTACATCGTCCAAGTTGTGCCTTGTTCCACTTCGGCAATCGGGGGTAGAAGGCGCAAACCCCCGCCTCGTTGCACTTCATCCCGTAGAAGGTCCTGAAGAGCTTGAGGCTGTATACCCACCGCTGTCGGAAGTAGTGGACCTGGAAAGCATTCCACAGGCGAATGGCATGCGGAGAGAAGGTGGTCGGATGAGTTTTGTAATGCTGGCACATCTCGACCAGATTACACAGAAGGGGAATCTGATCCCCGCTGATACTTGCCCCGTAGAGACAAATACCTCCCCTTTTTGGGGACGAGTAACCTCAAGGTTACCCGAGGGGTGAGGCCAGGGATACGGGAAACGAGTTTCCCAAGTAGAAGTGATGCACCCCTCCCGGAGAGCTGCAACATAAGCGGTGCTGGAGATTTCGTTCAGAGCATAATCAAAGTTGAAGGGCTTTCTTCCCTCAGAGCTGGATCCACTGTCTGAAAAGTAGCAATGGCAAGGAAAGCACAATGGGATTTTTCGGAAAGCTGCAGACAAGGAAAGATGAGCAAGCAACTAAGAAGAAATCCTTACCAAACATGACGAATTGGAGGTTGAAGGAATGAACTGGGCGTTGCCGGGAAGATGGTCGGAAAAGCATTAATGGTCTTCGGAATCGCAAAAGCTTGAATTCACAAAGTTTGTAGAGAGCTCCTGAAAATTCGAAGACGGTAAAAGTGATCCAACACCCACGGTTAGGGTTTTATAGGCAAAGAGGACAGTTGAGGGGACACTTCGATCCGAGTCGTCGAAGTTGAAGAGTTCTAATCTGGACAGTTGAGATGGAACGTGCAGAAGGGCAACGGGCGTAATGATGAAACGGCCTGAAAAGCACTTTTCAGAAAGAGCAGGTGTGAAAAATCAGGCACGAGTGTCGAAGACGTCGCTTCACTATCTGCTGCATTTAATGAACTAGGGAATCAAGGAGTCCCCTCGGATTTGGCAGTTATCCACAAGGCATCGAGGAAACGTGAAGGAGAAGACTAGTATTGAGTGACATGCCAAGGGAAAGATCCCCGACTCCAATGTCGGGAGGTCAGGAGTTGAAAGACACGACGAACTAAAAGTCCCACATGTCTTGGGGGCAAATGATGGGTTCGACTACAGCCGTTAGGCCCTTTAACGGTGAGGAAATGGCAAATAGGCCCGGTGGGCCCTAAACGAAGGCCAAGATGGCCCAGATAAAGGATCCCGACAAAGGGAGCCCGAGGATGAGAGGTCCCGACAGAGTCGGACCTGACAAGCGAGCTGAACGCTCCCGACGAGATGCCTCTGAGTAGGCCCCGATGACGAATCCCTGAGAACAATAGGCCCTATAACGGTGACGAGGGGCCCCGAACGGTGACACAACGAGATAACTCTGGAGTCCCCGATGTTAGTCGGGACTCGCTATCAGAGGATAAGGCCGAGATACGCGGGGATTGGCCGAGATAAGCGAGATCATGGCCTAGATAGGCGGGATCACACCCGAGATACGTGGGATACGGGCTAACCACCCCCAACGTTTCACCAGGTAACTGAGGTATCTCTTCGCCTATAAAAGGGCAAGAGGTCACCTCAGATCACTTACGTTGAATTACATGACTTGAGATTACTGCTTGCCAGTCCGTACGGGATACTCATTTAAGCATCGGAGAGGGATTCTGGGTCACCGCCTGGTCTATCCCCTCTTGCAGGATTGCGTGGAGCGAAGGAGCTAGGATCGCCGTCAAAGACCGTACCGGAGTTCCACCGTGATCCAACAGTGTTAACTACGATTTGTGACCTGTGCATATAGAGTTGTATGTATATGGTTGCCCCCATAGTGGGCATGCTTCAGATGCAGGAGGGTTAGCCCTTGCGTTGATCACGAAACCTGCGTATATGAGATTGTATATGTATAGATGTCCCTTATAGTGGACGTGTTTGGCGTTCCGGACGCGGGGATTTTCCCGTGAAATAGCTACACTTGGCAGCTTATGTATGTATTAATACTCCCGTAGTGAGTATTTTGATATCTTTACATGTGGGGCTTTACCCTTGTGTTGATTACACTTGGTAACAGATGAATATATGAGTGCCCCCGTAGTGGACATGTTGTTGTATGTAAATGGATATTCCATGTATTGGCTACGGTTGGTAGCTCATATATAAGGCTGCGCCCGTAGTGAGCATGCTTCACATTTCGAGTGTGTGAGTGGGAATAGTAAGTATTGGCTTGTAAGTTGGGGTGCTGTTCTCATGAGAGCTAATGAGTTCCGCCAATATTGTAAATGAGAAGTTGCTTTCTCTTTATTAAGCATCTGTCTCCCCATGGGTTGGCCTAGGGAGATGGTTGTGAATATGAGATCCTTCCTTATAGCTTGAAAAATGGGGTTACCCTTGGTGGTGGGTATGCTTTGAATTTTGAGCAATGGAGGCTTAACCCACTTCTTGCTTGAGTTCTTCTTCCAAGTGTTTCAGATTTTGATGCGTCCAATCCTCTTTTATGCTTGAGAACCATTATCTGAATGGGTGAGAAAAATTGCGAGGGGTACCCTTGATGGCGAGACGTGTACCTAGCTTCGGCGAATGTTGATAGTCTATTTTCCCTTTTACTTTTGCTCCGTCCTGAAGGTGAAGTTCTATACGTCTTTGGGGGTGTCATTAGTTGGTTGTTCCTTCCATGCCACTAGTTGATATATAGCTTGTTTTAGGTGCTTGATTCCTCCATTGACTATAGTAGGTAGCATTTGGTTTATTTTGTTTTCCCCCATCTTGTGAGCATTTGTGATAGTTGCATATGCATCATAGACTTTCTCTTATTGAGTATTTATCATCCATGCATGTGTATTTGCCCCCGTAGTAAGCATTTGATCTTCATGCACTTTGGGATGTACTCTTGGGTAAGTTGCTGTTGATGAATTGCATAAGACCTTATGGGGTGGTTGATGTTTTCTGATGTGTTATTGTTCCTCTTCATGGGGTACTTGTTTTCTTTGTGTTCCGTCTCATTGGTTTGTCGTGGTTGACGGTCTCCTTGTGTCTGATTGCTAATTCGTTGAAGTTTCCTTACTTGTTTGTGAGGTAGATTGGGGGTGATCCCCAGTTGGTTTGAATAGGTATGACTTGGATTTTGAATATGGGGGGTTTGGAATTTGGAAAGGTTTGCTCCAACCTCGCTTGAGGGTGGTGGTTTCGAAGTTGTCGTTTTGCTGTACCCATAGGGTATGCGCTCAGTTCTTGCATTGAGGCTTTTTACCTTTGACGACGGGTATTAGTATCGCATTCTCTTTGGTACTCTCTTCTGCTTGAATGGCGAATGTTTGTTGCTTAATTGACGAGTATCCCGCAATTCCCCCGAGTTAAGTAATGGCTTTAACCTTTGCTCTACTCTATAACAGTCGGATAAGCGTCCGATTGAGCTATAGATAGTTGCTTGAAAGTTTGGTGGATGCTATTTCCTTAGTTTATTTCTTTGACCTTTGATTTCGCGGTTGTTGGACTTCGTGGATTGGTGATGGAGAATCATGATCGGCTATGCCATGTAAAGTTGAATTAATGGTACAAGCCCTTTGATGAGGAGATAGGGTGTACTGGTTTTCTATTTATGTTGAACCTTTTTTCGCGGACCTGATAGCCACCTTTGCGATTCATGGGTATGGTATCCTCCTTTGAGATATATGGTCTGTAAGCATATGGTGATGGGTGCCGTAATTGGTAGCCCATAATATGTATAGTTTACCTAAGAAAATTAGGTACATGTCACATTAGGGTAATTGGGCTAGACCCAAATCGCAATTGACATGAGAGGCCTAAAATTGGGCCTCTCTATGCATAGTGGCCGGCCGAAATATTGGAGTGGGCAAAGTGGACTTTTGTCCATTTTGCTCCTCCTATAAATACAAGGTGTTAAGGGATTATTAGGTTTAATCATTATTTCCTCATTAGAGTGTTTTAGAGAGAAAAACCGTCCACCCCACACAAGGGTTTCGGACGAACCTATCCACCACCAAAGGGTGTGCCAATTTTCTTTTTAGCAAACACCCCAGAGATCTGTCCCCTGCCAAGAATCTCTTAGAGGCTTTGCTTTGGAGAACATACCGCGTAGGGCTTCCTTAACCAGAACCTCTACGGGTGCCGACCGGAGGATCGTGAACTCCCTGCATGAAGTGTCTTGGGACTACGGACAACGTTTGAGGTATGTGCGAATCTTCCGCTGTGTAATTTTGATTACTAGCATGTACCATGATTTAGTATCCGTAGTGATTACTCCCCGTAATCTTACAGTGGAATCAGAGCCTGTGTTAGGAGTTCCTGATTTTGATAAATTGGTGTTCTTGACATTTAAAATTGAAACCGAAAATTTTAAAAGAAAATTTTAAATTTTCGATTTTTATGGTTTTTGGTGAAACTAAAATTTTCATGATGTTCTTAGTTAATTTGATGTCCATGATCTTCAAGAACAACATGACTTTTATCAAAATCAAACATTGGATTGTATATCTTATTAAAATTTGATCTTGAAATTTGACAACTTGTTCCCAATTTGGTGTTTGTGCCGAAATTTTATTGAATTTACAAGGTAAAATTTTTTATTTCTTGGTCTCCAAGCAAACAAATTTCGGGGACTATTATTAAATTATATTGTTTACCATATTTTAATTTTTAATCAAGGTAACAATATATCTATAATTGGGAACATTATGATAGATTCACATTAATATATAGAAATATATATAACTATCAATATATCTAAATATTTAAGGGTTAATGATATTATTGATAGATTTAGTTACGTAAAAGATTGAGAAAATATATTGTCGGTATATTTCTTACCATATTTAAGATATTGACAATAAATTTAATATTTATTTTATTTGTTAGCCGATTTTTACATAAATATATATATATATATATAATATTGTTGATTGATTTAATCTTAGAGATAAAATCTTGGCAATAAATATATATATGTTTATAGTTGGCTGATATATATATATATATATATATATATATTAATATTGGAAATCATTTTATATAATCAATGTTATTTGGTGGCTAAGTTAAATATTTTTGGACTTTAAAAACCTACTTGGGCCACAAGTAAACATTTCGGCCTAACCTTTCATATTTTAATTATTGGGCCGGTCCAATGTCAAACCAGGACGAATTAAAACCGAACCGGATTTTCTCAATCGGTTCGACCTAGTCAGGTCGGGTCGGACCGGGGTAGCTAAGTGGATCTAACCGAACCGGTTTTGTGTGTTGAACCGAACCGAACTCTATTTTAATTGGACTGGTTCGGACCGAACCAAATTTTAAAATTAAAACTGGGCCAAACCGAACCGTATTTTAAACAGGACCGAACCGGATTTTTCCAAATCGGACCTAAAACGGAGTTTTCTGGGCCGAACCAGACCAAACCGGACCGAAATTGACAAAACCGAAATGATTTTCAAAACTGAATTCAAGTCAATTAAATAAAATAGGGTGGTCAAGTTTTAAAATCTAAATGTTTTGAACCTAAAATGGCCTACATAGTGCTAAAGGGTTTATTGTTATTTACATAACGGTGAAACCATTATGCCTTGTTTCGATTATGGGGATGGATCTCGGAGATACATATTTTTGGGACTGGTATAATTAGGGGGCTGAATTGCAATTGTTTATTATTCAATATATATTTTTACATGATTAGAAATGATGTCTTGACTAAGTCAAGCTAGCTGGATATTGCATGTTGTCGGCGGAGCTCTGGTTAAATATACAATATTCGCACTAGGATAGACATGTTGTGATGGTTGAGAAAGCCTAGGATTCATGTTTAAGAAGTTGCGTAATTGAATATAAGCATGAATTGGAGATCAGCCCCTAATGTTTAAAATTAATTTAAAATCGAAAACCAGTCGCCAAATACGTATGATTGTTGTGAAATGTTTGACACGTATGCTAGAATGTTGATGATGTAGTTGTTAGATTACATGGAGTAATCACTACACTAAAACAAGGTACGTGCTAGAAATCGTAATTACGCAGCGGAATAATCACACATACCTTTAGCACAGTCCGTAAACCCAAGATCTTGCTGAGGGAGTTCGCGGCTCTCCGGTCGGCACCCGTATAGGTTCTTGTTAGAGAAACCCTACGTGGTATAGTCTCCAAAGCAAAGCCTCTGATCGACTCTTCGGCAGGGACAGATCTCTATAATTTTTGCTAGAAAGCAAATTGGCACACCCTTAGTGCTAGCAAAGGTTCGGCCGAACTAGTGGTGTGAAGAGGAGGGTTTTTCTCTCTAAAACACTCTAAGGAAGGATTAGTGATTAACCCGAGTAATCCCCTAACACCACATATATATAGGAGGAGTAAAGTGGACAAAAGTCCACTTTACCTCACTAATAAATTCGGCCGGCCTATGTATTAGGGAGGCCCAATTTTGGGCCTCTCATGTCAATTGGGATTTGGGTCTAGCCCAATTACCCTAATGTGACATTTACCCAAGTTCCTTTAGGTAAACTATACATATTATGGGCTACCAATTACGGCGCCCATCACCATATGCTAACAGCTTCCACTCGCCGTAATGGGAGGGTGCCTGTTAATGTATCGTTTCCCGAATCGGCATCAACATTTCACTCTTTCGATCTTGCCCTTGCTTTCGAGTAGTTCATACGAGGTTTGCCGTGCGACCGGAGAACACGACGGGAATCGTGCTACTCGTTTGTTAGGAGTGTTGTAGCGCCCGCGGAACGTTGATTCCCTTTCTTCAATAAACCTGTTATATATTACATATAAAGTGTCGCGTTGTATCCTAGGTCAACTAATAATTCTCCTTTTGCCTAGTTTCCACATAGGAATACTTCTCCAAGGCATCCGTACAAGTATTCACAACCTTCAACTAATATCCGGTTGGTGGCCACCTAGTGAATACAAGAGTCGGTGAATTATAGGTGAACTTGACCATCCCCATCGCTCATATCCTTAGTCAGACCCAAACGGTTTCCAAAGACGTGGTCACTGGGCCTTTTTGTTCAGCACTACGCTCGTACACCATGAAGCGAGCATTGAGCCTGACCTTAGATATGAGTTCTGAGACTGTAAGGATACTTCGTGTGCCTCTTCATAAGGCTCCCGGGATTAATCACACGCTCGAGGTAAAGAAGTTTGCGCCCACTAGAATCTCAAGGATTCTTATCTAGCACAACCAAGCTGTGACCTCGTGGTCGAACGTGGCACGCGTAGTATGAAGCACGCGTCGATAACATACCTGAACTTTTTGAGTTGACATGATAAGGGATATGTCAATCATGCTATCGCAGATTTTCATCTGACCCAAAATGTGGTTTAATGACGAACGAAGTTCATCACGGCGATGTGCAAAATGAAGATCATGTTGAATTTCTTCGGAACATAATAATCGTCTTTATCCCCCTGATTCTTAGCCAGTCTTGCTTGGTAGAAGCCTCCTTCCACCGCAAGACGACCGTACCTGTGAGACTAGGTAAGACCCATATTCAACATAGTTTTGGCAGAAGATGGTGTCATCCTACGAATTAGTTTATAGACCGTAAATCCGATGTATTCAAACATTATGACGTCGATGGATCATAAATTCGATTGCAATTCTCTCGTTTATTAAAATGTAACCTTTAATCATCAAAATGTTATCACGGATACTATGCCACATATTAAACCTACGCAATCCAAGCAGTTTTACGTGCTTTTCGAATATTTCCCTGCGTAGTGGTTTAGTTAATGGTACGCAATCATGTCGTTAGTGGACAATTATTCCACAGTGATAATATTGTATTCTACTATAGATTTAGCATAAAAATATTTCACATAAATGTGTTTGGTACTACTATGGTACTTTGGATTCTTAGCTTCCTGACTGTCAGAGTATACCACGACGGCTTTACTTCCGTCTTTGAAATCAAGCAGTGCAGTAGGAAGCCTTTTCAGCCAGACTGCTTCTTGTGCGTCTTAGAGAGAGCTATGAATACCGATTCCAACATAGACAACACGACACAGGTCTGCTTCTTGCTCGTCCATAAAATGGCGGCATTAGCAAGGAGAAATACTCCCACTGTGGTGGACTTATGATCATCTGGATCGCCACCAAGGTCGGCGTCACTGTAACCGATCAATTCTAACTTCCTTCCCTCATAGCACAGAGCGTAGTTGGCAGTACCTTTAAGATAACAAAAAAATTCATTTTACAGCCTTTAAATATTGATAGCCAGGATCTGATTGGAATCGTGCTACTAGGCCCATGGCATAACAGATGTCCGGACGGGTGCATTGCATGGCGTACATGAGACTTCCGACCATACTCAAGTACTCTGCAACCTTCATCTGTTCACGCTCTGCCAGATTCTTGGGGGCGTCACGTTTTGACAGTGCGCACCCATATACAATCGGCGTATCCACGGGTTTGGCATCTTGCATTCTGAACCTTTTCAACAATTTGTGGATATAAAAATTTGTAGACATAATTTCCGGGTAGCTCTATCTCTAGCAATTTTAATGCCTAAGATATATGTGGCCTCTCCCATGTCTTTCATCTCAAACACAGATGCCAACCAGGACTTTGACTTATTCATAAAACTCACATCGTTTGCGGCAATGAGTATATCATCCACGTATAAGTTTAAGATGACATATTTAAACCCAGATGTCTTATAGTACTCGCACGGGTCTTCGTGAAGATTCACGTATCTGTTTCCTACGGTACCATTGCCTAGACGATTGTTTAAGAACGTAAATGGACCTTTGGAGTTTACGAACTTTACGTTCGTTACCAGGAGTAATGAAACCATCAGGTTGCTCCATATAGATCTGTTCCTTCCAGGTTTCCGAGGAGGAATGCGGTCTTAACACTCATTCGGTGCAGCTCGAACTCGAGACTTGCGACCAGGACCATTTTGGCCCTAACTGTGGTTTTACGCACAGTCAGTGAGTTTGATTCGTCAAAGTCTTGGATTTGGGTTTATCCTTTCGCAACAAGTCGGCCTTTAAACCGTCTGACATTTCCATCGGCGATGAACCCTTTTCGGGATCCATCTCATCCTTACGCTCTTGTGGTTAACAGGTAAATCAACAAAGACTATAATGGCTTTCATTTAGGCGATCTTTCTCATTTTATTATTTTCCGCTTGAGGTCTTTTCAATGCTTGTTAAACCGTTTTCGGTTTGTCTACAGATGTCAGAGTGAGGTTATCACCCTTATTACAGGGATACTTCTTTGAATAAGTTCGATGACTTCAATCGTATCTAGGCTCGTCAATCGCATCTTGAGTCTGAACGACACTCACACTCGGAATAATGCTTCTTTTCGGAGCATCACTCCCACTGGGAATAAGAGCATTGCTCGAACCTTGACCTACAACTTCCCTTTAAAAACCTTTAGGTTTCGGGATTTTATCTCCGAGATTGAATTCCTTGATCACTAGGACCTGGAACCGAGTCTGGTCAGATCACTCCCACTAGAAACAATAGGTATCCCTGGAAGATGTGGTGTTATTGGATTATTTTCATCCAGCGATTCAACATCCATCATGAATATCAGGTTCAACTTGATCTGTCCTATCAGCAACAGTGATTTTCTTGGGTTGCCGGTTCAAATCTTTCTCCCACTCGAATTAAGTGGGACCTGAATTTCAATGATATCCTGCATCTTTTAATCAAGATTATATCTGTTTAAATTTCCATGCATTGAAAGTTTGTCCTCAAGAAGTGTAATGTATCAAGTTCGACCACGCTACCATTTTCCAAGCTAAAAACATGTATGTTCAAAGAGTAGCCATCGTACTCTTGGCCCAAATACTTGTTTTAATGCGCCATTTTAATCTCGCATGATGATATGATTTAACTCATTGTCATTCTTTAGCTTCATGGTGCAGTGTCGTTAACCGGTTTTATTGGAACAAAGTTTTACATAAATGCGAGTAATCTTTCCCTCATCCCAGAGGGATCGTATGATAGATTGACTCCAACATTATGTTATTCAAACTTTGCTATATGAAGTGGTGTGAAATGAATGCCTAGCCCGACTTTCGTTCAAGGCTAGTAGAAGAGATATCGTTTAACCGACTTAATTCTTCTTTGTTTGCAAACTTATTTCAAAGATTTTATCCCATCTCCGAACTGACCGTTTAGGTTTTCACCTTGTGCATCAGTTGATACTTTTACAAGGTCGGGGTAGCTTTTGAAGCATACTTCTTTCCGTTTAAATGTTATCAATAATTCATTCCGAAAGGGATGCAAACAAAAATTTAGCATTTATTCATCAAAGAACTTTAGTAATAAATTTGTACTTTGAAATGATGCATTCCGTCTTTCGAGTCCACATGTACGCTATAAGGCGTTATTTACCAAGGTTTAACCCTAAGGTAAAATCATTTCGTTTCCAAATTTAATCCAATTTTAATTTAATCGGTTTCGTACATGATTATTACTAATTATTTCATTTAATGGAGTACTAATAATCAAGAAATACTAAATCTTTCGATCTAGCTACGCAATCGATGGGTATGTTCAGTTCAGCTGTACCGACTGATATGACGGAGTATGTGTGTCGTTAGTTTCATTTATCTTCTTTTACATAGCTGAAAATTTTGGTTCTAACCCGTAGGTTTTGTATTTTCGTTTCGGACCGTTCTCGTTTAACCAGGAGCGTTAAATTGATAAGCAAAATTGTGCTTCGAGTCGAGCAACAATTACTTTATTCAATAACTCTTAATCTTGAAATAACCTAAATTTTATTAACTCAAACGAACGATAAATGACAATGGTAGGGTTTTTGATCTGAAGTTCGCGTATTTGATCTATTCTTGTTGCATAGATAGTCGAGAACTTTTAAGTCATGTTGAACATCACATCTGAGTAAATTCACGAGTGAATTACATTGTATCCGTATAAAACATTTTACAACTTCATGCACATGACCTACTAGGCGTGTTTGAAACGCACTTTATCAACGGGGTATAACCCACCGGATTATCGTATAGGACCTTTATGGTCAAGTTCTCACCATAATATGCAGATCGAGATAGGCTTCTTTGGAACCTAGTATGATGAGCAGAGAAAGTTTTCTTTTTACTACTGTGGTTACTATACTTGATTTGGCTCAAGGTTATTTAGTCCTTTCAACATCATATAACCATATACATCTTTTCATGTTGACCTTTCATTCTGAAGATCTGATGCGAGTTTACGCCAACATCCATGAAAAGAGAGAAGACCATCACATTAGACCGAAACATTTCTTGCTTTTGCATCCTTGCTTCCACCGTGGCGGATGCAAAGGAATATCAAGCTGTAACATTGTCTGGTTGCTATTGAAGTATTCTTCAATCCCTTTTTACCAAGGTTGAATGTATCACCACATACGCGTTCAGATCATCAAAGAACCACTCCCATGCTTGGGGAAACAAATTATTACATTCAACTCTCATTGTCAAAATCATATAGATTGCCCTCTCCACTTTTCGGAATCGTAGTAGAGAGTTCAACACATACTCCTTATTATTCATCATAAGTCATACCATCAAGATTGCGTGGAATATCGAATCGCACTGATTCAACCATCTCACACATTGATGTTTATGCACAATCAGGGAGACAATAACATTTTGAGAAAGAATTGCATACATCAGATATCTATTAAGAAACCACATGTCAAACAATTCCAATGTGTTCTTCCAGATGGATTCTTCTGTCAATGTCCCAATCAAAATGGGAAATGGAGCCGTTGTCAATTTCTCAGGCAAAGGAACGGTAGCAGTTTAAACCAGTAAAGGTACCAAATTCATCAAAGATGTTATTTAATGAAGCCAGATTATTAGCAATGGTTATTGCCTGGTTTTCAAGAATGGAGCATGTAGTATTTATGATGTTGCACACAATGAAATTGCATGTGTTAGCATGAATGAAAAGAGTTTTCCTATTTCTTGGGATCATGCTCATAACGTTAGATTACGGGGCAAATTACTACGGAAACATAAACACAGGTACGTGCTTGTAATAAGAATTACGCAGCGGAAGATGTGCACATACCTTAAACCTTTTTCCTAGTCCCAAGATCTTGCTGAGGGAGTTCACGATCCACCGGACGGAACCCTTAGAAGTTCTTGTTAAGGAGGCCCTACGCAGTATAATCTCCACAACAAAGCCTCTGATCGATTCTTGGCAGGGACATATCTCCGGAGTGTTTGCTCGAAGCAAATTGGCACACCCTTGGTGTCTTGGTGGGTTCGACCGAAGTGGGTAAGTTTAGTGTGGAGGGTTTTTCTCTCAAATCACCACTAAGGAGAAATTTTGAAATTACCCTAATAAAAACCATAACACCCCTTTTTTATAGGAGGAGCAAAGTGGACAAAAGTCCACTTGCCCCTTGTCTAGTTCGGCCGGCCTATGTAGTATAAGGGAGGCCCAATTTTGGGCCTCTCATGTCAATTGGGATTTGGGTTAAGCCGGAATTCCCTAATGTGACATTTACCCAATTTTTAGGTAACATATACATATTAATGGGCTTCCGTTTACAGCGCCCAATCACCATAAGCTAACAGCTTCCACTCACCGGGATAGGAGGGCGCTTGTTAATGTATTGTTGTCCAAATCGCAACAACATTTCACTCTTCTGATCTTGCCCCTGCTTTTGAATAGTTCATACGAGGTTTGCCGTGAGACCGGCGGATACAACGAGCATCGTGCTACTCATCTGTTAGGAGTGTTGTAACGCCCGCGGAACGTTGATTTCATGTCTTAAATCAACCTGTTAAAAACATCAATTTGTATCACGCTGTATCCTAGGTCAACTGATAATTCTCCTATTGCCTAGTTTCCACATAGGAATACTTCTCCAGGGCATCCGTACATGTATTCACAACCTTCAACTAATATCTGGTTGGTGGCCACCTAGTGAATACAAGAGTCGGTAAATTACAGGTGAACCTGACCAACCCATATCGCTTATACCTTTAGTCAAACACAACCGGTTTCCAAAGACATGGTAACTTGGCCTTTTTCTTCGGCACTGCGCTCATACGCCGGGAAGCGAACATTAAGCCTGACCTTAGGTATGAGTTCTGAGTCCATGAGGATACTTCGAGTGCCTCTTCATAAGGCTCCCGGGATCAATCAAACGCCTGAGGTGAAGAAGTTTGCGCCCATCCGAATCTTGAGGATTCTACCTAGCACAACCGAGCATGACCCTATGGTCGAACATGACACGCGTAGTATGAAGCAAGCGCCGATAGCATACCCGAACATCGTCAGGTGTGGGATATGTCAATGATGCTAGCGCAGACTTTCATCTGGCCCAGAATGTGGTTAATGACGAACGGAGTTTATCACCGGAAAAGTGCAAAACGAAGATCATGTCGTGTTATTCTGAAACCATATGATCGTTTTGCGTAACCAAGTTTCCCAACTAGTTCTTAGCCAGTCTTGCTTCGGCAGAGGTCCCCTCTCCTACAAGACGACCGTGCCCATGTGATAAGGTAAGGCCCACATTCGACATAATTTATTCATAGGATTGCGTCCTCCTACGACTTAGTTTATAGACCACAAAATACGATGTAATCAAACATTATGAAGTCGATGAATCATAAACTCGAATCGCAATTCTCTCATTTATAAAAAAATGTAACTCTCAATTATCAAAATGTTGTCACAGATTATACGCCTACTTTTAAACCCTACGTAATCCAAGCAGTTTAATATGCTTTTCAAATGTCTCATTGCCTAGTGGTTTTAGTTAATGGGCCCGCCACCATGTCATCAGTGGGAAAGTATTCTAAAGTGATTATAGTGTCTTCTACCATAGATTTAACATAATTATATTTCACATCAATGTGTTTAGTCCTACTATGGTACTTTGGATTCTTTACTGCCGCAATAGCTTCCTAACTGTCAGAGTACACCTTGACCGGCTTACTCCCGACGTCGCCACTAAGGAGTAAGAAGCCTTTTCAGCCAGATCGCTTCCTGTGCATTTTTGGAGAGAGCAACAAATTCAGATTCCATTGTAGGCAACACGACACATGATTGCTTCTTTCTTGTCCATGAAATGGCGGCATCAGCAAGGAGAAACACTCCTCCTGTGGTGGACTTACGATCGTCTGGATCGGCACCATGGTCGGCGTCACTGAATCCGGCCAATTCTAACTTCCAGCCCTCATAGCACAGTACGTAGTCGACAATACCTTTCAGATATCGCGTGATCCGCGTTACAGCATTTAAATGTTGATAGCCAAGGTCTGATTGGAATCTTGCTACTAGGCCTACAACGTAATAGATGTCCGGACGAGTGCAAAGCATGGCGTACTTGAGACTTCCGATCATGCTTAAATACTATGCACTCCTCATCTGTTCACACTCTTGCTGGTTCTTTGGGCCGTCACGTTTTGACAACGCTCACCCGAATACTACTGGCGTCTCCACGGGTTTGCATCTTGTAATCTAAAGCTTTTCAAAATTTGTTGATGTAGGCTTCCTGAGATAGACACAACCTCCGGGTTGCATGATATCTAGCAATCTTAATGCCCAAGATGTACGTTGCCTCTCCCATGTCTTTCATCTCAAATACAGATGCCAACCACGACTTTGATTCATGCATGAAACTCACATCGTTCGCAGCAATGAGTATGTCGTCCACGTATAAAGTCAAGATGACGTACTTAGACCCAGAGGTCTTGGTATACACCCATGGATCCTCGTGAAGATTCACAAATTCGTTTCTAACGATCTCGTCGTGGAATCTGCGGTACCATTGCCGAGACGATTGTTTAAGACCGTAAAAAGATCTTCGGAGTTTACAAACTTTACGTTCGTTACCAGGAGTAATGAAACCCTCTGGTTGCTCCTTATAGATCTCTTCCTCCAGGTTTCCGTGGAGGAATGCGGTCTTAACATCCATTTGGTGCAGCTCTAGATCAAGGCTTGCGACCAGGGCTAGGATTGCCCTGACTGTGGTGTACCGCACAGTCGGTGAGTACGTTTCATCAAAGTCCACTCCGTGAAGATGGGTGTATCCTTTCGCAACTAGTTGAGCTTTGTATCGCTCGACCTTTCCACCAGCAGTGAGTTTCAGTTTCAGAACCCACCTCGCCCCTATAGCCCTGCCGTTAGCAGGTAAATCAACTAAAGACCATACCAAATTGGCTTTCATTGAGGCGATCTCTTCCTCCATTGCTTTCCTCCATTCCTTCGCTTGAGGTCCTTTCAACGCTTGTTGAACCGTTACCGGTTCGTCAGCAGAAGTTAGGGTGAATATCTCACCCTTCTCGATGGGATACTTCTTGGGAGGAGTTCGATGCCTTTGACTTCGTCTAGGCTCGTTAATCCCATCTTGATTCTGAGCGTTGCTCCCACTCGGAATAATGCTTTCTATCGGAGCATTACTCCCACTGGGAAAAAGGGCAGTGCTAGAACCTTGACCTACATTGATGTGAGTCAACTGCTTTTCATCCCATAAGGAACATCCATTGTGGAACTCTAACATTATGTTTTCAAACTATGCCAGTTGAAGTGTGTTATCGATATGAATGTCTTTCCAAACTTCTCATTCAAGGCATTTAGTGGGAGAGTTAGTTTACCGACATCATCCTTTTCATTAGCTAATTATGTAAGCATATGGTGATGGGCGTTGTAAATGGTAGCCATTATATGTATATGTTACCTTATTAAATTGGTTATATGTATCATTAGAATATTGGGCCAGACCCAAATCCTAATTGACACGAGATGCCCAAAATTGGGCCTCCCTATACTAGTAGGCCGGCCGAATTTTAGGAGGGAATAAAGTGGACTTTTTCCACTTTACTCCTCCTATATATATGGGGAGTTAGGGGTTTTATTAGGGTTAATCACAATTCTCTTTAAGTGGTGTTTTGAGAGAAAACCCTTTCCCCAGAAACACCTACATCGGCCGAATCACTACCTCACCAAGGGTGTGCCAATTTGCTTTCTAGCAAACACTCTAGAGATTTGTCCCTTGCCAAGAATCGACTAGAGGCTTTGCTGTGGAGAATATACCAAGTAGGGCTTCCTTCATAAGAACCCCCATGGGTGCCGACCGGAGGATCGTGAACTCCCTCCTGCAAAGATCATGGGTCTACGGACAACTGTAGAGGTATGCGTGAATCTTCCGCTGCGTAATTTCGATTACTAGCATGTACCATGATTTAGTTTCTGTAGTGATTACTCACCGTAATCTAACAGTGGTATCAGAGCCTGTGTTAGGAGTTCATGATTTTGATAAATTGTTGTTCTTGAAAATTATTATTTTTGGGCCGAAAATTTTAAAGAAAGAAAATTAAAATTTTCGATTTTTTAAGTTGTTAATGGTCTGGAATTTTCATAATGTTCTTAGGAAAATTTGATGTTCATGATCTTCAAGAAAAACATAATATTTATCAAAATCAAACATTGGATTGTAGATCTTATTAAAATTTGATCTTGAAATTTGACCAGTTGTTCCCAATTATGTGTTTTTGGCCGGAACCCTAAGTGAATTACAAAGTAAAATTTCTAATTTCTTAGTCACCGTGAAACAAATTTTGGCCGATTTTTTTTTTAATAATATTGTTTACCATATTTTGATTTTTAATCTAGGTAACAATATATCTATAATTGGGAACGTTAGGATAAATTCACATTAATATATAGAAATGTATATAACTATCGATTTGTCTAGATATTTAAATAGGTTAAAGATATTATTGATAGATAGTTACCTAAAAAATTGAGAAAAAAATATTGTTAATATTTATTTCCCTATTTAAGATATTGACAATAAATAATAAATTTATTTATAGATAGGTGCCGATTTTTACATATATATATATATATTGTTGATTGATTTAATCTTATAGATAGAATCTTGGCAATAAATATATATATGTTTATAATATGACCGAAGTATATATATATATTTAATATTGGAAATTATTTTATATAATTAATGTTACTTGGTTGCTAAGTAAATTATTTTGGACTCTAAAACCCTTCTTGGGCCACAAGTAAACATTTCGGCCCAACCTTTTATATTTTAATTATTGGGCCGGTCCAATATGTCAAACCGGGACGAACTAAAACCGAATTGGATTTTCTCAATCGGTTCGACCTACACTGGTCGGGTCGGACCGGGGTAACTAAGTGGATCTAACCGAACCGGTTTTGTGTGTTGAACCGAACCAAACCCTATTTTTATTGGACCGGTTCGAACAAAACTAGATTTTGAAATTTAAAACCAGTCTGAACCGAACCGAATTTTCCGGACTGGATTTTATGGATCGAACCGAACCAGACCAAATCGGACCGATACTGACTGAACCGAACCGTATTTTCAAAACTGAATTCAAGTCAATTAAAATAGGGAGGTCAAGTTTTTAAATCCAAATGCTTTTGAACCTCAATAGGCCTACACAGTGCTCAAGGGTGGATAACATTTATGCCTTGTTTCGATTATGGGGATGCATCTCGGAGATACATGTTTTTGGGACTAGTATAATTATTGGGGTGAATTGAAATTGTTTAATATTCAATATATATTTATGCGTGATTAGAAATGTTTTCTTGACTGAGTCAAGCTAGCTGGATATTGCATATTGTGGGCTGAGTCCTTGTTAAATATATGGTATGCACACTAGGATAGACATGATGTGTTGGTTGGAAATGCCTAGGATTCATGTCTAGAATGCTGCATGATTGAATATAAGCATGAATTGCAAATCAGCCCTTAATGTTTAAAATCGAAAACCAGTCGCCAAATGTGTATGATGGATGTGAATGTTACATGTTTGACACGTATGCTAGAATGTTGAGGATGTATTTGCATTTGATCATTTACTTGGAAGTAGAATTATGTATGCAAGCATGAGTTCCTCGGAACATTAGACGCATGACGCGTACGCATGGGTGTGGTTTATGTGATGAATGTTACTGGCGTATGATAATTTACATGGATAGTAGAATTATATATGCATGAGTGAATTCATCGGAATATTTTTCCAAAATAAAAAGGGTCTTGGGAAAGCCAAGATCGGGCATGCTTGTTTTAAAATTCACGTTCCGGTAATTTGAGATTAAAACCGTTTTGATGGAAGACGACGATAATGTGAACTCTTTCACAGCCATCTTCCATTGGTTTACTGGTGGTTGGTTGGTTTAGACGACTGATGAATCATTATATGTCGGATTCCATCTTAATAGATATTTGATGTATGCAATTCTTTCTCAAAATATTTTTGTCTCCCTGATTTTTGCATAATCATCGATGTGTTAGTATGAATTAGTTGAATTAGTACGATTCAATATTCATTGCAATATTGATGGTATGAATCATGATGAATAAAATTAGTACGTATTGAACTCTCTACTACGATTCCAAAAAGTGGAGAGGACAAATACAAATGAATATAGTAGTCTGTATGATTTTGCCAATGAGAGACGAATGTAATAATTTTTTTCACCAAGCATGGGAGTAGGTTCTTTGATGATCTGAACGCATATGTGGTGATACATTCAAACTTGGTAAAATGGTGTTGAAGAAGACTTCAATTGCAACCAGGCAATGTTGCAGCTTAGTATTCCTTTGCGTCCACCTCAGTGGAAGCAAGAATGCAAAAACTAAACGTTTTGGTTAAATGTGATGGTCTTCTCTCTTTTCATGGATGTTGGCATAAAACCCGCATCGGATCTTCAGAATGAAAGGTCAACGTGAAAAAGATGTATATGATTGTCAGATATTGATAGGACTCAATGATCTTGAGCCTAATCAAGTACAGTAACCACAGTAGTAAAAGGGAAACCTTCTCTGCTCACCATACTGGGTTCGAAAGAAGTCAACCATCATATGCATATTATAGAGAGAACTGGACCATAAAGGTCTTATACGATAATTCGGTGGGTCATACCATGTTGATAAAGTGCCTCTCAAGTACGCCTCGTAGTTCATGTGTATGAAGCGGTAAAATATTTTATACAGACACATATCATTTGACGTGATTCTCTCGAGATTTTACTCAGATGTGATGTTCGACATGGCTTAAAGTTCTCTACTATCTATGCGACAATCATGGATCAAATACGCGAACTTCAGATCAAGATCCTTACCATTTTCATTTATCGTTCGTTTGAGTTACTAAAATTTTTGTTATTTCGAGATTCGGATTTATTGAATAAAGTAGTTTCCGTTCGATTCAAAATGTGATCTACTTGTCAAAATTAATCGACCCGGTTATACAGAATCGATCTGAAATGAAATTTCGGCCAGGTAAAAGTGGTCGAGTAAAACGAAACGATTCACGTACTCCGTCATCTCAGTCAGGAAAACTGAACTAAACATACACATCGATTGAGTAGCTAGATCGAAAGATTTAGTATTTCTTAATTGTTAGTACTCCATTGAATGAAATAATTAGTAATAATAATCATGTGCGAAACCGATTGGATTAAATTAAATTAAATATAGAAATGAAATGATTTAACCAAGGGTTAAAACTTCGGTGAAAAGCGCTACGCGCAAGTGGACCTCGATAGACGGAACACATCGTTTCAAAATACGAATTTAATGATGAAGTGTCCAAATGATGATGTGATGAATTTTCGTTTGCATTCCTTCGGAAACAACTTATTGATAAAGTTTACATCGGTAAGGAGTATGCTTTAGAAGCTACCGCGACCTTGTAAAATTATCAACTGCCGCACAAGGTGAAAACCCAAAATGCTCAGTTCAGAGATGGGATAAAATCTCTGAGATAAGTTTGCAAACGAAGAAGGATGAAGTCGGTTAAAATATTTTCCTTCCAAACGCCTTGAACGATAAGTCAGGATAGGCATTCAAATAAAATAATGCACACTTCAAGAAGCACAGTTCAAGAACATAATGTTAGAGTCAATCTATCGGGCGTTCCCTATGGGATGAAGTAGATGACTCACATGTATGTAAACCGTGTTCCAATAAAATTGGTAAGACACGCCGCCATAAAAGCTAAAAGATGATGATGAGTTAAATCATGTCATCATGCGACATTAAATTGCACATTAAACACGTATTTAGGACAAGAGTACGTGATTTACTCTTAGAAAATACTTGTTTAAAGCTACATAAAACGGGGTCGTGGTCGAACATGAGCTATTACATCACTAGAGGGCGAATATTCCAAATGCATGTAAAGTTTAAATCTATGTAGTCATGATCAAAACGGAGAAGGATATCACTGACAATCAGATCCCACTTAATCGAGTGGGAGAGATTTGAACAGGCAACTCAAGTGAATGACATGGTAAATGATAATGGAAACATTTTCATAGTAAATCCAGTGGGAGGAATAATTCCTACCACTTGAGATCACTGTTGCCATAGAGACGAATCAAGTTGAACCTGATTGTCATATTGCTGAACTAGGAAAGCCACAACTGCCTCTACTAACCATTGTTTCCAGGTGGAGTGATCCGACCAAACTTGGTTCCAGATCCTAGTGATCAAATAATTCATCTCAGAAGTAAAACCATGAGACGAAGAGGTTGTTAAAGGAAAGTTGATGGTCAAGTTTCAACCACAGCTCTTGTTCCCAAAGGAAACGATGCTCCGATAAGAAGCATTATTCCGAGTGGGAGAATTGTTTCCAATAGAAATGATGTTACGATAATAAGCATTATTCCGAATGGGAGAAATGATCAGACTCTAAATGGGATTAACCAAGCCTAGACCAAAGTTAGAGGCATCGATCTTCTCCAAGAAGTATCCCATCGAGTAAGGTGAAAACCTCGCTCTAACAACTGTTGGAAAGCATTGAAAAGACCTCAAGTGGAGAAATGGAGGAAAATAATAAAAGAGAGAGATCGTCATAAATGAAAGCCATTATAGTCTATAGTTGATTTACCTGCTAACAACAGGGGCACAAGGATAAGGTGAGCCTTGAAAGAAGGTTCACAACTGATGGAAAAAGTCGGATAAACCGACTTATTGCGAAAGGACTTACCCAATTTCACGGAGTGAACTTTGACAAGACATACTCACTGACTGTGCGTAAAACCACGGTTATGGCCATTTATGGTCCTGGTCGTAAGTCTTGATCTCGAGCTGCACCAAATGGATGTTAAGACCGCATTCCTCCACGGAAACTTGGAAGAAGATATCTACATAGAGCACCCGAAGGGTTTCATTACTTTTGGTAACGAACGTAAAGTTTGTAAACTCTAAAGGTCCATCTACGGTTTTAAACAGTCGTCATGGCAATGGTACCGCAGATTCCACGAGGAGATCGTAGGAAACAGATTCGTGAATCTTCACGAGGATCCGTGCGTGTATTATAAGACCTCCAGGTCTAAGTATGTCATCTTAACCTTATATGTGGACGACATACTCATTGCTGCAAAATACGTGAGTTTCATGAATAAGTCAAAATCCCTATTAGCATCTGTATTAAAGACATGGGACGGGCCACGTACATCTTAGGCATTAAAATTGCTAGAGATCGGGCTACCCGGAAATTGTATCTGTCTCAAGAAGCCTATATCAACAAGCTGTTGAAAAGGTTCAGATTACAGGATGCCAAACCCGTGGATACGCCGGTGGTGTTTGGGTGCGCCTGTCAAAACGTGACAGCCCCAAGAACCTGGCAGAGCGTGAACAGATGAAGGGTGCATAGTATTTAAGCATGGTTGGTAGTTTGATGTATGCCATGCAATGCACCCGTCCGGATATCTGTTACGCCGTGGGCCTAGTAGCACGTTTCCAATCAGATCTGGGCTATCAACATTTAAAGGCTGTAAAACGAATAATTCGTTATCTGAAAGGTACTGCCGACTATGTGTTGTTCTATGAGTGCAGGAAGTTAAAATTGATTGGTTACAGTGACGCCGACCATGGTGGCGATCCGGATGATCGTAAGTCCACCACGGGAGGAGGTTTTCTCCTTGATAATGCCGCTATTTCATGGACGAGCAAGAAGCAAACCTGTGTCGTGCTGTCAACGATGGAATCAGAATTCGTAGCTCTCTCTAAGAACGCACAGGAAGCGGTCTGGCTGAAAAGGCTTCTTACTGTGCTGCTAGATGGTGACGTCGGAAGTAAACCTGTGAAGGTGTTCTCTAACAGTCAAGCAGTCATTGCGGCAGTAAAGAATCTGAAGTACCATAGTAGGACCAAACACATTGATGTGAAATATTTTTATGCTAAATCTATAATAGAAGACAATATAATCACTATGGAATACTTGTCCACTGATAATATGATTGCGCACCCATTAACTAAACCACTATGCATGGAGATATTCGAAAAGCATGTAAACTGCTTGGATTGCGTAGGGTTTAGATATGGCATGTATTTGTGATAACATTTTGATAATTGGAAGTTACTTTTTTTAAACGAAAGAATTGCAATTGTGTTTATGATCAATCGACATCATAAATTTTTGATTACATCAAACTTTCGGTCTATAAACTAAGTCGTAGGAGGACGCACTCCTCTGGCAAAACTATGTCGAATGTGGGCCTTACATCTTCACACAGGTACGGTCGTCTTGTGGTGGAGGGAGGCCTCTACTAAGCAAGGCTGGCTAAGAATTAGAGGGATAAACCTGATTACGCAAAACGATCATCTAGTGTCGCAGATCGCCGTGATAAACTTCGTTCGTCATTAATCCACATTCTAGGCAAGATGAGAATCTGCAATAGCATGATTTTACATGTCCCATTCCTTTGAACTTAAACGTTCAGGTATGCTATCGACACATGCTTCATACTACGCCTGCCTCATTCGACCACGGGGTCACAGCTCGGTTGTGCTAGGAAAGAATCCTCGTGATTCTGGCGGGTGCAAACTTCTTCACCTAGAGTGTGTGATTGAACCCGGTAGCCTTATGAAGAGGCACCCGAAGTATCCTCATGGATAACTCATACCTAAGGTCAGGCTCAATGCTCGCTTTCCGGCGTACGAGCGTAGTGCTGAACAAAAAGGCCCAGTGACCACGTCTTTGGAAACCATTTGGGTTTGACTAAGGGTATGAGCGATGAGAATGGTCAAGTTCACCTGTAATTCACCGACTGTTGTATTCACTAAGGTGGCCACCAACCGGATATTAGTTGAAGGTTGTGAATACTTGTACGTATGCCTTGGAGAAGTGTTCCTATGTGGAAACTAGACAAATGAAAAATTATCAGTTGACCTAGGATACAGCGCGACACTATATAAATGTTGTTTATAACAGGTTTATTGGAGAAAAGGGAATCAACGTTCCGCGGGCGCTACAATACTCCTAACAGATGAGTAGCACGATGCCCGTCGTGTCCGCCGGTTGCACGGTAAACCTCGTATGAACTATTCAGAAGCAAAGGACGACATCGAAGGAGTGAAATGTTGATGTAGGTTTGGACGACAATACATTAACAGGCACCCCCCCCATTCCGACGAGCGGGAGCTGTAAGCATATGGTGATGGGCGCCGTAAATGGTAGGACATTGGTCCAGACCCAAATCCCAATTGACATGAGAGGCCTAAAAGTCCCTTTAAGTGGTGTTTTGAGAGAAAATCCTTTCCCCAGAAATACCTACATCTGCCGAACCACTACCTCACCAAGGGTGTGCCAATTTGCTTTCTAGCAAACACTCCAGAGATCTGTCCCTTGCCAAGAATCGATCAGAGGCTTTGTTGTGGAGAATATACCACGTAGGGCTTCCTTCACAAGAACCCCTACGGGTGCCGACCGGAGGATTGTGAACTCCCTCCTGCAAGGATCTTGGGTCTATGAATAACTGTAGAGGTATGTGCGAATCTTCCGTTGCGTAATTTTGATTACTAGCATGTACCATGATTTAGTTTCTGTAGTGATTACTCCCCGTAAGGTGCATTTTCATGCTATTCCAAGAGTCAGGAAAAGAACGGATCACACATTGGACTTTCTGTTCATCTGACAGGATTTCTTCTCCCTCCTTGAGTTCAGCAAGTATGTTAGACATATGCCTAATATGGTCCTTCGTCGTATTATAGGGATTCATCTAATAGGTGTCTAAAGCGATGTTTAATGATCGCTTCTAAGTTGTGGTATACACACCAAACCCTGCCTTAAGACCATCCCAGAGTTCTATGGCAAACTCCAAGTTATTATACCCATAGAGTATGTCATCCTCCAGCATAGACAACAAGGCAGAATGGATTTCCAGATCCTTAGCATCCCAATCATCATGGAATTCCTTCTGATCATCCGTGAGGTCTCCCTCCGGCCTGGCATGTTTTGTAGTCAGATGCTCCAAACCTTTCATTTCAGTAATCACCATCTTCGCGCGCTTATTCCAGATCTTATATTATTGCTATTCAGTCTAACCCCCTTGTTAATTTGGGAGATGACATTGCTGATCGCAGCCATTGATACTAATACATTGATAATCATGCATAATCAGGGAGACAATAACATTTTGAGAAAGATTTGCATACATTAGATATCTATTAAGATGGAATACGATAAATAATGATTCCTCATCCATCTAAACCAACCGATCGCCAGTAAACCGAGAGAAGGGGGTTTGTGAAAGAGTTCACATTACCGTCGTCTTCAATCCAATAGATCAGTCTCTTAAAACAGTTTTATTCACAAATTACCGGAACGGGAATTTTAAAATAAGCATACCCGATCTTGGCTTTCCCAAGGCCCTTTTGTATTTGAAAAATGTTCCGATGAACTTACGCATGCACATACAATTCTACTTCACAAGTAAATTATCATAGCAAGCCAAATTCATCTTTCAAACCACACATCATGCATACGCGTTATGCGTCAAATGTTTCGAGGAACTCATGCTAGCATATACATAATTTCTACTTTCTTAGTAAACTATAACATGCAGCTACATCCTCAACATTCAAGCATACGTGTCATACATGAAACTTCCACATCAAACATGCATATTTGGCGACTTTCTATTGTTTTAAAACATTTTAAATATTAGGGGCTGACTTGCAATTCATGCTTACAATTATTCATGCGTGTTTCTAGACATGAATCCTAGGCAATCACAACCATCACAACATGTCTGACCTAGTGCGTGATGGGTTTCGATATAGCCGTCAGGCCCATTAACGGCGACTAAACGGCGAAGAAGGCCAACCGGGCCCCAAAGAGGCTTAGAAGACCAATACGAGGGGACCCGACAAGGTCGGTCCCGACATACGAGCTGAACGCCCCTGATCCTATGCCTTTAAGTAGGCCCCGATGATATGCCTTTAAGTAGGCCCCGACGATATGCCTTTAAGTAGGCCCCGATATTGAATCCCTGAGAATACTGGCCCTGTCCCGATGACGAGGGGCCCCGAGCGGTGACCAAAGGAGATAACTCTGGAGTCCCCGACGTTCGTCGGGACTTGCCACAAGAGAACGAGGCCGAGAAATATGCCCACTATCCACATAGTGGGGAAGTGGCCTGAAAAGACGGAACGTGGACTACTGGCCGTGCCGAGATAAACGGAACGTGGCAGTTATCTCAACAGGTAACTGAGATGACCCCTCCCCTATATAAAGGAAGGAGTTACCTCAGGATTGATACGTTCATACTTACATACTCATACTTGTTTGCCAGTCTATACCGAGATACTCATTTAAGCATCGGAGAGGGATCCGGGTCACCGCCCGGTCTATCCCCTTCCGAGTTCAGACTTCCGTCAAGAACGTACCGGAGTTCCAACCGTGATTCAACAGTGCGCAAACCATATATTTAACCAGGGCTCTGCCCCCAACATCCAGGTAGCTTAACATAGTCAAGACAACAGTTCTAATAAATATATGTGACGAAAAGTAAACAATTGCAATCCAGCCCACCCTCTAATTAATCTAGTCCCTAAATCATGCATTTCCGAGATCCATCCCCATAATCAAAACTAGGCATTAAAGTTTAATCAAAACATGAAAGTTTTAAACCTTAGAGCACTGTGTAGAATATTTAAAGTTCGAAAACATTTTATTAATTGAATTGAATTCGATTTTGAAAATCCGGTTCTGTTCAGTCAATTTGGTTCAATCTGGTTCGGTCCGGTTCAGTAAATCCGGTTCAGTTCGGGCCGGTTTTACTTAAAATCTGGTTTGGTCTGAACCGGTTCAATAAAATAGGATATCAGTTCGGTTCAACACTCAAACCGGTTCGGTTAGGTCCACTTAGTTACCTCGGTTCGACCCAACCTGGCTAGGTCGAACCGATTAAGAAAATCCGGTTTGGTTGTAATCCTATCCGGTATTCCAAATTGGACCGGTCCATTAAACACATAGGGTTCGGCCGAAATAATCTTGTGGGCTAAGTAGGGTTTTAAAGTCCACTAAAAACTTAACTTAACCTCCAAGAATTTTTAACTATGTCAAATAATTTTCAGTATTACATATATATATATATAAAATTCGGTCACATCTATATATATATATATATATATATATATATATATATATATATATATATATATATATATATATATATATATATATATATATATTGTCAAGATTCTATCTATAAGATGTAAATCAATCAACAATATATATATATTTCGACCTTACCATATATATATATATTTATTGTTAATATATTTAATATGGAAACAAATATACTGACAATATATTTTCTTAATCTTTTAGGTAACTAAATCTATCAATAATATATTTATCCCTATAAATTAGCTAGATATATTGATAGTTATATATATTTCTATATATTAATGTGAATCTATCCATATATTTCCAATTATAGATATATTGTCACCTTTAATAAAAATTAAAATACGGTAAACAATATCAATAATATTTTCGACCGAAACTTGATTACTTGGGGCCTATGAAATTAAAAATATTACCTTGTTAATTCTCCTAGGGTTCGGCCGAAACACAATTGGAAAAAGTTGTCAAATTTCAAGATCAAATTTTAATTAGATCTACAATCCAATGTTTGATTTCAATAAAAGTCACATATTTCTTGAAGATCATGAACATCAAATTTTACTAAGAACATCATGAAAATTTCGGCACTAACAATTATAAAAATCGAAATTTTAAATTTTCACTTTAAAAATTTCGGTCAACAATGTTAAAAATCAAGAACACCAATTTATCAAAATCAAGAACTCCTAACACAGGCTCTGATACCATTGTTGGATTACGGGGAATATTACTACGGAAACATAAACACATGTACGTGCTTTTAATAATAATTACGCAACGGAAGATGTGCACATACTGTTGCGTCCTAGATGAACTGGGTTGTGGGGACGCGTCTGTTCGTATGGTTGTGCGGGTTTTCGGGCTGTAACCCTTCGTCTGGAAGAGGTTTGGGCCACTGGCGAGTGTTCGGTTGACTCCCGTAAAGGTCTGTGTCTCAAAGCGCGGTTGTGTCTCGGGGGGCGTCTGAGTCTCGGAAAGGCAGTGATCTGTGCACAAGTCTGAACGTTTGGGCGACGATTCCTGCACAAAGGACCAGTGCTAGCACGGAGAGGGGGGGTGGTGCTAGCGGAGCCCTCTCCGAAGCTTAAGTCACTATAGGGCTAAAAGAGTAATTTCTAGAGAGAGAATATTTCTAGAGAGAAGTCAGAGCTCAAAATACCAAAGTTGGGCAAATGAGAGGATGTGTGAAAATGGGTGGCCAAGGCTTCCTATTTATAGGCTTCCTTGGGACCGGACCCGGTTTTAAAGCGGTTTGATGACGGTTCACAAACAAGCGGTAACCGTCATCCATATTGGCAATGCGCGAACTTGACTTCTCTACACGTAACGGTAATCGCGGAAAAGGTAATCGCACGATACCCGCTATACAATCCGGACGCGCGTAACGCACTTCCGGACCGTTTTGACCCTTTGGGAGACATTTTCCGAGCCGAGATGTAATTTTGACGTGTTTACGAGGCCCGAAATATAAATACAAACTCGAATTGGGCACATATCCATCACTTGCCCCCGAGTCAAGTAACGGTTAAAAACCTTTCTTGACTCTATTTTAAGTTAGGATACGTGTCCAATTTGAGCTTGACGCTAACCTTCCGGTTTTGATTATTGGTTGGACGTTGGAGACTTGATTTCGTCCGTCCTTTAATTTTCCGACCGAGTGACTTTATTTCCTGTCATTACGGTTAGTGCAATAGGGAATGCGCATATATAACGTACAAACATGATTATCGTTAGGGACACGTCATGCGGACATGCTTCTATCAACGTACAAGCACCAGTAACGGTCATGGCAAGAACGTAATTACGTGACGTAAGAAATATAATCTGTATACTTCTCAAACGACTTAGCGATTATTAAATCATGAATCATGCGATATGTAAACATGCATGTAAAATGACGGATTCGATACGTATAACACCAAAACAATCATGTATGTAGAGATAAATACTTAGAAGAGGGCGGAGTATACCGTAAGTACTTGTAGGTGCATTACTCCTATGATCCTTATCATCAAGGAGTCTCTTGGAAGTAGTCGTTTGTTGCTTTGATGCCTTAGAGAAATATTTCCTTAAGTATTGTCGTATTTGCTCTTCGCGGTTCGTCATATTAGCCGCATCGCTTGCATGATAGCTTCTTGAGATGTTGGTCCTTTTTACTGCACGTACCAACTTTGCTATGTGCGTTGACTTTGGCTATGCGCGTTGACTTTTGCTGCGCGCGTTGACTTTGGCTATGCGCGTTGACTTTTGCTATGCGCGTTGACTTTTGCTATGCGCGTTGGCGCTAATGGTTGAGCGTCAGGTATAGACTGTTGGGATTGCCTGCAAGTATGCTAAAACACTTAGGAAATATTTAAGCGATATCTTAAACTTGTTACCATAGATGTCGTCGTATGAGCTTTGTCGATGAGCGTCGTAGGTGTGATTAGGAGGCATAGCTACTCGCTGTACGCAATCCATCTTTGTCGACATGTATGTACGTACATGGAAATACTTAGAAAATATTTTTCTCAATGTCTACATGCATTCTTGTCGACATGTATGTACGTACATAGAAACACTTAGAAAATATTTTTCTCCCTGTCGACATGCATCCTTGTCGACATGTATGTACGTACATGGAAATACTAAGAAAATATTTTTCTCCTTGTCGACATGCATCCTTGTCGACATGTATGTACGTACATGGAAATACTTGGAAAATATTTTCTTCTTGTCGACATGTACGCATGTATGTACGTACATGGAAACACTTAGAAGATATTCTCTCCTTGTCGACATGCATCCTTGTCGACATGTATGTACGTACATTGTGTGTGCGTATTTGCCCCCGCACTTAGAATCTTTTCACCATCTCTGGCTATGTATGTTGTATCCGTATGCTTGATGCGAACACAGGTTATATGCCAACTCCTGATAATATGCTGACACGCGGTTGTATGCTGACAACTTGCAATATGCTGACTGTCATCCTGAGCCAAGTACTTAGAAAATATTCCACCATTGTAATCTTGTATGCTGCGAGTATGAGCTCGGTGTTGTCATGCAAGGTTAATGTGTCGAAGAGGTTGCCCCCCTTGCGTGATGCTTGTTACTTGTTGCATGAAGACTAAGTAGTCTTGTACGTACATGGTTGTCTCACATGGAGCGTCTGTTGCATAAATGCTTGAATAAGTGTTGGTGCGTATTTGCGCACTGATTGGATTGTTGATAGCATTTTCCAGGATATCAGATCTTGTTGTCCTCTTGTCAGAATTAGTCTTCCCACGGTTGTTACCATGAGTAAGTCCACTATCTCCATCTTGATGGGAGAAAGCTTGTCTTTGCGGATAGCTGATGTGTATAGAAATCCATTTGTTGAGAGGAATGTCCATACAAGTGCCCCCGCTACTCTGGAGTCTTTGGACATGGTGGTGGTAAAGGGCTTGTGAGTAAGATGTCTCATTGTATTTTCTTTGAACTTGTTAATTTTTCCAGTTATCGCTGGCTGCAGTTTTTGTTTTTAGCATAATTCTCGAAAGATCCGACGCAGGGGCGCGTTCCTCGAGCGATTCTTAGTTCTTTATGCTGAGCATGACCGTGCTAATTCCTTCTTGTGATAAAGGAAATAGAGTTGAGGGTTGTGTAGTGGTGTCTTCTTCCCCCCGGTCGAGGGACCGGCCCAAGGAGGAGCGTTACTCCTACTGAGGTAAGTATTTGTTGTTTGCTGATTGTCGCCCTTATGTTGAAGAGCTATGTTGTGCTGAATGTTGAAACAATCATTCTTGTCGTGTCTTCTGTGTGGATGACGACATTGCATTTGATGTTGACATTATGAACTCTTTGCCATAAGTCCTTAGAGATGATGTTGACTCCTGGTTGTTGTTGGGCTGTCTGCTTCCAGCATGTTGAACCCATTGTGAATGGGTTGATGTTGATAATTCTTTGTTCATGCCTTTGCTTGCATGATATTTCGTCACCTGGACTTGTTTTCAATAATAATTATGTGATAACTTGTTAGTAATATTTCATACCTTGAGTTATCTATGCTGTCCATATGCTTTGGACTTGAAAGATAGGATATATATCCTTAGATGATGAACATGATATCCGTAGTTGCGACTGTACGTCGCACATTGTTAAGTGTTATGATCGCCCCTCTTGGCTAGACTCCAAGGCATGGCGAGATGGGTAGAGCATAGGATGTTGCGACTTGTGCACTGTAGGTTTTGTTTGGAGAAGACGGTGGTAACACTAATGTGCAACTTCTGCCTGTTCCGCCGAGTCCTGTCAGGGATGATGGCATTCTTTAATCTGTGCCATCTTTTGGATATGTTGAACTCGTTTCTAAGTTTGTTTGCCCCCCGGCTTCTATGTTTGGAAACTTGTTGTAGTTGTTCCTTAGCTGTTGTTTACGACTTGTTTGCTTTGAACTACGTCGTTTGAACCTGCTTTATACATAGTAGTTTGCATGATAACTTGTTAGTAATATTTCATACCGTTATCACTTACTGTGTTTATTGAATGTGGATGACTAGTAACGTAGACATAGTCCCCGCAGTCGTGACCGATAGCCACTTCTTGATTGATAAGTTGAGATGTTCTCCTGATTGCTTGCATGATGCATTATGCATATTGCCCTTCTTTCCTGAATAGCTTGCCGCTATATGTGTTGCAACCTGCCAAGTATTTTTGCGTATAGCAATATTTCTCAACAAGTAGTGTATTTGAAAGGTGTTATCTTGGCTAAGCAAGATACTAGTTTATACCGTCTCTTAGTTCCACTCTAAGGTGACGTTGTACAAGACTCGACTTGTAAATTTTATGAGTTTTAAACAGGGTGCGCACCTGCCAGCGTGTATCAACCCGCGTTGGGGAAGCATACGTAGAAACATTTTAGTATTTGAAAGGTGTTATCTTGGCTAAGCAAGATACTAGTTTATACCGTCTCTTAGTTCCACTCTAAGGCGACGTTGTACAAGACTCGACTTGTAAATTTTATGAGTTTTAAACAAGGTGCGCACCTGCCAGCGTGTATCAAACCGTGTTGGGGAAGCATATGTAAAAACATTTTAGTTTTTGAAGAAGTATTTTGTGAACCCTAAAAATCTTGTTGATAAAATATTTGAAAAAATATTTTGGCATTGAATGTGATACACCCAAAAAACCGTGTTGATAAAATTTTTGGAAAGGTGTTTGATACATAAAATATTTGACAAAATATTTGGTAAAATATTTGAAAAAATATTTGTGATACATGATTCCTGCGTCCAGGGACCATGTAACACTTTTTTGACAATATGAATTGTGATGCATGCTTTCTGCGTCCAGAAACCATGCAACACGGTTTGAAAATCTGTAGTACGGAATTGTCATCTAACCAGAGGACTTTTGCCGTATAAAGCGAACCCTGAACAGGAATTCGTAATATGGGATTGTCGTCTATCAAGAGGACATTCGCCATAAGGAGTGAACCCTTTAAACAGGAATTCACACTTGTGGGGTCGTTGTCTAACCAGAGAACTTCATCCACTTATGGGGTGATCAGTCCCGTATGCCCATCCTGTTCTGAATCCAGGGAATGGCTATGAACATGAGGATTTGCCTCTAACCAGAGATGTCACAGCATGTCATTTTTAGAAGTAAACATGGGGCTTGTCTTTTTAAAAAAGAGGATACCTCAACATGCTATTTTGATAGTAGGCCTTGGTGTTAATCCAAGATATTGCTTGTAGTTGACGCCTTTTGAATAGTCGTCGTTTTGATAGTAGGTCTTGGTGTTAATCCAAGATATTGCTTGTAGTTGACACCTCTGAATAGTCGTCGTTTTGATAGTAGGTCTTGGTGTTAATCCAAGATATTGCTTGTAGTTGACGCCTTTTGAATAGTCGTCGTTTTGATAGTAGGTCTTGGTGTTAATCCAAGATATTGCTTGTAGTTGACGCCTCTGAATAGTCGTCGTTTTGATAAATAATCCGCAGGTTGTCATTGCGGCATATAAGTTGATTGTGCACATAGCTTGATGGCTTTGTGTTGCCGGCACCTTCTTGAGAAAGACGCATATATTATGAATGGAGAAATAAACTCCCTGTTGGTGTAGATAATAGATATGTTGGTGTTGTATACCATAAATCCCTCCTTGAACACAATGCTTAGCTTGTGTTAGGTTCCAAGTCTAGGGTCAACGGGCGGTCGACCTAAGTCTCGTTCCTCACTGGAGATGTTGCGGATTCGGTGCTCTCGGGTTGTGTCGTCCTAGCTTGTGTCTTTCCGTCCTTCGCTTCGCTTCTCTTCTTGCCCTGCAAGAGGGGCAATACCAGGCACAGAGGGGGGGGGTGGTGCTTGATGAACCCTCTCCGATGCCTAAGTCAGTACGGTTTTTGTAGAGAGATAAAGCTAGAGAGATGTCAGAGCAAAATTATGCAACTTGCCAAGATGTCCAAAGATGTTCAAATGAATGGTGAAAGAGTTGTATTTATAGGCAACGGTGTCATTAAGGTAACTTAATGACATCGTTAGCCTTTAAACACAATTAATTAACCTTTAAACACGTAATTAAGACCTTAGGGTACGGAAAGGGTTGGCGGAAATAAACCGAGTATGGGAGTCTAAAAACAGTGTTGGGGCCCTTAGGGGGGAGGAAAATCCGACCCCCAAGGGTGGGGTTGGGTGTGGCCACCCAACCCCTCCTAGGGGAGATCGGGTTGGCCCACCCGATCTCCCCTAGGGGAGATCGGGTTGGCCCACCCGATCTCCCCTAGGGGAGATCAGGTTGGCCCACCCGACCTCACCTAGGTGAGTCTAACTTTTCCGGGCGAGTATTCCGGTCTCGTCCGGACCGTTGGTGTTTTCGCGGGGTGTTCGGGTTGAAGTTTCGATTTACAATCCTTAACGGGGGGGTCAAAATGAAACGATTCGGAAGTCAACGGGTTCAAATTGGGCGTATATCCATCACATGCCCTCGAGTCAACCAATGGCCTGACCCTTGATTGACTCTATTTTAGGATGGTATGACACGCGCAATTTGAAACCGGGATTTTACCTTTTTGTCTGAATGCTTACTTACCCATGGATGTGTGCCTCTGACTTTGCCCCCTGCCTTATAAGATAGAGGAATTGTAAACGTCAAAATAGCACGGACACGTGTCCAAGCACGCGTCCGTCTGAGGTGGAAATAATAAATCTATCCTTGCCACGGGCGTATACTCGAAAAATTACACGCTCGCGCAGGGATGCGATACGAATACAGCTAGGCGATTCATGCTCCAATTTTATGCCGGGATTTGTCTAAGTGAAGGAAAATTTCAATTTTGGTCCGAAATTTTTCTAAGTATGGGATACTAGAAAATATGCCTATAGGATGTTAACTAGGAGTGAATATGGACATATCATGAACATGAGGATGTGTACTAGCATACATGCAAGTAGGAACACAAGTATGGGAGTGGGTGTAGACATACTGCAATTGTAGTCATGAATGTATGCATGAATATATGGCGGCCATGTACATGGACGTCTAAATGTTTGAACATACGAGAGTGTGTACGTGGGCATGCATATGAGTGCAAGCATGAACATGTATGTATGTATGGATGGGTTGTGGGTATAAGCATGAGTGATGACATTGATGTACCTGTAGATGTTAATCGTGAATATGAGCATAAGTGCAAAGGTGAGAGCATAGACCTCTCCTTTACATGAGGGTGGGAACTCTGTCACTCAATGGGACACAACGTTCCGCCTCCCTCGTACTAGCATGAGCATTGTCCATTAACCTCGACCTTCGGCATGTGTAATATTTTTCCTTCATTCGTTGGAGCGTGTGTATAGCTCTTGACCTTTACCCTGCAATTTGTTCCCCATAAAAGTGAGGGTGAAAATGCTTACAAGCTTTCTTCTTACCGCCGCGAGCGAAGGGGTCTATGAACATGTGTTAAGGGTTGACCCTTCCTTCGGATGTGTTGGAGCGTTGCTCCATTTGGGGAAACTAAAAGTTCGCCCTCTTCCCTTGGTGTTAAGGTTGCCCCCGTAGTAGGCGTATCTCGCCCCTCCATGAGTAAGGGTCGATCTCTACGTTGGTTGCTCGTATAGATGACTCACTTTTGGGAAGCTTTCTTCTTCAGACAGGGAGACCGTTGAATCGGATGAGAGGGAAGAAACCTCTAGTTCTGCTTATCAGGCCAAGAAATTTTCTAAGTCAGGGAAGGCTACTAATGCTTCCAGTATGTTCTCATTCCATTCTCTTTTCTTTGTGATATACTTATGATTGTTCTCATGTTGCTTCCTTCTTGTTGTTAGAACGTTCGCCTCTGGTTACTGAATGGGTCCTTGCGGTGGGCGAGAGTTCAAGTCAATCTAAATCCGAGGCGTTGAAACCTGACTCTGAGGTCGGGCCCTCGGCTGCCAAGGAGAAGGAAACCGCGAGGGGCTCTCCTTCAAGTGCCCCCTTGCTGACTCCCTCTCATGATGAGGAGGTAGTGGTTGAAGAGGCGCCCTCTTTGCTTGACAAAGGGAAACAACCTGTGGCTGGTGATGGGGTGATCATAAGTCTTGATGTCTCCTCTCTATCCTCTGCCCCCCCAGCCGAGGGGCCGAGTCTCAGGTTCATTTCATCTTCATGTAGATTTGACGACTTTTGAAGGTGTCTTTGGCTTTCCTATGGGTTATGTTATTAACCCTTGCGTTGAAGATTTTTCTTTTGGTGATGGGTGTAATCATCGCCTTATATTGAGGTTCCTTTCTCTTGCCATGGCTCTGATTAAGATAGCAAATTCTTGCTTTGGAGTTTGGTGGAGACTGCTCTTGAGTTAGCCTCTACTAGTATCGTAGTTGTGATCGTTGTGGGGATCGTTTTGTTATATGTCCTCAATAGCGCTCGTCGTGATTCTTTGCTTCATGGTTGATTTCATGAGACATGGAGGTTGTCTTCATAATGGGGACGTCTCCTACCTAGTATCCCCAGTGGGTTGAAATATAAGTGCCTACCTTTGATGAGCGTATGAAGGGTGTTGTTTTTCCCTTTTTCTTGAATCTCCTTTTGAGGTTGGGTGTTGGCTCTTTAGGCTTGTTGTGGACTTGATGGTCTTGGTGTGTGGATATGATAGCCACTTCGCAGTGTGTGGACATGATAGCCACTTCATGGTGTGTGGACATGATAGCCACTTCGCAGTGTGTGGACATCATAGCCACTTCAGGGTACGTGGACATGATAGCCACTTCAGGGTACGTGGACATGATAGCCACATCACGATGTATGGAATTGTGATTTAGTATTCCTTTCTCATTGGAGAGCCGTCATTGCTATAGTTGCCTTTTGTTTAGGCTATGTTTGTTGGGTTCCTTTGAGATACTTCTCTTGACTTGTGCTATGGATGGTAGGATAACTCGCTACTTTTCATGATAACCTCTTGTGCTTCTGTGTATGATCCTTTGGTCATGGACTTCTCCTTTGTATATGCTTTCCTTTCCTTATCTTTCTTTTGTGCTTTTCTTCACTTCATACCTGCTATCTCATCAAGAAAAAACATTATGTGTTCTTTATACAACTTTACTTTGCAATTATTTTCTCATGGAATCCTTCTCAGTATGGTGCGATGATCTCTTCTGATACCCTTTAAATGGTATATATGGTACTGTTAGACCAAAGATACGCTCTTGGTGGGCGTCGAATCTGTTCACGAGACAGGCTCTCGGAGGGCACTTAACGTTTCACAGGATAGGCTCCCGGAGGGCGCAAGTTAGACCAAAGATACGCTCCTTGTTGGCGTCGAAAACTGTTGACGAGATTGGCTCTCGGAGGGCACTTAACGTTTCACAGGATAGGCTCCCGGAGGGCACAAATTAGACCAAAGATACACTCATGGTTGGCGTCGAAACTGGTAGTTTGAAATCTACCTCAAGATACGCTCTTGGGGGCGTCGAATCTGGTAGTGTTTTTTCTACCTCAAGATACGCTCTTGGGGGCGTCGAATCTGGTAGGTTGCAAATCTACCTCAAGATACGCTCCTGGGAGCGTCGAAATTCGTATTTTTTGGAAACCACTCTCAAGATACGCTCTTGGTGCGTCGAAGGTCGTAGTATTGAAACTACTCTCAAGATACGCTCCTGGGGGCGTCGAAGGTCGTAGTATGAACACTACTCTCAAGATACGCTCTTGGGGGCGTCGAAGGTCGTAGTATAAAAACTACTCTCAAGATACGCTCTTGGGGGCGTTGAAGTTCGTAGTATAAAAACTACACTCAAGATACGCTCTTGGGGGCGTCGAATCTGTTCGCGGGATAGGCTCCCGGAGGACACAAGGTTCGTAGTTTTAGAACTACTCTCAAGATACGCTCTTGGGGGCGTCGAATGTGTTCGCGGGATTGGCTCCCGGAGGGCTCAGAATATTACTTTACCTTGGGTTATTCCCCATGCAGGGTGTGTCTTTGATACGCCTTTTAGATCTTTACTTGAGCTTTCTTTCCATGATATTGCATGCTACCACGCTTTTTCTTCAATGTGGGGGATCACCTTTCGATGGCGATGTTTGTGTGTTGCCAACTTAGGACGAGTCCGTATAGGGAGTTGAGGATGTTTTCCTCTTATGTGACTTCTTCTAGGAGAAGTGGTATTGCATGTTCTTGTGATCTTCTTCCTCTAATCTCTTCTTTTTCACTTAGGTGGACTACCAAGCACTTATTCGTTTGGTGCCCCCCAAGTTGATTGGTGGTATACCGCCTTTCATATTTGGCCGTTGAAGGCCCCTCGTTCATTTTCTTGGTTGGGTGCCTCTTATGCTCGGGGCTCCCTTGTCTGCTTGTTTGAATGCGATGAATGTCTCTTGTAGGATTTACTCTTTCTCATGCTTGCTTGTTTCAGTCATAGGCATGGTTTGGATAATGCCTTTGTCGGATGTATCTTTAGGATTGCTTGTAAATTCTTTCCCCCCCTTCCTTGTGTTTTTTAGAAAAAACACTTCTGCGGTGATGATATAGTAGGAGTAACGTATCTTGGAAGGGATTGTATTTAGATTGAAAAGCTCTCTCATAGAATGGTGTCTTGAGTTGTTAATCTTGTAGGTGTGTTTCAGACTAGTTAATCTGATCCATGCTCTTTGCTCGGGCACGGGGGGGTTTGACCAGGCTGTGATAATCTTCTTGGAGTGTTGTGGCACTTAGTGTGCTTTGCCTTTTCCTTCACATTGGAGTATTCTTCAATGCCTTTAGGGGGTGTCACATTGGTCATGCTCCTCCCACCTTGAATGTTGATTATAGACTTCCTTTGAATTAGGAATTGAATCTAAAAAGGGTGTTTTCCTTTAGGTTTGCAGGTGATGCTCCATGATTTTCCATGGGTTTGCCCCCGTATTGGCTATTTCTTGTTGGATAACTTCATTAGAGGCTGCATTTGTATTGCGTACGTATACGTGTTTGAGGTGTGTTGAGCTGACAAGTCCCTCCTTTTTTGTTTTGTCATAACCTTCATTCATCATGTATTCGGCGTATGGCCTTAAAGGCGGGATATTTTTCTACTGCCCCTTTTATCGGGGTTCTCCTCTTGATGGGACGCCAGAGTCAAATGTCTTATCATTTGCAGACAAGGTGGTTAATCGGGATGTGCGTCTAGTGTGAGGGTCGATCTTGAAACCTTACTCCGCAAGCTTTTGAGCTCTTCTTTGGTTGATCTTGTAGAACTATTATCCTGCCCTGAGGCTCTTGATAGGAGATGTATCTCCTTTTTCATACTCTAGTTGTTGCACTATCTCTTTTGCTAATCTTGCATCTTTAGAGTTTCTCTCTTGGTGCATGACTTCAATGAAAGGATTTTCTACCGATGTTTATTCTATTAGGACTTGTATCCTTGGTTGCCTTCCTTTCTTGTGAGATGGCGAAGGAGTGTTTATGAACACTCCAATGTGTCGTACTTGGTAGAGGTATGCGCCTAATCTTTATGGCGCTGTCTTGAATCTTCGTGTACCTATCTTTGATGAGCATGTTATTCATTGCATATATAATACGGAGTCCAAGGATCTCCGGGTTAGGATCATATATAATCGATCACATAGTCATCTATTAGATAACCTCTTTATCTACTGAGTTTATTTTTGCAAGGATAAATGCAAGGATACTTGTAAGGATATGTGTTCCATCCTTATTCCTGGTTCATTTGCAGTGCCGTGTCCCTAATGGGTGTGTTGATGTTCTGACCACCTTTACTAGTAGGGGGTCCTTTGGTATTAGGTATGCCTGACTCTTCTCTAGTATCATCAATGGTTGGTCATGGGAGATGTCTGACGGACTCCCTTCATGCACTATGGTTCTCTTCATGTCAAAGTTGGTGATTCCCTCTCTTATGACTAATATATCATTGTGTGGAAATACTATGTTTTCCATGTCCCTTTTTAAAAGCTTGATGATGGTGTCGCCATTCTTCCTTTGCTAGGTTTGGTGTCCTTGAGCGTTTTTTATGGAAGTGTATTCCATTACCTGGGATGAGCTTACTAGGTGCAATCATAAAGATCCGCTGGAGGTGTTTGTCTCTGATGGTGGGTGTTGCCCATGTGATATGGTTTCCTCCATTTTTGGAGGGATGTGTTCGCGGCTACCCCCTCTCATGCTAATGGGCGTTTGTGGGGAGGGCATGTTGTGACTGGTGCCCCCTTGCATACCAATGCCCGATGGGATCCTTTGACGGACTTGGCCCTAGGATGCTTAGTGGAAGGTTATAGTAGGGGTAATCCTTTGTGACCTTCATGGTAGTTCCTCTATAGGATGTTGGGAGTGCTCAACTTATTTTTGTAAGTGAGCCTTCCATCTTGTGATCTTTCCCAGAAACTTGACCTTATAGGTGTTCTTTGGGATTGAGGAATCTGTTGCTTGTGCATCTCTTGATTGGCGACGGCCTTTTACGGATTCTTCTAGTGGTCCACCTGTGTATATATATATCACGGAGCCCGAAGGCGTCCGGTATGGTCATTCTTGGAAAACATGTTGATATTAAGTATCAAAATCTACCCCTTTTAGGGAGTTGACTTGTTATGCAGTTAAATTAAATAAGAGGATATGGGAAGGATATGGGTGTGGGGGTGTTGATATCCCCTGCTTCCTTGGTAATGTAACTGTTTTCCTCCATTAGTCTGTGTGTATTCCTTCCACTTGAGGAATATAAGGTCGCATCCTTGCAAGGCGGACTAGGTGGAGGTGTATCCTTCATGTATGCTATGTGTGATCTCACTCCACTATGTCTCTCCATGAGACTTCCCATTGTAGTAGCTATGTACTAACATGGTGTGGTACTCTATGAGTCCCCTGTTCAAATTCTTGTCTTTTCGACTGCTCCCCTGTCATAGGGGGATGTGTGCCAAGGGTTGTAATGCATGAGGGGTTTGGACCTGTCGTGCTGTATCATGGGTAGGTGGTTGCCTTGTTGTGTTGTTGGGACTATGTCCCTCCCTTTGAGCTTTCCTTGGTATGTCCCTTGGTCATGTCTGTGGTGATACGGACTGTATGTGTACATTGCCAGGGTGGATGTTGGAACTCCTATATCCTTGTTGGTCTGGCATGTATGTCCTCCCTTAGTGCGGTGTATGTCCCTGTTGGGGTACTTGGTTGAATTCATGCCTCCTTGGAGGTCTTGCCTGTCTATCTGCCCCCAGAGGGGTGTATGCCCTGGCATCCTGGTGTGTCTGTTGCTGCCTTGGAGGCACAGACTGCTGCCTTCCCCCTGGGGGTGGCCTTTGGTTGTCTCTCCTTTGTTCTCCTCGCTGCCTTGTTCGAGGGTGCGAGTGGCGTTCTTCCGTTGGGATTTGCTCCTCTTCATGAGCTTCTTCTCCTTCCTGTCGGTGTTGCCTTTCCTGCCTATTCCTTAGTGTCTCTCTGTAAGCTAGTAGCTCGTCTGAGGCGCTCATCAGCCCTAGAGTCACTGTATGTGCTCCCTGTGTGTATGTCGGCCTTGTGTTGGTTGTGTGGGCACGATTGTCGTTCCTTTGAGTCAGTATTCCATATGGATACCCTTGAGGTTGTGCCTCATAGTGGTATCCCTGCGGAGGTGCCGTGTATTGGGATGGCACTCCTTGTTGCCCTCCTGTCCCTGTGGCTTCCTAGTCAATGGAGTTGAAGCTGTGGAAGCCTCCTAGCCAGCTGGGCGTGAAGGTTCTCCTCCCTACTTGTTAGGCTGGGGTACCTGTGGGGTTACCTGAGGCTCTGGGTGTGCAGGCTGTTTCTCTGGGTTAGGCTGCCTTGCTGGAGGTATAGGCTGTCTTTCTTGCCTATTGCCCCCAGGTGGGCGATTATCTCTAGACACTAAGTTGTTCGTCATCGCTCTTGTGATTGCCAGGCTTTCTGTTCGAAGCCCACAGACGGCGCCAAGTGTTAGGTTCCAAGTCTAGGGTCAACGGGCGGTCGACCTAAGTCTCGTTCCTCACTGGAGATGTTGCGGATTCGGTGCTCTCGGGTTGCGTCGTCCTAGCTTGTGTCTTTCCGTCCTTCGCTTCGCTTCTCTTCTTGCCCTGCAAGAGGGGCAATACCAGGCACAGAGGGGGGGGTGGTGCCTGATGAACCCTCTCCGATGCCTAAGTCAGTACGATTTTTGTAGAGAGATAAAGCTAGAGAGATGTCAGAGCAAAATTATGCAACTTGCCAAGATGTCCAAAGATGTTCAAATGAATGGTGAAAGACTTGTATTTATAGGCAACTGTGTCATTAAGGTAACTTAATGACATCGTTAGCCTTTAAACACAATTAATTAACCTTTAAACACGTAATTAAGACCTTAGGGTACGGAAAGGGTTGGCGGAAATAAACCGAGTATAGGAGTCTAAAAACAGTGTCGGGGCCCTTGGGGGGGAGGAAAATCCGACCCCCAAGGGTGGGGTTGGGTGTGGCCACCCAACCCCTCCTAGGGGAGGTCGGGTGTGGCCACCCGACCTCACCTAGGTGAGTCTAACTTGTCCGGGCGAGTATTCCGGTCTCGTCCGGACCGTTGGTGTTTTCGCGGGGTGTTCGGGTTGAAGTTTCGATTTACAATCCTTAACGGGGTGGTCAAAATGAAACGATTCGGAAGTCAACGGGTTCAAATTGGGCGTATATCCATCAGCTTGTATTGTTGAAGTAGATTTTCGTGCAGAGGTTACTACTTGGCGTAATTCCTGAGTAGTAATCGTAGTGTAGCATGTACCTACGAGCAGAGTTACTTTTGTCAGATAATCGCCATTTTTATAAGTTTGCAAAAGTATGGAGTCATGAAACTTTCTTTTTTAGTCATGCATGTAATAAATGAAGTAAAGGAATTTGATACTAGGATTCCTTCTTTGTGTAGGAAACTTCCCTGAGTGCAGACGCGATAGGTGCGGATCATGATAGGTATGCATATATTTGGTATGTGGCTTTTCAAGTATCATCCGTTATATGTAGTTGTAGCATGCTAACTTTGAAAATATCTTGGTCTTATCTTCTAAGTTTTTGATTCCATGATGATGCCTTTTGATGAGTTGTTGTTGATGATAAGCGTTGTCATAACGCGTGATAGATTTTTGCTTGCACATGGCATAATATCTTGGATTATTGATGTAGATAATAGGCGCGTAGTTTTGTTGCTTCGCATTTAATCCAAAATAGCATGCAAGGCATAGATATGTACCTACAAATGTAGATTGACTTTATTAGATACTTGCGCGTATTTACATTGTTTTTTCGAGAAGGCATCAACCGATCATTCCTTCTTGAAACATGTAAATGCAATTATACTAGAAACACTTGGAATAGAAATGCGCAAAGTAATATGAAAGATAGTTATTTCTCCCGTTTCATTATGGCTGGTTTGATGACGATGTCGCGGAGTCGGTTGCAACAAATTGCCTTAATGCACCTAGCGCGATGCATTCTTCAATCTCCCACCTTAGTGGTAGACACATGTTTGTGTTGTGCCCCCAAGTTTTGTGGTACTTGCACCATTCCCTAATGTTGTTGCCCAAGAAAGCTGTCTTCGGAACAAGTGGTCTTGGGAGCTTGTTTTCAAGTAGGTTGACGTAAATGTCTTCAGCAACCGTGTTTAGCATTGTGAAGATGTTGTCGATATCGATGCTTGCGCCTTCCTGTTTGTTCGTTTTTGCTCGAACTCCTTTGTCCCAACTGAGGGGTGTACCCCACCTCAGTTCTTGTTCGCACAAGTCTGCTGTCTCAAGCTTATCCTTTAGATCTGCCATGGATTTTGTTGTTCGCCATCCATGAGTTCGTCCGAAGAGAAGGAAAGATCAGGCGTTCATGTTTGCATTGAACACACATATCACTTCTTCTCTTGTTGCTTTCGCCGAGGAGGCGTTAGAAGCGAATCTGATGAAGTAGTCCATGATTGGCTCGCCTTCTCCCTGCTTGACGAGCCATATCTGGTGCCATGGCGAATACTGGGTGTATTCTTGTGGCTTCCAAACTGTAACAGCTTGTTCCACCACCTGCTCCTTTCTTTCATCAACGACTTTATGCCTTTTGAAAGAATTTATCATTGCCACGTGGAATTGATGCTTTGCTCTCAAGGCATTGACGTAACAACGTCTTGCGGTTATCTGGTCGCCTAGCACTTCCCCAATCCCATGGTCCGTAGGGAACTTCATCTTTTGTTGGACAGTGGAGGGCACGATCACGTAAGGGTTGATTGTTGTTCGTCCCAAGATTCCGTTATAGGCCCCGAGAGTTTCTACAACGACGAAAGTGACGTTGACATGCAATGCTCTCCACCCTTGTCCAAGGATGACATGAAGCGTGATTGTACCCAGGGGGTGTGTAGCTGCTCCGGCGAAGCTGACTAGCGAGAAGGTTCCCGGAGTCAAGTCTTTGACAGATCTTCCCAGTTGCTCTAGGACTTTGACATGTAGAATGTCAGCGGAGCTTCCACCATCGACGAGGATTCTTTTCACATCGTATCCGTCAATGTCCATGGTTATGACTAAAGCATCATCGTGAGGGTAAACGATATGCTTTAAGTCTTCCCTGGAAAATTGGATGACCGCGTCCTCTTGCTCCGGTTGCTTGCGCTTTCCGTATTTGGGCAATGTTGCTGCTTGGGATGCATAAATGTCCCGAGCATTAGACACTTGTCCTCCGGCGGCAGGTCCTCCGTGTATGACATTGATTACACCTCGCTTAGCTGGCGGAGGGTTGTCATTGACCTTCACTTTTCCCTTGTTTCCTCTTTTTGATGACTCTGCTTGAGCCTTTTTCGGGGGGTTGTCGCCTTGATCGACAAATTGCTTCAATTCTCCTTTGAGGACGAAGTTGTTAATGCGGAAGCGTAGACTTACACAGCTGTCCGTCTCGTGGCCGAAGACCTCGTGGTTTTCACACCACTTGTCGTTGTCTCTCCCCAGCGGGCCTTTTCTGAAATTGTTCGGCTCTTTCCACATATTCGCGTCCTTCATCTCTCTCAAAATCACAGACAGCTGGGCATTCAAAGGAATGCAGTCGGCAAGATTTACTTCTTTTGGCTTCTGAAAATCTCCTTGAAAAGGTCTCTTTGGCTGAGGTTGCCAATTTCTTCCTTGTTGACCACTTGAGTGTGGTTTTCGCTGGTTCTGCTTTGGATTTTCTTTTGCTTTTGCCGCGGAGATTTTTGCCTTGTTCTGGCTTCTGAACCTTTCGAGGTCCACGTATTCTTTTACCCTTGCGGCTAACTCCTCCATGGTTTCGGCTGGGCGCTTTGCCATCTTTTCTGCTAGGGCATAGCCTCTTCGTCCGAGGTTTCGAACTAACGCTCGAACAATCTCTCCTTCCGTCAGGTTCCCCTAAATATCAGAGATATTCTGATTGAAGCGGACGTAGTAGTCGACGAGAGATTCTTCGTTTTGTTGTTGGACGTCGTCCAGAGCGTTTGACCCTTTTAGCAATGTGGACTCGCCCATGTATCGTTGAATGAATTTAGCTTTTAGGTCCAGCCATGAAGTGATGCTTCCGCATGGCAGTGAGAAGAACCAGTGTGCTGCAGTCCCGGCAAGAGTTTGTGAAAACGCCATTGCGAAATGGTGTGGGTTTTTCGTTCTGCCTAGCAGAGAGGCCTCGTGCTTTTGCACGTGTTCCACTGTGTCTCCTTTTCCGCGATAGAGGTCTCCTCCAATTCGGTACAGTGCGTCTGGGACGCGACTGTTCACAAGGTGGTCCGCAAACGGATGTGACGCCCTTTCTTCAAGTGCGTGCATACCCTTCATCTTTGCTTCCTTCATCTTCTTCTCCACCATTTCTTCTAACATCTCGGCGGTAAACCCTTTTACAGGTTCAGCATAACCTGTTGAAGGATTTTGCCGACCATTGTTGTGGTAGATGTCAGATTGATCTCTGCTTGTGGCTTATAAGGGATCTTCCCTCGTTGGCTGCTGTGGGTGGTAGGATGGGGGCTGCCTTTCATTCCTCCAATGACGGGCTCCTTGGGAAGGAGTGTATGACTGTGCGGCTTCGTATCCTGCGTGTTGGTTTCTGCCCTGGAAGGGATTGCCGTAACGAGTAGTGTCTTGCAACACCTCTCTTGCTGGCGCGGCGTATTCTTGGTTAGTCGGAGGTGGTTGAGCCGCATATCCTTGGGTTTTTAGAGACTCGCGGAATGCGAGTAACTCTTCCAGCGCAGCCATCATCGCTGGAGTAATGGTGGGCATCGGGTTTGCCCCCGTTCTTTTTTCGCCTTGCGACATTTCCGTCTGAGATTCATCTTTATGCACCTCTGGCTCGAAACCAGGTGGAGGTGCGTGATGTTTGTCCCTTGGCTCTTTGTGCTGTGCGTCGGGCACATTGTCCGTTGGCATGGATGAAGCTACGGAGGTAGCTCTTGGAACGTGGGAGGGTCCTGACTGGCTCCCAACTGGCATTTGTCCTCTTGTTCTTTTGTTTGTCGGGGACTTCTTGGGGCGCCCGGGCCTTTTCCTTGTGTTTTTCGCGTTAACCTCTTCGGGAGGGTTGCGATCACTCGTCATGATTTTACGGTACGGTAGCTTCTTGTTCGAATCACGTAGACGGCGCCAATGTTGCGTTCTGGATGAACTGGGTCGTGGGGCCGCGTCTGTTCGTATGGTTGTGCGAGTTTTCGGGCTGTAACCCTTCGTCTGGAAGAGGTTTGGGCCACTGGCGAGTGTTCGGTTGACTCCCGTAAAGGTCTGTGTCTCAAACCGCGGTTGTGTCTCGGGGGGCGTCTGAGTCTCGGAAAGGCAGTGATCTGTGCACAAGTCTGAAGGTTTGGGCGACGATTCCTGCACAAAGGACCAGTGCTAGCACGGAGAGGGGGGGTGGTGCTAGCGGAGCCCTCTCCGAAGCTTAAGTCACTATAGGGCTAAAAGAGTAATTTCTAGAGAGAGAATATTTCTAGAGAGAAGTCAGAGCTCAAAATACCAAAGTTGGGCAAATGAGAGGATGTGTGAAAATGGGTGGCCAAGGCCTCGGTTTTAAAGCAGTTTGATGACGGTTCACAAACAAGCGGTAACCGTCATCCATATTGGCAATGCGCGAACTTGACTTCTCTACACGTAACGGTAATCGCGGAAACGGTAATCGCACGATACCCGCAATGCAATCCGGACCTCGTCGAATTCGGGCAATTCGGCGAGGTCCGGATTGCAAGCAACCCGGACGTCCGGGTTGCAAATGCAATCCGGACCTCCGGATTGCATTGCAATCCTGAGGTCCGGTCCGGACGCGCGTAACGCACTTCCGGACCGTTTTGACCCTTTGGAGACGTTTTCCGAGCCGAGATGTAATTTTGACGTGTTTACGAGGCCCGAAATATAAATACGAACTCGAATTGGGCACATATCCATCACATACCTTAAACCTTTTCTGTAGCCCAAAGATCTTGCTGAGGGAGTTCACGATCCACCGGACGGAACCCGTAGAGGTTCTTGTTAAGGAAGCCCTACGCAGGATAGTCTCCACAGAAAAGTCTCTGATTGATTCTTGGCAGGGACAGATCTCCGAAGTGTTTGCTCGAAGCAAATTGGCACACCCTTGGTGTCTTGGTGGGTTCAGCCGAAGTGGGTAAGTTTTGGGAGGAGGGTTTTTCTCTCAAATCACCACTAAGGAGGAATTGTGAAATTACGCTAAAAAAACCCTAACACCTTATTTATAGGAGGAGCAAAGTGGACAAAAGTCAACTTTGGCCCTTGTCTAGTTCGGCCGACCTATGTAGTATAAGGGAGGCCCAATTTTGGGCCTCTCATGTCAATTGGGATTTGGGTCAAGCCCAATTTCCCTAATGTGGCATTTATCCAATTTCTTAGGTAACATATACATATTAACGGGCTTCCATTTACGGCGCCCAATCACCATATGCTAACACAGAATGTCATGAAAGCGTCCACTGATGAAACATGGTTATGGCATGGGAGATATGGTCATTATAATTTGGATTCTCTCAAGTTGTCTTTTCAGAATAAATTTGTGAGAGATTTAACTCCTAACCATGTTCATAAGAATGTATGTGAAGCATGTTAGTTGGGTTTAATTCATAGAAAGCCATTTTCTAATGCGGAGACTTGGAGAGCCTCACAAAAGCTTGAATTAGTGCACACTGATGTTTGTGGTCTAATGAGAACTCCATCCAGTAGTCAGAATCAATATTTCATCTTGTTCATAGATGATTATACTAGGATGACATGGGTGTAGTTTATGAGGCAAAAATCCGAAGTTTTTCACGATCTTCAAAAAGTATAAAACCATGGTAAAAAATCAAAGTGGTTGTAAACTTGAGAAGATTAGATCAGATAATGGGAAAGAGTACACTTCTAAGAATTTTGAGAAGTTTTGTGAAGATGAGGGTGTTGAGCATCAACTGTCAGTTGTTTACACTCCACTGTAAAATGGTGTTTCCGAAAGGAAAAATCGAACTGTGATGGAAATGGCTAGATGCATGTTGAATGAGAAAAAGATGCCTAACGAGTTTTGGGCATAAGTAGTATATACTACAGTGTATCTGTTGAACAGGCTTCCGACGAAGGCAGTGGAAGATGTCATTCCAATTGAAGCTTGGAATGGAGAAAAGCTGTCTGCCAAACATCTCAAAGTGTTTGGTTCTCCATGCTATGTTCATGTCCTGGACCAGAAGAGGCACAAGTTAGAAGAAAAGGCGCTCCGTGTTATTTTTGTTTACTATAGTTCTCAATCCAAAGGATACAAGATCTACAACCCTATCACTCAAAAGGTTGTAACCTATAGAGATGTTGTCTTTGATGAGAACTCTATGTGGGACTTTGAAGAAAAAGAAGTCCGGAAGAAGCCAATGCTCAATTTCCAAGATCAGCCTAATACTTCCGAAATTGCTGAGGTTGATGATGATGTTGAAGCTGACAACACACCCGGTGATGAAGAAGAGGAAGAGCATGACGATGAAAATCTTGCAGAGTTGCAAAACTCTGTGGATTCAGATTCTCCAATCAGAAGGGTGAGATCTCTCTTAGATGTTTATAAGAGATGTAATGTTGCACTTATCGAATCGGAAATCTATACAGAAGCTTCAAGCTACGATGAGTGGAATTCCGCAATGGAGGAGGAGCTGCACATGATCAACAAGAATGACACATGATAACTTGTTGAGCGACCTAATCACAAGAAGGTCATTGGTGTCAAGTGGATATATAAGTTGAAGGTCAATCCAGCGGTTCAATTCTGAAGAACAAGGCGAGACTCGTGGCGAAAAGTTATTCTCAAGAACCCGGAGTTGATTATTCAGACACCTTTGCAACTCTGGCAAGGCATGACACCATCAGAACTCTCATTGCTCTTGCCGTGCAAAAATGTTGGAAAAATTTCCAACTCGATGTCAAGTCGGCATTCTTGAATGGATATCTCCAGGAGGAGGTATATGTCGAGAAACCTGAAGGATGGTTCATCAAGGGCGGCCAATAAGACAAAGTCTACTAGTTGCATAAGGATATGTATGGGTTGAAGCAGGCTCCAAGAAGCTGTTACATCAGGATTGATGATTATTTCATTAGTCAAGGATTCAGCGGAAGCGAGAGTGAACCCACTCTTTATGTCAAATTCAAGAACTGGTCATAAATACTTGTAGTATCATTATATGTTGATGATATTCTGGTTAGTGGAAGTAGTCCTGACATGGTTCTTGAGTTCAAGAAAAAAATGATAAAGAAATTTGAGATGACAGATTTGGGTCAAATGAATTATTTTCTTGGGATAGAAATATGCCAAAACAAAAAAGGCATTTTCATATCTAAAAAAAGTATGCTGAAAATATTTTGAAGCGATTCAAGATAGATTGTTGCAAGCCGGTGTCTACTCCGCTAGTACCAATGAGAAGCTGTGCAAAGAAAATGGTGCTAGCAAAGTTGATCAAAGTCATTACCGAAAGCTGATTGGCAGTTTGTTATATCTAACTGCGACCAGACCTGATCTAATGTTTGCTACAAGTTTATTATCAAGATTCATGCATTCTCCAAGTCAAATCCATTTGGGAGCAATGAAGAGGGTGCTCCGATACATTCGAGGTACAACCAACTACGAGATTTGGTTTACATCCACTGCAGATGTAAAGCTCGAAGGCTACACTGATAGTGAGTGGGCCGGATCCGTAGATGACATGAAGAGCACATCAGGCTATGCATTTAAGCTTGGTTCAGAAATTTTTACTTAGCTTTCAAAGAAGCAGAAAACTGTAGCACAGTAACCCGCAGAAACTGAGTACATCGCAGCAGCAACCGCGACCAATCAAGCGATTTGGTTAAATAAGATTTTGCAATATGTCGGTCACGTAGAAACAGAGGCAACTGAGATAAATTGCGATAGCAAATCAGCAATAGCTATTGCAAAGAATCCGGTGAACCATGGGAAGACGAAGCACATCAAGGTGATTTCATTCGTGAAGCTGAAAAATCTGAAGAGATCAAGCTAGTTTATTGCAATACTAAGGAGCAGATTGCATATATATTCACCAAGGCACTTCCTAAGGCGAAGTGTGAATTTATGAGATCAAAGGTCAGAATATTCAGTGAAAATTTCATGGAGGAGTGTTGAGAGATGAAATCTTCACTCAATTATTCCACCGACACTGAACACTATCATTGTAGAATAGTATTATATGTGTATATGTCAATGTTTACTAACAATGGAGACAAAGGATGTTAACTTGTGTAAGATTCCATACCTTTTGACCTAGTTGGTCTAATATCATGATGTATGGAGCCCATGTATAACTGAATGTAGGGCTATATGTAAGTGTGCATTGTAAGACCTCAGTAAGTGCCTTTGTACGAAGAAATTTATATGTCTGAGAGCAAATAAACAAAGATCATGTTATTTGCTATTCTCCTTTTATTTCATATCCTCTTCTACCTAAAGCTTCATCTTTGCCATTTTATTTGCTAGGTTAATTCCGCTAACTTAGCGATTATATTCTAAGCGAGTATTTTCCAACAAGTCGTCGTTACCACCGTAGCTCTCCACGACCACCACACCTTGCCGTCCAGCCACCGGTCCGACTCGGCAGCTCCAAAAGTCGCGACCAACCACCGACACGGATCTGTCTCTAACCCAGCCGCTCGCAGTCGTCACAACGCCTTCGCATCGCTTCGATCAGCCACCGCGCCATCTACCCCGGTCTTTGTCCATCCTCCGCCAGACCCACCTCAAAATAAGACCACGTCGATGACAGCAACTCTGGTCTGTGTTCACTGCTGCCGATTGTCCCTTGACGAAATTATATATACTGTACAGAGAAGAAGATGTTATATCCTTTTTTTTTTTTTTTTTTTTTCTTAACATCCTTAGTCTGGGTTAATTTATTCGTTTTATACGTTGTGTTTATTATTATTTTTTCCTCTAACATTCCTTTTTGTTGCTTTTTGCAGCCAGATTCTCTAGACTACATTCCATGAGTTAGTATAATTGATGAATATATAAGTCTGTATATATAAAATAGTTCATATACCTATATTCTTAGTTAATCTTAATACTACCCTATCTAGAACTTTTAATTCCTGTTTTTATTAATTGTGTTAAATTGGTTTAGTTAATTAGTTTCTTTTATCTCAGTTGTAAAAAAAAAAAAAAAAGACAAATACTGAATAGAGTACCAAAAGATCGATATTATAACGTAGTGTTTAATTCGTAATAGGACCCATGAATCTTAATCTTTATACGTAGATCAATTTTAAACATATCTGATTAATTCATTATTCACCTAGTTAATTTAGGTTTATAGTTGGGCACTCTTAAAAAATCATGTTTTCAAAACTTATCGCTTTAGGTCTGATTTTAGGTCTGACAATTTGGCGACTCTGCTGGGGTCATTTGAGGGTTCGAACTCTTTATGTTTGCTTATTTCCCAAGTTTTATTTGACTTTGTTATTTAACTTTGGGTTTTTGTGTGACAGGTTATAACTAACTCTTTTTTTGTATTGTATAAATTCGCACACACCACTTTTAAATAGTATCCAAAACGCCTCAAACCCAGGGCGACTAGGTACCTCTGAGGTTTAGTAAGGGTACGACCGGAGCTTCTAGGCCACCGGTACGACTCAGATAAACTCCACTCCGTAGACAGGTCCCGAGATCCCTTTTAGGGGGAGGAAGCCACCGACCCGGGAACATATCGGTGGAACCATCCTTATAGAGTAAAGCCACACTTTTTTAGAACCCTAACACATCGTTTCTATCTATTTTTTTGTTGTTAAAAGTTCTGAGGTAAATAGTAAGTTTTTCTTAACCGTGTAACTTTTATTCTCAAGTATGCATCCCATTGCATTTTTTTTTAACAATTTTTTTCATCTTTGTAGCATGTCACTTAAGTAGAATTCTTCTTTTCAAACACGCATTCCGTATGCATTTTTTTAAAAAAAAACATCTTACCAGATTTTTCTTTCAAACATGTGTTACATACGCATCATTTAAAAAAAAACTCTCCAGCTAAGTTGTAATTTTTATTAGTACATTCAATGTGCATTACTTTTTTTTTTTTTTTTTTTTTTTTTTAAGATTGTACTCCTCTTTGGCTATTAGATCTTTCACATTCACGCATGCGTCATATATGCATTATTTTAAAAAAAAATCTATCTAAATATTAAATACGCATTCCATATGCATTATTTAGGTAAACCTGTTGTAAGTTGTAAGTTTCTTACGTTAGAACTCTGAATTTCAAGCATGCATGATCTTTTTGAAAATTCAAAGTGTCATTTATTTTATCTAAGGTGTTTTACACTTTTCTATTAACATCAAGTCGGAAAATTGAGCAATTTCAACATGAGCTAGCGTTGAAAATGAAAGATTTCAACATGATCTAGCCTTTTAAATAAGAATTTGATTGCCCGAAATTAGTGGCGTGTGACTATACAAAGACAAAAATAAAAGCATTTTAAAAAGACATTTGTTCAAGCATTTGTCCTACGTTTGAGCTAACTAGTAAACACTTAACGAGTTCGGAAAAATCCATGATAGAGTAAAGCACCTTAGTCATAAATTGTGATAAAAATGATGTCAGAAGTTTTCAAAAAATCATGCATGATTTCTAATATTCTCTATACTAATTTGTCATTTGGTGTTTTCAAGTACCTTTGTTTGGTATCCTGCACATACAAGTTGTGTCGGCTAGATGGGGCAACATAAAGAGAACATGCAGCAATCCAGTTGCACGAAGAACAAATTGCCCACTTGAGATATCCAACGCTCATGCGCGATAAGCTTTATTTTGATATTTCCTTGAAATTTGAGTGTCCCCACTCTTTTCGAAGGTCAGACGACCACTTCAACCAAGGTCACAACCATGTGAAAAGTGTTCGCTTCGAAGAACCTGCATGTCAAAATTCCACATAACATATGTGGGATTCTTACCCGTTCCTGAACCAAGCCATACATCCGTTTTCAAGGAGGTCTAAACTGGTCAGTGGTAACCGAGGGGGTTGAGATCAAGCATGAACAACAGAAAAAATGAAGAGCGCACATCTTTCGAGTGGACAAGATTGGAGATCTCATGAAAGTCAGATATGTAGTAAAGTGAAGAAGATGTAATTATCGGTGTCGTCTACAAACCAGAGTGTCATCCATCTAAGGTGCTGACATAATCTACCCATTTTGCACTGAGCAATCGAGTCCTCATCCATGAGAAGTTGTGTGGTCGTTGCGGTATACCACCAGAGGTCTCCTGTTACGCCCGCCACTAGAGGCACCACCAGAGGTTTTCCATTACGGTTCGCCACTAGATGTTTTCCGTTACGGTTCGCCGCCAGAGGTTTTTTGTTACGCCCGCCACTAGAGGCACCGCTAGATGTTTTCCGTTACGGCTCGTTATGCGGGCGGAACCGAGTAATTTCGCAAATTCTAGATTTTTGCGATTTCTAGTCCAGTACTTTCAATTGTCGGATTTTGGAGCGTGAATAGTATTTTTCAGGCGAAAACGACGTTCTAATCAAAGTTCACTGTTGTGCCGTGAACTGCACTGCTTTTCGGCCAAATTTCATCATCTTAGGAGTTAAAATTGCGTATTTAAGTTATTTCAGGTTTTTTTGAATTTCCAATTTATTTGAGACTTGTTCGTTATTTTCGGTTGTTTCATAGGTTAGGGTTTTCACTTTTCATTATTTAAGACATTGTTAGCCGAATTTTGCATTCAGTTTATTGATAAATCATAAAATTAAGGTTGTCCTCAACCCTGCGTTTGATTTCGGGCATTCATAGAATTAACGAATTTTCGCGATTATCCCCCCCATCACGCTGCATCAGATTGCTACCATATTCCAGTCGATCCTACGCGATGCCACCCAGACGCTCCCTTCCCAGACGACCACAAGCTGGAGGTTACCCGGTAGACAACGACGAATGACGACGTTTTTTTTGACATACAAAAACGTCATATCGAACATGTGACACAGCGAGTTGACGAGCTTAACTATCAGGAGGATGAAGAGACCGCATCCGCTGTAAACCCGTTCGCAAGAAACCAACATCCAGAACTAGATCGTTCCGATCGGCGTTGGGAACTCGGATTTCGGATGGACATACCAGAAATTCACTGGTGGCCCGAAAGGTGATGACTTTATTGATTGGCTGGCTTAGGTCAAAGAGCTGCTGGATTACAAGGAGGTTCCAGACGACAAACATGTGTCCTTGATTGCTACCCGTCTGCGTGGTCACGCGCAAGCATGGTGGCAACAATTAAAGAATTCTCGTGTTCGTCATGGCAAGAAAAAAATCCCGAACTGAGAAAAGTTTAAAAGGAAGCTTAGCGCTGAATTTTTTCCCTATAATGATGGCATCTTGGAGAATGAACCTTCCCAACAATTTGTTGTTATAAGCTTCTTGAGAAATACATAGTTTACGAGCAGCCCGATCCATAGCAATCTTAATGCCTAGGATGTACGTGGCTTCTCCCATGTCCTTCATCTCGAAAATAGATGCTTGTCGGGACTTTGATTCATTTAAATAACTCATATCGTTCGCGGAAATGAGTATGTCATCGACGTATAACGCCAAGATAACGTACTTCAACCCAGAGGTCTTAGTGTACACGCAGGGATCCTCGTGAAGATTTACGAATCTATTGCCAACGATTTCCTCAAGGAACCTGCAGTACCATTGTCGGGACGATTGTTTATGACCATATATCGATATTTGGAGTTTACAAACTTTTACGTTCGTTTCAAGGGGTAACGAAACCCTCTGGTTGCTCCATATAGATCTCTTTCTCCAGGTTTCCGTGAAGGAATGCAGTCTTTACATCTATTTGGTGCAGCTCCAGATCGAGGCTCGCAACCGGGGCCAAAATAGCCCGGACTGTGGTATAACGCACAGTCGGTGAATATGTCTCATCAAAGTCCACTCCATGGAGTTGGGTATACCCTTTCGCAACCAATCGAGCTTTCTAGCACTCAACATTTCCATCAGTAGTGAGTTTCAACTTCAGAACCCACTTAGCCCATATTGCTCTGCGGTTAGCAGGAAAATAACCTAACGAACACATTGAATTGCCTTTCATAGAGGCAATCTCTTCCTCTATTCCTTCGCTTGAGGTTCTTCCAACACTTGTTTAATATTTACCGGTTCATCAACCGAAGTCAATGTCAACAATTCACCCTTCTCGACGGGATAGTTCTTAGGAGAAGTTCGGTGCCTTTGATAACGTCTAGGCTTAATACCCCCATTTTGAATTTGAACTATACTCCCACTAGGAACGACATTCCCACTGGGAATAAGGTCATTGCTTGAACCTTCACCTACAACTTTTCTTGGACGACCTCTTGGTCTCGGATTCTACCTCCGAAATGAATTCCAGGGTTACTAGAACTAGGAACCACGTCAGTTGTCCCACTCCCACTGTTTCCAACAGGTAGTTGAGGTATTATTGGATTCTCATCCTGCGGTTTAGCAATGTGATGATCAGGTTCTACTTGATTCGCACCTGCAGCAACAGTGATCCGTGTGGTCAGATTGACTCCTCCCACTGGATTTATTATGAAAATGTCCCCATAATCATTTACCATGTCGTTCACTGGTGTTGCCACCTCAAATCTCCCACTCAAAGTAAATGGGACCTGAACATCGTCATCCTATTCTAGTTCAATTGAAAATTCATTCGTTCTGATATTACTAAGTGTTGGAAATTTGTCCTCAAGTAACGTAATGTATCTTGACTCATGTTCGACCACGCCACCATTCTCTTTAGGCGCCACAAAAACGTATCCCTTAGAGTTCACGGAGTATCTTACAAAGATAATTTTATGTCCTATAGGTCCCAACATGCCGAATCGGCTTTCGGTCTGATGCGTGTATGCTGCGCAACCCCAAGGTCACAGCCCGGTAAGGAAAAAGGTTCACAACATGAGTGGCAGTCAACTACACATCATCCTAGAAGGAGATTGGAAGTTGAGTTCGCGACATCATGGTTCTGACCATGTCCAGGAGTGTTCGATTACGTCATTCCGCTACCGTTCTGTTGTGGAGTGTTTGAGATCGTTGTTTGACGGATGATCCCCCTTTCACTGCATAACTAGTTGAACTCATTAGAGAGATATTCTCCACCTCTATCAGTGCGTAAGGTTTTCACCTTTCGCTCTTGTTGATTCTCTACGAGGTTGAGAAAGCTTTTGAAGCATTCAATGGCTTGGGATTTACGAGAAATCAAATGAGTAAACCCGAAACGGGTAAAGTCGTCTATGAAAGTTACAATGTAACATTTACCACCCCTAGTGGTGACATTCATGGGTCCACATACGTCGGAATGAATTAAATTCAATGGGTACTAGGCTCGAAGTGCTTCGCCAAATGGTTTGCGGGTTGACTTTTCGACTAGACAATCCTCACAGCTGGTTTTCACCACGTGAGTTGCTCCGGGCAGTAGCCCTCTGCGAGCTATAGTTTGTAATCTGTCATAACTTATATGTCCTAACCTCGCATGCCATCCAGCCGCATCAGTTTCTGCTTCCTTGGATGATAATGAATGCATTTTATTTAAATTTTCATTCCCATTCATTTCCATAACAATGAGGCGATTAGAGGAAATTGCAAGCCCATAAAAGACATTGCCTTTATTTATACGAACAAGGTAGTTCTAAAATGATAAAGAAAATCCATTATCCATAAGAGAAGTGACAGAAACAACATTTCTTCGAATTCTAGGAGCAAAAAGGAAATTTTCTAGGAGTAAGGTCCCGCTATTGCGCATGGACAATTTGCAGTACCCTAATCCTTCGACAACAACTATAGAGTTGTCACCAATGTATATCCTCTTTGCATCCTTCGGCATTCTTCTGAACATGGCAAATAATCCTTTGTCATTAGTTATATGGTCTGTCGCACCTGAGTCAAGAATCAAAGAAGGATTTGAATCAGATAACATGACAGATGAAGAAACTAATGCTTCCATAACACATCCAACGTCGCATACCTTGACAGCATGCAATTTTCTCGGACCAACTCCGTCACCAATACGGCAAGGCTGGAATCCCTGCAAACTATCTCCGATTTAAACTGGAGATTGCCTCGTTTAGACTTTGTTTACGTTTTACTGTCAACAACCTGTTGTTTCTTCCCCATGTTCTTCCATTTCCTCTTTTGCCCAGTAGGTTGTCCTAGCACTTTGGTTTCTCTCGTAAGCGTTTCCTATCGAACTTCTTCCATCTCGATTAATTTTAGGACCAATGCAAGATCCAGCATGGAACCACTAACAATCAGAAGAGTCATGGTTGCCCGCTAGGACTTCGGGAGAATCCTGATTATGGTTTGAATCTTGTCCCATTCATCCATTTGACTTTCATCTTCAAGCGGTTTCATGAGGAGTTGGTATAGTTTCTCAAGTACACTGATGTTGTCACTCTTTAGACATTCATCCAAAGAGGGTATAAGTGAGTGCAGTATAACCACAATGCCGTTTCCATATCTCAGGAACAGAGCATCCCAGATGTCCTTTGTGACCGGAACATCCTTAAACTCATCCTCCAAGTCTGCAGACACTTCGGACAGCAAAATCTCCTTAGCTCTCTTGTCATCCTGCTCCCACTTGAAGTGGGCGTATGCCAGCCCCTTGGTTAGGCCAGCATCTGGGCAGCTCATCGTCTTTCGAATGTGGTCTATCAGACCCTTATCATACAGTATTTCATTGATGCGTTTGCACCACGAGTCGTAGTTCGTCTCATTCAAAAGTTCATTAGAACATGATGAATTCATCGGTGTCCTTCGATACTAACACTTTGATAATTATGCGACAATCAGGGAGACATTAACATTTTGGAAAAAGAATTGCATACATCGGATATCTCTGAGATAGAATGCGACAAGTAATGATTCCTCAGGCATCTAACCAACCCGACCACCAGTAAACCAATGGAAGGAGGCCGTGAAAGAGTTCACATTACTGACTTCTTCTTTCTAATAGATCAGTCTTTTAAAACGGATTAATCGGTCTCACCGGAACGGGGAATTTTAACGTACACCCGATCTTGACTTTCCCAAGGACCTTTTAAAACGTTTCGAGGATTTCATGCAAGCATACACAATTCTACTACACAAGTAAATTATCATTCGCAGCCACATCCAAGAAACAATCCAATCATTATGCATACGCGTCATGCGTCTAATGTTCTGAGGAACTTATTATGGCATATATAATTCTACTACTCAAATAAATTATCACATGCGGCTACATCCTCCATAATCATGCATACGCATCATGCGTGATCACTTCATATCAAACATGCATATTTGGCGATTGATTTTTCGATTTTAAAAATATGGAGCTGACTTGCAATTCATGCGAACAATCAATCATATGAACTTCTAGACATGGATTCTAGACAATAACAACCATCATAGCATGCCTATCCTAGTGCGCAACTCGTTAATTGAAATCCAGGGCTCTGCCCACAACATGCAATATCCAGCTAGCTTGACATAGTAAAAACTCAATTTTAATCATGCAATAATATATATTATTATAGCAATTTCAATCCGGCCCACTAAATGACTCATTCCTAAAATCACTCATATCCGAGATCCATCCCCATAATCAAAAATAGGCATCAGGTTTGAATAAAATGTGAAAATTTCAAACCAATTAGCGTTGTGTAGGTAATTTTAAAGTTCGAAAAAAATTTGGATTTTAAAATTTGACCATCCTATTTTCAGTTGACTCGGGTCGGACCGACCAAAACGGCCAGGTTCACGTCAATTTGGTCCGACCGGTCCAGTTCGGTTAAATAGGATTCGGTTCGGTTCTTCACACAAACCGGATCGATTTGGTTCAACCCATTAGTTACCCGGTCAGACCCGACCCGGATAGATCGGACCGATTGAGAAAACCTGGAGTGGTTGACCCGCTCTGGTTGGACCCCTGGAACCCGACCCTGTTCGGCCGGTTCAGGTTTCCATGGTCTTTCGGGTCAGTTAACCCGACCCGTATTTTCAAAATTGGACCGGCCCAATAACCTATAGGGTGCGGCCGAATTTCTTACTTCGTGGCTAAGTAGTGTTTTAAAATCCACTAAAATCTTAACTTAACCTCCAAGTAAAAATAATTATAGATATAATTTTCAATATTTGCACAATATATATATATATATATATATATATATATATATATATATATATATATATATATATATATATATTTATTGTCAAGATTTTATATTTAGGGATATAAATTTATCAACAATATATATTTCTCAATCTCTAGGCAACTAAATCTATCAATAATATCTAACTTCTCTAATATTGTGCTAGAATATATCATGTAAATCTAGCCCTAATTATGGCATAATCCATCTAGCAATTGGCCTAATTTTAATTAAAAAACCTAAACCAATAATTTCGGCCGAAACTTTGGATTACTTGGGGCCTAAGAAATTTAAAATTTTACTTTGTAATTTCTATGTGGTTTCGGCCGAAACATTCTTTTAGGGCTAGTGGTCAAATTACAAGATCAAATTTTATTAAGATCAATAATCCAATGTTTAATTTTGATGAAGGTCGTGTTTTTCTTGAAAATCATGGACATCAGTTTTAATTAAAACACTCAATTTCATGAATATCAGTTTTATACAAAAAAAAAAACTTCAAGAACACCAATTTTATCAAAATCATGAAATCCTTAACACAAGCTCTGATACCACTATAGGATTTAGGGGATAGTTACTACAGATAAAAATACATGTACATGCCAGGTAAATAAATTGCGCAGCGGAATATGGACACATACCAGTTCTTGCTTTCCGTAGACCAGAGATCTTGAGGGGAGTTCGCGGTCCGCCGGACGGATCCTGTAAGGATTCTTGTTAAGGAATCGCCTACACGGAATGGTCTCCACAGCAAAGCCTCTTGTCGATTCCTCGCGGGTATGGATCTCTGGGGTAATTGCTCAAAGAAATTTGGCACTTCCAAGGTACTAAGTTCGGCCGAATTAGGGTATTTAAGGTGGAGGAATTTCTTTGTCTCAACAGTTAGGATGATGAGTGATTAACACTGAATAAATCCCTGACACTCCCTATTTATAAGAGGAGGTGGGCAAAACCCACCTCTACCCCCATGTAAAGTTCGTCTGGCCTAGGAGTAAGGGTAGGCCCAATTTTGGGCCTTTCATGTCCATTGGGATTTTAGGCCTAGCCCAAAATTACTAATGTGACATTACCCAATTACTTAGGTGTTGGGATTATATAAAAGGGCTCCTATTATGGCGGACCATTCACCAAATGCCAACATTCCTCGTACTAAGCGCGGGAATGACTCTATTTATGTGGTGGTTGATCATTTTACGAAGATGGTTCATTTTATTCCGTGCAAGCGCAAGGCTGATGCTGTAAACGTCGTCCAGCTGTATTTTCGTGATGTCTATCGTCTGCACGGCCTCCCCGCATCTATTGTTTCTGATCGAGACACTAGTTTTCTGAGCCATTTTTGGAGGAGCTTATGGCATTTGGTCAACACTCAGCTGAAGTTCAATAGTTCTTATCATCATTAAACCGATGGGCAGACTGAGGTTTTCAACCGCTCTCTTGGCAATCTGTTGCACAGCTTGGTAGATGACCATTTGAAATCATTGGATCTGAAGTTGTCTCTGGCCGAATTTGCCCACAATCACGCTGTCAATCGGAGCACGGTTTTCAGTCCCTTCCATGTAGTGTATGGACTCTCCCCCAGGGGTCCACTTGACTTGCTCACGCTACCTAGCAATGTCCGTGCTTATTCCACAACGGAAGATTTCATCTCATAGCTACATCAAATCCATCAGGCGACTCATACCCAGTTGACTGCACATACTGCCTAATACAAGGAACATGATGATCTAAAACGTTGGGCAGTGGACTTTGAAGTTGACGATTTTGTGTCGGCTATTCTCACCAAGGATCGTTTTCATGCTCATGGGTATAACAAACTAGTGGCAAAAAAAGATAGGTCTTATGGAAATAGTGGAGAAGATCAATTCAAATGCATATCGTCTTCAACTGCCCGTACATATTCATACATCAGACGTGTTCAATGTGAAGTATCTTATTCCGTTTCCGGCAACGACTCTTCCGACGAGGACCCGACTCCGGATTCAAGAACGGATCCTCTCTATCCCATAGGGAATGATGCATGTAGAACCAATTAATTCCCCAAATTCGAGATTTCTGCGATTTCTAGTCCCAGACTTTCAACTGTCAGATTTTGGCGCGTGAATAGTATTTTTCGGGTGGAAACAATGTTTTGATCAAAATTCACCGCTATGCCTATATATGTGCTGCTATTCAGCCAAATTCCATCATCTTAGGGGTTAAAATCACGTTTTTATGTTATTTCGGGTCTTTTTGTAATTTTTAATTTATTTGGGACTTCTTCGTTATTTTCGGTTATTTCTTAGGTTAGGATTTTCGATTTTCAGAATTTAAGTCATTGTTAGCCAAATTTTGCATTCAGCTTATTGTTAAATCAGATAATCGAGTTTTTTTCCTCAACCCTACGTTCGATTTCGGGCATTCATAGAATCAACGAATTTCTGCGCGATTATCGCCCCATCACGTTGCATCAGATCGCCCCCAGAGGCCTTTCGTTACAGCTCGCCACTAGTGGCACCACCCAATGTTTAGGTTAAGGCTCACCGCTATAGGCCTTCCGTTACCGTTCGCCACTAGATGCAATTCTCCAACAAACGTCAGTAGAGGCTCTTCTCCAACAAACGACACTAGAGGCTCTTCTCCAACAAACGCCACTAGAGGTTTTTCCCTCGTCGCACGCCACTGGAGGCATCGTCGATTAAGGCTCTACTTTTCCGCACCGCCTTTAGAGGCTGTACTTTTCCGCACTGCCAATGGAGGCAGAACCAACAGGGGCACCGCCGAAAGAAGCTCTGCTTTTCCGCACCACCAAACAAGTCAGAAGCTATCTTGAGATTCTAAGACTCAAATGAAAGACATGTCTGTCATCCAAAATTCGGTGTTTCCTTGTCTTTGGACAAACCCTCTCGAACGTGTTCCACGGGAATCCGTCCAAAGTGGGTTAGTTACTTCTAATTTATTTTTTTTGACAAATGTTTGTTGCTTCTAATTTACTTACACCTCAATTGAGTTGGTTAATGAGTTACCATGAAACATGACCCAATTGCTCCAATCGCCACACTTCTGAAAACCCTCCCAGATTGGTTCACCAATATCATTCAAGAGAGAATAGAAGTTAAATGTCATTAGATTAGGTTTATTAATTTTTGAATCATAATAAAACTCTAGACTAAATGTTTGCTTCACCACTTGTGTATATGGATTACTGGATTTTATATTTAAAGGTGTCTCTCTATTAATGTCTTCATGAGAAACTCAATGTTTTAACGAACACTATTTGGATTATATGTGATGACGGAAGTTTTTACAAATGGGACACAGACACTTAATTTGGTACGTACTAACAAAGGAAAAGGAAAAGTTGTTGGCCACTGAAAAAGTTGGTGGCCTCTAACATAACCTGGAGGAAACTGAAGTGTGTTCAAATTCATTCAATAATAAAAGTAAAATAACAACCCTAAACCCAAAACCACCTAACCAATTACCAAAAATGAGTTGAATAAAGATGAGGCAGGGCAATGATAATCAATTAGGGCTAAATTGGTTGCACTTTGAGTTCAGACGTTTCGCAAATATTTAATTTAATTTGTTTGTTCGCTTTTCTTGATCACTTTCCTTGTCATTCAGTTCAACCTTGTGACCTCACCTACCTTCCCCTCCATTCTGCGAGTGCATTGACGTCTGGATAAGTAAGTATTGTCTGTGAAGGTCTTATTAAATGAACAATGCATATATATTAATTATTATAGTTTGAAACGAAAAGAAAAGAGACCAAATATTATTAATCAATCAAGATAACAAAAGGTGTGGTAAATCATTCCATATTACAATCAATCAATAATAATTACACAATGATTCCAATAGTGAGCCTCGCTCCATCAAAACACAGCTTCCAAGAGACAACAGCAGCACAGAGCAGCCAAACTGGATAAGAGTTTCCAACAAAAATGAGTTAATTATCAAATTATTATTTGAGCGTGAACAAATAAATTATGAGTTGAATTATTTAATTTTCAACTTTTTTTAGCTTATTATGTTGAGTTCTGCTAATCCACACATCATTAGGTATTTGGTTTAATTTAAATGGAATTGGTTATCTGACTTGGACATAATAAAAAACGGTAAACTGACATAAAAATGTAATTGCCCTTATAAAAAAATGCGAAAAATGTCTTTGATGTTAAAATAAAACTTTGTAACAAACAAACTAACCATCCTTCTACAAAACCACCACCGTCTTGCTTCTTTTGTTGTTGGGGTGGTGGATGAGCATAGTAGGGAGGAGGAGGAGGATATGGGCCCGGAGGCGGAGGTGGATATCCATATCCAGGTGGAGGATAACCGTGCGGTGGTGGCGGATAACCGTCCTTAGGATACCCTAATTAATTAATTAAATCAACAACACACAAAGTGACAGTATATTAAAACTAGATAGATAGATATATTAGGTGCTACACACAACACATTATCAGAAAATGATGAATTAATTAGTAGTTATATATACGTACCTTGTGGAGGCGGAGCACCTACAGGAGGAGGCTGGTTGTAATAACTCATTTTCTTGCTTGATCCTTAATTACCCCAGAGAAAGAAAGAAAGAAAGTTAGAGAGGACTTCTAGTTATCTCTTGTTCACAATGAATGAAATTAAGATAACCTTAATTACCTTCTTTTCTATATGTCTCAAGTCTTGGTCACACCACCACTAGTGGATACATTATAATACTTTACAAATTATTTTATCTTTGCTTAGTTTGATTATTAATTAAGATATCATCAATAATTAAGGACATATATTATTTAGTATATACTATAATGTTAGTTACTTAATTTCCCCTTTCACATTTCTAAGGACTTCTATTTTTTTTTCTTTTTTTATTAAAAGATAAAATAATTCTACCTCCTCTTTTTTGCTAAAAAAATTCCGCCTCTTTCTGTTTACCCCTAAAAATTCTACCAACTTATCCTACCCATTTCAAAAACCAACAGAACTAATTCACCGGCCATTGATTGCAATACGTTGAATTTTTTTTAGGGGTATGCTGCAACATTAGAAAAAGTATTTAGACAGCCAAAAATAACAAAACTAACCCAGAAACTTCTTTAACTGTTACAATTAAGCTTCTAAATTTTGTTACAATCAAGCAATAATGAATTAATAATTAGTTAGTCTTGGATGAAAAAGTGTCCATGAAATGAGATATTATTGCAAACGCACGAAAAGAAAAGGAAAGATATAAAGAGATTTCTTTTTATAAAAAAGTCTAAACATAAAGGGTTAACAAGGTCCAACATGATTGATAACTTTTAGGTTTGGTCTAACATTTTTTTTTGCTTTAGTACCGTATGTTTGAAAATTTTTTGATTTTGGTCCATCCGTTAGTTGACCGTCAGTTTGACCGTTAAATAGTCACATGACTTGCACATGCCTGGTCCCAAAATTTTATTTGTTTAATTTAGTCCTCAAATTTATTGTCCTAACTTTTTATTTTTGCAATTTAGCCCTTAAATATTATCAACCGCACCCTAAGAATAAATTGACCCAGCCATGGTCTGACCCATACCTAGGTCGGACCATGGCTAGAGTCGCCGGACCTAGGCGACTCTAACCATGGTCCGACATATCTATGGGTTGGACCATGGCTAAGTCAATTTAGCATTAAGGTCAAATTGACTCAATTGGATCCTTTGGCTAATTAATGGACCTAGACATGGTCTGACCCATGGCTTGGTCGGACCATGGCTAGGGTCGCTGGACCTGAGCGATCATACCCATGGCCGACCCTAGCCATGGGTCGGACCTGACTAGGTCAATTTAGCCTAGGGTGCGGTTGATAATGTTTAGGGCTTAAATTGCACAAATAAAAAGTTAGGATAATAAAGTTGAGGACTAAACTGAACAAAATAATGTTTTGGGACTAAGCATGTATAAGTCACGTGACTATTTAACGGTAAAACTGACGGTCAACTAACGGATGGACCAAAAGCCAAAAGTTTTCAAATATATGGTACCAAAACTATGCTAAAAAAATGTTCGATCAAAACTCAAAAGTTGTCAAACATGTTAGACCGAAAGACTTGTAAATGTAACCCTAAAAGAGATATGTTTTTTATGTTTGGTATTGTATGAGAAGAATAATTCTCACGAATTCGTTGTGGAGTTGATGCTGAAGAACTCAAAGCAAATTAAACAATGGGAGAGAGAGAGTACTGGGATGAATATCATTAATCAAAGCTGGATTTGGCCCACCTTCTTGCTTGCAGTCCTAGTTAGTTAGTGTATTCATCCCACCACGATTATGCGTTATTGACAAGCGCAAATGCAGAAATATAAATAATAATAATATTTATACATATTAGGATATTAGGATTAATTATCTTTTCATACCATTTCTTTGTACATAATTCACTTTTGGTACCACTTCTATTTCTTTTGGTATACTTTTCGTGCAATTCTTTCAACTTTGTATTTTTTTGGTACCACCGTTAACTTTCCGTCCAAATTGACCGTTAAGTGACATATTCATGCACGTGATTAGCCCTAAACTTATGAGTTTATTCATTTTAGTCCATCTAATACATCCATAACTTTCAATTTGTTTAATTTAGTCCTAAAATTTAAAAACCAAACTCTTAACCCAAATTGACCTAGCCGGACCTAGCCTAGAGTTAGGTCCTACCCAGGGTTGGGTTCGCCTGGGTCCGGCGACCTCGACCCAGGGTCGGACCTAGCCCTAGGCTAGGTCCGGCTAGGTCAATTTAGGTTAATGGTTTGATTTTCGAATATTAGGACTAAATTGAACAAATTAAAAGTTAGGGATGTATTAGATGGACTAAAATGAACAAAATCAGAAGTTTATGGCTAACGTGCATGGCACATGACAATTAACGGCCAATTTGGACGGAAAGTTAACGGTGGTACCAAAAGGATACAAAGTTGAAGGAATAGGTACCAAAAGTATATAAAAAAATAGAAGTGGTACCAAAATTGGATTCTTTGCAAAGAAGTGGTATGGAAATGTACTTAATCCCTACATATTATTTTAATTTGGAAGGTGAAAAACCAATAAAGTGAACTACATTTTTAATACATCAACAATATAAAATGTCAACAATGAATGTGACTATAAAAATATCAATACAAATTATAATAAACTGTTTAGCTAACTAGATAGAGTTTAAATCCTCTATATTATTAAGGTGCATATGATAGATTTCCACCTCCTTCAGACGCTAGTTTGTTTCTACCGATCAATAGTTAGCAAAACACAACTTGACATGAAATTCCAGTGAGAAGTGACACAAGTTCCATGGTTGTCACTAGGATACAAGGGGCTTTGATATAGGTTCCGAATATTAAGTTCCGAGAAGAACCGACTTAGAGATAGTGGCACTAGGTGTAAATTATATCAACTTTTTGAGCAGTTTCATAGAGACTCAAAAGTCGGCACTTCTCGGACTCCAATGTCGGAATTTATAACATTTCCCGGATACAAGAACATAGAATAATGTGAATCTACCCTAGCCATTAGATTGGGAATTATCGCATTGTTGACTATCTCAGTAGCATCTTCTTGTTAGAAGTTCCATCTCAGTCATTCGACGTCGTAGAATCAAAAGGGCAACCGCACTGGAAAGATGAACGGTCAAACAAGATACATCATCGCTTCACAAGAGGGTGAAACAGCTCAAGTTAGGAGGAATCATGAACAACTACCAAAGATCTTCCGTTAACTGATCAAATCAAGGAATCACGAACAATAAACCACAAATCTGTTACCAGAGATCTAAAGAAGTTTATTTGTTTGAAGGTAAATCGATCGTCACAAACAAGAAACAACATATCTGAACTCCAAACACAGAATCATAGCAGAAAATCGCCTAAGGATCGAGAACAAACTGCAAGAATCGCAAATCTACTATGATATTATGTTAAAATTCCAATATCTCAGAAACCCTAACCGTAGAATCTCATGAAGATTAAGACAGAAATCGAAGAATAGATTTTAGTGATCATAAACGTGTATTCCTTTGTTTGGACACACATTGTAGGATCTTGCTCTAATGGGCTTAATCTCCTTTACACTTCTCACTTCTCTATGTTAATTCACGCTTCTCGAGGACCTGCATGATGGGTGACTGGGGCATTGCCTAGTAAACCCACTATGACGCTCAAGTAAGGATTGCTTTTAGAGAGATAAATGAATATTCTATAAGTAGATAGAGTAATTAGCCTTCAAATGAGAATAATAATTTGGTATTTATAAGACATCGGCTATCCTTGTAACTAAAAAATCTCCAAGTCAGGATAGGTTTATCCTATTCCCGTATTAAAACCATGTTGCTTTAGCTTCGAGTTATGGTGAACTCGTTTCAGCGATAAGAGGGGTTTATGTGCTGCATGTTTATGTGGATCGTTTTCGACGATACCTGATGGGTATACATACGATTCGGGTTTGTTTTATATTATTCGGACTTCGTTTACACGTCAAACCGACCAAACAGTCTCGAATTATTCACCCGCGAGTATTAAAAAATCTGGGACACGCGAGTAGCTGAGTATTGCCTTTTTGCTTGACAAGTACTGATCTGACTGCAGTGTTGCTAACTGATATGTAGAGGTAGAGGGGCTCTCCTTGTATCGGCTTTGCTAATGCTGGGAGTGTTCGTAGGTGCTGCTTTAACTGCTGGAAGGCCTCTTCACAAATTGGTGTCCACTCAAACTTCTTGTTAGCCCGTAGGATTTCAAAGAAGGGGAGTGCCTTATCTCCGATTTCTGCCATGAACCTGTTTAGAGCTGCTAGCTGGCCATTTAGTTGTTGCAACTCCTTATGCTTTGTAGGAGATGCCATTTCTTCAATTGCTCTAACATTTTCTGGGTTTGCCTCTATGCCCCTTTGGCTGACCATAAAGCCTAGTATTTTCCCAGACCTTACGCCAAAAGCGCATTTTGATGGGTTCAGGCGGACCCGGAATTCGCGCATCCTTTGGAATGTTGCGCGGAGGTCATCAACATGGTTGTATCGTTTGATTGATTTTACGACCATGTCGTCAACGTATGCCTCCATCGTCTTACCGATCAGGTCCCCGAATATCGCGTTTACCATTATCTGATATGTCGCACCCGCATTGATTAGGCCGAACGACATTACTTTGTAGTTGTAAATGTCGCTGTCCGCATAGAATGCAGTGTGCGGGGCGTCCTCGGGGTGCATTGGTATTTGATTGTATCCTGAATACGCATCCATTATTCGTGGCCTGCTGTGGCATCGACCAGTTGATCGATTCTTGGCAAATGATATGAATCCTTGGGGCACGCATTGTTGAGGTCTCTGTTGTCGATGCACATTCTTAGATTGCCGTTTGACTTTGGTAACAATACAGGATTTGCGACCCATGTCTGGTACCTTGACTCTTCTATGAATCCTGCTTCTAGAAGCTTTCCTACTTCCTCTCGTACGGCTAGGGGTGAAACCGGACCGGTCGGACCGGATTTTTGTTAGTTTCGGTCGGGTACCTATATATTCGGTCCGGTTTTTTTACTTAAAAAAATCCGACCAAAAAACCGTGTGAAGAAAAATAAACCGAAAATAAACGGTTTTTCGGTTCGGTTTTCGGATTTAAACCGAAAATCTAAAAATAGAAATTACCATTTAAAATTCTCATCATTTTCATGTTTATATCAACCCGAAAATGATAAATAGCGTCCATTAATATAATTAAATAAATTATAAACTAAAAGTATAAAAAAATTATTCATAAGTGCCTCTTTTACAATTTACACTAACCTAATTAATTAATTATATTGTTATTATCAACTAATATAATATATATTGTATATATTTAATTTAGTATAACGGTCGGTTCGGTCTCCACGGTCCTTAAAGCTCAAAATCCGAACCGGTCCGAAAAACCGAACTAGAGTAAAAAAATCCGACCAAAAACCAAACCGAATATTTCGGATTCGGTTTTTTCGGTCCGGACCGGTTCGGTTATCACCGGATTTTCGGACCCAACGGTTTTTAGTTTCACCCCTACGTACGGCTACTTTCTTGTTGCCCCCGAGTTGTCGTAGTTTTTGTGCGACAACCCATGTTCCTGCTTGATGTTTAGCTTGTGGGATATCACGTCTGGACTTATCCCTGGCATATCTCTTGGGGACCATGCGAATAAGTCCTTGTATTCCCTTAGTAGTGTTGTGATTTCTATCACTTCTTCCTCTGAGAGTGATGCGCCTATTCAGACCATTCTATCTGGCTCATCTACTATTACTTCACGGAGTTCATCCAATGGTGTTGGACGAGCTCACTCTTTCCTGGGGTCTTCATCAATTAAAGGGGTATCGGTATCATCTTCCTTGACATTGTGTTGAAGAGCTATGTTGTAACGCTGCTTTGATAGTCGCTGATCTCCCTTGACTTCCCCAATTCCCGCAGGGGTTGGGAATTTGATCTTTTGATGTGCAGTTGAGGCTACAATACCCCAAGTGTTCATAGTCGTGTATCCTAGAATACCATTGTACCCATCTAGTTTTTCCACTACTATGAAGGGTATTTCCATGTGTATTTGCTTATCACCAGATCCCAGAGTAACTGGTAGCTTGATTGTTGCCACTGGGTACTTGGTGTCGCCGATGAATCCCACAAGCGGTGAGTGCATCTGCTTGATGTTCCTTTTCCTTCCCAGGGCGAGGACCATCTATTTGGTTAGTATGCTGGGGGAGGATCCTCCATCTACCAATATGCATTTTATATCCATGTTGTCAATCTCCATGGTTATGACCAGAGCATCATCGTGTGGATACACTATGTGCTCTTTGTCCTTTGCTGAGAAGTATATGATGTCCTCCATGGGTTCGTCACCGCCGGTGTGTGGAAGGCTGTTGTATCATTTGGGATGCATACGCTTCCCTTGCATATGATGTTTCGCCTCTGGCTCCGAAACCCCCGTGTATGCCATATGCGTTTTCCATTCTGCTCTTGCTGGTAAGCGAGTACTTGTTCGTTCAGAATCTTGCGGATGGCGCCAAAATGTTGGATCCTATCCGAGTGGGGAGTCGGATCCTGGTAGTGACGATGGAAGAAAGCCTCGGGTTGCTCTGTTTCGGGTCTTCGCACGTGCCGAACTCGTGCGTCTCCGTATACCTGCAAGAGGGGCAGTATCGCACACTACGCAGGGGGGGTGGAGTGCGATGAACCCTCTCTGAAGCTCAAGTCAGGTATTTTAGAGAGAGAAAGTAAGAGAGAGGGCAGAGCTTCCGCTGTCAACTTCTGAATTAGCTTTGAAATGAATGATCAAGGCCCCTATTTATAGGAAACCTTGGAATCAAACCGGGTTTTGAATGGTCCGACGTCGGTTCAATGCAAAGTATGAACCGAGCGTAAACAGGAGTAAAGCTGACATTTGGAGGGTCTGCACGTGCGGTGTTTGCGTAGGGATTCATATGTCAATAATAGGAGGAATCCGGACCGTCTCGAGGTATCGCGAGGATCCCGGAAGGTCCGGAATAACGGGAAAAGACGGACGCGATGTAAGTCCGGGGCGCGTACGCGTGTGTCCTGGACTTTTTAGTACCTGCGGGTGAACATTTCGAAACCGTTTGTGAGTCCGACGTGTATACGAAGTCCGAATAATATAAAACGAATCCGAATCGGACGTATACCCATCAATATTGTTACTTCATACATAAGTCCATAACAAACAATAATTGATACAACCCAAAAATAAGCCCAAAGAGAACCAGCTTGGGCTGCCTTTAATAATGATTTTGGTAGTTGAGTACGAAAAGCTAGCTTCCACATCATTCGTTTTTCGGACTAGTTTTTGGAACGAAATTTGTAGTTGGTTCAATAATTTGTCAAAACCAACTACCCCAAACGAAAATTCTTACCAAACTAGTTAGAGGAGAGTATACTAATTAAAGAAGTAGTGATATAAGAGCCTAAATGGAAAAACCAAGCAAATTCAAATGTAAAAGCATATATTATTAGAACCAACTTAATATCGGGAATTTTGTTTATATATATATATTTCACACTGAAAACTTATCATCAAAACCATTCTACTTGGTTTAATTTATATAAAACAATGAGAATGTATATAATTTAGGTTAGAGTTGTATACAAGACTAAATTAATATAACAATATAATAAGTAAAACAAAATTTGATAATATTTAAAAATATATTTATTTTTTGAATAACTTTATCAGTTATAATAAAATATATAATTTTTAATATATTTATGCCGTAAAATTTATACCAAAAACTGGAATGAACAAGTGAAAAAGAGTTGGTTTAAAATTGCTTTCTATATATATATATATATATATATATTCGTTCATCTCTGAACGAATATTTTCAAATATAAGATAATATAAAAAAAAAAAAGTCACAATCCCGTTGTTTTGACCGCAATATATATAGTATAGAGTAATATAATAGAAATGGATGGGCATAAATATATGAAGTAGTAAATATCTCTAATCAGATGAAGAAGTTTTAGTTTAGTGTACATGTTTTTATTTTCCTAACTAAGTCCTCCTAACTTCTCTCGTTTTATTGTCTTTTCTTCTTCTTGTTTACAAAGTAACATACATTGATGTATTTGCAAGTAATGAGGCAGAAATAGTAATGGTTGCCTGCATTTGTCATAACCAACTCATCAACACTTGATCTTCTCTTCATCTATAAATAATATACATAGGTTATTAATCTCACTCCTGGTTATAATTAATTAAGAAGAAATTAGAGGTTGAAGATATATTGGAGAGAGATGGGTGCAGTGGTAAAGGCGGAAGATTTGCAGCCATTTCCGGTCAAGGATCAGCTCCCGGGGGTCGACTTCTGCCTCAACAGCTCTCCTCCTTGGCGTTAGTATCCCATTCACTTGAATTAATTGTGAATTTAGCTGAATATCATACATAGTAGTAATATAATATTTGAGTAATTAATAACCAAAGTAATTAGTGTTATGAAGAAGGAAATATGAATGAAATTGCAGCTGAAGCAGTGTTGTTAGGATTTCAGCATTACTTGGTGATGTTGGGAACCACAGTCCTCATCCCCACTTTACTTGTTCCTCTCATGGGAGGCGGCAATGTAAGTAAGATCGACCTTTAACATTATTCATATTCTTATATATGTACTTTTTTGTTTTTTAAGTTATAAATAATAATAATTAGTTGTTGATGATATTGAATTATATATATATATAGGTTGAGAAGGCTGCTTTAATAAACACGTTGTTGTTTGTGTCGGGAATAAACACGCTGCATCAATGTTGGTTCGGGTCTCGACTTCCTGTTGTGGTGGGTCCATCCATAACCTTTCTCATCCCTGCTTTCTCCATAGCACTCTCCAATAGATACAATGGCTATATATATCCTCACCAGGTACGGTACCTTTGTTTCTCATTTAATTCTTTATTCAAACACAAAAGAAGACGCTTTTTATCTTGTGTTTATTAATTATCACTTGTGTGCTATGATGGATATTTATATATATAGCGATTTGAAGAATCTATTAGAGGAATGCAAGGAGCTCTCATTGTAGCTTCATTTTTCCAAATTATCATTGGGTTCCTGGGTTTTTGGAGAATTTTTGCAAGGTATGAGTCAGATTGTGTAATATATATATAACTGGATTTTGATTTACAAATATATAGTGTTGTTTTGGTTGTGCATGCAGATATCTGTGTCCCCTCTCAGTTGTTCCATTTGTAACCCTTGTTGGTTTAGGGCTCTATGAAAGAGGTTTTCCACAAGTAAGTAGTGCATATTCAACTTCTAATTTTGGGAATTAACCAACCTTAACTTTGCAAAGTCATCCATAACAATATCTTATTAGATGTCATGCATCCATATATAGAAATTGAGATACATAAAAGAGAGATGGTTCATATATACTTTGGTTTTTGATTTGTTTTGTAACATTATGAGATATTATGTGTTGCATGCAGTTAGCAAAATGTCTTGAGATCGGACTTCCTGAGTTGATTCTTCTTGTTATCATAACTCAGGTAATTCAATCATATATATATATATATGTGCAAATACTTAAAGAATTGCAATTTTGATGATCATCTTCTTTCTTTCTTTCTGGTCGGGCCCAGTACATTCCTCATATAATAACATCAAGAAAAGCAGGATTTGAGCAATATGGGGTGATTGTCTCGATCATGGTCGTATGGGGATTTGCTGAAATTCTAACGGTTTCGGGTGTTTACGATAAGAGATCTAGCAACACACAATTCAACTGCCGGACTGATCGTTCGGGGCTTATCCGAGGTTCACCCTGGTGAGCTATATATATATATATATATAATTGTTTGATTTAATGAATGAATAACATGTATATGATGATGTAATGTAATGCAGGTTTAGAATGCCATACCCATTTGAATGGGGGAGTCCATCATTTAACGCGGGGGATGCATTCGCAATGATGGCCGCATCTTTGGTTGCTGTGATTGAGTCAAGTGCAACGTGTATAGCTGCATCCCGATACGCTAGTGCCACACCACTACCACCATCAGTCCTAAGTCGTGGAATCGGATGGCTCGTAAGCTTAGTTTTTTAATTAATTTATTTCTTCAACAAACATACATCTAATCTAATTAATATTCTTCTTAATTCCTACATCTTCAGGGGATAAGTACACTGATAAATGGGGCGTTTGGTGCTGGAGTTGGCCCCACAGTATTAGTGTAAGACCACGTTATTATATTAATTAATTATGGTTCCAACTATGATATTTATATTCTGTAACGCACACGGTACGGTGTATTCTCTATTTTGCAGAGAAAATGCGGGTCTATTGGGTCTAACCCGAGTGGGGAGTCGAAGAGTGGTGCAAATAGCTGCGTGCTTCATGCTCTTCTTTTCTGTATTCGGTATATATACATTTTTGTTTTTTAATTAATTGTATATAATAAATGAAGCGAGGAGGTTAATAAAATATATATAGGAAAATTCGGTGCAATCCTTGCTTCAATACCGTTGCCCATCTTTGCTGCTGTCTACTGTATCCTGTTTGCTTATGTTGGTATGAATCTTCTTCTATTATCATAACTTGCTTACATTAATAGAGGAGTAGTAGGTGATAATAATGAATGAATTGGCATGGCATGCAGGCGCGGCAGGATTAGGGTTTCTGCAGTTCTGTCAGTTAAACAACTTCCGGACCAAGTTTATTGTGGGCCTCTCTCTCTTCTTAGGCCTCTCCATTCCCAACTACTTCAATCAATACCTTTTCACTTCCGGCCACCCTCCACCTCATACCCCTTCCATTGCTGTAAGTTAATTAACTCCATCCATATTTCACGTATTTATTACTAGAAGGCATTTTCCAACAACATCATACTTGGAGTTTTCACTTATATATGTACGTATGTTGCAGTTCAACAACATGATGCAAGTGATATTCTCATCTCCCGCGACTGTAGCGTTAATGGTGGGATTCCTTCTCGACACAACTCATAGCATTGGACATCCCTCGGTTAGGAGAGACAGCGGAAGACATTGGTGGGCTAACTTCCGAAACTTCGACACTGACATTAGAACCCAAGAATTCTATTCCTTGCCTTTCAACCTTAATCGATTCTTCCCCTCTGTCTAACACATATATATATATTGGTGGACTTATTATTATTATAGCAAATCCACCATGCATGCAAACACAAAACACAACTTCCTATCTTACCTACTTAATTATTTTGACTTATATAACTACTAGGGTGTTGTGCGTCCCCGCACACCAAGATTGTGTGATTTAATTCTTACATATATGATAATATTTACAAAAATTATATGACTAACACGATGGATATACACCTAATTTGAACTCGTTTTAGTTCATATTGTATTAAAAAGATAACCTCACGTGCGATAGGCAAATCGAAACATTGACCCGAACACACCACCCGCGGCAAAGAATGGCTCGGACGGGAAAAAACACCCACCCGGACCGTAATTGGTCCGATTCAGCTTGCTGAGATTGGAACAGCTAGTCTATCCCATCATACTAGGATAGGACTAGTCTGACCCCGACACTTCTCCCAGTCAAATCAATACATCCGACTAAGGGGTGTACGCAACGTCCGAATGACCGTCGCCAAGGTCACGCTGTAAGCATATGGTGATGGGCGCCGTAATTAGTAGCCCATAATATGTATAGTTTGCCTAAGGAAATTAGGTAAATGTCACATTAGCGTAATTGGACTAGACCCAAATCCCAATTGACAAGAGATGCACAAATTATGGGCATCCCCTATGCATGGCCGGCCGAAATAATGACGTGGGCAAAGTGGACTTTTGTCTACTTTGCTCCTCCTATAAATACATGGTGTTGGGAGATTTTTAGGGTTAATCAGTATTCCCTAATTAGAGTGTTTTAGAGACAAAACCCCTCTACCCCACCTAGGTATTTCGGCCGAACCTATATTCACCCAAGGTGTGCGAATTTGCTTTCTAAGCAAACACTCCAGAGATCTGTCCCTGTGCCAAGAATCGATCAGAGGCTTTGCTGTGGAGCTTGTACTGCGTAGGGCTTCTCTAACAAGAACCTCTACGGGTCCCAACCGGAGGATCGTGAACTCCACGCCGAAGGATCAAGGGACTACAGATCTAGGGACTACGGGTCATCTTTGAGGTACGTGTGAATCTTCCGCTGCGTAATTTCGATTACTAGGATGTACCATGATTTAGTATCTGTAGTGATTACTCCTTGTAATCTAACAGTGGTATCAGAGCCAAGGTTATGAGTTCATGATTTAGATAAATTGGTGTTCTTGAAGTTTAAAATTAAAAACGAAATTTTTAAATTTTTTTTTTCGATTTTAGTGGGTTGTTGGTGAATCCGAAATTTTCATGATGTTCTTGGTTAATTAGATGTTCATGATCTTCAGGAAAAGTGTAATATTTATCAAAATCAAACATTTGATTGTAGATCTGATTAAAATTTGATCTTAAAATTTGACCACTTGTTCCCAATATGGTGTTTGTGCCGAAAATAATTTACTAGGTAAAATTTTTAATTTCTTGGTCACCAAGCTAGTAAATTTCGGCCACTATATTAAATTATAATTTTTTTTACCATGTTTTAATTTTTTAATTAAGGTAACAATATATCTATTATTGGGAACATTAGGATACATTCACATTAATATATAGAAATATATATATACCTATCAATATATCTAAATAATTAACAGAGTTAAAGATATTATTGATAGATTTAATTGCCTAAAAGATTGAGAAAATATATTGTCAGTATTTTTGTTACCTTATTTAAAGATATTGATAATAAATAAACATATATATTGTATAATGTGCCGATTTTTACATATATATATATTGTTGATTGATTTAATCTTATAGATAGAATCGTGACAATAAATATATATATGCTAGTAATTTGGCCGAAATATATATATATATATATATATAATATTGGAAATTATTTTATTTAATAAATGTTACTTGATGGTTAAGTTAAATATTTTTGGACTTTAAAACCATACTTGGGCCACAAGTAAACATTTCGACCCTGTTAGGTTCCGAGATCAGGGTCAACGGGTAGTCGGCTCAAATCTCGTTCCTCACTGGAGATGTGGGTGATCCGGTACTCTCGGGTTGCACTGTCTTAACTTGCGTCCTTCCTTCCTTCCTTAGCTTCCCTTCTCCTTTCGCCCTGCAGAAAGGGCAGTACCAGGCACAGAGGGGGGGGGGGGGGGGGTGGTGCCTGATGAACCCTCTCCGATGCCTAAGTCAGTATCGTTTTTAGAGAGATAAAGCTAGAGAGATGTCAGAGCAAAATAATCCAAATTGCCAAGATGTCCAAATGAATTGTGGAGGTGGGGTATTTATAGGCAACGGTGTCATTAAGATGGCTTAATGACATCGTTAACCTTTAAACACAGTTAATTAACCTTTAAACGCGTAATTAAGACCTTAGGACACGGAGAAGGTAGGCGGAATAAACCGAGTGTGGGAGTCCAAGGGTGGTGCAGGGGCCCTTGGGGGGAAGGGAAATCCGACCCCCAAGGGTAGGGGTTGGGTGAGGGCACCCAACCCCTCCTGGGGAGGATGGGGTTGGCCAACCCCTCCTAGGGAGGATGGGGTTGGCCAACCCCATCCCTCCTAGGAGAGATCGGGTTGGTCCACCCGATCTCCCCTAGGGGAGATCGGGTTGGCTGACCCGATCTCCCCTAGGGGAGGTCGGGTGTGGCCACCCAACCTCACCTAGGTGAGTTTGCCTCGGCCGGACGAGCGCTTCGGCCTCGTCCGTGCCGTTGATGTTCTCGCGAAGTGTTCGGGTTGAAGTTTCGATTTACAATCATATGGGATGATAAGAATACAACGGTTCGGAAGTCAACGGGTTCAAATTGGGCGTATATCCATCACATGCCCCCGAGTCAACCAATGGCCTAACCCTTGATTGACTCTATTTCAGGATGGTATGATACGCGCAATTTGAAACCGGGGTTTTACCTTTCGCCTGAATGCTTGCTTACCCATGGATGCGCGTCTTCGACTTTGCCCCCTGCCTTATGAGATAGAGGAGTTGTAAATGTTAGAGTAGCGCGGACGTGTGCCTAAGCACGCGTCCGTCTGAGGTGGGAGTAATAAATCTACCTTTGCTACAGGCGTGTATTCAAAAAATACATACTCGCATAAGGATGCAATACGAATGCAACTAAGTGACTTATGTTTCAATTTCGTGCCGGGATTTTGCCTAAGTGAGGAAAAATTTAATTTTGGCCAAATTTTTTTCCTAAGTATGGGATGCTCAAGAATAAGTCTAACTTGATAGTTTTTCAAAGTATGGAGATATACTTAGCCATAGTTAAAAGGGATAAAAGAGATGGTTTTTCTTTGGCTCTTAGATCTCACTTAAAAATAAATGGAGGGTGGTGATTAAAACTCTTTAGAAAACCCTATTATCTTTCAAATATAGAGGAGAGTTAAGAAAATACCTTAGTTAGTCACCATAGCCACCATCTTCCCTCTTTACTCACCCTTGGAGAGCAAGAAAAAATTGAGAGCACACCCAAGGCAAGGACCGGCCGAAATTTCCGGTGAAGGACCAGAAATCCGGCCAGCAGCCTCGTCGGGACGATCGACGGCGTGGGGGACCAGCAGCGGCGTGACGGCGACATCGGCGACGCGGAGCAGACCCCGGACTACGCCGGAGCTGAGCGAGGTCGTGGAGGGGCAGCTAGACGACGACCTAGCCGCTGTTGACGGAGGCGGCGCCTGGTCCGGCACGGGCGATCGACGGCGAGGGAGGAAAGCTCCGGCGCGGCGTGAGACGTCTTCCAGCGACGACGGGGCGAACGGAATCACCTCCGGCGACGACAAGGTCTATCCTCCGGCGAGGGGCTGATTCCCGGGGGTCTCCAAATTCGAAATCCGGACCCGTTTATCACATCGGGTCGGGTTTTCCGAAGGTCCACTCTTTTCCTTTCCGTTACCGCGTAAAACGTTGATTTTTGAATCGTTGATACTTGATTGCCGATGCTTGATTGTCGAAATTTGATTGAATGTGGGATTGCCGTGGATAGCCGTTGATAGTTGTGGTTTTGGAAAAAAAAAAAAAATTTGCCGGTCGTCCGGAGATAGTTTCTTGTCCGGTTAAACTATCCCGGTTTTGAATTTGATATTGTATCGCCGTTGGTGTGTTGATCTTCGTTGGAGGGCGTAACGGTAATTTTGCCCGAAAACCGACTTTAGGTTCGGATAAAATTATTCGATTTGGTTGTCGTGGTGTCCTTGGCTAATATTGGCTATCTTTGTTGGGTGTCTTCGAATCTTTGGTTGTTGTCGTTGGTCGAGTGTCGGAGTACTTCCGGTTTTTCGGAAATTTTCTTGTCTTGACATTTGTCATGTCGTGGCAGGTACTGTATTCCTGGTGGTGTCCGCGCACACAGACTCTACAGAGGCGTTACATCCTCCGAAGGATGAGTGAGTTCCTTTTCTCTTCTTTTTGTCGCATTACTTCCTTTCCTATCATTAGCTTAGTGTCGCGATCTAAGCTGGGGTGTTAGTCGAAACTTGATTCGAACTCTGGGATTTCCTGCTACCTTTGCCTTAGGTCTCGCTGCCCTGTCGGAGAACCATCTCACTAGGTCCGATTACAATGAGCACGTTACCTTAGGAGATATCTGTCCCCTTGATGAGCCTCTATATCCTTTCCTCCCCTCCTTGGGGAATACCCGCGAGACGGTGACGGAGCCTCCTAGGGGGAAGGTTGTTGTTTATCCCTCCTAGATTCGATTTGGGTTGAGGTTGCCTTACTGCGATGACCTCATAGAGTTGAGCAGGTTCTTCAGGATTTCTCCTGTGAACCTTGCCCCCAGTGCCCTCCGTGTCTGGGTGGGCTTCCGGGTGTTGTGCCATTGGTACTCCTGGAAGTACTCCCTCGTTCTGTTCCGATGTTTCTACCGGTTCCAATACCAGACGAAGGTGGGGTTTGCGAGTTTTGTAACTCGCCATCCGACCTTCAAGGATCCCCGATTTTCTGATTTCGGGTTGAGTGGAGTCGAGTGGGATACCTCTCTTCGCTTCGTAGCCCGGAGCGACAACTCGGCCAGTCACTGGGCCAAGCATTACTTCTTCATTACGGATCGATACGTCACTTGGTCGGTCTTGAATGAAGATCGGTCGGATGGTTGGCCTGCTTTTGGGGAGTTATCCTCCGTTGATTTGGAGACTATGAAGATCATTCATGAGAGCAACAGGACTCGATCGTACTGTCCCGTGTCCTTAGTGACTGAGACGGATCTTTACGAGGCCGGGATCAGTTTGACTCCTGACTTCGGGGGTTCGGTATGTTACTTGGTCTTCTCATCTTTATTTACCTTATGCTCTTCCTTTGTAGGTTGGTTTCATTGAAAAACCTATAACGTGCAGGGAGCCCCTGTTGACCTGAGCAAGAGGAAGGCTCCTTCTAGTTCCACTCTGAAGAAATCCCCCATGCCTGGGAAGAAGGCTGGGGCCTCTGGTATGCTTCCTCCTATTTGCTTCTTTATGGTATAGCTTGTGTTTTCCTTATCTTGTTTTTCTTACATTGCTAGGGCGCTCCCCCTTGGTGACCGAGAGGGTCGTCTCCGTAGGCAGAGACTCTGGACCTTCCAAGTCCAAGCCGCGGAGATCTGATTCTGAGGCCGGGGCCTCGGCTGCTAAGAGGAAGAAAGCTGCGGATCCTGCTTCGCCTATTGCTCGTCCTCCGACCCTATCTCGTGATAAGGAGATGGTGGTCGAAGAGGTGCCTTCCCTGGCTGACAAAGGGAAGCGACCTGTTGGTGGTGGTTCCCCTGCCCCCCAGCCGAGGGCACGGTCCTCAGGTATGATCTCTACCTTGTTACTGATCCTTCTATGTTTATATTTTCCTTTGACTTGCTTCGCTTGTGTAGGTGGGCCTCCGACTTTGAGTCGGAAGGATTTCACACGTCTTACTGATGAGGATGTCGTTGGGTCAGAGTGGACTCCTTTCGCTGGTTTGAAGGAGTTTCACCTTGATAGCGGCTCTTCTTTGCGGACTCCTGAGGTTGGTATCCGCGTACTTCGCGGTGCCATTCCCCCTGGCGATCGTGTTGCTCAGCCCAAGTCTCCTGGGGAGACTCGGCGCTTTGTTCAGGGTGTACTTTCTCGTTATGCACCTGTGAGTTGTTCCTTGCTTTCTTCTTTATACTTTCATATTGGTTGTCTTTCGGTTACTTATCCCTTGTTTGAATTGTTAGGGTATGTCTGACATGGTGAACATGTCATCACTCGTGCTCGAGTTATCTGACGAGAAGAAGACCCTTGAGGACAGCCAGGTCTCTCTGAAGGCGGAGCTCGCCACTGCTGCTGAGAAGGCGCGCTTATCTGATTTGAAGATGCAGGAGCTCAGGGACCAAGTGTCCTTGCTTGAGACTACCGTGGGTAGTTTACGCCGGGAGGCTGAGATTGCATCTTCACTCCACTCTGAGGAGTTGCGGAAATTGGAGGCTAGGTGCCGGGCAGAGGAGAGGACTGTCACAGTGTCTGAGTACAAGGCTTCCTCTGCCTTCACTGCTGATTATAGTGCGCGGCTCACTCACGAGATGAACCAGTTTGGTGAGTATCTGGTTGATCATATTTTCCGCATTGATCCTGAGTTTCCAGTTGGTGATCTTGGTGACTTCTGGCCATACGCTACCGGCTACATGGCTGTCCTTAGGGGTCAGGCTGCTGTTGCAGACGAGCCTGCCCCTGTCCAGGTGGATGCTACACCCGTGGAGATTGGTACTTCAGACTCCTCCTCTTCATCCATCTCTGCCGGTGGTTCAGCCTCAGGGGGTGAGGGTGACTCTCCCGAAGGCTCTGGTTGATGTTTCCACATCTTGCTATCTTTGTATATATAACCGTACTCTTTCTCCCCTGTAATGGGTTGAGTATCTTTTGGGATTGTTATGGTGTTTGTTGTTACTTTCCTTTGTCGTATTGTGCTGCTGACTACGTTGTTCACTTGGCTTTACATTGGTACTTCTCATGCTTTTGTATATACCCCTTTGATTATGGACTCTTCTCTTGGTGTGTTTCCTTTACTTATCCTTCTTTCGTGTTTTCCTTCATGCCATACCTGCTATTTCATCAAGAAAAAATATTATGTGTTCTTCATATCACTTTACTTTGAGATTACTTTCTCATTGGATCCTTCTGAGCATGGTGCGATGATCTCTTCTGATACCCTTTAAATAGTATACATGGTACTGTTAGACCAAAGATACGCTCTTGGTGGGCGTCGAATCTGATCACGAGACAGGCTCTCGGAGGGCACTTATCGTTTCACAAGATAGGCTCCTGGAGGGCACAGGTTAGACCAAAGATACGCTCCTGGTTGGCGTCGAGAACTATTCACGAGACAGGCTCTCGGAGGGCACTTAACGTTTCACAGGATAGGCTCCCGGAGGGCACAGGTTAGACCAGAGATATACTCTTGGTTGGTGTCGAAAACTGTTCACGAGACAGGCTCTCGGAGGGCACTTAACGTTTCGCAGGATAGGCTCCCGGAGGGCACAGGTTAAACCAAAGATACGCTCCTGGTTGGCGTCGAAACTATTCACGAGACAGGCTCTCGGAGGGCACTTAACGTTTCACAGGATAGGCTCCCGGAGGGCACAGGTTAGACCAAAGATACGCTCCTGGTTGGCGTTGAAGCTGGTAGTTTTAAATCTACCTCAAGATACGCTCTTGGGGGCGTCGAATCTGGTAGTGTTTTTTCTACCTCAAGATACGCTCTTGGTTGCGTCGAATCTGGTAGGTTGCAAATCTACCTCAAGATACGCTCCTGGGGGCGTCGAAATTCGTAGTTTTTGGAAACCACTCTCAAGATACGCTCTTGGTGCGTCGAAGGTCGTAGTGTAATAGCTACTCTCAAGATACGCTCTTGGGGGCGTCGAAGGTCGTAGTATGAACACTACTCTCAAGATACGCTCCTGGGGGCGTCGAAATTCGTAGTTTTTGGAAACCACTCTCAAGATACGCTCTTGGGGGCGTCGAGGGTCGTAGTATGAATACTACTCTCAAGATACGCTCTTGGGGGCGTCGAAGGTCGTAGTATGAACACTACTCTCAAGATACGCTCTTGGGGGCGTCGAGTGTCGTAGTATAAGAACTATTCTCAAGATACGCTCTTGGGGGCGTCGAACCTGTTGTTGACTTGATGTCATACTGTGTAAGGATAACTTCATGATTATATCATCACATTCATTGGAAAATACCTTTGAAGGAAATCGTACTCCCTTAAGAGCATTCATGATCTTTGTACAGATGCGGTGCCTTGGGTGGGTCAAGACATCCTTTGGAGGAAAACAAAGATAGTTGTTGAGTTGGAGTAACTTCGTGAGTTCTCCTTCTCAAAAGTTGTTTTTGAAAAACTTAGAAAGCTTGATATGGGGTGGTCAATTTGTCTGTTGCCACGTACTCCTTCAGGCTTCCGTTGTGAATCATTTCCTCCACTTCTATCTTCAGCACCATGCAGTTGTTGGTTTGATGCCCCCAGGTCCCATGGTATTCACACCATCCCTGTGTATCTCTTCCTAGGAAGGCCTTGCCCTCCTCCCTGCATGTGGGTAGCTCCTCCTTGAGGTCCTCGTGAAAGATTTCTTCTATGCTCACTGTAAGGGGTGTGGATGTGAAATTTACACCGCCTCCCAGTGTATCAGTTTCTCTTTTCTTCTCCGGGACTTCATCCAGTTGCTCCATCTCCTTTGCAAACGCTTTGTCTAGCTTTTCCTTGAGCTCCCTCATCGTGCTCGTCATGACCATCTCATAGAGCCCTCCATAGGCCTCAAATGAGTTTGGATGCATGTTTCTAATAAATGCTCTGACGGTTTCTCCTCTTGTGATGTCCATGCTGGCACCATAACTCGAGAATCTCTGGAAATAGCTTGATATTGACTCCCGCGGCATTTTCTTGATATCATCGATGTGACGGAAGCCTCTTAAGATGGAGTTCCTTGTTCTTTTCCCTTCTATGGTTTCTGGCTGCCAAGGTATAGCTGTCACCTTCACAGCCTTGGTGGTGTGTCTCCTCTTAGGCACTGTTTGAAAAAACTGTTTGCTCAAACGAAGTGCCACTCTGTTCTTCATCCCTCCTTGCCTTTGTCTCCGTCCTCTCTTCTTTCTATCTTGGTTGGCTCCTACCATGACCACAGCCACTGTGTCTGTCCCGTGTGATCCACGTCTCATGGAGTTGACGTAGCACTGTCTTGCAGTGCGTTGATCACCCAGGACTTCTCCGACTCCATTCTCAGTGATGTACTTCAGCTTCTGGTGTACAGTGGATGGCACGATTTCATATGGGTTTATGGTTGTCCTTCCTAGGATCCCATTGTAGGCTCCCAGGCTCTCAACCACCAAGAAGTTGACATTCACCTTCAGCTGTGTCCATCCTTGGCCCATGGTCACTGGCAGGGTTATCATTCCCAGGGGATAACTTGTTGCCCCTGAGAAGCCAACTAGAGGGAAGTTGACTGGTTTGATGTCTGCCTTGGTTTTCCCTATCTCTTCTAGGACTCTCAAGCTTAGGAGGTCAGCTGAGCTGCCCCCATCCACCAATATTCGCTTTACATCAAAATTATCAATGTCTATTGTGATGACTAACGCATCGTCATGTGGGAAGACAATGTGGCTCTTGTCCTTCTCAGAGAATTCGATCTTCATCTCCTCTCCTTCTCGTGGCCTTTTCCTCCACCTCGGCACTGAACTCAGTTTTGATGCATAAACCTCCCTTGCATTAGCAGTTGGGCCACCTGACGCTACTCCCCCGTGTATCATGTTTATGGTCACTCTCTTGTTGGGTGGAGGATTGTAGTCTGCTTTGCCTTTGCCCTTGTCTCTGTTTGATGGCCCTAGCTGCATGCTGTTGCCCCCATGATCCACGAACTGCTTTAGGTCTCCCCTTTGGATGGCATTGTTGATGCTTAGCTTTAGGCTGAAGCATTCGTTCGTGTCGTGCCCGTAAGCTTCATGGTTGTCGCACCATCTATCCTTGTGATTCCCCACCATTGGGGCTCTCCACCTTGCAGGGGGTGACCAGAGCTTCTGATTCCGCATCTCTTTGAGGACAGTAGCTGGAGTGGCGTTCAATGGAACGAACTTGATGACATTTATTTCCCTGGGCTTTAGTGGTTCGCCCATTTGGTTTCTTTGCTGGGGCGGACGCCATTCCTGCTGCCTTGTGTGCTGAGGTGCCTGTGGTGGCTTTCCTTTGTTCGGCTTTGCATTGTCTTCCTTGGCTGCTTGAATCTTGGCTTTCTTACTTGCCCTGTGCCTCTCCAGGTCTATATGAGTTTTGACTCTTCCTGCAAGCTCCTCTAAGGTGCTTGCTGGCTTCTTGGCCATCTTTTCTGCCAGTGTGGACCCGAAGCGGCCTAGGTTTCTGATGAAGGCTCGTATTATCTCACCCTCAGTGATGTCGCCCTGGATGTCTGCGATATTTTGATTGAACCTTGTGTAGTAACTGGCCAGAGATTCATCATATTCTTGTTTCACATCATCGATGGAGCTTGTGCCTTTGAGGAGTTTCCTCTCCCCTAGATATCTTTGCAGAAACTTCGCCTTTAGCTGCTCCCATGAGTGGATGCTTTCAGAGGGTAGACTGAAGAACCAGTGTGAGGCCACCCCTGATAGGGTGTTTGGGAACAGGAGTGCCTTGTATCTTTCATCAGTGGTCCTCCCAAATAGAGAGGCCTCATGCTGTTGGATATGCTCTAGGGGGTCTCCCTTGCCATTGTACTTTGCAATTTGCACTGTGTGTAGGGAGTCTGGCACCCTGTTCATCTCCAATTCCCTTGTGAAAGGGTGGTTCGTTTTGTCACTTAGACAATGCAGGCTGGTTTTCTTTGACTCATTCATCTTCCGGGTTATCATTGCCTCTATTTCTTCCGGAGTGATCAATATCGGTGTTGGAGTGTAATTCCTCTGATAGCCTCCGTAGTTGTAGATAGGGCTTGCCGGGATCCCTTGTCCGTATTGATACGGACTGTAGGTGTATCCTTGGTGTCCCTGCTGGGGTGCTTCATAGAATTCTTGCCTCCTTGGAGGTCTTGCTTGTCTGTCCTCCCCCAGTGGGGTGTAAGCCCTAGCGTTCTGCCGTTGCCTAGGAGGCACGAATTGTTGCCTTTCCTCTGAGGGTGGCTCCTGGTAATATCTTCTTTGCTCCTGTCGCTGCCCTGCTCGAGGGTGCGAGTGGTGCCCTTCTGTTGGGATCTGTTCCTCTTCATGAGCTTCAGTGTGTGTCCCCTGGGTGTATACCGGCCTTGCGTATGTTGTATGGGCGCGGTTGCCATTCCTTTGGGCCGGCATCCCATACGGGTACCCTTGGGGTTGCGCCTCATAATAATATCCCTCAGGGGGTGCCGTGTGTTGGGACGGCACTCCCTGTTGTTCTCTTTCTCTCTGTGGCCTTCTTGCCCGAGGTGTGGAGGCTGTGGAGGACTCAGCCCCAGCTGGGCGTGAGGGTCCTCCCTCCTGGTTGTTCTGTTGAGGAGGCTGTGGTATTTCTTGCGGTTCTGGTTGCATTGGCTGCTTCCCCGGGTTAGGCTGCCTTCCTGGGGGTATAGGCTCTTTCCTTCGCCCGTTGCCCCCAGGTGGGCGGTGGTGCCTAGACACCCTGCTGTTCGTCATTGCCCTTGTTATAGCCAGGCTTTCTTGTCCGAAGCCCGCAGACGGCGCCAAGTGTTAGGTTCCGAGATCAGGGTCAACGGGTAGTCGGCTCAAATCTCGTTCCTCACTGGAGATGTGGGTGATCCGGTACTCTCGGGTTGCACTGTTTTAACTTGCGTCCTTCCTTCCTTCCTTCCTTCCTTCCTTAGCTTCCCTTCTCCTTTCGCCTTGCAGAATGGGCAGTACCAGGCACAGAGGGGGGGGGGGTGGTGCCTGATGAACCCTCTCCGATGCCTAAGTCAGTATCGTTTTTAGAGAGATAAAGCTAGAGAGATGTCAGAGCAAAATAATCTAAATTGCCAAGATGTCCAAATGAATTGTGGAGGTGGGGTATTTATAGGCAACGGTGTCATTAAGGTGGCTTAATGACATCGTTAACCTTTAAACACAGTTAATTAACCTTTAAACGCGTAATTAAGACCTTAGGACACGGAGAAGGTAGGCGGAATAAACCGAGTGTGGGAGTCCAAGGGTGGTGCCGGGGCCCTTGGGGGGAAGGGAAATCCGACCCCCAAGGGTAGGGGTTGGGTGAGGGCACCCAACCCCTCCTAGGGAGGATGGGGTTGGCCAACCCCATCCCTCCTAGGAGAGATCGGGTTGGTCCACCCGATCTCCCCTAGGGGAGATCGGGTTGGCTGACCCGATCTCCCCTAGGGGAGGTCGGGTGTGGCCACCCAACCTCACCTAGGTGAGTTTGCCTCGGCCGGACGAGCGCTTCGGCCTCGTCCGTGCCGTTGATGTTCTCGCGAAGTGTTCGGGTTGAAGTTTCGATTTACAATCAATAATGGGATGATAAGAATACAACGGTTCGGAAGTCAACGGGTTCAAATTGGGCGTATATCCATCAGGCCCAACTTTTAATATTAAACTATTGGGCCGGTCCAATATGTCAAACCGGGACGAAATAAAACCGAACTGGGTTTTCTCAATCGGTTCGACCTAGTCGGGTCGGGTCAGACCGGGGGTAAATAAGTGGATCTAACCGAATCGGTTTTGTGTGTTGAAGCGAACCGAACCCTATTTTATTGGTCCGGATCGGCCCGAAGCAGATTTTAAAATTTAAAACCGGACCGAACCGAACCTGATATGCCGTACCGAACCGAACCAGATTTTATGAACCGAACCGAACCGGACCAAAACAAACTAAAATTGACTAAATTGAACCATCTTTTCAAAACTGAATTTGGTTGGAACCTCGGTAAAATTGCGCTATGCGTAAGTGGACCTCAAAAGACGGATCACGTCGTTTAAAAGTACGGGTTTAATAATGAAGTGTTTAAATGATGAAGTGCTGAATTTTCGTTTGCATTCCTTCGGAAATAACTTATTGATAACATTTACATCGTTAGAAAGTAGGCTTCGAAAGCTACTACGACCTTGTAAAAGTATCGACTTACGCATTAAGTGAAAACCTGAAATGCTCAGATCGGAGATGGGATAAAATCTCTGAAATAAGTTAGCAAACGAAGAAGGATGAAGTCGGTTAAACGATTTTCCTTCCATACGCCTTGAACGATAAGTCAGACTAAGCATTCAAATCAAATGACACACTTCTAAAAACATAGTTTAAAAACATAATGTTAGAGTCACTTAAATCAGCTGTTCCCTACGGGATAATGAGAAGTGGTTCACATTCTTGAAAAACTGTGTTCCACCGAATTCGGTAAAATCACGCCACCATGAAAGCTGAAGAGTCATAATGAGTTAAATCATATCACCATGCGGCATAAATTTGCGCATTAAACACGTATCTAGGACAAGAGTATGCGAATTACTCTTTGAAAGTACATGTTTACAGCTTAAAGACATGGTACCATGGTCGAACAAGAGACATTACATACTTGAAGATGAATTTTCCAATGTATTGACGGTTTCAATACAATGAGTCTTGATAAGACAAAAGGGGATATTACTGACATCAGGTCCCACTTAATTTGAGTGGGCGAGATTTGAACCAGCAACTCAAGTGAATGACATAGTAAATGATAATGGGAAAGTTTTCATTATAAATTCAGTGGGAGGAATAAACTCCTTCCACACGAAATCACTGTTGCTGTTGAGACGAATCAAGTTGAACCTGATTATCATAATGCTGAACAAGAATTGCCACATCTACCTTTACTACCCATTATTCCCAGTGGGAGTGATCCGACAAACTTGGTTCCAGATCCTAGTGATCAAGTAATTCATCTTGTAAGTAAAATTCTGAGACCGAGAAGTCTGTTGGATCACTGTGGAACTCCGGCACGGTTCTTGACGGTGATTCTAGCTCCTTTGCTCCACGTGGTCCTGCAAAGAGGGGATAGACCGGGCGGTGACCCAGAATCCCTCTCCGATGTTTAAATGAGTTTCTCGTATGGACTGGCAAGCAGTAATCTCAAAGTGTATATCACAACGTAATTGACCTGAGGTGACCTCTGCCCTTTTATAGGCGGAGAGGTACCTCAGTTACCTGGTGAACCGTTGGGGTGGTTAGCCCGTATTCCGCGTATCTCGGGTGCGATCCCGCCTATCTAGGCCATGATCTCGCTTATCTCGGCCACGCCCCGCGTATCTCGGCCACGCTCCGTGTATCTCAACCACGTTCCGCGTATCTCGGCCACGCCCCGCGTTTCTTGGCCTTAACCTCTGATAACAAGTCCCGACTAACATCGGGGACTCCAAAGTTATCTCGTTATGTCACCGCTCGGGGCCCCTCGTCATCGTGACAGGGCCAATCGTTCTCAGGGATTCATCATCGGGGCCTACTTAAAGGTTTCTCATCGGGAGCTTCCAGCTCATCTGTCGGAACCGACTCTGTCGGGACCTTTCATCATCGGGACTCCCTTCGTCGGGACCCTTCGCCTGGGTCATCTTGACCATCATTTGGGGCCCAGTGGGCCTGTTCGCCGTTTCCTCGCCGTTAAGGGGCCTAACGGCCATAGCAGAACCCATCATTTGCCCCCAAGACATGAGGGACTTACAGTTCGTCGTGTCTTCTCAACTCCCGACTTCCCGACGTCGAAGTCGGGGATCTTTCCCCTGGTATGGTCTCTTAGTGTGAGTCTTCTGGTTTACGTTTCCTCACTACCCTGTGGATAACTGCCAAATCCGAAAGGACTCCTCGGTTCCCCAGCCATTAAATGCAGTGGATAATGAGGTGACGTCCTCAGTACCCGTGCCTGATTCTCCGTGTCTGCTTTTTCTGAAAAGTGCTTTTCAGGCAATTTCATCATTGCACCTGCTGCCGTTCCGCACATTTCGTCTCAACGGTCCAGATCAGAACGCTTCAATTTCGACGATTCAGATTAAAGCGCCCCTTCGACTGTCCTCTTCGCCTATAAAACCCTCACCCAGGGTATAGTTTCCTTTTACCATCTACGAATTTTCAAAAGCTCTCTGCAACTCCTGAGACATTAATGTTCCTCCGGTCATCTTTCCGGCAATGTCAGGTTCATTCTTCCAACCTCCAATTATCATGTCAGGTAAGGGTTTCTTCTCTATTGTTTGCCTTCATCTTTGCTTAGTTTGATTGTAATTTTTCGGAAAAACCTAACGTACCTTTCAATGGCTGATTTCAGATAGTGAATCTGGTTTCGAGGGAAGGAAGCCTTTCAACTTCGACTATGTTCTGAACAAAATTTTCAGCACTGCTTATGATGCAGCTCTCCGGGAAGGATGCAACATCTCCACCGGAGAAGCCGATGCTCAAGGCAGGAAATGCATACCACAAGTTCAGAGTGAAGAGGAGCTACTTCTTCATCGAAAACTCCTCGACCCCATGACCCCGATAGTTAATCCTCCAACGGCTGACCCCGTGGGGCCTTCTACCACAGACCTTGTGGACCCTGTTCCCGTTGATGCCGCCAACAAGGATTAGGCCTAACTGCTTATCGCTAGAATCCTTGTATTCTCCTCCTTTTGTAATCATCGGGCCTTTGAGCCCTATTAATATCAGACTTTCTTAGTTCCGATTCTTTCATTGCACTTCTCCCAGTGGCTTTACTATACTTTCTTAAGTCGAAACCTCGACACTTAAGATATTCTCATACATCACTTAAGACGACTTTTCTCGTGCATCACTTAAGACGACTTTTTCTCGTTCATCACTTAAGACGACTTTTTCTCGTGCATCACTTAAGACGACTTAATCTCGTGCATCACTAAAGACGACTTTTTCTCGTGCATCACTTAAGGCGACTTTTCAACTTGCGCCACCTAAGGCGACTTAATATCGTGCACCACTGAAGGCGACTTTACATCGTGCACCACTTAAGGCGACTTTTCAACTTGCGCCACCTAAGGCGACTTAATATCGTGCACCACCGAAGGCGACTTTACATCGTGCACCACTTAAGGCGACTTTTCAGCTTGCGCCACCTAAGGCGACTTAATATCGTGCACCATCGAAGGCGACTTTACAACTTTGCGCCACCTAAGGGGACTTAATATCGTGCACCACTGAAGGCGACTTTACATCGTGCACCACTTAAGGCGACTTTTCAACTTGCGCCACCTAAGGCGACTTAATATCGTTCACCACTGAAGGCGACTTTACATCGTGCACCACTTAAGGCGACTTTTCAACTTGCGCCACCTAAGGCGACTTAATATCGTGCACCACCGAAGGCGACTTTACAACTTTGCGCCACCTAAGGCGACTTAATATCGTGCACCACTGAAGGCGACTTTACATCGTGCACCACTTAAGGCGACTTTTCAACTTGCGCCACCTAAGGCGACTTAATATCGTGCACCACCGAAGGAGACTTTACATCGTGCACCACTTAAGGCGCCTTTTCAGCTTGCGCCACCTAAGGCGACTTAATATCGTGCACCACTGAAGGCGACTTTACATCGTGCACCACTTAAGGCGACTTTTCAGTCTTGCGCCACCTAAGGCGACTTAATATCGTGCACCACTGAAGGCGACTTTATAACGCTTTAGAATAAATCTAAGAATAGCTTTGTTTGGAAGCAACCTCTTTATTTATTGATGGCACAAAATTCACTTACATCGAATCAAAGCATAAATAACATACACCACTTAAGGCGATTTTACATCGGGCACCACTTAAGGCGACTTTTCATCGGGCACCACTTAAGGCGACTTTTCATCGGGCACCACTTAAGGCGACTTTTCATCGGGCACCACTTAAGGCGACTTTTCATCGGGCACCACTTAAGGCGACTTTTCATCAAGCATAGTGAATCTTCAAGTGTTCGCCACTAAAAGAATGATTTAATACTCTGCCATCGAGGTCTTCCAACTTGTATGCATTTGGGGCTTGCATCCCCACGACCTTGTAAGGTCCTTCACTTAAGGCGACTTTTCAACTTGCGCCACCTAAGGCGACTTAATATCGTGCACCACTGAAGGCGACTTTACATCGTGCACCACTTAAGGCGACTTTTCAGTCTTGCGCCACCTAAGGCGACTTAATATCGTGCACCACTGAAGGCGACTTTATAACACTTTAGAATAAATCTAAGAATAGCTTTGTTTGGAAGCAACCTCTTTATTTATTGATGGCACAAAATTCACTTACATCGAATCAAAGCATAAATAACATACACCACTTAAGGCGATTTTACATCGGGCACCACTTAAGGCGACTTTTCATCGGGCACCACTTAAGGCGACTTTTCATCGGGCACCACTTAAGGCGACTTTTCATCGGGCACCACTTAAGGCGACTTTTCATCGGGCACCACTTAAGGCGACTTTTCATCAAGCATAGTGAATCTTCAAGTGTTCGCCTCTAAAAGAATGATTTAATACTCTGCCATCGAGGTCTTCCAACTTGTATGCATTTGGGGCTTGCATCCCCACGACCTTGTAAGGTCCTTCACTTAAGGCGACTTTTCAACTTGCGCCACCTAAGGCGACTTAATATCGTGCACCACTGAAGGCGACTTTACATCGTGCACCACTTAAGGCGACTTTTCAACTTGCGCCACCTAAGGCGACTTAATATCGTGCACCACTGAAGGCGACTTTACATCGTGCACCACTTAAGGCGACTTTTCAGCTTGCGCCACCTAAGGCGACTTAATATCGTGCACCATCGAAGGCGACTTTACAACTTTGCGCCACCTAAGGGGACTTAATATCGTGCACCACTGAAGGCGACTTTACATCGTGCACCACTTAATGCGACTTTTCAACTTGCGCCACCTAAGGCGACTAAATATCGTTCACCACTGAAGGCGACTTTACATCGTGCACCACTTAAGGCGACTTTTCAACTTGCGCCACCTAAGGCGACTTAATATCGTGCACCACCGAAGGCGACTTTACAACTTTGCGCCACCTAAGGCGACTTAATATCGTGCACCACTGAAGGCGACTTTACATCGTGCACCACTTAAGGCGACTTTTCAACTTGCGCCACCTAAGGCGACTTAATATCGTGCACCACCGAAGGAGACTTTACATCGTGCACCACTTAAGGCGCCTTTTCAGCTTGCGCCACCTAAGGCGACTTAATATCGTGCACCACTGAAGGCGACTTTACATCGTGCACCACTTAAGGCGACTTTTCAGTCTTGCGCCACCTAAGGCGACTCTATATCGTGCACCACTGAAGGCGACTTTATAACGCTTTAGAATAAATCTAAGAATAGCTTTGTTTGGAAGCAACCTCTTTATTTATTGATGGCACAAAATTCACTTACATCGAATCAAAGCATGAATAACATACACCACTTAAGGCGATTTTACATCGGGCACCACTTAAGGCGACTTTTCATTGGGCACCACTTAAGGCGACTTTTCATCGGGCACCACTTAAGGCGACTTTTCATCGGGCACCACTTAAGGCGACTTTTCATCGGGCACCACTTAAGGCGACTTTTCATCGGGCACCACTTAAGGCGACTTTTCATCAAGCATAGTGAATCTTCAAGTGTTCGCCACTAAAAGAATGATTTAATACTCTGCCATCGAGGTCTTCCAACTTGTATGCATTTGGTGACATCTTGCCGATTCGATCCAAAAGGGTAAACTCGTTGCGACGCCAAACCAACTCCACGACGAAGAATTGTCGGGACTTAACTCGCCGATTGTAATACCCGGCCGTCGCTAAACGCATTCGAGCCTGGACTTCGTCGACTTCCCGCCTCTTCTCTTCGAGTAAGTCTAAGTCCAGACGTCTCATTTCATCATTCGTTAGAGGTTCGTAATATCTCATCCGATGTGATGCTACGACCACCTCCACGGGAGCGACACCCTCCGTGCCATAAACTAGGCCAAACGGAGTCTCCCCAGTTGCTCGTTTGGGCGTCGTTCTAACGGCCCAAAGCACGTTTTCCAGCTCGTTCAACCACTTGCCCTTCAAGGCATAGACCCTTTTCTTCAGGCCATCCATCACGATTTTGTTGGCTGATTCCACCTGGCCGTTAGTCTGAGCAAGGCGTACAGAAGCTGTCCGATGCTCGATATTCAACTCTCCCAAATACTCCTTCACCTGAGACCCGTTAAATGGTGGACCATTGTCGCTGATCACCACCTTAGGAATCCCGTATCTGGACACAATGTGAGTCTGGAGGAACTTGACGATCTGGTTCCCCGTCGTTCTGGCCAATGCTTTGCCTCTATCCATTTCAAAAAATAATCGATAGCTACAAGTAAGTACTTACATTGACCTTGTACTTGTGGAAGAGGTCCCACCAAGTCGATGCCCCACTGCGCGAAGGGCCAAGCGCTCTTGATGGATGTCAGATTAGCAGCCGGAGCCACAATACTCGGGGCGTACCTCTGGCACGCATCACAGGATCGGACCAACGCCGTCGCCTCCTTGTTCATCGTGGGCCAATAATATCCTAAGTTCAGCACTTTCCTCATAATGGATCGGGCCCCTTCATGACAAGCCGCGACCCCTTCATGCACCTCCTTCAGGATTCGATTTGTGTCGGGCTCTGCCACACACTTCAAGTACGGAGTCAAGAACCAGCCCTTCTTGTATAGCTGATTGTCCAACATCACGTAATTAGCCGCGATCCGACGTATTCTGTCAGCTATTACTCTATCATCAGGGACTGCCCCCGTAGTCAGGTACGCGACTATCGGGGTCATCCAAGTGGGCTCCTCCTCCGATCTTGCTTCAATGGCACACACCTGTTTCGGGTCGGTGGTCGATAAGATCACCTTCTCCAAGAAATGCACCTTCCGATTTTCCTCCAAAGGTGCCCCCAGGGCAAATTTGCTTAAGGCGTCTGCCTCCACGTTTTCCTCCCTCGGGATCGCCTCGATGTCGAAGCTTTTAAAGCTCTCCTTCAAGGCTTGTACCTCGCGTAGGTACTTCTTCATTATCGGGCTCTTCGCTTCGTATCGCCCTTAAACCTGGTTTATGATCAGGGCCGCGTCACACTTTACTTTCAAGTGAGCAACTCCCGTACCTTTAGCAATTTTCAGACCCGTGATAAGAGCTTCATACTCCGCTTCGTTGTTCGTGGCCTTAAACGTTAAAGCCAAGGCATATCGAAGCGGCTCACCTCCACCTGGTGTTATCAACACAAAGCCTGCTCCTGATCCGTCTGAACTTGAGGAGCCATCTGTGTACATCTCCCAGGTAGTTTCCTTGTTTGGCTGTTCTGATTGCTCTGCCTTCTCTAGTTGTTCTTCTGTCGGGACCCCCATGGTTGCCCCCTCTACAGGGCCCGCTTCTTCTAGATCGGGGGCTGTAGATTCTGCTATGAAATCCGCCAATGCCTGGCCCTTAATAGCCGTTCTCGGAGCAAAGTGTATGCGGAACTCACTAAGCTCGACTGCCCACTTTACTAATCTCCCCGACGCATCCGGTCGGTTCAAAAAAAACTTCAGAGGTTGGTTCGTCAGCACAGTAATCTCGTGTGCATGGAAATAAGGCCTCAGCTTCCGAGCAGTTATAATCAGCACAAAGAGATACTTCTCAATGACAGGATAATTCAATTCATACTTGGCAAACGCCTTGCTTACATAATAGACGGGGACTTGATTACCCTCGACAACCTTCACTAATACAGAGCTAATGGCAAATTCAGAAACAGCCAAATAAAGATAGAGCGGCTCGCCTGGAACCGGTTTCGCTTACGGCGGGAGGGTGCGGAGGTGCTGCTTGAGTGCCTGGAACGCTTCTTCACATTTGGCGGTCCACTCAAACTTCTTGTTGGCCCTCAGGAATTCGAAAATTGGCATTGATCGGTCACTGGCCTTGGACAGAAAGCGATTCATTGCAGCCAGTCGGCCATTCAGCACTTGCACCTCCCGATGGTTTATCGGAGACTGCATCTCCTCGATCGCCCTCAGCTTCTCGGTGTTCACCTCAATTCCTCTTTGGCTCACCATGAAGCCCAAAAATTTCCCTGAGTGGACTCCGAAAGCGCATTTTGTCGGGTTTAAACGAACATGATGAAGCCTCATCCGCTCAAACGCCATGGCTAGGTTGTGCACATGATCCTCAGCCTGTCGGGACTTCACCAGCATATCATCCACATAAGCCTCCATGGTCTCCCCTAGCATATCTCCGAACAGCTTGTTCACCATCCGCTGGTAGGTTGCCCCGGCATTGATCAACCCGAAAGGCATGACATCGTAGTGGTAGATGTCACTGTCTGCGTAAAATGCTGTGTGAGGAGCGTCCTCCTTAGCCATCTTGATCTGGTTGTAGCCTGAGTACGCATCCATGAACCTCAACAGCTCATGTCCCGACGTAGCATCCACCAGCTGGTCGATTCTCGGGAGCGGGTAACAGTCCTTCGGGCAAGCCTTATTCAGATCGCGGAAATCAACACACATCCGCCATTTCCCGTTGGTCTTCTTCACCAGTACTAGATTAGCAACCCAAGTCTGGAATCGGAGCTCTTTGATAAACCCAGCATCGAGCAACCTGCCCACCTCCTGCTGGATCGCGATCCTCTTATCTGTGCCCATTGGACGCCTTTTCTGCGTGATAGGCTTGATCGCGGGATCTATCTTCAGTTCGTGCACGATTACATCAGGGCTAATTCCTGGCATGTCACTCAGGGACCAAGCAAACAGCTCCTTGAACTCCTTCAGCAGCTCAATCAATCTTTGGGCTGTCTCCTCAGTCAGAGCAGACCCGATTTTCACCTTTCTCTGAGGCCCATCACTCTCGACCTCTTTTAGATCCTCCACGGGGGCGGGACGCTCAAACTCCTCTCTGGGATCAGTATCTGTCTGTAGGACAGTCATGGCCTCTCATCTCCTCCTTCGGGTGGCGTTGACATAACATTTTCGGGAAGCCACCTGGTCGCCCTTGACCTCTCCGACTCCATGGTCAGTCGGGAACTTCATTTTCTGGTGTACAGTCGAGGCAACCGCCATCAGGGGGTTGATGGTAGTTCTCCCGATGATCGCGTTGTAAGTCCCCGCGAAATCAACCACTACAAACTCCACGTTCCTTCTCTCTGATTTCCATCCGCTACCAAACTCCACTGGTAGGGTGATCACCCCTAGCGGATAGGAGGTGGAGCCAGAGAATCCGACCATCGGGAAGTTCGCTTCCTTCAGGTCCTTCTTCGTTTTCCCCATGGCCTCTAGTGCATCCATAAACAGAATATCAGAGGAGCTCCCTCCGTCAATCAGAATCCGTTTCATCTCGTATCCGTTCACATCCAAGGTCACGACCAGAGCGTCATCGTGTGGAGTCTCCACGCCTATGAGATCCTCCGACGAAAAGGAGATCACCATTTCTTCCTTCAGGGTCCAAGATCGGGACCTCTTACCCAACACCACAACAGTAGGAATTCTAGAGGCATAAACCTCTCGGGAGGACGAGGTATCACCCCCTGCGGCAAACCCTCCGTGAATCAGGTTGATTGTGCCTCGCATCTCCTTACGGGCACCGGAAGACTCCGGGTCGGACCTCTTCTTCTTTGGAGACCGATCACGGGATCGGGAACGGGACCGTGATCGGGATCGGGATCGATAGCGTGATCGACACCGCTTATCCCCAACAAATTCCTTAAGCTTCCCTTTCTGGATCAGCTTTTCAATCTCCTTCTTCAACTCCCGACAGTGATTGGTGTCGTGGCCATTCGCGCGATGGAATCGACAGTATCGATCTGTGCGGGATCCCAAGAACTCTCCTTCCTTCTTCGGGGGGGTACCTAGAGATACCCTGCCGCTCCATGACCGTGAGCACCTCCGCCATAGAGCTGTTGAGAGGAATGTCATGATCCTCCCGCCTGTCCTTTTTTGAGGAGCGCCCATCATCCCTCCGATCAGAGCGACCTCGACCTCGACTTCCTTCGGCTTTATCCTTCGACTTACGCTCGTCTAAGGGTTTGACCGACTGCTTTCCCTTATTCAACTTCGGGGGCTCTAGCTCTCCAGCGGCTATCTTCGATTCCTGGACATCGATTTGCCGCTTCACCCTCTTCTGCAACGCCTCCATATTCCACACAGCCTTCTCAGCCACGCTGTGCATTAAGTCGGAACCGTAGGGGGCTGTGAGGTTCCGAATAAAGGTGCGGATGGTTTCACCCTCCGAAATCTCCTCATCAATCTCCACCACGCTGGCCGTGTACCGCTGGTAGTAGAGTGCCAGCGATTCGTCGAGCCTCTGTACCACCTGGGTCAGGGACCTCACACTCTTCAGCAAACGTCTACGACCCTGGTACTGCTGAATGAACCGGTCGTGCATATCAGCCCAGCAGGTGATGCAACCTGGGGGCAGACTGAAGACCCAGGTCAGGGCTCTCTCGCCAAGTGTGTTGGGGAACAGTGTACATACAATATCTTCATTCGGGGCTCTGCCCAGACACGCCATGAGGTGCTTCTGGACATGACGAACCGGATCTCCCTCACCGTCATACTCCTTTATCGTGAGGATACCCAGCCCTGGCGGGGCGAAGGTATCAATGAGTCGAGGAACGAAGGGATGTGTAGATCGATCCCTCAGCTCCGACAGCAGCGGCTTCAGCTCTCCCATGCAGATGTTCACGATTGTCACCACCTGATCAGGGGTGATAGGACCATTAAGGGGAATGGTCCTTTGCTGCACTGGTCCTGGCCCATCAACCACGAATCTCTCTGGCTGAACGGACTCCCCCCTCCTGCCCTGGCCTCGGGGTTGAGCCTCCCGCTCGTTCCGAACCTCTAGTGGTGGGGGCACCTCCTCTTCTAACGGAGGCATCTCCTCTTGCCTCCTTGCAGCCTCCCTTCGATCTAAGAGGGCCTCCACAGCTGCCAAAAACATTGGCATGGCTTCCGCCACAGCCCTCGTCAGGTCCGCAGCTGGAGGAGCCACCTGCTCCCTATTCCCCTGGTGTTGAGCAGCAATATCTTCAGGAGCTTCATTATGCCCCCCTGTCCGAGAGACCTCCGCGGGGAGATTCTGGTCCTCTGCATGCTCTGGTGGTGAATTCAAAGTCGTCGCAGCAGGATGACGGGAACCACCAGATTGTCCTTGTCTTCTTTGCTTGCCAGCCACCATTGAACGAGTAGAAGGCATATCAGCTTTTTGTTACGATTCCCACAGACGACGCCAATGTTGGATCACGGTGGAACTCCGACACGGTTCTTGACGGCGATCCTAGCTCCTTTGCTCCACGTGGTCCTGCAAAGAGGGGATAGACTGGGCGGTGACCCAGAATCCCTCTCCGATGCTTAAATGAGTATCTCGTATGGACTGGCAAGCAGTAATCTCAAAGTGTATATCACAACGTAATTGACCTGAGGTGACCTCTGCCCTTTTATAGGCGGAGAGGTACCTCAGTTACCTGGTGAACCGTTGGGGTGGTTAGCCCGTATTCCGCGTATCTCGGGTGCAATCCCGCCTATCTAGGCCATGATCTCGCTTATCTCGGCCACGCCCCGCGTATCTCGGCCACGCTCCGTGTATCTCAACCACGTTCCGCGTATCTCGGCCACGCCCCGCGTATCTTGGCCTTAACCTCTGATAACAAGTCCCGAATAACATCGGGGACTCCAGAGTTATCTCGTTATGTCACCGCTCGGGGCCCCTCGTCATCGTGACAGGGCCAATCGTTCTCAGGGATTCATCATCGGGGCCTACTTAAAGGCTTCTCATCGGGAGCTTCCAGCTCATCTGTCGGAACCGACTCTGTCGGGACCTTTCATCATCGGGACTCCCTTCGTCGGGACCCTTCGCCTAGGTCATCTTGACCTTCATTTGGGGCCCAGTGGGCCTGTTCGCCGTTTCCTCGCCGTTAAGGGGCCTAACGGCCATAGTAGAACCCATCAAAGTCGTATAAGGAAATTTTTCGTTTATGGTTAAAGCACTCCTCTTGTACCCAATAGAAGTGATGCTCCGATAAGAGGCATCATCTCGTGTGGGAGAATTGATCCCAATTGGAATAAATGCTCCGATAAGAGGCATTATTCCGAGTGGGAGAGACCTTATGACTCAAAGACGGGATAATCAAGCCTAGATGAAAGTCAAAGGCGTCGAACTACTCGAAAGAAGTATCCCATCTGGATGAGTGATAACCTCACTCTATCGACTGTCGACATGCATTGGAAAGACCTCAAGTGGAGAAATGGAGGAAAATAATAAATGAGAGAGATCGCCTAAATGAAAGCCATTAAAGTCTATAGCTGATTTACCTGCTAACCACAGGGGCATAAGAATAGGGTGAGTCCTGAAAAAAAAAAAAAAGGCTCACCACTGATGGAAAAAGTCGAGAGATACATAGCTCGACTCGTTGCGAAAGGTTATACCTAGCTTCACGGAGTGGACTTTGACAAAACATACTCACCACCTGTGTGTAAAACCACGGGGAAGGGCTATTTATGGTCCTGGTCGCAGGTTTCGGTTACGAATCTCACCAAATGAGTATTAAGACCGCATACCTCCACGGAAACCTAGAGGAAGAGATCTACATGGAGCAACATGAGGGTTTCATTACTCCTGGTAACGAACGTAAATTTTGCAAACTCCAAAGGTCCATCTACGGTCTTAAACAGTCGTCTCGGTAATGGTACCGCAAGTTCCACGAGGAAATTGTAGGAAACGGATTTGTGAATCTTCATGAGGATCCGTGTGTGTATTATAAGACCTCCGGGTCTAAGTATGTCATCTTAACCTTATGCGTTGACGACATACTTATTGTTGTAAACGACATGAGATTTATGAATAAGTCAAAGTCCTGTTTGACATCTATATTTGAGATGAAAGACATGGGGGAGTCTACGTACATCTTAGGCATTAAAATTTCTAGAGATCGGGCTACCTGGGAATTGTGTCTATCTCAAGAAGTTTATATCAACAAATTGTTGAAATGATTCATATTACAGGATGCTAAACACATGGATACATCAGTGTTGTTTGGGTGCGCACTGTCAAAACATTACGGCCCCAAGAACCTGGCAGAGCGTGAACAGATGAAGGATGCGGAGTATTTGAGCATGGTTGGTATTTTGATGTATGCCATGCAATGCAACTGTCCGGATATCTTTTACGTCGTAGGCCTAGTAGAATGTTTCCAATCAAATCCTTGCCATCAACATCTAGAGACTATAAAACGAATAACGCGTTATCTGAAAAGGTACTGCCGACTACGAACTGTGCTATGAGGGCAGGAAGTTAGAATTGACCGATTACATTGACGCCGATCGTGGTGGCGATCTGGATGATCATAAGTCCACCACAGGAGGAGCATTCCTCCTTGCTAATGCCGCCATTTCATTGACGAGCAAGAAGCAAACCGGTGTCGTGTTGTCCACCAAGGAATCGGAATTCGTAGCTCTCTCTAAGAATGCGCAAGAAGCGGTCAGGCTCAAAAGGCTTCTAACTGCGCTGCATTGTGGCGATGTCGAGAATAAACCTCTAAAGGTCCTCTCTGACAGTCAAGCAGCCATTGCGGCAGTTAAGAATCTGAAGTACCATAGTATGACCAAACACATTGATGAGAAATAATTTCATGCTAAACTTTAATGGTAGTAGGCAATATAATCAATATGGAATACTTGTCCACCAATAACATGGTAACAGACCCATTAACAAAACCACTACGCAGGGACATATTCGAAAAGCATGTGAAACTGCTTGGATTGCATAGGGTTTAGAAATGACAAGTATCTGTGATAACATTTTGATATTAGAAAGTTACGTTTTGTAAGCGAAAGAATGGCAACTGATTTTATGATCGATCGACGTCATAATGTTTTGATTACATCAGATTTACGGTCTATAAACTAAGTCATAGGAGGACGCAATCCTCTTCCAAACTATGTCGAATCTGGGCCTTACCTAGTCACACAGGTACGGTAGTCTTGTGGTTGAGGGAGGCCTCTACCAAGCAAGATTGGCTAAGGGTCAGGGGGATAAACCTGATTAAGCAAGACGATTATCTAGTTTCGAAGTAACTCGACATGATCTTCGTTTTGCATATCGCCATGATGAACTTCGTTAGTCATTAAACCATATTATGGGCCAGATGAGAATCTGTGATAGCATGATTGACATATCCCTTTCCTGTCATCCCAAAAGTTTCAGGTATGCTATCAACGCGTGCTTCATACTACGCGTGCCACGTTCGACCACGGGTTCACAGCTCGGTGCTAGGAAGGAATCCTCGTGATTCTGGCGGGCGTAAACTTCTTCACCTCGTGCGTTTGATTAATCCCAGGAGCCTTATGAAGAGGCACCTAAATTATCCTCACGGACTTAGAGCTCATATCTAAGGTCAGGCTCAATGCTCGCTTCCCGGCGCACGAGCGTAGTGCTGAACAAAAAGGCCAAGTGACCACGTCTTTGGAAACCGGTCTGGTCTGACTAAGGATATGAGCAATGGGGATGGTCATGTTCACCTGTAATTCAACGACTCTTGTATTCACAAGGTGGCCACCAACCGGATATTAGTTGAAGGTTGTGAATACATGTACGGATGCCTTGGAGAAGAGTTCATATGTGGAAACTAAGCAAAAGGAGAATTAACAGTTGACTTAGGATACAGTGCGGTAAAATATAAATGTTGTTTATAACAGGTTGATTGGAGAAAAGGGAATCAACGTTCCGCGGGCGCTACAATACTCCTAACAGATGAGTAGCACGATGCTCGTCGTATCCGCCGGTCGCACGGCAAACCTCGTATGAACTATTTGGAAGCAAGGAGCAGATCGAAGGAGTGAAATGTTAATGCAGATTTGGACGACAATACATTAACAGGAACCATCCCATTCCGGCGAGTGGGAACTGTAAGCATATGGTGATGGGCGCCGTAATTGCTAGCCCATAATATGTATAGTCTGCCTAAGAAAATTAGGTAAATGTCTCATTAGGGTAATTGGGCTAGACCCAAATCCAAATTGACATGAGAGGCTCAAATTATGGGCCTCCCCTATGCATGGCCCGCCTTAATAATGGTGTGGGCAAAGTGGACTTTTGTCCACTTTGCTCCACCTATAAATACACGGTGTTAGGGGATTTTTAGGGTTAATCACTATTCCCTCATTAGATTGTTTTAGAGAGAAAAACCCTCTACCCCAAATAGGTATTTCGGCCGAACCTATAGTCATCCAACGTGTGCAAATTTGTTTTCTAAGCAAACACTCCAGAGATCTGTCCCTGTGCCAAGAGTCGATCAGAGACTTTGCTGTGGAGCTTGTATTGCGTAGGGCTTTTCTAACACGAACCTCTACGGGTCCCGACCGGAGGATCGTGAACTCCCTGCAGAAATATCTAGGGACTACGGATCATCATTGAGGTATGTGCGAATCTTCTGCTGCGTAATTTTGATTACTAGCATGTACCATGATTTAGTATCCGTAGTGATTATTTGTCGTAATCTAACACACGCCCCTTGAAGACGTGTCAGCGCCTCACACACGCGACCCATACACAACACTACGAACTCTCCCATATTTATAGTTTCTTAAACCCTTCGTTATCTATTAATAAAACACGCTTAAGGATTAATGACGTCATTAGTCACCTTAATCCCCCTTGAGGCCTCACTACAAGAAATCACATCAATAGCGACAAACCGTTTTTTTTCGCCACTACAAATTGACACTAAATATCTCTTTTATTAGCGGTAAAACATGTTGCCATAATATACATATATAGATCCGGAAGAATTATCGCCACTAAAAGAACACATTAGTAGTGGTAAATGTTACGGCTAAAAGAATTGTATTTTCCATGGAAAAATACCGCCGCTAAAGTGATATCTTTCTTAATTTCAAAAACTTTTGCCGTTGCTAATACTGTGTTTTTTGTGTGGAGATAATTTTTGCTGCTAAGAGTAATTTTAACAACAGAAATAATTGATACTGTAAAGCTTTTACAGTGGAAAAAGTAATGTCGTTGCAAATAGCAAATAATAACATTTTGTGGCAAAATATTTTTCGCTACTAAACTGAACGTTCAGTAGCAGAAAAATCTGCAGTATATTTTAAGTGGCGACATTTCAGTTGTTGCAAATAATTATATCTTGTGACGAGATTTGGGTTGATGAAAAAAGTAACATTTAGTAGCGAAGATTGTTCTCACTTAAGAAATCTTACCGTGTTAGTAATTGTGCCGCTGCTAATAAGTTCTTTTTGTGACTAGAAATATGTCGCCGTAAAAAAGTTATTTCACCAGTAGAGTGTGGTGCCACTAAAGTTATCTTATAGTGGCGACATTTTTACTGTTTCTAATGAATACATTTTATTATATGATTATGTGTCTACGCAAAAAGTTATTTTTCATCAGCGGATGCTGTTACCAATTAAGCAAATTTACATTGGCGACTCTATTGTTACTGCAAAATTACTTTAAGTGATTATGTTTAGATACAAATGTTGTCAATATCCTAACTAGTACAAAATTTGTGGCAGAAGATAATACTTAGTATTTAAATCGATAATCTATCTATACTAATACTAATTTCGAGTGTGAGAAATTAGATGGTAAACCTCAAACTGACACGACAGTTGTTGGGTTACGATTACAAAGGCAGGTCAGTGCATACAAGTCGAGAGTGTACAAGTTGAGACTCATGAAAAAGAGTCGACGACTAATCACACTCGGATTGACGAAAAAAGAATAAATAGTCGTAACCAGATATTGAGAAGGTCGACGATTAAGGTCCTTAACGACTAGCGACAAGTCTGCTCAAAACACTCCCTCTTAAGGTAGGAGTCGAGTCGACATCCAAGTACTATTGAAGAGACCTTCCTCCTAAGGAAATGACAACTGGCAACATGTTTGCCCCCTCAGAGAAAACCCTTCCTCCTAAGGAAGGGGCAGGTGGCGACCTACTTGTCACCTGCTAAGCTGAAAAAACCTTCCTCTTAAAGAATAGTGAGGTGGCGACCTGCTTCGACCGCCAGAAGGAAAACCTTAATAGCTAAGGAAAGATGAGGTGGCGACCTGCTTGTCACCTGCTTACACCGACTCTGGACAAAAACCCTCCCAAGAGGGTGGTGGGTTTCGCTATAGCCGTTAGGCCCTTTAACGACGAGTAAACGGTGAATAGGCCCATTGGGCCCTAAAAGAGGTCAAGAAGACCAATGCGAAGGGTCCCTACAAGAGGAGTCCCGATGGTGAGAGGTCCCGACAAGGTCGGTCCCGACAAGCGAGCTGGACGCTTCCGATAAGATGCCTTTAAGTAGGCCCCGATGAGATGCCTTTAAGTAGGCCCCGATGATGAATCCCTGAGGATGTTGGCCCTGTCACGATGACGAGGGGCCCCGAGCGGTGACACAATGAGATAACTCTAGAGTCCCCGATATTGGTCGGGACTTGCTATCAGAGGCTGAGGCCGAGAAACGCGCCCACTATCAGAGTAGTGAGGAAGTGGCCCGAGATAAGTGTGATCGTGGCTGAGATAAGCGGGATCGTGGCCGAGATAAGCGGAACGTGGGCTAACTGCCCCAGCATTTCATCAGGTAACTGAGGTAACTCTTCTCCTATAAAAGGGCAGAAGTTACCTCAGATCATACACGATTACAGACTCATACTATTGCTTGCTTTTGCCTGCCACAAGATTCTCATTTAAGCATCGGAGAGGGATTCTGGGTCACCGCCCGGTCTATTCCCCTATTGCAGGATTACTTGGAGCGAAGGACCTTAGATTTCCGTCAAGACCGTACCGGAGTTCCAATCGTGATCCAACATTGGCGCCGTCTGTGGGAATCGTAACAAAAATCCAATCGTTCAAGGGCGGCTGGTAAGCAGAAGAAACAAGGACAATCTGGTGGTTCCCGTCACCCTGTTGGAACTCTGATGTTAGGTTATGAGATCTAGGTCAACGGGTGGTCGGCTTTGATCTCACTCCTTACTGGGGATGTGTGTGATCCGGTATTCCTGAATTGCCCTGTCTTAGCCTATGTCCTTCCTTCTTTCCTTCCTTCCTTTTCTTCCTCTTTCCTTCTACCCTGCAGAAGGGGCAGTACCAGACACGGAGGGGGGGTGGTGCCTGGTGAACCCTCTCCGATGCCTAAGTCAGTATTCTTATTAGAGAGATAAACTAGAGAGATGTCAGAGCAAAATAATCCAAATTGCCAAGATGATCAAATGAGTTGTGAAGGTGGGGTATTTATAGGCAACGGTGTCATTAAGGTGGCTTAATGACAACGTTAACCTTTAAACACAATTAATTAACCTTTAAGCGCACAATTAAGACCTTAGGATACGGAGAAGGTAGGCGACGTGAACCGGGTGTGGGTGTCCGAAAATGGCGCAGGGGCCCTTGGGGGGGGGGAGAAATCCGACCCCCAAGGGTAGGGGTTGGGTGAGGGCACCCAACCCCCCCTAGGGGGGATGGGGTTGGCCAACCCCATCCCTCCTAGGAGAGATCGGGTTGGCCGACCCGATCCCTCCTAGGAGAGATCGGGTTGGCCGACCCGATCTCTCCTAGGAGAGATCGGGTTGGTCAACCCGATCTCCCCTAGGAGAGATCGGGTTGGCTGACCCGATCTCTCCTAGGGGAGGTCGGGTGTGGCCACCCAACCTCACCTAGGTGAGTTTACCTTGGCCGGACGGGCGCTTCGGCCCCGTTCGAGCCGTTGATGTTCTCGCGAAGTGTTCGGGTTGAAGTTTCGATTTACAATCGGTAATGGGACGATAAAAATACAACGGTTTGGAAGTCAACGGGTTCAAATTGGGCGTATATCCATCACATGCCCCCGAGTCAACCAATGGCTTAACCCTTGATTGACTCTATTTCAGGATGGTATGACACGCGCAATTTGAAACCGGGATTTTACCTTCTTGTCTGAATGTTCGTTTACCCATAGATGCGTGCCTCTGACTCTGCCCCCTGCCTTATGAGATAGAGGAATTGTAAATGTCAGAGCAGCACGGACGTGCGCCTAGGCACGCGCCCGTCTGAGATAGGAGTAATAAACTTATCCTTGCTACAGATGCACACTCAAAAAATACACACTTGCACAGGGGTGTGATACGAATGCAACTAAATGACTTAGGCTTCAAATTCGTGCCGGGATTCTATCTAAGTGAGGAAAAATTTAGTTTTGGCTAAAAATTTTCCTAAGTGTGGAATGCTCAAAAATAAAACTATCTTGATAATTTTTCTAAGTATGGAGATATATTTAGCTATAGTTGAAAGGAATAAAAATGATGGTTTTTCATTGGCCCTTAGATCTCATTTAAGGATAGATGGATGGTGGTGATTAAAACCCTCTAAAAAACCCTATCATCCTTTTAACATAAAAAAGGAGAGTTAGAAAAATACCTCCAAGAGTCACCATAGCCACCATCTTCCCTCTTCACTCACCCTTAGAGAGCAAGAAAGGTTGGAGAGCACTCCCAAGGTTAGGGCCGGCCGGAATTTCCACCAAGAGGCAGAAATCCGACCAGCAACTCCGGCGAGAAGTGGTCACCTAGTGCAGACGAAGGCCACTGGTGGACCAGCATCTCCAGACGGCGGCTCGATTCCCGGCGACTGACGGACGGCGACGCGGCAGGTTCTTGGCCGGTGAGGAGCGACGACCAGGCGAGCGGCGGCGTCCAGAGCTTTTGACGGCGAACTCGTCTCCAGTGGTGGCAGTGTCAGGTCCGGCCAGGATCGTCGATAGAGGGACCAGGCAGCTCCGGCGAGGTCTGGGACGGATTCCGGCGACGGAGAGACGGCCGGGAACGACTCCGGCGACGACGGGATTGGGGCTCCGGCGAGGGGCTGATTCCGACCGACTTCGAAATTCGAAATCCGGACCCGTTTATCACATCGGGTCGGGTTTTCCAAAGGTCCGCTCCTTTCCTTTCCGTTACCGCGTAAAACGTCGATTTTTGAATCGTTGATATTTGATTGCCGATGCTTGATTGCCGATGCTTGATTGTCGATGTTTGATTGCCGATGCTTGATTGTCGAAATTTAATTGAATGTGGGATTGCCATAGATAGCCGTTGGTAGTTGTGGATTTTGGGAAAAATGTTTGCCGGTCGTCCGGATATGGTTTTTTGTCCGATTGGGCTATCCCGGTCTTGAATTTGATATCGTACCGCCGTTGGTGTGTTAATCTTTGTTGGGGGGTATAACGGTAATTTTCTCCAAAACCCGATCTTAGGCTCGGATAAATTATTCAACTTGGTTGTCGTGGTGTCTTTGGCTCATGTTGACTATCTTTGATTGTTGTCGTTGGTCGAGTGTCGGAGTGTTTCCGGTTCTTCGGAAATTTTCCTTGTCTTGATATTTGTCGTGTCGTGGCAGGTACTATATTCTTGGTGGTGTCCGCGCACACAGACTCTTCAGAGACGTCGTATTCTTCGAAGGATGAGTGAGTTCCCTTTCTCTTCCTTTTCGGTCACATTATTTCCTTTCCTATTGCTAGCTTAGTACCGTGACCTTCGTTGGAGTGTTAGTTGAAATTTGATTCGTACTTTGGGATTTCCTCCTACCTTTGCCTTAGGTCTCGCTATCCTGTCGGAGAACCATCTCACTAGGTCCGATTACAATGAACATGTTACCCTAGGAGATATCTGTCCCCTAGATGAGCCTCTGTATCCTTTTCTCCCCTCCTTGGGGAATACTCGAGAGACGGTGACGGAGCCTCCTATAGGGAAGGTCGCCGTGTACCCCTCCCAGATCCGATTCGGGCTGAGGTTGCCTTACTGTGACGAGCTTATAGAGTTGAGCAGGTTCTTCAGGATTTCTCCTGTGAACCTTGCCCCCAGTGCCCTCCGCGTCTGGGTGGGCTTCCGGGTATTGTGCCATTGGTACTCCTGGAAGTATTCCCTCGTTCTATTCCGATGCTTTTACCGGTTCCAGTACCAGACGAAGGTGGGGTTTGCGAGTTTTGTAACTCGCCATCCGACCTTCAAGGATCCCCGATTTGCTGATTTCGGGTTGAGTGGGATCGAGTGGGATACCTCCCTCCGTTTCGTGGCCCGGAGTGACAATTCGGCCAGTCACTGGGCTAAGCATTACTTCTTCATTACGGACCGATACGTCACTTGGTCGGTCTTGAATGAGGATCGATCCGATGGTTGGCCTGCTTTCGGAGAGTTCTCTTCAGTTGATTTAGAGACTATGAAGATCATTCACGAGAGCAACAGGACTCGGTTATACTGCCCCGTGTCCTTAGTGACTGAGACGGATCTTTACGAGGCCGGGATCAGTTTGACTCCTGACTCCGGGGGTTCGGTATGTCACTTGGTCTTTCCATCTTTATTTACCTTCTGTTCTTCCTTTGTAGGTTGGTTTCATGGAAAAACCTAAAACGTGCAGGGAGCCCCTGTTGATCTGAGCAAGAGGAAGGCTCCTTCTAGTTCTGCTTTGAAGAAATCCCCCCTGCTTGGGAAGAAGGCTGGGGCCTCTGGTATGCTTTCTCCTATTTGCTTCTTTATGGTATAACTTATGTTTTCCTTATCTTGTTTTCCTTACCTTGCTAGGGCGCTCCCCCTTGGTGACTGAGAGGGTCGTCTCCGTTGGCCGAGATTCTGGACCTTCCAAGTCCAAACCGCGGAGATCTGATTCTGAGGCCGGGGCCTCGGCTGCTAAGAGAAAGAAGGCCGTGGATCCTGCTTCGCCTACTGCTCGTCCTCCGACCCTATCTCGTGATAAGGAGATGGTGGTCGAAGAGGTGCCTTCCCTGGCTGACAAAGGGAAGCGACCTGCTAGTGGTGGTTCCCCTGCCCCCCAGCCGAGGGCACGGTCCTGAGGTATGATCTCTACCTTGTTGCTGATCCTTCTATGTTTATATTCTCCTTTGACTTGCTTTTCTTGTGTAGGTGGGCCTCCGACTTTAAGTCGGAAGGATTTCGCCCGTCTTACTGATGAAGATGTTATTGGGTCTGAGTGGACTCCTTTCGCTGGTCTGAAGGAGTTCCACTTCGATAGCACCTCTTCTTTGCGGACTCCTGAGGTTGGTGTCCGCGTACTCCGCGGCGCCGTCCCCCCTGGCGATCGTGTTGCTCCGCCCAAGTCTCCTGGGGAGACTCGGCGCTTTGTTCAAGGGGTACTTTCTCGTTATGCACCTGTGAGTTGTTCTTTGCTTTCCTCTTATTACTTTCATAATGGCTATCTTTCGGTTACTCATCCCTTGTTTGAATTGTTAGGGTATGTCTGACATGGTGAACATGTCCTCGCTCGTGCTCGAGTTATCTGACGAGAGGAAGACCCTTGAGGACAGCCAGGTCTCTCTCAAGGCGGAGGTCGCCACTGCTGCTGAGAAGGCGCGATTATCTGATTTGAGGATGCAGGAGTTCCGGGACCAGGTGTCTTTGCTTGAGACCACTGTGGGCAGTTTGCGTCGGGAAGCTGAGGTTGCAGCATCGCTCCATTCTGAGGAGTTACGGAAGTTGGAGGCTAAGTGTCGTGCGGAGGAGAGGAGTGTCGCGGTGTCTGAGTATAAGGCCTCCTCTGCCTTCACTGCCGATTATAGCGCGCGTCTCACTCAGGAGATGAACCAGCTCGGTGAGTATCTGGTTGATCACATTTTCCGTATTGACCCTCAGTTCCCAGTTGGTGACCTTGGTGACTTCGGGCCATATGCCAGTGGTTACATGGCTGTTCTGAGGGGTCAGGCTGCTGTTGCAGACGAGCCTGCCCCTGCCCAGGTGGATGCTACACCAGTGGAGATTGGTACCTCAGATTCATCCTCATCATCCATCTCTGCCGGTGGCTCAGCTTCGGGGGGTGAGGGTGACTTCCCCGAAGGTTCTGACTGATGTGTTTATCTCATGCTATCCTTGTATATAACTACACTCCTTCTCCCCTTTACTGGGTTGAGTGTCTTTTGAGATTGTGATGGTGTTTGTTGTTACTTTCCTTTGCCGCATTGTGTTGTTGACTACGTGGTTCGTTTGCCTTTACACTAGTGCTTCTCATGCTTTTGTATATATCCCTTTGGTTATGGGCTCTTCTCTTGGTGTGTTTCCTTTACTTGTCTTTCTTTCGTGCTTTCCTTCATGTCTTACCTGCCATTTCATAAAGAAAAAACATTACTTGTTCTTCACATTACTTTACTTAGAAATTTCTTTCTCATGGTATCCTTCTGAGCATGGTGTGATGATCTCTTCTGATACCCTTTACACGGTATACGTTGTACTGTTAGACCAAAGATACGCTCTTGGTGGGCGTCGAAATCTGTTCACGAGACAGGCTCTCGGACGGCACTTAACGTTTCACAGGATAGGCTCCCGGAGGGCTCAGGTTAGACCAAAGATACGCTCCTGGTGGGCGTCGAACTGGTAGTTTGAAATCTACCTCAAGATACGCTCTTGGGGGCGTCGAACTGGTAGTGTTTTTTCTACCTCAAGATACGCTCTTGGGGGCGTCGAATCTGGTAGGTTGCAAATCTACCTCAAGATACGCTCCTGGGGGCGTCGAATTCGTAGTTTTTGGAAACCACTCTCAAGATACGCTCTTGGTGCGTCGAATTCGTAGTGTAATAACTACTCTCAAGATACGCTCTTGGGGGCGTCGAAGGTCGTAGTATGAACACTACTCTCAAGATACGCTCCTGGGGGCGTCGAAGTTCGTAGTTTTTGGAAACCACTCTCAAGATACGCTCTTGGTGCGTCGAATTCGTAGTGTAATAACTACTCTCAAGATTCGCTCTTGGGGGCGTCGAAGGTCGTAGTATGAACACTACTCTCAAGATACGCTCTTGGGGGCGTCGAATGTCGTAGTATGAACACTACTCTCAAGATACGCTCTTGGGGGCGTCGAATGACGTAGTGTAATAACTACTCTCAAGATACGCTCTTGGGGGCGTCGAACCTGTCATTGACTTGAAGTCATATCTGTGTAAGGATAACTTTGTGATTATACTACTACATTCACTGGAAAATATTTTTGAGTAACTTCTACTCCCTTAGGAGCATTCATGTTTTTGTACACTTGGGATGCCTTGGTGCACCAAGACATCCTTTGTAGGAATCAAAGATAGTTGTAGAGTTGGAGTAACTTCGTGAGTTCTCCTTCTCCAAAGTTGTTTTTTGAAAAGCTTGTAAAGCTGAAACATGCAAAATGCTAAATATGAAACTAAGGATATGGGGTGGTCACTGTGTCTGTTGCCACGTATTCCTTGAAGCCTCCATTGTAAATTATTTCTTCCACTTCCACCTTCAACACCATGCAGTTGTTGGTTTGATGTCCCCAGGTCCCATGGTACTCACACCAACCCTGTGCATCTCTTCCTAGGAAGGCCTTGCCTTCCTCCCTGCATGTTGGTAGCTCTTCCTTCAGGTGTTTGTGGAAAATTTCTTCTATGCTGATTGTGAGGGGTGTGAATGTGAAATTGACACATCCTCCCAATATGTCAGTGTCTCTTCCTTTCTCCGGAACTTCATCCAACTGCTCCGCTTCCTGTGCAAATGCCCTGTCCAGCTTATCTTTGAGCTCTCTCATTGTGCTCGTCATGACCATCTCATAGAGCCCTCCATATGCCCTGAATGAGTTTGGATGCATGTTTCTAATGAATGCTCTGACTGCTTCTCCCCTTGTGATGTCCATGTTGACACCATACTTGAAGAATCTCTGGAAATAGCTTGATATAGACTCCCGCGGCATTTGCTTGATATCATCTATGTAACGGAAGCCTCTTAGGATGGAGTTCCTTGTTCTGTTCCCTATTATGGTGTCTGGCTGCCAAGGTATGGATGTCACCTTCACAGCCTTGCTCCTGTGTCTCCTTGTAGGCACTGTTTGAAAAAACTGCCTGCTCAAACGGAGTGTCACTCCACTCCTCCTCCTTCCTTGCCTTTGTCTCCTTCCCCTCCTTCTTCTGTCCTGGTTGGCCCCTACCATGACTACAGCCACTGTGTCTGTCCCGTGTGATCCACGTCTCATTGAGTTGACGTAGCATTGCCTTGCGGTGCGTTCATCACCCAGGACCTCTCCAACCCCGTTCTCCGTGATGTACTTCAGCTTTTGGTGAACAGTGGATGGCACTATTTCATATGGGTTTATGGTTGTCCTTCCTAGGATCCCATTGTAGGCTCCCAGGCTTTCAACCACCAAGAAATTGACATTTACCTTCAGCTGGGTCCATCCTTGGCCCATGGTCACTGGCAGGGTTATCATTCCCAGGGGGTAACTTGTTGCCCCTGAGAAGCCAACTAGAGGGAAGTTGACTGGCTTGATGTCTGCTTTGGTTTTCCCTATCTCTTCCAACACTCTCAGGCTTAGGAGGTCAGCTGAGCTGCCCCCATCCACCAAAATTCTCTTTACATCAAAATTGTCAATATCTAAAGTAATAACTAGAGCATCGTCATGTGGAAAGACGATGTGGCTCTTGTCCTTCTCCGAGAACTCGATCTTCACTTCTTCTCCTTCTCTTGGCCTTTTTCTCCACCTTGGCACTGAGCTTAGCTTGGATGCATAGACCTCTCTTGCATTAGCAGTTGGGCCACCCGATGCTACTCCTCCATGTATCATATTTATGACTCCTTTTTTGTTGGGTGGAGGGTTGTAGTCTATCTTTCCCTTGCCCTTGTCTTTCTGTGGTGGCCCTAGTTGCATACTGTTGCCCCCATGGTCTATGAATTGCTTCAGTTCTCCCCTCTGGACGATGTTGTTTATGCTTAGCTTTAGGCTAAAGCATTCATTTGTGTCGTGACCATAAGCCTCATGGTTGTCACACCATCTATCCTTGTGATTTCCCACCATTGGGGCTCTCCACCTTGCAGGGGGTGACCAAAGTTTTTGATTCCGCATCTCTCTAAGTACGGTGGCTGGAGTGGCGTTCAATGGGATGAACTTAATGACGTTTATTTCTCTAGCCTTTAAGGGTTCACCCATTTGGTTTCTTTGCTGTGGCGGACGCCATTCCTGCTGCCTTGCTTGCTGCGGTGCCTGGGGCGACTTGCCTTTGTTTGGCTTTTGATTATCTTCCTTGGCTGCCTGGATTTTGGCCTTCTTGCTTGCCCTGTGCCTTTCAAGGTCAATATGCGTTTTAACTCTTCCTGCGAGCTCCTCCAAGGTGCTTGCTGGCTTTTTGGCCATCTTTTCAGCCAATGTTGATCCAAAGCGACCTAAGTTTCTGATGAAGGCTCGTATTATCTCCCCTTCAGTGATGTCTCCCTGGATGTCTGCAATATTCTGGTTGAACCTAGTATAGTAGCTGGCCAGGGATTCATCGTATTCTTGTTTCACGTCATCGATGGAGCCTGTTCCCTTGAGGAGTTTCCTCTCCCCTAGGTATCTTTGCAGAAACTTAGCTTTTAGCTGCTCCCATGAGTGGATGCTCTCAGAGGGTAGGCTGAAGAACCAATGTGAGGCCACCCCTGTTAGGGTGTTTGGGAATAAGAGTGCCTTGTACCTTTCATCAGTGGTCCTCCCAAATAGGGAGGCCTCATGTTGTTGGATATGCTCTAGGGGGTCTCCCTTCCCATTGTACTTTGCAATTTGCACTGTGTGCAGGGAGTCTGGCACCCTGTTCATCTCCAGCTCCTTTGTGAAAGGGTGGTTTGTCTTGTCACTTAGACAATGCAGGCTGGGTTTCTTTGACTCATTCAATTTCCGGGTTATCATGGCTTCTATCTCCTCCGGGGTGATCATCACCTGCGCCGGAGTATAATCCCTCTGATACCCACTGTAGTTGTAGACTGGGCTTACTGGGTTCCCTTGTCCATGCTGGTATGGACTGTAGGTGTACCCTTGGTACGCCTGCTGGGGTGCTTCATAGAAGTCTTGCCTCCTTGGAGGTCTTGCTTGTCTTTCCTCCCCAAGTGGGGTGTAAGCCCTGTTGCTTTGCTGTTGCCTAGGAGGCACGAATTGTTGCCTTCCCTCTGGGGGTGGCTCCTGGTAATATCTTCTTTGTTCCTCTCGCTGCCCTGCTCGAGGGTGCGAGTAGTGCTCTTCTGTTGGGATCTGCTCCTCTTCATGAGCTTCAGTGTAAGTCCCTTGTGTGTATGCCGGCCTTGCATATGCTGTGTGGGCGCGGTTGCCATCTCTCTGTGCCGGCATCCCATACGGGTACCTTTGGGGTTGCTCTTCATAATAGTATCCCTCAGGGGGTGCCGTGTTGTGGGAAGGCACTCCCTGTTGTTCTCTTTCTCTCTGTGGCCTTCTTGCCCGGGGGGTGGAGGCTGTGGAGGACTCAGCCCCAGCTGGGCGTGAAGGTCCTCCCTCCTGGTTGTTCTGTTGTTGAGGAGGCTGTGGTATTTCTTGGGGCTCTGGATGCATTGGCTGTTTCCCAGGGTTAGGCTGCCTCCCTGGGGGTATGGGTTCTCTCCTCCGCCCATTGCCCCCGGGTGGGCGTTGATGCCTAGACACCCTACTGTTCGTCATAGCTCGTGTAATAGCCAGGCTTTCTGTCCGAAGCCTACAGACGGCGCCAAGTGTTAGGTTATGAGATCTAGGTCAACGGGTGGTCGGCTTTGATCTCACTCCTTACTGGGGATGTGTGTGATCCGGTATTCCTGAATTGCCCTGTCTTAGCCTATGTCCTTCCTTCTTTCCTTCCTTCCTTTTCTTCCTCTTTCCTTCTACCCTGCAGAAGGGGCAGTACCAGACACGGAGGGGGGGGGGTGGTGCCTGGTGAACCCTCTCCGATGCCTAAGTCAGTATTCTTCTTAGAGAGATAAACTAGAGAGATGTCAGAGCAAAATCATCCAAATTGCCAAGATGATCAAATGAGTTGTGAAGGTGGGGTATTTATAGGCAACGGTGTCATTAAGGTGGCTTAATGACATCGTTAACCTTTAAACACAATTAATTAACCTTTAAGCGCACAATTAAGACCTTAGGATACGGAGAAGGTAGGCGACGTGAACCGGGTGTGGGTGTCCGAAAATGGCGCAGGGGCCCTTGGGGGGGGGGGGGGAGAAATCCGACCCCCAAGGGTAGGGGTTGGGTGAGGGCACCCAACCCCCCTAGGGGGGATGGGGTTGGCCAACCCCATCCCTCCTAGGAGAGATCGGGTTGGCCGACCCGATCCCTCCTAGGAGAGATCGGGTTGGCTGACCCGATCTCTCCTAGGGGAGGTCGGGTGTGGCCACCCAACCTCACCTAGGTGAGTTTACCTTGGCCGGACGGGCGCTTCGGCCCCGTTCGAGCCGTTGATGTTCTCGCGAAGTGTTCGGGTTGAAGTTTCGATTTACAATCGGTAATGGGACGATAAAAATACAACGGTTTGGAAGTCAACGGGTTCAAATTGGGCGTATATCCATCATCTGAATTCAGGGCTGCCGGAGCGTGTTGTGGACCAAAATCCCCCTGCTGAGGTTTCCCGAACAGGGGGGGCACAATGAAGTTCCTGAGGATACTGCTCAACACCAAGAGAATAGGGAGGAGGATGCTCCTCCAAACGCGGACCTGGCGAAGGCTGTGGCGGATGCCATGCCGATGTTCTTGGATTCCATGGAGGCTCTCCTAAAGCGGAGAGAGGCTTCCAAGAGGAAGGCGGAGGTGCCTCCGCCTCCGCCGAGGGAGGATCAGAATGTACAGGAGACCCAACCTAGAAACCGGGACAAGGGCAAGGAGCCCGCTCACTCGGAGAGATTTATGATCGATGGGCCTGGACCGGTGCAGCATAAGACCATTCCCCTTAATGGTCCCATCACCCCCGACCAGGTGGTGAAGATCGTGAACATCTGCATGGGGGACCAGAAGCAGATGATGTCTGAACTGAGGGATCGATCCACCCATCCCTTTGTTCCCCGACTGATAGACACCCTCGCCCCGCCAGGGCTGGGTATCCCAACGATCAAGGAGTATAATGGCGAGGGAGATCCAGTTTGCCATGTCCAGAAGCACCTAATGGCTTGTCTAGGCAGAGCCCTGAATGACGATATTATGTGTGTGTTATTCCCAGGTACACTGGGTGAGAGGGCCCTGACGTGGTTCTTCAGCCTGCCCCCAGGATGCATCTCCAGCTGGCTGATATGCACGACCGTTTTATTCAGCAGTATCAGGGTCGTCGGCGCCTCTTGAAGAGCGTGAGATCCCTGGCCCAGGTGGTGCAGAGGCCCGACGAATCGTTGGCACATTATTACCAGCGGTACACTACTAGTGTGGCTGAGATCGATGAAGAGATATCGGAGGGAAAGACTATCCGCACCTTCCTTCGGAACCTGACAGCCCCCTATGGTTCCGACCTGATGCACAGCGTGGCTGAGAAGGCTGTGTGGAATATGGAGGCGCTGCAGAAGAGGGTGAAGCAGCAAATTGATGTGCAGGAGTCGAAGATAGCTGCTGGAGAGCTTGATCCTCCGAAGTCAAATAAGGGGAAGCAGTCGTTCAAACCATTGGATGACCATAAGCGGAAGGATAAATCTGAAGGCAGTCGGAGTCGAGGTCGTTCTGATCGAAGGGAGGACAGACGTCCCCCGAGGAAGGACAAGCGGGAGGACTATCACATTCCTCTCAATAGTTCCATGGCTGAGGTGTTAATGGTGATGGATCGACAGGGTATCCCCAGGTACCCCCCGAATAAGGAAGGAGAATTTCTGGGATCCCGCACCGATCGTTATTGTCGGTTCCACCACGCCAGCGGTCACGACACTAACCATTGTCGGGAGTTGAAGAAGGAAATCGAAAAGCTGATCCAGAAGGGGAAGCTTAAGGAGTTTGTGGCTGAGAAGCGGTGTCGATCCCGCTCCCGATCTCGATCGCGGTCTCGTTCCCGATCCCGCGATCGGTCCCCAAAGAAGAAGAAGTCGGAGCCAGAGTCTTCTGGTGCACGTAAGGAGAAGCGGGGCACCATTAATGTGATTCATGGAGGATTGGCGGCAGGAGGTGATACTATAGCCTCTCGGGAGGTTTATGCCTCTAGAATTTCCGCTGCTGTGGTGCTTGGTAAGAGGTCCCGATCCTGGACCACGAAGGAAGAGATGGTGATTTACTTTTCAGCGGAGGACCTGGTAGGTGTGGAGACTCCGCACGATGATGCTTTAGTCGTGACCCTGGACGTGGATGGGTACGAGATGAAGCGAATTTCGATCGACGAAGGGAGCTCCTCCGATATTCTGTTTATGGACGCGCTGGAGGCCATGGGGAAAATGAAGAAGGATCTAAAACAGGTGAACTTCCCGATGGTTGGGTTCTCTAGTTTTACCTCCTATCCGCTGGGAATGATCACCTTACCAGTGGAGTTCGGTAGTGGGTGGAAAGCGGAGAGGAGGAATGTGGAGTTCGTGGTGGTTGAGTCCGCGGGGGCTTATAATGCGATTATCGGGAGAACTACCATCAACCCCCTGATGGCAGTTGCCTCGACTGTTCACCAGAAGATGAAGTTCCCGACTGACCACGGAGTCGGGGAGGTCAAGGGCGACCAGGTGGCTTCCAGGAAGTGTTATGTTAATGCCACCCGAAGGAGCAGACGGGAGGTTATGACTATCCTCCAGACCGATACTGATCCCAGAGAGGAGTTTGGGCGTCCCGCCCCTATGGAGGATTTGAAGGAGGTCGAGATTGACGGGCCTCAGAGGAAAGTGAAAATCGGGTCCGCCCTGTCTGACGAGAGGGCCCGAGAATTGATTGAGCTGCTAAAGGAGTTTAAGGAGCTGTTTGCCTGGTCCCCGAGCGACATGCCAGGAATCAGCCCCGATGTGATTAAGCATGAGTTGAAGATTGATCCCGCGATCAAGCCTATCACACAGAAAAGGCGTCCGATGGGCGCAGACAAAAGGATCGCGATCCAGCAGGAGGTGGACAGGTTGCTCGATGCTGGATTTATCAAGGAGCTCCGATTCCAGACTTGGGTTGCCAACCCGGTTCTGGTGAATAAGAGCAATGGGAAATGGCGGATGTGTGTGGATTTCCGCGACTTGAATAAGGCTTGCCTTAAGGACTGTTACCCGCTTCCGAGAATCGACCAGTTGGTGGATGCTACGTCGGGACATGAATTGCTGAGCTTCATGGATGCTTACTCTGGCTATAATCAAATTAAGATGGCTAAGGAAGATGCCCCTCACACTGCCTTTTATGCTCATAGTGACATCTATCACTACGATGTCATGCCCTTTGGATTGATCAATGCCGGGGCAACTTATCAAAGGATGGTGAACAAGTTGTTCGGGGACATGCTGGGGAAACTCATGGAGGCTTACGTAGACGATATGCAGGTGAAGTCCCGACAGGCCGAGGATCATGTTCACAACTTAGCCACGGCGTTCGAGCGGATGAGGCTTCATCAGGTTCGCTTGAACCCGACCAAGTGTGCCTTCAGAGTGCACTCGGGGAAGTTTTTGGGCTTTATGGTAAGCCTAAGGGGGATTGAGGTGAACCCCGAGAAGCTGAGGGCAATCGAGGAGATGCAGTCTCCGATAAATCATCGGGAGGTACAAGTGCTGAATGGCCGACTAGCTGCAATGAATCGCTTCATGTCTAAGACGAGTGACCGATCCATGCCATTCTTTGAAGTATTGAGGGCCAATAAGAAGTTTGAGTGGACTGCCAAGTGTGAAGAGGCATTCCAGGCACTCAAGTAGCACCTTCGCACCCTCCCGCTGTTGGCAAAACCGATCCCAGGCGAGCCGCTCTATCTATATTTGGCTGTTTCTGAGTTTGCTATTAGCTCTGTGTTAGTGAAGATAGTCGAGGGTAATCAAGTCCCCGTTTATTATGTAAGCAAGGCGTTTGCCAAATCTGAAATGAATTATCCCGCCGTTGAGAAGTATCTTTTTGCGTTGATCATTACTGCTCGGAAGCTGAGGCCTTACTTCAATGCGCATGAGATTACTGTGTTGACAAATCAGCCTTTAAAGCATTTTTTGAACCGACCTGATGCGTCGGGGAGATTAGTGAAGTGGGCAGTCGAGCTTAGTGAGTTCCGCATTCACTTTGCTCCGAGAACGGCTATTAAGGGCCAGGCGTTGGCGGATTTCATAGCAGAGTCTACAGCCCCCGATATGGAAGAAGCGGGCCCTATAGAGGGGGCAACTATGGAGGTCCCGATAGCAGAGCAACCAGAAATGGCAGAGCAATAAGAACAGCCAAATGAGGAAAATACTTGGGAAATGTACACTGATGGCTCTTCGAGTTCAGACGGATCAGGAGCAGGGTTTGTATTGATACCACCAGGTGGAGGCGAGCCCCTTCGATATGCTTTGGCCTTAACGTTTAGGGCCACCAACAATGAAGCTGAGTATGAGGCCCTTATCACAGGCCTCAAAATTGCCAAAGGTACGGGAGTTGGTCACTTATATGTGAAATGTGATGCTGGCCTGATTGTGAATCAGGTCCAAGGACGATATGAGGCGAAGAGCCCGATGATGAGAAGGTACCTTCGGGAGGTGCAAGTCTTGAAGGAGAGCTTCAAAAGTTTCGATATTGAAGCAATCCCGAGGGAGGAAAATACAGAAGCGGATGCCTTGAGTAAATTTGCCTTGGGGGCACCCCTCGAGGAAAATCGGAAGGTGCACTTCTTGGAGAAGGTGATCTTGTCGACCACCGATCCATCGGAGGTATGTGCCATTGAAGCAGGATCGGAGGAGGAGCCCACTTGGATGACCCCGATAGTCGCGTATCTGACCACGGGGGCAGTCCCCGATGATGGAGTTGTAGCTGACAGGATACGTCGGATCGCAGTTAATTACGTGGTGGTGGACAATCAGCTATATAAGAATGGGTGGTTCTCAACTCCTTACTTGAAATGCGTGGCTGAGCCCGACGCAAATCGGATCCTTAGGGAGGTGCATGAAGGGGTCGCGGCTTGTCACGAAGGTGCCCGATCCATTGCGAGGAAAGTGCTGAATTTGGGCTATTACTGGCCTTCGATGAGCAAGGAGGTGACGTTATTAGTCCGATCTTGTGACGCGTGCCAGAGGTATGCCCCGAATATTGTGGCTCTGGCTGCTAATCTGATGTCCATCAAGAGTGCTTGGCCCTTCGCGCAGTGGGGTATCGACTTGGTGGGACCCCTCCCACAAGCACAAGGTCAGTGTAAATATTTGCTTGTAGCCATTGATTATTTCTCAAAATGGATAGAAGCTAAGGAGCTGGCCAAGACAACGGGGAACCAAATCGTCAAATTTCTCTAGACCCATATTATATCCAGATATAGGATTCCTAAGGTGTTGATCAGCGATAATGGTCCTCCATTTAACGGGGCTCAAGTGAAGGAGTATCTGGAGGAACTGAATATCGAGCATCGGACAGCCTCTGTCCATCATGCTCAAACTAATGGACAGGTGGAGTCAGCCAACAAAATCCTGATGGATGGCCTGAAGAAAAGTGTCTATGCCTTGAAGGGCAAATGGCTGAACGAGCTGGAAAACGTGCTCTGGGCTTAGAACGACAACCAAACGATCAACTGGGGAGACTCCGTTTGGCCTTGTTTATGGCACGGAGGCCGTTGCTCCCGTGGAAATAGCTGTGGCGTCCCATCGGATGAGGTATTACGAGCCTTTGACGAATGATGAAATGAGACATCTGGAACTGGACTTGCTCGAGGAAAAGAGGCGGGATGCTGATGAAGTCCAGGCTCGAATGCGTTTGGCGACGGCCAGATATTACAATCGGCGAGTTAAGTCCCGACAGTTCTTCGTCGGAGAGCTGGTTTGGCGTCGGAACGAGTTCACCCTTTTGGATCGGATCAACAAGATGTCGCCAAAATCGGAAGGACCTTATAAGGTCGTGGGGATGCCAGCTCCAAATGCGTATAAGTTGGAAGACCTCGATGGCAGAGTATTGAAGCATTCTTTCAGTGGTGAACACTTGAAGAAATGTCATGCTTGAGATTAAGTCGCCTTCAGTGGTGCACGATGTTATTAAGTCGCCTTCAGTGGTGCACGATGTTATTAAGTCGCCTTAAGTGGTGCAAGTTATTTATCGTTTGATTCGATGTAAGCATATTTTAAGCCATCAATGAATAAAGAGGTTGCTTTCGATCAGATTGTTCTCAGTTTTATTCTAAGTGTTGTCAAGTCGCCTTAAGTGGTGCGAGTTTTTAAGTCGCCTTAAGTGGTGCGAGTTGTTAAGTCGCCTTAAGTGGTGCGAGTTGTTAAGTCGCCTTAAGTGGTGCGAGTTGTTAAGTCGCCTTAGGTGGTGCGTGGTTCTTAGAATTATTCTAAGTATAAGTAAGTCGCTTTGTGAAGTGCAACGATAAATCGAGATTAAAAAAGTTGATATTTGAAGGGCTCAAAGGCCTGAAGGTTCATTACAAAGGAAGGAGAATTACAAGGACTATAAAGATAGAGCATTAAGCTTGGTCCTTGTTGGCATCATCGGGAGCAGGATCCACGAGATCTGTGGCAGAAGGCTCCACAGGTTCAGCTGCTGGAGGGTCGATTATCGGGGAATCAACTGTCGGGGGATCGGCACTTGGAAGCTCTGCCATGTCTTCAACGCCCGCGGGAGTGTTGCCCTCATCACTCTCCTCCGAGAGGTCGAAGTACCTCTTCGCAAAGGGGGCGAGAGTCGTAGACTTATCGAAGCTAATGGCGTCACCATACTCCATATGGAGCTCCTCGACCACATTGAAGGGGTGTTCTCCACCTCCGCGGTGCAGAACTTCACCGCGTCAGCTTGGAAGTCCTCAGAGCCCCGATAATCTTCCCGACCCTTGGTTTCACCCTTGGTTTCAGCCTCGGCCAGTTTGGCGGGGACCTCAGCAAGTTCCCGCTCCAGTCTCGCCTTGGCGTCTTCCAGAGCCTTCTTCTCGAGGACGAGTCTGTCCCGAGCCTCCGCGTCCTTTTTCCGCTCCTGCTGCTCCCGCTTGAGCAGCCCCTCGAAGTCCTGAACCCGCTTTTGGAGGTCCCGAGTCTTTCGATTAAGGATTGTCTTTTCCTTGGCCAGTTTTCCCCTCGAAGACTCGGAGGCGGCGAGATCCTCCTCAATCTTGGCTACAACCTCAGGGGCCCCCTTGGCCCGCTCCTGCTCCAGCGCCTCCTCGAAGGCCATGATGTACCCAAAGCAGCGGTTTATATCCGCCATCTCCTGCGAGGAAAAGAAGAAAAGGTTAGCACATGAGTATATTGCCTTATCGATTGAAGAGAGAAAAGAGGAACTTTACCTCCACCCTACGGATAGCCATTCCACGGATATCCGCGCGGACGTTCTCCCGATCCATGGAGAGTGGAAGCTTCAAAGATGGCAGCACCGAGCCTGCCACCAAATGAAGACCCAGCTCCGGGTATGTATCACCCTGTCAGAGCTGTACTCCTTGTAGCGTCTGGATCGGGGTCCAAGGAGTCGCCTTCTGGTTGAGGTCGTAGACCTTGTAGAAGCTCCCGTCTAAAGGGAGAGGAGGAGGACCGACTGGAGTCGTGGAGGTACGCATCTCCGAGTCACCCTGGGACCCGGAGGGAGTCAAGTTGTGGATGGGCGAGGGCTGCTGCAAAGGAGGTGAGGAGGGCGGCCCCCCGGAGATTGGCTTCAGCGGGGACTGCCTCGTCCTCCGACGATGAATTAAGGCGAGGCCCTCGTCCGTCTCCTCGGAAGAGTCCAGATTTTCCACCCGACGAAACTGATCGCCCGTCGGGGTTTCTCCAGCCCCCGATCCCATCGGGGCAGGGAGTTGAGGGAGACCCTCTCCAACTCGAGCACCAGAAAGTGGTGCCCCTGCTGAAACTTCAGTCCCCGACTGAGCTCCTGAGTGACCTGCACCTAGAGGATGAATTGCTTCAGAAAGATAGTCAGGAAGTTGGTTAGGGTCCTTACACCAAATGACGCGCCGAGAGACGTATTGGTCTTTCCCGTGGTAGTTGTAGTAACCCGCTTTGAGGATGCGGGGAGTTTCCTCTCGGAGGATGCGTTTGATCTCCTTGATTCGGGCCTCCTTGGTGGAGGGGATCAACTCCTTAGGAACTTGCTTCCTGTATGATTTAATAGCTAGGCGGAGCTGTTTACCTTCTTAAGCATTTTGGACATTGAAGAGTCTGTCCACCTCCTCAACTCGGGCCCACTTAGTCCCCTCCGCGGGGGGAGATGCCGATGGAGCGGTGGCATTCTTTGCCGACTTCCTTTTCAGCGCGGGGCGTTGGACAGCGTCAGTCTCTCCCTGCTTAAGGATGAGATTGGTCAGCAATGATACCTTCTTAGCTGCAAACAATGGAAAACATAGACATGGTTAGAAACGTTACCCAAGGAACCATATTGGAGGGGCCGTCGTGGAGTTGACCCCCAGAGATTATATCGAGGAGACGGATCCCGGCATTCACCAGGTCCCGCTCCGTTAGGGAGTTAGCATCGAGGGGAGTGTAGGACTCGCCCTAACGGTAAAGCTGGATGCAGTGAAGGATCTGAAAATCTTCATCCGAGTAAGTGTGATAAGCGGGAGGAGAATCCGCTTCCACCTCCCATTGGGGCCATGGGATGGAACTGTTCTTGATGAAGAAGTAGCTCATCTTCCACCCGCTGTTGTCGGACCTTGTATCGATGAGGAGCCCCCGACCCTTGACAACCTTCCAGGTGTCGTTGGTCCAACTGCACCTCGCAAGCTGCTGCTTATTCCACTTGGGCATCCGAGGATAGAAGGCGCAAACCCCAGCCTCGTTGCACTTCATCTCGTAGAAAGTTCGGAAGAGTCGGAGGCTGTAGACCCATTTCTGTCAGAAGCAGAGGACTTGAAAAGCGTTCCACACGCGGATGGCGTGTGGGGAGAAGGTAGTTGGATGCGTCTTCTAGTGGGTGCACATCTCAACCAAATTCCCCAAAAGGGGAATCGGATCCCTGCCGATATTTGTCCAGTAGAGACAAATATCTCCCCTTCCTTGGGACGAGTGACCACAGGGTCACCCGAGGCACAGTGGCGAGAATAAGGAAGGCAAGGCTCCCAGGTTTTGGTAATGCATCCTTCTCGGAGAGCTGCATCATAGGCAGTCACCGAGATTTCGTTGGGAGCGTAATCGAAGTTGAAGGGTTTTCTCCCCTCAGAACTGGATCCGCTGTCTGAAAATTAGCCATGGCAAGAAAAGCGGTAGTGGGTTTTCGAAAAAAATGCAAGCAAATTGATCAAAGATAAGGGAAAGGCTACGCTAACATCAGAGAAGGAATTCTTACCAGACATGGTGAATTGAAGCGAGAGGATGATCTTGACGGTCGCCGGAAGGCTGATCGAAAAACAGGGAGCCGGAGAAGAACTTGTGCTTTCGAAGTTATAGAGTTTTTGAAATTGCAGAAACGGTAAAAGAAGAACAGTGCCCAGGATTAGGGTTTTATAGAGGAAGGGACAGTCGAAAGGACCTTCTAGTCTGGACCATTGAAGGCGAAGCGTTTCAATCTGAGCCGTTGAGATAAAAGGGGACAGAATGGAATGAGACGTTAATGATGAAACGGCCTGAAAAGTGCTTTTTCAGAAAAATCAGGCACGGGTGCCAAAACCGTCGCTTCGTCACATGCTGCATTTAATGGCCGAGTAATCGAGGAGTTTTTCAGATTTGGTGACTATTCTCGAGGCATCGAGGACGAGAAGATCCGTATCAATAAATTTTGTCAAGAAGAAAACCTCTGATACCGATATCGGGAGGTCGGGAGTTGAAAGATATGACGAACTGTAACTCCCTCATGTCTTGGGGGCAAATGATGGGTTTCGCTATAGCCGTTAGGCCCTTTAACGACGATTAAACGGTGAATAGGCCCATTGGGCCCTAAAAGAGGTCAAGAAGACCAATGCGAAGGGTCCCGACAAGAGGAGTCCCGATGGTGAGAGGTCCCGACAAGGTCGGTCCCGACAAGCGAGCTGGACGCTTCTGATAAGATGCCTTTAAGTAGGCCCCGATGAGATGCCTTTAAGTAGGCCCCGATGAATAATCCCTGAGGATGTTGGCCCTGTCACGACGACGAGGGGTCCCGAGCGGTGACACAATGAGATAACTCTGGAGTCCCCGATATTGGTCGGGACTTGCTATCAGAGGCTGAGGCCGAGAAACGCGCCCACTATTAGAGTAGTGAGGAAGTGGCCCGAGATAAGCGGGATCGTGGCTAAGATAAGCGGGATCGTGGCCGAGATAAGCGAAACGTGGGCTAACTGCCCCAGCGGTTCATCAGGTAACTGAGGTAACTCTTCTCCTATAAAAGGGCAGAAGTTACCTCAGATCATACACGATTACAGACTCATACTATTACTTGCTTTTGCCTGCCACGAGATTCTCATTTAAGCATCGGAGAGGGATTCTGGGTCACCGCCCGGTCTATTCTCCTCTTGCAGGATTACGTGGAGCGAAGGACCTTGGATTTCCATCAAGACCGTACCGGAGTTCCAATCGCGATCCAACAGAGGGTAGCCGCTGATGGGTATACGTCTGATTCTGGTTTGTTTTATAATTATTCGGACCTCGCCTACATGTCAAACCCACTAAACAGTCCCAAAATAATTACCTGCAGGTCTAAAACGGCCCGGAGTACGCACGTGAGTACTCCTAGTATAGGACTCGTCCGAATTGTCCGATAATCAGGACTGGAATTGGGAGGTCGGGATTGTCTAACAATCCCGACCTCCGGATTGCGCCTAGAAGTTCCCGTGCCTACCATATACGCGCGTATGGCACGTGTGGGACTCTCTGACGTCAACTTCTTGGCCGTCTACGTCCGGTTCACTTTTTCACAACTAAACCGACGTTGGACCGTTCAAAACCCGGTTTGATCCCAGGGATTCCTATAAATAGGGCCTTGATCATTTGTTTCAGAATTAAGTTAACGTCGAAGCTCTGACCTTTCTCTAAACTTTCTCTCTCTAGAACCTAATTTAAGCTTCGTAGAGGGTTCATCGCATTCCAACCCCCCTTCTGCGGGATGTGCGATACTGCCCCTCTTGCAGCGCATATTTCAGGATCCGACTCTCCCTCGAGCGAAGGATCCAACATTTTGGCACCGTCCGCGAGACTCGAACAAACAAGCTCTCGCTCACCAGTAATAGCTACATGGCAAACACATATCGTTGGCAAGGGAGGCATACGCAGTCATACATGGAGGCTTTGGGGCCGGTGGCGAAATATCGTTGGCAAGGGAGGCATACGCAGGCCATATCGTACAACAGCCACCCGAACAACAACAATAGGATGAACCTATGAAGACGCCATATACTTCTCGACAAAAGACAAGGAACATATAGTGTACCCACACAAAGATGCCCTAGTCATAACCATGGAAATAGACAACATGGATGTCATACGTATATTGGTAGATGGAGGAAGTTCCCCCAGCATAATAACAAATGAGATAGTCCTCGCCTTAGGAAGGAAGAAGAGCATCAAGCAAATACATTCACCACTTGTGGGCTTCATCGGGGATGTCAAATACCCGATCGGAACAATCAAGCTACTAGTCGCCATGGGAACAGGTGATAAACGACTGCACATGGAGGTACCTTTCCTAGTTGTGGAAAAAGTAGATGCATACAATGGCATCCAAGGATACACAGCCATGAATTCATGGGGCATGATAGCCTCAACAACACATCAAAAGATAAAATGCACAACCCCTGTGGGAATTGGGGAAGTCAAACGGGACCAACAGCTCGCAAAGGAGTGTTACGTCACCGCACTCCAGCACAACGTCAAGGAGGATGACAATGACATCACATCCATCAACGAGGACCCCAGGAATGAACACGCTCGTCCAACCCCATTGGATGAGTTGCGTGAAATAAAGATAGAAGAGTCAGATCGCATGGTCCGAATAGGCGCATCACTTTCAGGGGAGGAAGTGATAGAAATCACTGCACTCCTATGCGAGTATAAAGACCTATTTTCATGATCCCCAAGTGATATACCAGGGATAAGCTCAGACGTGATTTCGCACAAACTCAACATCAAGCCAGGAATCCGAGCCATCGCACAAAAATTACGACCTCTTGGAGAAAATAAGATGGTTACCGTCCAGGAGGAAGTAGGAAACTCTTAGAAGCCGGATTCATTGAAGAGTCAAGGTTCCAAACATGGGTCGCAAACCCTGTATTGGTACCAAAGCCGAGTGGCAAGCTGATGATGTGTATCGATTACAGGGACCTCAATAATGCGTGCCCTAATGACGCATATCCTTTGCCAAGAATTGACCAATTGGTTGATGCCACCGCAGGACATTAATTGTTGAATATAATGAACGCAAATTCAGGGTACAACCAAATACCAATGTTCCTGGAGGACGCACCACACAATGTATTCTACCCAGACAGCGACATATACAATTACAAGGTAATGTCGTTTGGTCTAATCAATGTGGGGGCGGCATACCAACGAATGGTGAACACTATATTTGGGGACCTGATTGGGAAAACCATGGAGGCATATGTCGATGACATGGTTTTGAAATCAACAAAGAGATACAACCATGCAGACAACCTACGCGCAACATTCGAAAGAATGCGCGAATTCCAAGTTTGCCTGAACCCAAAAAAGTGCGCCTTCGGTGTACAATCAGGAAAGATACTAGGATTCATGGTTAGTCAAAGAGGCATAGAGGCAAACCCAAAAAAAAGTGAAAGCAATCGAAGAAATGACATCCCCTACAAAACATAAGGAGGTGCAAAAGCTAAATGGCCGTTCAGCAGCCTTAAACAGATACTTGGCAAAGATAGGAGACAAAGCACTCCCAACAGTTCGAATGGACATCGGTATGCGAGGAGGCTTTCCTACAGTTAAAGCAACACTTAACACTGCCCGCATTGGCAAAACCAATACAAGGAGAACCCCTTTACCTCTATAAATCAGTAAGCAACACTGCAGTCAGCTCAGTACTTGTCAGGAAGAAGTGCAACACTCAGCTACCAGTGTATTATGTCAGCAAGACTCTGGCAAAATACGAGGTGAACTACGTGCTAATAGAGAAACACCTGTATGACCTCATCGTTGCGGAAAGGAAGCTAAGACCGTACTTTCATGCCCATGAAATAACGGTCCTCACAGATCAAACACTGAAGCACATATTAGGAAAGCCAAACATGTCAGGAAAGCTGACAAAGTGGGCAATCGAGCTAAGTGAATTCTGTATACACTTCGCCCAGGGAACAACAATTAAGGGACAAGCCTTAGCAGATTTCATTGAGGAATTCACAGGGATCTCCCCTGATGAGACATCACAAGAAAACGCCCCACAGGCATCGGAGCTCGTTGATGTATGAAAGATGTACACGGACGAATCATCAAATGTAGGAGGATCGGGGGCAGGACTCCTTCTAATACCACTAGATGGGTCGGAGCCTTTGAAATACGCTCTAACTTTGGTATTCAGGGCAACAGATAACGAGGCAGAATATGAAGTCTTGATAACAGGACTAAGAATTGCCAAAGTTGTAGGAGTTAAACACCTAAGGTTAAAGTGCGACTCAGAACTTGTCGTCAATCAAGTAAAAGGAGAATACATGGCAAAGTCCGAGAACATGCAGAAGTACCTAAAATAATCAAAGGAACTAGCTGACAGTTTCGACACCTTCGACGTAAGTCGAACCCGAGGAATGAAAACCAAGAGGCAGACTCTCTAAGAAAGTTTGTACAAGGCAACGAACAAGGCAAAGAGACACACTTTGTCGAACACAGAATTCTGTCGGTCATTGACAAATTCGAAGTGTTAACCATTGACGCCGTACAGACATGGATGACACCAATTCACGCATACCTTACAATAAGCGCGCTACCAGAGGACAAGACACAGGCATTCAAAATACAAAGGGTCGCTGCGAACTATGCGACCATTGAGGGCCAACTCTACAAAAAAGGTTATTTAACCCCATACTTAAAGTGTATAACACAGCCAAAAACGCAAAAGGTATTAAAAGAGCAGCATGAGGGACAGGCAGCCTGCCATGAAGGAGCAAGTTCTTTAATCCGCAAAGCCCTACGTCTGGGTTACTATTGGCCTTCCATGAAAGTCGAAGCAACAAACATGGTAACAGAGTGCGACTCCTGCCAACAATACTCAAGAAGCATCACAGCTCCAGCCGCGGAGCTAAGTCCAATAGCAAGTGCGTGGCCCTTTCGCGCAATGGGGTATCGACTTGTTGGTCCTCTCCCGAAATCTAAAGGGAAAACCAAGTATATCGTGGTTTCTATCGATTATTTCTCCAAGTGGATAGAAGTGAAGGCATTGGCAAGAACAACAGACGCTCAAATCATCGACTTTATCCGAAATCACATTGTCGTTCGATATGGCGTCCCAAGAGTACTTATAAGCGACAATGACCTGCAATTCAATTGTAGTAGGCTAAAAACCTACTGCGAAACCTTGAACATAGAGCGGAATGCAGAAAAAAAAGGCACAGTGACCACGTCTTTGGAAACCGGTTGGGTCTGGTTAAGGATATGAGCGATGGGGATGGTCAAGTTCACCTGTAATTCACAGACTCTTGTATTCACTAGGTGGCCACCAACCGGATATTAGTTGAAGGTTGTGAATACTTGTACGGATGCCTTGGAGAAGTGTTCATATGTGGAAACTAGGCAAAAAGAGAATTAACAGTTGACCTAGGATATAGTGCGGTACAATATAAAAGTTGTTTATAACAGGTTTATAAAAGGGAATCAACATTCTGCGGGCGCTACAATACTCCTAACAGATGAGTAGCACGATGCCCGTCGTATCCGCCGGTCGCACGTTAAACCTCGTATGAATTATTCGGAAGCAAGGAGCAGATCGAAGGAGTGAAAGGTTGATGCAGATTTGGACGACAAAACTTTAACAGGCAATCTCCCATTCCTGCTAGTGGGAGCTGTAAGCATATGGTGATGGGCGCCGTAATTGGTAGCCCATAATATGTATAGTTTGCCTAAGGAAATTATGTAAATGTCTCATTAGGGTAATTGGGCTAGACCCAAATCCCAATTGACATGAGAAGCCCAAATTATGGGCCTCCCCTATGCATGGTCGGCCGAAATAATGGTGTTGGCAAAGTGGACTTTTGTTCACTTTGCTCCTCCTATAAATACATGGTGTTAGGGGATATTTATGGTTAATCACTATTCCCTCATTAGAGTGTTTTATAGGGAAAAACCCTCTACCCCAACTAGGTATTTCGGCCGAATCTATAGTCACCCAAGGTATGCCAATTTGCTTTCTAAGCAAACACTCCAGAGATCTGTCCCTGTGCCAAGAATCGATCAGAGGATTTGCTGTGGAGCTTGTATTATGTAGGGCTTTTCTAACAAGAACCTCTACGGGTCCCGACCGGAGGATCGTGAACTCCATGCAGAAGGATCTAGGGACTAAGAATCATCTATGAGGTATGTGCGAATCTTCGGCTGCGTAATTTTGATTACTAGCATGTACCATGATTTAGTATCCGTAGTGATTATTTCTCGTAATCTAACACACGCCTCGTGAATACGTGTCAGCGCCTCACACACGCGACCCATACACAACACTACGAACCGTCACATATTTATAGGGTCTTAAACCCTTCGTTATCTATTAATAATACACGTTTAGGGATTAATGATGTCAATAGTCGCCTTAATCCCCCTTGAGGCCTCACTACAAGAAATCACATCAATAGCGACAAACCGTTTTTTTTGCCACTACAGGTTGACACTAAATATCTCTTTTATTAGCGGTAAAACATGTTACCATAATATACATATATAGATACGGAAGAATTGTCGCCACTAAAAGAACACATTAGTAGTGGTAAATGTTGCGGCTAAAAGAATTGTATTTGCCATGGAAAAATACCGCCGCTAAAGTGATCTTTTAATTTCAAAGACTTTTTCCGCTGCTAATAAAGTGTTTTTTGTGTAGAGATAATTTTCACTGCTAAGAGTAACTTTCAACAACAGAAATAATTGACACTGTAAAAATTTTACGGTGACAAAAGTAATGTCGTTGCAAATAATAACATTTTGTGGCAAAATATTTTTAGCTACTAAACTGAACGTTCAGTAGAATAAAAATCTGCTACTAAAGTTTATTCTAAGTGGCGACATTTCAGTTGTTGTAAATAATTAAATCTTGTGACGAGATTTGGGTTGATGCAAAAAGTAACATTTAGTAGCGTAGATTGTTTTCACTTAAGAAATCTTACCGTGTTAGTAATTGTGCCGCAGCTAATAAGTTCTCTTTGTGACTAGAAATATGTCGCTGTAAAAAGGTTATTTCACCACTAGAGTGTGGTGCCACTATAGTTATCTTATAGTGGCGACAATTTTACTGTTTCTAATGAATACATTTTATTATAGGGTTAAAGGTACTTTTGGTGCCACATGTTTGACCAATGTAGGTTTTTGGTGTCATATGTTTAGTTTTGTAGGTTTTTAGTGCCATATGTTTGAGAGGTTGTATGTTTTTTGTTCTTCCGTTAGTCAACAGTTAGTTTGACCGTTAAATACTTTTATTTTGTTCAATTTAGTCCTCAAATTTATATTTCTAAAATTTAATATTTACACTTTAGTCCCTATTGTTTGCTCAAGTCACCGTCCACCACCCACCACCTCTAAAGCCGCCGCCGACCACCACGGAAATGGCCGGCCACCACCACTTGGGGTTGGAAACCACCCCAATTGGTGGTGGCCGGCCCCAATTAGTGGTGGCCTGCCCAATCAGGGCCGGCTACCACCTATTGGTGGTGGCTACAGCCCTAATCGGGCCGGCCACCACCATTTGGGGTGGTGGGCGGCCCCAAATGGTGGTGGCAGGCCCGATTAGGGCTGCAGCCACCACCAATTGGGGCCGCCTGCCCCGATTAGGGCTGCAGCCACCACAAATTGGGGTGGTTTCCAGCCCCAAATGGTTGTGGCCGGCCATTTTCGTGGTGGTCGGCGGCAGCTTTGGGGGTGGTGGGTGGTCGGCGGCCTTCGACGGTGAATTGAGTAAACACTAGGGACTAAAATGTAAATATTAAATTTTACAAAAATAAATTTGAGGGTTAAATTGAACAAAATAAAAGTATTTAACGGTCAAACTAACTGTTGACTAACGGAAGAACCACAAACATACAACCTCTCAAACATATGGCACCAAAAGCCTAAAAAACTAAACATATGGCACCAAAAACCTACACTGGTAAAACATGTGGCACCAAAAGTACCTTTAACCCTTTATTATATGATTATGTGTCTACACAAAAAGTTTTTTTCATCAGCGAATGTTGTTACCAATTAAGCAAATTTACATTGGCGACGCTGTTGTTACTGCGAAATTACTTTAACTGATTATGTTTAGACACAAATGTTGTATATATCCTAATTAGTACAAAATTTATGGAAGAAGATAATAATTAGTATTTAAATCGATAATCTACCTATACTAATACTAATTCCGAGTGTGAGAAAATTAGATGGTAAACCTCAAACTGACACGACAGTTGTTGGGTTACGATTACAAAGGACAGGTCAGTGCATACAAGTCAAGAACGTACAAGTCGAGACTCATGAAAAAGAGTCGACAACTAATCACACTCGGACTGAAGAAACAAGAATAAATAGTCGACACCAAATATTGAGAAGGTCGACGATTAAGGTCCTTTAGGACTAGCGACAAGTCTGCTCAAAACTCTCTCTTAAGGCAGGAGTCGAGTCGACATCCAAGTACAATTGAAGAAACCTTCCTCCTAAGGAAATGGCAACTGGCAACCTGTTTGCCGCCTCAGAGAAAACCCTTCCTCCTAAGGAAGGGGCAGGTGGCGACCTACTTGTCACCTGCTAAACTGAAGAAACCTTTCTTAAAGAATAGTGAGGTGGCGACATGCTTCGACCGCCTGAAGGAAAACCTTCATATCTAAGGAAAGATGAGGTGGCGACCTGCTTTTCACTGACTCTGCACAAAAACCCTTCCAAGAGAGTAGCCGCTGATGGGTATACGTCCGATTCGGGTTCGTTTTATAATTATTCGGACCTCGCCTACACGTCAAACCCACTAAACGGTCCCAAAATAATTACATGCAAGTCTAAAACGGCCCGGGTTACGCGCGCGAGTACTCCGAGTATAGGACTCGTCCGGATTGTCGGACAATCCGGACCAAAGTACGAATTGTCTAACAATCTGGATCGGAATCCGGAGGTCGGGATTTTCTAACAATCCGGACCGGAATCCAAAGGTCGGGATTGTCTAACAATCCCGACCTCCGGATTGCGCCTAGAAGTACCCGCGCCTACCATATACGCGCGTAAGGCACGTGTCGGACTCTCCGACGTCAACTTCTTGCTCGTCTACGTCCGATTCACTTTTTCACAACTAAACCGACGTTGGACCGTTCAAAACCCAATTTGATCTCAGGGTTTCCTATAAATAGGGGCCGTGATCACTCGATTCAGAACTAAGTTGAAGCAGAAGCTCTTACCTCTTTCTAAACTTTCTCTCTCTAGAATCCTAATTTAAGCTTCCGAGAGGGTTCATCGCATTCCAACCCCCCTCTGCGTGGTGTGCGATACTGCCCCTCTTGTAGGTATCCGAATACGCACGTATTCCGGCACATGTGAAGACCCGCTACCTTGACAACTTGAAGCGCATATATCAGGATCCGACTCTCCCTCGAGCGAAGGATCCAACATTTTGGCCACGTCCGTGAGACTCGAACAAACAGATCTCGCTCACCAGTAATAGCTACATGGAAAACACATACGTCATACACATAGGCTTTGGGGCCGGTGGCGAAACATCGTACGCAAGGGAGGCATACGCAGGCCATATTGTACAACAGCCACCCGAAAAACAGCAATAGGATGAACCTATGGAAGACGCCATATACTTCTCGACAATAGACAAGGAGCATATAGTGGACCCACACAACGATGCCCTAGTCATAACCATGGAAATAGACAACATGGATGTCAGGCGTATATTGGTAGATGATTGAAGTTTCCCCAGCATAGTAAAAAAGGAGATAGTCCTCGCCTTAGGAAGGATGAAGAGCATCAAGCAGATACATTCACCACTTGTGGGCTTCATCGGGGATGTCAAATACCCGATCAGAACAGTCAAGCTACTAGTCACCATGGGAACGGGTGATAAACGACTACACATTGAGGTACCATTCCTAGTTGTGGAAAAACTAGATGCATACAATGGCATGCTAGGATACACAGCCATGAATGCATGAGGCATGATAGCCTCAACAACACATCAAAAGATAAAATTCCCAACCCCCGTGGGAATTGGGGAAGTCAAGGGGGACCAATAGTTCGCAAAGGAGTGTTACGTCACCGCACTCCAGCACAACGTCAAGGAGGATGACAATGACATCCCATCCATCGACGAGGACCCCAGTAAGGAACACGCTCGTCCAACCCCATTGGATGAGTTGCGTGAAATAAAGATAGAAGAGCCAGATCGCATGGTCCGACTAGGCGCATCACTTTCAAGGGAGGAAGTGATAGAAATCACTGCACTCCTAAGGGAGTATAAAGACCTATTTGCATGGTCCCCAAGTGATATGCCAGGGATAAGCTCAGACGTGATTTCGCACAAACTCAATATCAAGCCAGGAATCCGAGCCATCGCACAAAAATTACGACCTTTCGGAGAAAATTAGATGGTTGCCGTCCAGGAAGAAGTAGGAAAGCTCTTAGAAGCCGGATTCATTGAAGAGTCAAGGTTCCAAACATGGGTAGCAAACCTGTATTGGTACCAAAGCCGAGTGGCAAGGTGAGGATGTGTATCGATTACAGGGACCTCAATAATGCGTGCCCAAAGGACGCATATCCTTTGCCAAGAATTGACCAATTGGTTGATACCACAGCATGCCATGAATTGCTGACTATAATGGATGCATATTCAGGGTACAACCAAATACCAATTTTCCCGGAGGACGCACCACACAATGCATTCTACGCAGAGAGCAACATATACAATTACAAGGTAATGCCGTTTGGTCTAATCAATGTGGGGGCGGTATACCAACGAATGGTGAACACTACATTTGGGGACCTGATAGGGAAAACCATGGAGGCATATGTCGATGACATGGTTGTGAAATTAACAAAGAGATACAACCATGCAGACGACCTACGCGCAACATTCCAAAGAATGCGCGAATTCCAAGTTTGCCTGAACCCAACAAAGTGCGTCTTTGGTGTACATTCAGGAAAGATACTAGGATTCATGGTTAGTCAAACAGGTAGAGTGGCAAACCCAGAAAAAGTGAAAGCAATCGAAGAAATGGCATCCCTTACAAAACATAAGGAGGTGCAACAGCTAAATGGCCGTTTAGCAGCCTTAAAAAGATTCCTGGCAAAGATAGGAGACAAAGCACTCCCTTTCTTCAAAATCCTAAGAGCCAACAAGATGTTCGAATGGACATCGGTTTGCGATGAGGCTTTCCAGCAGTTAAAGCAACACTTACGATCATTGGCAAAACCAATACAAGGAGAACCACTTTACCTCTACATATCAGTAAGCAACACTGCTGTCAGCTCAGTACTTATCAGGCAGAAGGGCAGCACTCAACTACCAGTGTATTATGTCAGCAAGACTCTGGAAAAATACGAGGTGAACTACATGTTAATAGAGAAACACCTGTATGCCCTCATCGTTGCGGCAAGGAAGCTAAAACCGTACTTTCATGCCCATGAAATAACGGTCCTCACAGATCAACCACTGAAGCACATATTGGCATAGCCAAACATGTCAGGAAAGCTGACAAAGTGGGCAATTGAGCTAAACGAATTCCGTATACACTTCGCCTAGCGAACAGAAATTAAGGGACAAGCCTTAGCAGATTTCATTGCGGAATTCACAAGGATCTCCCCTGATGAGACATCACAAGAAAACGCCCCACAGGTAGCAGAGCCCGTTGATGTATGGGATATGTACACAGACATATCATCAAATGTAGGAGGATCGGGGGCAGGACTCCCTCTAATACCACCAGATGGGTCGGAGCCTCTGAAATACGCTCTAACTTTGGTATTCAGGGAAACGGACAACGAGGCAGAATACGAAGCCTTGATAACAAGACTAAGAATTGCCAAAGGTGTAGGAGTTAAACACCTAAGGGTAAAGTGCGACTCAGAACTTGTCGTCAATCAAGTAAAAGGAGAATACATGGCAAAGTCCGAGAACATGCAGAAGTACCTAAAACAAGCAAAGGAACTAGCTGACAGTTACGACACCTTCGACGTAACGTCGAACCCGAGGAATGAAAACCAAGAGGCAGAATCTCTAAGCAAGTTTGTACACGGCAACGAACAAGGCAAAGAGACACACTTCGTCGAACACAGAATTCTGTCGGTCATTGAAAAATTCGAAGTGTTAACCATCGACGCCGTGCAGATATGGATGACACCAATTCACGCATACCTTACAACTGGCGCGCTACCAGAGGACAAGACACAGGCATTCAAAATACAAAGGGTCGCTGCGAACTATGCGATCATTGAGGGCCAACTCTACAAAAAAGGGTTATTTAACCCCATACTTAAAGTGTAGAACACAGTCAAAAACGCAAAAGGTATTAAAAGAACTGCATGACGGATAGGCAGCCTGCCATGAAGGAGCAAGGTCTTTAATTCGCAAATCCCTACATCTGGGTTACTATTGGCCTTCCATGAAAGTCGAAGCAACAAACATGGTAAAAGAGTGCGACTCCTGCCAACAATACTCAAGAAGCATCACAGCTCCAGCCACGGAGCTAAGTCCAATAGCAAGTGCGTGGCCCTTCGCGCAATGGGGTACCGACTTGGTAGGTCAGCTCCAAAAATCTAAAGGGCAAACCAAGTATCTCGTGGTTGCTATCGACTATTTCTCCAAGTGGATAGAAGCGAAGGCATTGGCAAGAACAACAGACGCTCAAATCATCGACTTTATCCGAAATCACATTGTCGCTCGATATGGCGTCCCAAGAGTACTTATAAGCGACAATGGCCTGCAATTCAAAAGTAGTAGGCTAAAAACCTACTGCAAAAACCTTTAACATAGAGCAACGCTTCGCGTCAGTGCAGCATCCACAAACCAATGGACAGGTAGAGTCAGCGAATATGATCGTCTTGGATGGTCTAAAGAAAAGAATACACGCACTAAAAGGATGATGGGCCTGATGGGTCCGACTATAGCCGTCAGGCCCTTTAACGGCGAGGAAACGGTAAACCGGCCCACCAGGCCCAGAGTAAGGGTCAAGATGACCTAGGAGTAGGGTCCCGATGAAGGGAGTCCCGACGAAGCAGGGTCCCGATAGAGTCGGTCCCGACAGTGGAGCTAGAAGCTCCCGATGAGAAGCCTTTAAGTAGGCCCCGATGATGAATCCCCGATAATGATTGGCCCTGTCACGATGACGAGGGGCCCCGAGCGGTGACACAACGAGACAACTCTGGAGTCCCTGACGGGAGTCGGGACTCGTTACCAGAGGATAAAGCCAAGATATGCGGTGCGTGGCCGAAATATACGGAACGTGGTTAAGATACACGGATTGTGGCCGAGATACGCGGGGCATGGCTAAGATACGCGAGATCGTGTACGAGATAAGCGGGATACGGGCTAACCACCCCTAACGGTTCGCCAGGTACCTGAGGCACCTCTTTGCCTATAAAAGGGCAGGAGGTCACCTCAGATCACTTACGTTGAATTACATACCCCTTTGAGATTATTGCTTGCCAGTCATACGAGAGACTCATTTAAGCATCGGAGAGGGATTCTTGGTCACCGCCCGGTCTATCCCCTCTTGCAGGATTGCGTGGAGCAAAGGAGCTAGGATTGCCGTCAAGATCCGTACCGGAGTTCCACCGTGATCCAACATTGGCGCCGTCTGTGGGAATCAAACAAAAAGCTGACATGCCTTCTACTCGATCAATGGTGGCTGGCAAGAACAGAAGACAGGGACAATCCGGTGGTTCCCGTCACCCTGCTGCAACGAATCTGAATTCAGTTCCAGAACAAGAGGAAAACCAGAACCATCCCCCGGCTGAGCTCTCCCAGACAGGAGGGCACAATGGATCGCATCCCGAAGATGTTGCCCCTCAGCACCAGGACAACAGGGGGCAGGAGGCTCCCCCAGCTGCAGATTTGACAAGGGCCGTGGCAGAGGCCATGCCCATGTTTCTGGCGACTGTAGAGGCTCTCTTGGATCGAAGAGAGGCTGCGAGGAGGCAGGAGGAGATGCCCCCGTTGGAGGAAGCGACCCTGCCGACAGAGGGTCGGAACGCACAGGAAGCCCCGCCCCGAGGCCAAGACAGAGGTAGGGCGACCGGTCAGCCGGAGAGGTTCGTGGTTGATGGGCCAGGACCAGTACAGCACAGGACCATTCCCTTGAATGGTCCCATCACTCCCGACCAGGTGGTAAAGATCGTGAACATCTGTATGGGAGAACAGAAGCCGCTGGTGTCGGAGCTGAGGGATCGATCCACTCATCCCTTCGTCCCCCGACTCATTGATACCCTAGCCCCGCCTGGGCTAGGCATCCCCACGATAAAGGAGTATGATGGCGAAGGAGATCCAGTTCGCCACGTCCAGAAGCACCTCATGGCGTGTCTGGGAAGAGCCCCAAGTGAAGACATAGTGTGTACGTTGTTCCCGAACACCCTGGGAAAAAGGGCCCTGACTTGGTTCTTTAGTCTGCCCCCGGGATGCATCACTTGCTGGGCAGACATGCACGATCGATTCATTCAGCAGTACCAGGGTCGGAGGCGTCTATTGAAGAGCGTGAGGTCCCTGACCCAGGTGGTGCAGAGGCCCGACGAATCGCTGGCTCATTATTACCAGCGGTACACAGCTAGCGTAGCAGAGATAGATGAAGAAATCTCTGAGGGCGAAACCATCCGTACCTTCATTCGGAACCTGACAGCCCCCTGTGGCTCCGACCTGATGCACAGCGTGGCTGAGAAGGCTGTGTGGAATATGGAGGCATTACAGAAGAGGGTGAAGCGACAGATTGATGTCCAGGAGTCCAAGATAGTTGCGGGAGAACTGGAGCCCCCAAAGTCAAATAAAGGGAAGCAGTCGAGTAAACCTTTCGACGATCGTAAGTCGAAGGGTAAACCCGACAGCAGCAAGAATCGAGGTCGTCCGGATCGGAGGGACGACAGACGTTCTTCAAGGAAGGATAAGAGGGAAGATCTCGACATTCCTCTCAACTGCTCCATGGCGGAAGTGCTGACAGTCATGGAACGACAAGGTATCTCCAGGTACCCCCCGAAGAAAGATGGAGAATTCCTGGGGTCCCGCACAGATCGCTATTGTCGATTTCACCGCGCAAATGGCCACGACACCAATCACTGTCGGGAGCTGAAGAAGGAGATCGAAAAGCTGATCCAGAAGGGGAAGCTCAAGGAATTTGTCGAGGATAAGCGGTGTCGATCCCGCTCTCGGTCCCGATCGCGGTCCCGTTACCGATCCCGCGATCGGTCCCCGAAAAAAGAGAACTGATCCAGAGTCATCCGGTGCTCGCAAGGAGAGACGAGTTATCAACGTGATTCATGGAGGATTTGCTGCTGGAGGTGATACCTCATCCGCCCGAGAGGTCTATGCCTTTAGAATCCCTACGGCGGTGGTACTGGGTAAGAGGTCCCGCTCTTGGACCTTGAAAGAAGAGATGGTAATCTCCTTCTCATCGGAAGACCTCATAGGCGTGGAGACTCCGCATGACGATGCCTTGGTGGTAACCTTGGATGTGGATGGGTTTGAGATGAAGAGAATTCTAATCGATGGAGGAAGTTCCTCCGACATTCTATTCATGGACGCACTGGAAGCTATGGGGAAGACAAAGAAAGATCTGAAGGAGGCAAACTTCCCGATGGTCGGGTTCTCTAGCTCAACCTCCTACCCGCTAGGAGTAATCACCTTACCAGTGGAGTTTGGTAGCGGGTGGAAATCAGAAAGGAGGAATGTAGAGTTCGTGGTAGTCGATTCTGCGGGGACCTACAACGCGATCATCGGAAGAACCACCATTAACCCCCTGATGGCGGTTGCCTCGACAGTGCACCAGAAGATGAAGTTCCCGACCGACCACGGAGTCGGAGAGGTTAAGGGTGACCAGGTGGCTTCTCGAAAATGTTATGTCAACGCCACTCGAAGGAGGAGACGAGAGGCCATGACTGTCCTTCAGACAGACACGGATCCTAGAGAAGAGTTTGGGCGTCCCGCCCCCGTAGAAGATCTGAAAGAAGTCGAGATCGACGGACCCCAGAGGAAGGTTAAAATCGGGTCTGCCCTGACTTAAGAGACAGCCCAGAAATTAATCGAATTATTAAAGGAGTTCAAGGAGCTGTTTGCCTGGTCCCCGAGCGATATGCCAGGAATCAGCCCCGATGTGATCGTACACGAGCTGAAGATAGACCCCGCGATCAAGCCTATCACGCAGAAAAGGCGTCCGATGGGCACGGACAAGAAGATCGCGATCCAGCAGGAAGTAGGCAGGTTGCTCGATGCTGGGTTTATCAAGGAGCTCCGATTCCAGACTTGGGTTGCTAACCCGGTGCTGGTGAAGAAGAGCAATGGAAATGGCGGATGTTTGTTGACGAATCAACCTTTGAAGCATTTTTTGAACCGACCTGATGCGTCGGGGAGATTAGTGAAATGGGCAGTCGAGCTTAGTGAGTTCCGCATTCACTTTGCTCCGAGAACGGCTGTTAAGGGCCAGGCGTTGGCGGATTTTATAGTAGAGTCTACAGCTCCCGATCTAGAAGAAGCGGGCCCATTAGAGGGGGCAACTATGGAGGTCCCGATAGCAGAGCAACCAGAAATAGCGGAGCAATCAGAAGGATCGGGAGCAAGGTTTGTACTAATACCACCAGGCGGAGGTGAGCCGCTCCGCTTCGATATGCTTTGGCCTTAACGTTTAGGGCCACGAACAACGAAGCTGAGCACGAGGATCTTATTACGGGCCTGAAAATTGCCAAAGGTATGGGAGTTGTTCACTTGAGAGTGAAATGTGACGCGGCCTTGATTGTGAACCAGGTCCAAGGGCGATACGAGGCGAAGAGCCCAATGATGAGGAAGTACCTTCGCGAGGTGCAAGTCTTGAAGGAGAGCTTTAAAAGCTTCGACATCGAGGCGATCCCGAGGGAGGAAAACGTGGAGGCAGATGCCTTGAGCAAATTTGCCTTGGGGGCACCCCTGGAGGAAAATCGGAAGGTGCACTTCTTGGAGAAGGTGATCTTGTCGACCGCCGACCCGACGCAGGTGTGTGCTATTGAAGCAGGATCGGAGGAGGAGCCCACTTGGATGACCCCAATAGTCACGTATCAGACTACGGGGGCAGTCCCCGATAATCAAGTAGTAGCTGACAGGATACGTCGGATCGCGGCTAATTGCGTGATGCTGGACAATCAGCTATACAAGAAGAGCTGGTTCTCGACTCCGTACTTGAAGTGTGTAGCAGAACCCGACACCAATCGGATTCTGAAGGAGGTGCACGAAGGGGTCGCGGCCTGCCATGAAGGGGGCCCGATCTATCATGAGGAAAGTGCTTAATTTGGGCTATTATTGGCCCACGATGAACAAAGAAGCGACGGCGATGGTCCGATCCTGCGACGCGTGCCAGAGGTACGCCCCGAGTATCGTGGCTCCGGCCGCTAATCTGACATCCATCAAGAGCGTGTGGCCCCTCGCGCAGTGGGGCATCGACTTGGTGGGACCTCTTCCACAAGCACAAGGTCAATGTAAGTATTTACTTGAAGCAATCGATTATTTTTCGAAATGGATAGAGGCGAAGGCATTGGCCAGAACAACGGGGAACCAGATCGTCAAGTTCCTCCAAACCCACATCGTGTCCAGATACGGGATTCCCAAGGTGGTGATCAGCGACAATGGTCCACCGTTTAAACGGCTCTCAGGTGAGGGAGTATCTGGAGGAGTTGAACATTGAGCATCGGACCGCCTCCGTACGACATGCTCAGACTAATGGCCAGGTGGAGTCAGCCAATAAAATCGTGATGGACGGCCTCAAGAGGAGGGTCTATGCTTTGAAGGGCAAGTGGCTGAACGAACTAGAGAACGTGCTTTGGGCCGTTAGAACGACACCCAAACGATCAACGGGGGAGACTCCGTTTTGCCTTGTTTATGGCACGGAAGCTGTCGCCCCTGTGGAGGTAGCTGTGGCGTCCCATCGGATGAGATACTACGAGCCTATGACGAATGATGAAGTAAGACGTCTGGACTTGGACTTACTCGAAGAGAAGAGGCGGGAAGCCGATGAAGTCCAAGCTCGAATGCGTTTGGCGACGGCCAGATACTACAATCGGCGAGGGAAATCTCGACAGTTCTTCGTCGGGGAACTGGTTTGGCGTCGCAACGAATTCACCCTTTTGGATCGAATCAACAAGATGTCACCAAAATGGGAAGGACCTTATAAGGTCGTGGGGATGCCAGCTCCAAATGCATACAAGTTGGAAAACCTCAATGGCAGAACGTTAAAGCATTCTTTTAGTGGCGAACACTTGAAGAAACACCATGCTTGAAGAAAGTCGCCTTAAGTGGTGCACGGTGAAAAGTCGCCTTAAGTGGTGCACGATATAAAGTCGCCTTGTGTGGTGCACGATATAAAGTCGCCTTAAGTGGTGCACGATATAAAGTCGCCTTGAGTGGTGCACGATATAAAGTCGCCTTGAGTGGTGCACGATCCTTAGATTTATTCTAAGTATCAAAAAGTCGCCTTCAGTGGTGCACGATATTAAGTCGCCTTAAGTGGCGCAAGTTGAAAAGTCGCCTTAAGTGGTGCACGATATAAAGTCGCCTTAAGTGGTGCACGAGAAAAGTCGCCTTGAGTGGTGCACGATCCTTAGATTTATTCTAAGTATCAAAAAGTCGCCTTCAGTGGTGCACGATATTAAGTCGCCTTAAGTGGCGCAAGTTGAAAAGTCGCCTTAAGTGGTGCACGATGAAAGTCGCCTTAAGTGGTGCACGATGTAAAGTCGCCTTGAGTGGTGCACGATCCTTAGATTTATTCTAAGTATCAAGAAGTCGCCTTAAGTGGTGCACGATATAAAGTCGCCTTAAGTGGTGCACGAGAAAAGTCGCCTTGAGTGGTGCACGATATTAAGTCGCCTTAAGTGGCGCAAGTTGAAAAGTCGCCTTAAGTGGTGCACGATGAAAGTCGCCTTAAGTGGTGCACGATGTAAAGTCGCCTTGAGTGGTGCACGATCCTTAGATTTATTCTAAGTATCAAGAAGTCGCCTTAAGTGGTGCACGATATAAAGTCGCCTTAAGTGGTGCACGAGAAAAGTCGCCTTGAGTGGTGCACGATCCTTAGATTTATTCTAAGTATCAAAAAGTCGCCTTCAGTGGTGCACGATATTAAGTCGCCTTAAGTGGCGCAAGTTGAAAAGTCGCCTTAAGTGGTGCACGATGCAAAGTCGCCTTCAGTGGTGCACGATATTAAGTCGCCTTAAGTGGCGCAAGTTGAAAAGACGCCTTAAGTGGTGCACGATGTAAAGTCGCCTTCAGTGGTGCACGATATTAAGTCGCCTTAAGTGGTGCACGATATTAAGTCGCCTTAAGTGGTGCACGATGTAAAGTCGCCTTAAGTGGTGCACGATATAAAGTCGCCTTAAGTGGTGCACGAGAAAAGTCGCCTTGAGTGGTGCACGATCCTTAGATTTATTCTAAGTATCAAAAAGTCGCCTTAAGTGGTGCACGATGTAAAGTCGCCTTCAGTGGTGCACGATATTAAGTCGCCTTAAGTGGTGCATGATGAAAGTCGCCTTAAGTGGTGCACGATATAAAGTCGCCTTAAGTGGTGCACGATGAAAGTCGCCTTAAGTGGTGCACGATGTTAAGTCGCCTTAAGTGGCGTGGTTTTGCCTTAAATGGAATAAAGCGATTGAACTTGATCCTTGGCAGAGTCGAGGGGAGCAGGATCCACGAGGTATGAGGCAGAAGGCTCCGCAGCAAGATGATCGGATCCTGGAAGATTGGCCGCGGGAGGATCGGACTCTTGGAGGTCAGCCGATGAAGAGTCGACTATCGAGGAATATTGGAGGAGTCTTCTCGGATTTTGTGGCTATCCTCGAAGTATCGAGGAATCTCAGACGAGAAGATCTGTGTCAAGGAATTTTGTCAAGAGAAAAGCCTCTGATACAGATATCGGAAGGTCGGGAGTTGAAAGACGCGACGAACTAAAAGTCCCTCATGTCTTGGGGGCAAATGATGGGTCCGACTATAGCCGTCAGGCCCTTTAACGGCGAGGAAACGGTAAACCGGCCCACCAGGCCCAGAGTAAGGGTCAAGATGACCTAGGAGAAGGGTCCCGATGAAGGGAGTCCCGACGAAGCAGGGTTCCGATAGAGTCGGTCCCGACAGTGGAGCTAGAAGCTCCTGATGAGAAGCCTTTAAGTAGGCCCCGATGATGAATCCCCGATAATGATTGGCCCTGTCACGATGACGAGGGGCCCCGAGCGGTGACACAACGAGACAACTCTGGAGTCCCCGACGGGAGTCGGGACTCGTTACCAGAGGATAAAGCCAAGATATGCGGGGCGTGGCCGAAATATACGGAACGTGGTTAAGATACACGGATCGTGGCCGAGATACGCGGGGCATGGCTAAGATACGCGAGATCGTGTACGAGATAAGCGGGATACGGGCTAACCACCCCTAACGGTTCGCCAGGTACCTGAGGCACCTCTTTGCCTATAAAAGGGCAGGAGGTCACCTCAGATCACTTACGTTGAATTACATGCCCCTTTGAGATTATTGCTTGCCAGTCATACGAGAGACTCATTTAAGCATCGGAGAGGGATTCTGGGTCACCGCCCGGTCTATCCCCTCTTGCAGGATTGCGTGGAGCAAAGGAGCTAGGATTGCCGTCAAGATCCGTACCGGAGTTCCACCGTGATCCAACAGGGCCGAGGAACTCGGTAGTGTCCTATGGGCGGTACGCATAACGCCTAAACGAACAACAGTAGAAACACCATTCAGCCTGGTGTATGGAACAGAAGCAGTCGCTCCGGTAGAGATAGCCGTCTCATCTTACCGGATAACTCTTTATGATGTCCAAGCAAATGAAGAAGAGAGACTTCTATATCTGGACTTGGCCGATGAAAAGCAATAGAGATTAGAGGAAATTCAAGCAAGGATGCGCTTAATCACCTCGCGATACTACAACCAAAAGGTTAAAGGAAGACAATTCCATGTAGGCGAAATGGTGTGGAGAAAGAACGAGTTCACACAACTTGACACAATCAACAAGTTATCGCCTAAATGAGAGGATCCCTACAAGATAGCATCAGTACCATACACAAACGCATATTGTTTGGAGGATGCGGATGGCCACATATCCACAAACACATACAGTGGCGTACACCTGAAGAAATTCCATGCACGAGCGCACCACATACTTAACTAAAGAGTCTTATCAAGCTCTTTAATGCTTTTTATTATATGCAATACTTGAAGGAAATGTAATACCTCTATATATGTGCAACTATGTAAGCATCGCATATCTAATGAAGCTAATGTATTTTCGTAGGTACATTACCTCCTTACACACCCTACTCTGGAATAACAACAAGTAGTGAACTATACGCATTAAACATGCACCCACAACACAAGCTATTCCGCTAAACACAACAAACGGCCTTTATACGCCACAAGCATGTCAATATTCGACATCAACAACGAATACTTAATACGCTCTCTCGCACAACATCTATTGATGGATATACATCCGAATGGACCTTACTAAGGCTCAAACACGGTAAGTCCGTTTATTTCTAAAGGGTACACGCCATGTTCTGGTTGCCACAAAACAATCGGACTTGTTTGGTTGCGCTGGCCTCGTCCGGAGCAACCGGACCTTGTCCGGTGTTTTACGGGGCCGACGCGTCCCGTGTCGGCCCCAACCTCCGGACGCCACTGTCCGGGGCGCACACGTATACTCAATTACTCTCTTAATCTCCGTGCGGGCCCCACCTAAAAATATGGGCCCCTGCGGTGCCTGGATCCAAAACTCTATAAATAGGGGCCTAGGTCCTTCATTCCAACTTAATCTGGGATTGAGACACTAGAGCTCTGACTTCTCTCTAGTCTCTCTCTAGAATATTTGATCTGACTTAGGCATCGGAGAAGGTACGCCAGAGACACCCCCCTCTCCTCTTTGGCATTGCCCCTTTGTGCAGGAAAGGCAAAAAACGGAGTTGGAGTGACACTGCTAGGAAGAACGATGGAACACGGCTCGATATCTAGGCCGCCAAGAACGGACCTCGAGCAAGCTCGTTCCATCATTGGCGCTGTCTGTTGTGATTCGAACTTAAAGTCACCAACAAATTAGCTAAATACATGTCATAAACTTCATCCATGGGGGATTCGAGTCAGGAGGAGAATCGTCCGAGGGACGTAACGATTACATCCTCCAGGTAAAAGAGAAAGCAATAGAATACATGGACACACCTGACTGGCCAGAGGGTTTCATTCAGTTCTCCAAGGAGGATATGAAGTATGTAACACAACCGCACACAGATGCTTTAGTCATCACCATAATTGCGAGCAACGCAAAAGTGAAAAGGATATTAGTGGAAGGGGGAAGCTCGCCAAATGTCATAACAAGGCGAGTGATAGAAACGATTGGGATAAAAGAACATCAAACCAGTGCATTCACCACTGGTAGGGTTTGCAGGGGATACAGTGTACCCTATAGGTGTAGTTACCCTGCCGATAATGCTAGGTACTGGACAGAGTAAGCTCTGCATTGAAGAAACATTCATAATGATAGAGCACCTAGAGGCTTACAATGGCATACTAGGAATAGCAACCATCAACAAGTATGGCATGGTCCCATCAACGGTCCACCAAAAGATAAAATTCCTTACCCACAAGGGAGTAGGCGAGATAGTGAGTGATCAACAAATGTCAAAAGAATGCTATGCAATGACAATGATACCAAGTCCTCCAATAAACAAAGAGGATCCAGTGAAAATAGATGAGGATCAAATAAAAGAATATGCTCGCCCATCCCCCATAGAGGAGCTCAGGGAGGTATCCATAGATGATCTAGAGAAAAAGATAAGAAAATGAGTTTCATTATCAGAGGAGGAGGCTAAGAAGCTAGTAAAGCTCCTGAGGGAGTATAAAGATCTATTCGCATGGTCACCCAGTGACATGCCAGGGATAAGCAAATACATCATAACTCACAGAGATTAAGATCAATGGGGGGCAACAAGAAGGTCGCCATTAGAGAGGAGGTAGGAAGGCTTTTAGAAGCAAATTTCATCGAAAAAAGCAAGTATCAGACATGGGTTGCAAACCCAGTCCTCGTCGGGAAGTCTAACGGCAAAATGAGAATATGTATAGATTTTAGAGATCTCAACAAGGCTTGCCCAAAGGACTCGTACCCTTTGCCAAGGATAGACCAGTTAGTAGACCCAACGTCGGGGCATGATTTAATGTCCTTCATGGATGCTTACTCAGGACACAATCAGATAAAGATGGACCCGGTCGACGCCCCGCACACGACTTTTTATGCAGACTGTGACATGTTCTATTACAAAGTGATGCCCTTCGGACTGGTCAACGCAGGAGCAACATATCAACGCATGGTAAACAAGTTCTTCTTAGATGACAATGGAGGCCTACGTAGACGACATGATAGTCAAGTCGGAAAAGAAGGAAGATCATGTGGATAATCTAAGAGAGGTGTTCCAGAGGACGCGCCAACATCAGGTTCGATTGAACCCTGCCAAATGCGTATTTGGGGTACAGTCAGGAAAATTCCTAGGCTTCATGATAAGTCAGCGGGGAATAGAGGTCAACCCTGAAAAGGTGCAAGCTATATAAGAAATGGCATTAGCTATAGAAGAAATGGCATCCCCAACCAAACACAAAGAGGTGCAGCAATTGAATGGCCGACTAGCCGCACTAAATAGGTTCCTTTCCAAAATAGGGGAAAAGCCCTTACCATTCTTCGAAGTGTTAAGGGCCAATAAGAAATTCGAATGGCCCCAAAAATGTGAAGAGGCATTTCAACAACTAAAGCAGTATTTGCGAACATTACCGCCATTGGAAAAGCCTAGTCCAGTTGAGCCACTATACCTATAAATATCAGTAAGCAATGCGACGGTAAGATCGGTACTCATAAAAAATGAAGGAAACACACAACTCCCGGTGTACTTCGTAAGTAAAGCTTTGGCAAAGTATGAAATGAATTACACACCAGTGGAAAAGTACCTCTATGCCCTAGTCATAGCCGCACGGAAGTTAAGACCATACTTCCACGCACATGAGATAACAGTGCTTACAAACTAGCCTTTGAAGCACTTCTTGTAAAAACCCGACGCGGCAGGATGAATGATAAAATGGTCAGTTGAGCTTACTGAATTCCGCATACACTTCGAACCAATAACAACAATCAAAGGCCAAGCACCAGCCGACTTCATAGCAAAATTCACAGGTATTGAGCCAGCTCAAGAAGAGGAACAATGGCAAGAAGCCACCAAGGAGAACATAACAAACTCAGAGGAGGTGTGAGAAATGTACACAGACGGGTCGTCAAATGCAAGAGGGTCGGGTGCAGGTTTGCTACTAATCCCTCCTGATAAGGAGGAACCCTTGCGCTATGCCTTGACCTTAACGTTCAGGACAACAAATAACGAAGCAGAGTATGAGGCCTTGATCACAGGCCTAAGAATAGCAAAGGGAAAAGGAGTCAAGCACTTAAGGGCGAATTGTGATTCAAAGCTAGTAGTCAACCAAGTAAAGGGTAACTACGATGCAAAGTCAGGGACAATGAAGAAGTATTTACAACAAGCCAGAGATCTAGCCAAGTCATTTGATACATTCGAGATAAGTGCATTTCCAAGAGAACAGAACCAAGAAGCAGGCGAGCTAAGCAAATTTGCACAAGGCTCCCAAAACGCAAAGGAGGTTAACTTCTTAGAATAAAAGCTTTTTTCTGTCACTGGCGAGATGGAAGTATTAAGCATCGGCTCAGAGGTCACATGGATGACACCAATCCACAACTACATAGCCAACGCTACGCTCCCGCAGGTTGCAGCAGAAGCTACAAAAATCCAGAGACTGGCAATAAACTATGCGATAGTGGATGGTAGCTTGTACAAAAAAGGTGACTCCACTCCATACTTAAAATGCATCGCACACCCTGAAACTGAGAAGGTACTTAAGGCGCTCCATGAGGGAGTCACAGCATGCCTTGAAGGAGCAAGGTCATTGATACGAAAAACACTAACACTAGGGTACTATTGGCTGATCATGAATAAAGAGGCAACGGAAAGGGTGCAGGCATACACATCCTGCCAGCAGTACTCACGAAACATAACAGCACCAGCAGCAGACCTAAAATCAATCACAAGTGCATGAGCATTTGCCCAGTGGGGAATTGATATAATAGGACCATTTCCAAAAGGAAAAGCCCAAAGGAAATATATACTTGTGGAAATAGACTATTTCTCAAAATGGATTGAGGCAAAAGTATTGCCAACTATAACTGAGGCTCAGGTCCTTTTGTTCATCAAATCCCGTATAGTGGAAAGATACGGCGTTCCCAAGGTCTTGATCAGTGACAATGGGCCACAGTTCAAAAGCAAAAAGATGGCCTATTATTGCAAGGATTTCAATATTGAACACCGATTCGCATCAGTAAAACATGCGCATACAAATGGGCAAGTAGAGTCAGCAAATAAGGTCGTGATAGATGGCCTCAAGAAAATAGTGCACGCATTAGGAGGAAAATGGGTGGATGAGCTAGACAATGTCTTATGGGCAGTTAGAACAACACCCAAAAAGACAACATGAGAAAGACCATTCAGCCTAGTTTATGGAATAGAGGCGGTAGCCCCAGTGGTGATAGGAGTCACATCATACAGAATCGCAAACTTCAATGACGATGACAACGAAGAAGCACGACGTCTGGACCTAGACCTAGCTGATGAAAGAAGGTGGAAGTCGGAAGCATCACATGCACGAATGCGCCTGGTTACAGCTCGGTATTATAACCGGCGAGTAAGAGTGCGCCAGCTCTATGTTGGCGAAATGGTGTGAAGAAGAAACGAGTTTTCCCATTTAGACCAGATAAACAAGATGTCTCCCAAATGGGAAGGTCCATACAAGATAGCATCAAGACCAACATTGAATGCATACCGCTTGGAAGACTCTGAGGGGAACGTATCAACAAACACCTTCAGTAGGGGCACCTGAAAAAGTACTACGCCTGGCCATAAGGCGACACACCCCAAACAGTATCCTCATAAAATATTTAATAAAGGTTTTTATTAGACTTATATATAATCTAAAAAGCGAATATCCTTGTACTTCGTATTGTATAAATGATGAACGGTTATGTTTATGAATGCATTTGCCTAACAGGGGACAAGTAGCAGACACAGACATTTATGTGATGTTATTGCCTCCATTCCTTAGGAGCTAACTCTAAGGAGATATTTTGAATATCACAATGTCCAGTCTCTTTAGTAGCAGTGACACTACCCCGGATAGTTATGTTTCCGCGAACGCTGGTTATACTGATCAAGAGGCAACCCTTATGATAATAAGGTGACGCTTACGCGCCCTAAAATGTTGAGTATCATGCGAGTCGTGTCTCGCCAAAACGTAAGCTTGCGAACGTCAAATAACGGAAACACTAATACGACGGAGTCGACACCGTCGCGACCATGCTTCGGATAAACCAAGCAACGGTCATACAATGAAAAAACGCATTGCACTTTAGCATGTAGCGTCTTGCACCAACGCCACATCTTGAACCACCAAGGGCGGTAAAACGCACTAACAATAGAACGATAGGATTGCAAGTAGCGTCTTGCCACAACATTTCTCAAGTCATTGAGTAAGCGACTTAACACGTACCAAACTAAGCAAGTAACGTCTTGCGATAACACTACCCCGAGGCATTAGGCAATTGTTTCAAACGCAACAAAGTAGCAAGTAGCCTCTTGCCAACAGGGCTATCTCGAGGCATCGGATATGCAGTCACAAAACGTGTCAACACAATGCAAGTAGCATCTTGCAAAACAAAGCTATGTTGAGGCATCAACAAGCAAGGTATCTTTCATCAAGTATACTACGTAAGCTACGCCATTCCTTGGAGACAACCAAGAGGGGCGTGGATGAGCCAATTACCAAAGATAATGTTGGATCACGGTGGAACTCCGGTACGGACTTTGACGGCAATCCTAGCTCCTTTGCTCCACGCAATCCTGCAAGAGGGGATAGACCGGGCGGTGACCCAGAATCCCTCTCCGATGCTTAAATGAGTGCTCAATACGAACTGGCAAGCAAATAATCTCAAAGGGTATGTAATTCAACGTAAAAGTTCTGAGGTGACATCCTGCCCTTTTATAGGCAAAGAGATGCCTCAGGTACCTGGTGAACCGTTAGGGGTGGTTAGCCCGTATCCCGAGTATCTCGGGTGTGATCCCGCCTATCCAGGCCATGATCTCACGTATCTCAGCCATGCCCCGCGTATCTCGGCCACGCTCCGTGTATCTTAACCACGTTCCGCGTATCTCGGCCACGCCCCGCATATCTTGGCCTTATCCTCTGATAACGAGTCCCGACTCCCGTCGGGGACTCCAGAGTTAACTCGTTGTGTCACCGCTCGGGGCCCCTCGTCATCGTGACAGGGCCAATATTTCTCAGGGATTCATCATCGGGGCCTACTTAAAGACTTCTCATCGGGAGCTTCCAGCTCAACTGTCGGGACCTTGCCTTGTCGGGACTCCCTTCGTCGGGACCCTTCTCCTAGGTCATCTTGACCTTCATTTTGGGCCTGGTGGGCCTGTTTTGCCGTTTCCTCCCCGTTAAAGGGCCTGACGGCTGTAATCGAACCCATCATTTGCCCCCAAGACATGAGGGACTTTTAGTTCGTCGAAAAATGATGGGTTCGATCTGGAAGAAGCGGGCCCTGTAGAGGGGGCAACCATGGAGGTCCCGATAGAAGAACAACCAGAGAGGGCAGAGAAATCAGAACAGCCAAACAAGGAAAATACCTGGGAGATGTACACGGATGGCTCCGCGAGTTCGGACGGATCAGGAGCGGGCTTTTTGTTGATACAACCCGGCGAAGGTGAACAGCTCCGATACGCCTTGGCTTTAACATTCAAGGCCACAAACAACGAAGCGGAGTATGAAGCTCTTATCACGGGCCTTAAAATTGCTAAAGGCACTGGAATCGATCACTTGAGAGTGAAGTGCGACGCAGCTTTAATCGTGAACCAGGTTCAAGAGCGATACGAAGCAAGGAGTCCAATAATGAAGAAGTATCTGCGAGAGGTACAAGCCCTGAAAGAGAGCTTCAAAAGCTTCGATATCGAGGCAATTCCAAGGGAGGAAAATGTAGAGGCAGATGCCTTGAGCAAATTTGCCCTAAGGGCAACCTTGGAAGAAAATCGGAAGGTGCACTTCTTGGAGAAGGTGATCTTATCAAACATCGACCCAACACAGGTGTGCGCCACTGAAGCGAGATCGGAGGAGGAGCCAACTTGGATGACCCCGATAGTCGCGTATCTGACTACGGGGGCAGTCCCCGATGATCAAGTGACAGCGGACAGGATACGTCGGATCGCGGCCAATTATGTGATGCTGGACAATCAGCTATACAAGAAGGGCTGGTTCTCGACTCCGTACTTGAAGTGTGTGGCAGAACCCGACACCAATCGAATTCTGAAGGAGGTACACGAAGGGGTCGCGGCTTGTCATGAAGGGACCCGATCCATCATGAGAAAAGTGCTAAACTTAGGCTATTATTGGCCCACGATGAACAAAGAAGCGACGGTGATGGTCCGATCCTGCGACGCGTGCCAGAGGTACGCCCCGAGTATCGTGGCTCCGGCCGCTAATCTGACATCCATCAAGAGCGCGTGGCCCTTCGCGCAGTGGGGCATCGACTTGGTGGGGCTCTTCCACAAGCACAAGGTCAATGTAAGTATTTACTTGTAGCTATTGATTATTTTTCGAAATGGATAGAGGCAAAGGCGTTGGCCAGAACAACGGGGAACCAGATCGTCAAGTACCTCCAGACCCACATCGTGTCCAGATACGGGATTCCTAAGGTGGTGATCAGCGACAATGGTCCACCGTTTAACGGCTCTCAGGTGAGGGAGTATCTGGAAGAATTGAACATTGAGCATCGGACCGCCTCCGTACGCCATGCTCAGACTAATGGCCAGGTGGAGTCAGCCAACAAAATCGTGATGGACGGCCTGAAGAAGAGGGTCTATGCCTTGAAGGGCAAGTGGCTGAACGAACTAGAAAATGTGCTTTGGGCTGTTAGAACGACACCCAAACGATCAACGGGGGAGACTCCGTTTGGCCTCGTTTACGGCACGGAAGCTGTCGCCCCCGTAGAGGTAGCTGTTGCGTCCCATCGGATGAGATATTACGAGCCCCTGACAAACGATGAAGTGAGACTTCTGGACTTGGACTTACTCGAAGAAAAGAGGCGGGAAGCCGATGAAGTCCAGGCTCGAATGCGATTGGCGACAGCCAGGTACTACAATCGGCGAGTGAAGTCCTGACAGTTCTTCGTCGGGGAGCTGGTTTGGCGTCGCAACGAGTTCACCCTTTTGGATCGAATCAACAAGATGTCACCAAAATGGGAAGGGCCTTATAAGGTCGTGGGGATGCCCGCTCCAAATGCGTATAAGTTGGAAAACCTCGATGGCAGAACGTTAAAGCATTCTTTTAGTGGCGAACACTTGAAGAAACACCATGCTTGAAAAAAGTCGCCTTAAGTGGTGCCCGATGTAAAATCGCCTTAAGTGGTGTATGCTGTTTATCGTTTAGCTCGATGTAAGCCAATTTTGTGCCGTCAATAAATAAAGAGGTTGCTTCCAATAAGAGTTGTCCTTAGATTTATGCTAAGTGTCAAAGTCGCCTTGAGTGGTGCACGAGAAAAGTCGCCTTAAGTGGTGCACGAGAAAAGTCGCCTTGAGTGGTGCACGAGAAAAGTCGCCTTAAGTGGTGCACGAGAAAAGTCGCCTTGAGTGGTGCACGAGAAAAGTCGCCTTAAGTGGTGCACAATCCTTAGGTCTATTCTAAGTATCAAAAAGTCGCCTTAAGTGGTGCACGAGAAAAGTCGCCTTAAGTGGTGCACAATCCTTAGGTCTATTCTAAGTATCAAAAAGTCGCCTTAAGTGGTGCACGATATTAAGTCGTCTTAAGTGATGCACGGGACTAAGTCGCCTTAAGTGGTGCACAATCCTTAGGTTTATTCTAAGTATCAAAAAGTCGCCTTAAGTGGTGCACGATATTAAGTCGTCTTAAGTGATGCACGGGACTAAGTCGCCTTAAGCGGTGCCCAATCCTTAGATTTATTCTAAGTGTCAAAAAGTCGCCTTATGTGGTGCACGATATTAAGTCGTCTTAAGTGAGGCACGGGACTAAGTCGCCTTAAGCGGTGCCCAATCCTTAGATTTATTCTAAGTGTCAAAAAGTCGCCTTAAGTGGTGCACGATATTAAGTCGCCTTAAGTGATGCGTGATTCTTAGATATTACTCTAAGTAATAATTAAGTCGTCTTAAGTGATGCACGGAACTAAGTCGCCTTAAGTGGTGCAAGTTATTAAATCGTCAGGAAGGACGTACGAGAATGTCTTAAGTGTCGAGGTTTCGACCTAAGCACGTATAGTAAAGTCACTCGGAGAAGTGCAACGAAAGAATCGGAACTAAGAAAGTCTGATATTGATAAGGGCTCAAGGGCCCGACGACGACAAAAGAGAAGAAGATACAAGGACTCTAAAAGTAAACATTCAAGCTTGGTCCTTGTCGGCAGCGTTGGCAGCAGCTGGGTCCGCGGAGTCGGTAGCAGAAGGATCCACAGGGTTGGCTTCGGGAGGATCGACTATCGGGGCGTCCGCACTTGGAAGTTCAGAAGCATCTTCGACAATTACGGGGGTACTCCCCCCATCACTCTCCTCGGAAAGAGCAAAATACTTCTTCGCAAAGGGAGCGAGGGAAGGAGACTTGTCGAAATTGATGGCATCCCCGTACTCCAGGTGGAGCTCCTCAACCGCATTGAAGAGAGTGTTCTCCACCTCCGCGCCAAAGAACTTCATAGCATCGGCTTGGAAGTCCTCGGACCTCCGATAGTCCTCCCGGCCCTTTACCTCCGCTTCGGCCAGCTGCGCAGGAAATCCCGCGACTTGCTCCTCCAGAGCCTTCTTCTCGAGGACCAGTTTATCCTCGGCATCCTTCTTCTCCTGGGCCAGCCTGTCCACAGCCGCCTCCCGCTCCTGCCGCTCTTGCCTCAAGAGCCCCTCGAAGTCCCCGATCTGCTTCTGGAGGTCCCGAACCTTCTGATCGAGGATGATGGATATACGCCCAATTTGAACCCGTTGACTTCCGAATCGCTTTATTTTTATCACCCCGTTAATGATTGTAAATCGAAACTTCAACCCGAACCCTTCGCGAAAACACCAACGGCTCGGACGAGGCCGAAGCGCTCGTCCGGCCGAGTCAGACTCGCCTAGGTGAGGTTGGGTGGCCACACCCGACCTCCCCTAGGGGAGATCGGGTCAGCCAACCCGATCTCCCCTAGGGGAGATCGGGTGGACCAACCCGATCTCCCCTAGGGGAGATCGGGTGGACCAACCCGATCTCTCCTAGGAGAGATCGGGTCAGCCAACCCGATCTCCCCTAGGGGAGATCGGGTGGACCAACCCGATCTCTCCTAGGAGAGATCGGGTCGGCCAACCCGATCTCCCCTAGGGGGGATGGGGTTGGCCAACCCCATCCTCCCTAGGAGGGGTTGGGTGCCCTCACCCAACCCCTACCCCTGGGGGTCAAATTTCTCCTCCCCCCAAGAGCCCCGGCACCATTTTCGGACTCCCACACTCGGTCCACTCCGCCTACCTTCTCCGAATCCTAAGGTCTTAATTATGTGCTTAAAGGTTAATTAATTGTGTTTAAAGGTTAACGATGTCATTAAGCCACCTTAATGACACCGTTGCCTATAAATACCCCACCTTCACAACTCATTGGAGGATCTTGGAAAGTTGCACAATTTTGCTCTGACATCTCTCTAGCTTTATCTCTCTAAAACCGTACTGACTTAGGCATCGGAGAGGGTTCATCAGGCACCACCCCCCCCCCCCCCCTCTGTGCCTGGTATTGCCCCTCTTGCAGGGTGGCAAGGAGAAGAGAACCAAGGAAGCAGAAGAGCATAGAGCAGTAGGACAAGCCCCAGGGGTAAGAAGTACAAGCCTCAGGAGGTCAGAAGGAGAGAAGGAAAGGAGGTCAGAAGGAGAGAAGGAAAGGAGGTCAGAAGGAGAGAAGAGAAGGACACATATCAGAACGACTACCCCAAGAGAGTATAAGGGCAGGGATCAGAACGACTACCCCAAGGGAGTATAAGGGCACGGATCAGAACGACTAGTCCTAGGAGTACTGAACCCGACATTTCATTAGTGGGAGATAAATTCTAGATTGACGACCCGTTGACCTAGACTTTATAACCTAACACTTGGCGCCGTCCGTGGGCTTCGAACAGAAAGCCTGGCAATAACAAGAGCGATGACGAACAACTTAGTATCTAGGCATCACCGCCCACCTGGGGGCAATAGGCGAGAGAGACAGCCTATACCTCCAGCAAGGCAGCCTAACCCAGAGAAACAGCCTGCACACCAGAGCCTCAAGTAGCCCCACAGGCACCCCAGCCTAACAAGCAGGGAGGAGGCTTCCACAGCTCCAACTCCATTGACTAGGAAGCCACAGGGACAGGGGGGCAACAAGGAGTGCCATCCCAATACACGGCACCTCCACAGGGGTACTACTATGAGGCACAATCTCAAGGGTATCCATATGGAATATTAACTCAAGGAACGACAATCGTGCCCACACAACCAACATAAGGCCCGCATACTTGCAAGGGGCACAGACAGTGACTCCGAGGTTGATGAACGCATTGGATGAGCTGCTAGCTCATATAGAGACTCTGAGGAACAGGCAGAGAAGGCAACACCAGCAGGAAGGAGAAGAAGCTCATGAAGAGGAGCAAATTCCAACGTAAGAACGCCACTCGCACCCTCGAACAGGGCAACAAGGAGAACAAAGGAGAGACAACCAAAGGCCACCCCCAGGGGGAAGGCAGCAGTCTGTGCCTCCAAGGCAGCAACAGACACAGTAGGATGCCAGGGCATACACCCCTCTGGGGGCAGATAGACAGGTAAGACCTCCAAGGAGGTAAGACCTCCATGGATTCAACCAAGTACCCCAACATGGACATACACCGCATCAAGAGAGGACATACACGCCAGACCAACAAGGATATAGGAGTTCCAACATCCACACTGGCAATGTACACATACAGTCCGTATCACTACAGACATGACTAAGGGACATATCAAGGAAAGCTAAAAGAGAGGGACATAGTCCCAACAACACAACAAGGCAACCACCTACCCATGATACAGCACGACAGGTCCAAACCCCTCATGCATTACAAACCTTAGCACACATCCCCCCAGGACAGAGGAGCAGTGGAAAAGACAAGAATTCGAAAAGGGGACTCATAGAGTACCACACCATGTTAGTACATAGCTACTACAATGGGAAGTCTCATGGAGAGACATAGTGAAGTGAGATCACACATAGCATACATGAAGGATACACCTCCACCTAGTCCGCCTTGCAAGGATGCGACCTTATATTCCTCAAGTGGAAGGAATACACACAGACTACTGGAGGAAGACAGCTACATTACCAAGGAAGCAAGGGGTATCAACACCCCACACTCATATCCTTCCCATATCCTCTTATTTAATTTAACTGCATAACAAGTCAACTCCCTAAAAGGAGTATATTTTGATACTTGATATCAACATGTTTTCCAAGAAAGACCATACCGGACGCCTTCGGGCTCCGTGGTATATATATACACAGGTGGACCACTAGAAGAATACGTAAAAGGCCATCACCAATCAAGAGATGCACAAGCAACAGATTCCTCAATCCCAAAGAACACCTATAAGGTCAAGTTTCTGGGAAAGATCACAAGATGGAAGGCTCACTTACAAAAATAAGTTGAGCACCCCCAACATCCTATAGAGGAACTACCATGAAGGTCACAAAAGATTACCCCTACCATAACCTTCCACTAAGCATCCTAGGGCCAAGTCCGTCAAAGGATCCTATCGGGCATTGGTATGCAGGGGGGGCAACAGTTACAACATGCCCTCCCCACAAGCGCCTATTAGTCATAAGAGAGGGAATCACCAACTTTGACATTAAGAGAACCATAGTGCATGAAGGGAGTCCGTCAGACATCTCCCATGACCAACCATTGATGATACTAGAGAAAAGTCAGGCATACCTAATACCAAAGGACTCCCTACTAGTAAAGGTGGTCAGAACATCAACACACCCATTAGGGACACGGCACTGCAAATGAACCAGGAACAAGGATGGAACACATATCCTTGCAAATATCCTTACAAGTATCCTTACAAGTATCCTTGCATTTATTCTTGCAAAAATAAACTCCGTAGATAAAGAGGTTATCTAATAGATGACTATGTCTCTGTTCTCAAACTATGATCCTAACCCGGAGATCCTTGGACTCCGCACTATATATGTAATGAATAACATGTTCATCAGAGATAGGTACACGAAGATTCAAGACAACGCCATAAAGATTAAGGCGCATACCTCTACCAAGTACGACACATTGGAGTGTTCACAAACACTCCTTCGCCATCTCACAAGAAAGGAAGGCAACCAAGGATACAAGTCCTAATAGAATAAACATCGGTAGAAAATCCTGTCATTGAAGTCATGCACCAAGAGAGAAACTCTAAAGATGCAAGATTAGCAAAAGAGATAGTGCAACAACTAGAGTATGAAAAAGGAGATACATCTCCTATCAAGAGCCTTAGGGCAGGATAATAGTTCTGCAAGATCAACCAAAGAAGAGGTCTAAAGCTTGGGGAATAAGGTTTCAAGATCGACCCTCACACTAGACGCACATCCCGATCAACCACCTTGTCCGCAAATGATAAGACATTTGACTCTGGCATCCCATCAAGAGGAGAACCCCGATAAAAGGGACACTAGAACAATATCCCTCCTTTAAGGCCATACGCCAAATACATGATGAATGAAGGATATGACAAAATGAAAAAGGAGGGACTTGTCAACTCAACACACCTCAAACACGTATACGTACGCAATACAAATGCAGTCTCTAATGAAGCTATCCAACAAGGAATAGCCAATACGGGGGCAAACCCATGGAAAATCATGGAGCATCACTTGCAAACCTAAAGGAAAACATCCTTTTTAGGTTCAAGTCCTAATTCAAAGGAAGTCTATAATCAAGATTCAAGGTGGGAGGAGCATGACCAATGTGACACTCCCTAAAGGCATTGAAGAATACTCCAATGTAAAGGAAAAGGCAAAGCACACTAAGTGCCAAAACACTCCAAGATTATCACAGCCCGGTCAGACCCCCCCCCCCCCCCCCCCATGCACGAGCAAAGAGCATGGATCAGATTGACTAGTCTGAAACACACCTATGAGATTAACAACTCAAGACGCCATTCTATGAGAGAGCTTTTCAACCTAAAGCACAAGGAAGGGGGGGAAAGAATTTACAAGCACCCCTAGGATACAGACAGTGCCACATCCTAGTTATCAAGAGAATGAAATCCACCCCCACCCACCCAAAGCAAAAGCTCTTCCACCCAACCTCCAAAGACACATCCGACAAAGGCACCATCCAAACCATCCCTATGACTGAAACAAGCAAGCATGAGAAAGAGTAAATCCTACAAGGGACACTCATCGCATTCAAACAAGCAGACAAGGGAGCCCTGAGCATAAGGGGTACCCAACCAAGAAAATGAACGAGGGGCCTTCAACGGCCAAATATGAAAGGCGGTGTGACCACCAAGCAACTTGGGGGGCACCAAACGAATAAGTGCTTGGTAGTCCACCTAAGTGTAAAAGAAGAGATTAGAGGCAGAAGATCACAAGAACATGCAATACCACTTTTCCTAGAAGAGGTCACATAAGAGGAAAACATCATCAACTCCCTATACGAACTCGTCCTAAGTTCGCAACACACAAACATCGCCCTCGAGAGGTGATCTCCCACATTGAAGGAAAAGCGTGGTAGCATGCAATATCATAGAAGGAAAAGTCAAGTAAAGACTCGAAAAGCAAACCAAAGACGCACCCTACATGAGAAAGGACACAAGATAAGGTAATATTATGAGCCCTCCGGGAGCCTATCCCGCGAACACATTCGACGCCCCCAAGAGCGTATCTTGAGAGTAGCTCTAAAACTACGAACCCTGTGCCCTCCGGGAGCCTATCCCGCGAACAGATTCGACGCCCCCAAGAGCGTATCTTCAGAGTAGTTTTTATACTACGACCTTCGACGCCCCCAAGAGCGTATCTTGAGAGTAGTGTTCATACTACGAACTTCGACGCCCCCAGGAGCGTATCTTGAGAGTAGTGTTCATACTACGACCTTCGACGCCCCCAAGAGCGTATCTTGAGAGTAGTTATTACACTACGAACTTCGACGCACCAAGAGCGTATCTTGAGAGTGGTTTCCAAAAACTACGAATTCGACGCCCCCAGGAGCGTATCTTGAGGTAGATTTGCAACCTACCAGATTCGACGCCCCCAAGAGCGTATCTTGAGGTAGAAAAAACACTACCAGTTCGACGCCCCCAAGAGCGTATCTTGAGGTAGATTTCAAACTACCAGTTCGACGCCCACCAGGAGCGTATCTTTGGTCTAACCTGAGCCCTCCGGGAGCCTATCCTGTGAAACGTTAAGTGCCGTCCGAGAGCCTGTCTCGTGAACAGATTTCGACGCCAATCAGGAACGTATCTTTGGACTAACCTGAGCCCTCCGGGAGCCTATCCTGTGAAACGTTAAGTGCCATCCGAGAGCCTGTCTCGTGAACAGTTTTCGACGCCCACCAAGAGCGTATCTTTGGTCTAACAGTACAACGTATACCGTGTAAGGGGTATCAGAAGAGATCATCGCACCATACTGAGAAGGATTCCATGAGAAAATAATTGCAAAGTAAAGTTGTATAAAGAACACATAATGTTTTTTCTTGATGAGATAGCAGGTATGATGTGAAGGAAAGCACAAAAGAAAGATAAAGAAAGGAAAGCATATTCAAAGGAGAAGTCCATGACCAAAGGATCATATACAGAAGCACAAGAGGTTATCATGAAAAGTAACGAGTTATCCTACCACCCATATCACAAGTCAAGAGAAGTATCTCAAAGGAACCCAACACCACCAAGAAGGATAGCAAAGACATGAAATCCGAAGGTCAAAGCTCTCAAAATAAGCTCGACCCATCAAGAAGAGAATTGCCTTACAAGTCACACAAATCAACCTCCGACAAATATTATTGTCATACATGTCGCCCTCGCGTGACCTATGCTCGTATCAGACTTGAACATCGTCAAGAACAACTCATGAAGGAGACATCTAAAGAGCATAAAAGATACAACATCCGACAAGACGAGACATCGGGACCTAACCCAACAAACATAGCCTACACAAAAGGCAACTATAGCAATGAAGGCTCTCCAATGAGAAAGGAATACTAAAGCACAACTCCATACATCGTGATGTGGCTATCATGTCCACATACACTGAAGTGGCTATCATGTCCACATACCTTGAGGTGGCTATCATGTCCACATACACTGAAGTGGCTATCATGTCCACATACCTTGAAGTTGCTATCATGTCCACATACCTTGAAGTGGCTATCACGTCCACATACCCTGAACTGGCTATCATGTCCACACACTACAGAAGGGCTATCACTCCGACACATCACGAAGTGGCTATCACGTCCACATACCCCGAAGTGATTATCATGGCAGCACATCATAAAACATCTGTCAAAGACATGAACTGTAAAGACACCACCCCGACCACGAACATCAAAAGGCTACGCCTAGCCCTAGGAGGAGGTTCAAGAAAAAGGGAAAAACAACACCCTTCGTACGCTCATCAAAGGTAGGCACTTATATTTCAACCCACTGGGTGATACTAAGAAGGAGACGTCCTCATTATGAAGACAACCTCCATATCTCACGAAATCAACCATGAAGCAAAGAATCACGACAAGCACTATTAAAGGGCATATAACAAAACGATCCCCATAACGATCACAACTACGATACTAGTAGAGGCTAACTCAAGAGCAGTCTCCACCAAACTCCAAAGCAAGAATTTGCTATCTTAATCAGAGCCATGGCAAGAGAAAGGAACCTCAATGAAAGGTGATGATCACACCCATCACCAAAAGAAAAATCTTCAACGCAGGGGTTAATAACATAACCCATAGGAAAGACAAAAACACCTTCAAAAGTCGTCTAATCTACATGAAGATGAAATAAACTTGAGACTCGGCCCCTCGGCTGGGGGGCAGGGGATATAGAAGAGACATCAAGACCTATGATCACCCCATCGCCAGCCACAGGTTGTTTCCTTTTGTCTAGCAAAGAGGTCGCCTCTTCAACCACTACCTCCTTATCAGGGGAGGGAGTCAGCAAGGGGGCACTTGAAGGAGAGCCTCTCGCGGTTTCCTTCTCCTTGGCAGCCGAGGGCCCGACCTCAGAGTCAGGTTTCCGCGCCTTGGATTTAGATTGACTTGAACTCTCACCCACCACAAGAACCATTCGGTAACCAGGGAAGCATTAGCAGCCACCCCTGACTTAGAAAATTTCTTGGCCTGATAAGCAAAACTAGAGGGTTCTTCCCTCTCATCTGATTCAACGGACGGTCAGATTTCGTCGGACCACCTCGGAAAACGATCTTCAAGGTCTCCCTGTCTGAAGAAGAAAGCTTCCCAAAAGTGAGTCATCTATACGAGCAACCAACGCAAAGATCGACCCTTACTCAGGGAGGGGCGAGATACGCCTACTACGGGGGCAACCTTAACACCAAGGGAAGAGGGCGAACTTTTAGTTTCCCCAAATGGAGGAACGCTCCAGCACATCCGAAGGAAGGGTCAACCCTTAACACATGTCAATAGACCCCTTCGCTCGCGGCGGTAAGAAGAAAGCTTGTAAGCTTTTTCACCCTCACTTTTATGGGGAACAAATTGCAGGGTAAAGGTCAAGAGCTATACACACGCTCCAACGAATGAAGGAAAAATGTTACACGTGCCGAAAGTCGAGATTAATGGACAATGCTCACGCTAGTACGAGGGAGGCGGAACGTTGTGTCCCATTGAGTGGCAGAGTTCCCACCCTCAAGTAAAGGAGAGGTCTATGCTCTCACCTTTGCACTTATTCTCATATTCATGATTAACATCTACAGGTACATCAATGTCATCACTCATGCTTATACTCACAACCCATCCATACATACATACATGTTCATGCTTGCACTCATATGCATGCCCACGTACACACTCCCATGTGTTCAAACATTTAGACGTCCATGCATATGGCCGCCATATATTCATGCATACATTCATGACTACAATCGCATCATGTCTCCACTCACTCCCATCCTTATGTTCCTACTTGCATGTATGCTAGTACACATCCTCATGTTCATGATATGTCCATGTTCACTCCTAGTTAACATCCTAGGTGTATTTTCTAGTATCCCATACTTAGAAAAATTTCGGACCAAAATTAAATTTTCCTTCACTTAGACAAGTCCCGGCATGAAATTGAAGCATAAGTCACTTAGGTGTATCCGTATTGCATTCCTATGCGAGCATGTATTTTTTGAGTATACGCCTGTAGCAAAGATATATTTATTACTCCCACCTCAGACGGACGCGTGCTTAGGCACACGTCCGTGCTACTCTGACGTTTACAATTCCTCTATCTCATAAGGCAGGGGGCAGAGTCAAAGGCATGCATCCATGGGTAAGTAAGTATTCAGACGAAAGGTAAAACCCCGGTTTCAAATTGCGCGTGTCATACCATCCTAAAATAGAGTCAATCAAGGGTTAGGCCATTGGTTGACTCGGGGGCATGTGATGGATATACGCCCAATTTGAACCCGTTGACTTTCGAATCGCTTTATTTTTATCACCCCGTTAATGATTGTAAATCGAAACTTCAACCCGAACCCTTCGCGAAAACACCAACGGCTCGGACGAGGCCGAAGCGCTCGTCCGGCCGAGTCAGACTCGCCTAGGTGAGGTTGGGTGGCCACACCCGACCTCCCCTAGGGGAGATCGGGTCAGCCAACCCGATCTCCCCTAGGGGAGATCGGGTGGACCAACCCGATCTCTCCTAGGAGAGATCGGGTCAGCCAACCCGATCTCTCCTAGGAGAGATCGGGTCGGCCAACCCGATCTCTCCTAGGAGAGATCGGGTCGGCCAACCCGATCTCCCCTAGGGGGGATGGGGTTGGCCAACCCCATCCTCCCTAGGAGGGGTTGGGTGCCCTCACCCAACCCCTACCCCTGGGGGTCAGATTTCTCCTCCCCCCAAGAGCCCCGGCACCATTTTCGGACTCCCACACTCGGTCCACTCCGCCTACCTTCACCGAATCCTAAGGTCTTAATTATGTGCTTAAAGGTTAATTAATTGTGTTTAAAGGTTAACGATGTCATTAAGCCACCTTAATGACACCGTTGCCTATAAATACCCCACCTTCACAACTCATTGGAGGATCTTGGAAAGTTGCACAATTTTGCTCTGACATCTCTCTAGCTTTATCTCTCTAAAACCGTACTGACTTAGGCATCGGAGAGGGTTCATCAGGCACCATCCCCCCCTCTGTGCCTGGTATTGCCCCTCTTGCAGGGTGGCAAGGAGAAGAGAACCAAGGAAGCAGAAGAGCATAGAGCAGTAGGACAAGCCCCAGGGGTAAGAAGTACAAGCCTCAGGAGGTCAGAAGGAGAGAAGGAAAGGAGGTCAGAAGGAGAGAAGGAAAGGAGGTCAGAAGGAGAGAAGAGAAGGACACATATCAGAACGACTACCCCAAGAGAGTATAAGGGCAGGGATCAGAACGACTACCCCAAGGGAGTATAAGGGCACGGATCAGAACGACTAGTCCTAGGAGTACTGAACCCGACATTTCATTAGTGGGAGATAAATTCTAGATTGACGACCCGTTGACCTAGACTTTATAACCTAACAGAGGACAGCCTGTTCCTTGACAAGCTTTCCCCGCGAAGACTGGGAGGCCTTAAGATCCTCCTGGAGCTGCTCGCGGATCCCTCGGTCCCGCTCCCGGGACTCATCGTAGGCAATGACATACCCGATGAGGCGGTTGAAGTCCCCGAGCTCCTGCAATAAGAAGGAAAAGTGTTAATGGACAAACGACCCGATTTATCATCAAAAAGAAAGAAGCGAAGTCCTACCTCTATACGGCGCATGGCCATATCCCTGACCTCCCGATGCATGTGCGTCCGATTGAGGCAAATCGGATACCCCATAGTAGGCAGGATCGAGCCTGATATCAGATGCAGGGCCAGCTCCCGGTCCTGCTCCCCTTGTGTAAGCGGGACTCCTTGAAGCGTCTGGATAGGAGTCCAGGGGGCATTCTCTTGTGAAGGATCGAAGGGCCTGTAGAAGTTCCCATCGAGAGCAAGAGGAGAAAGAGGACGATGAGTGGAAGGGCATGCCTCCGTCTCGGCCCGAACAGGGGAAGAAGTGAAGTCATGGATGGGCGAGGGCTGCCACTGCTGCGGAGAAGATGAAGGAGGCGGCCCCTGAGGGGTTGGTTTCAAGGGGGATTGCCCCGTCTTCCGACGCTGACGAAGGGAGCCACCCTCGTCAGTCTCCTCGGAGGAGTCCAAGGTCTCCACCTGACGAAATTGTTCGCCAGTCGGAGCCTTCTCTCCAGCTGAGGAAGGCACCCCCGCTGAAGACGGTGTGTCCGCGGAAGCTGCGGCACCTGATGGAGCTCCCGAGCGACCTGCACCTGGAGGATAGAAGCTTCAGAAATGTAGTCAGGAAGTTCATCGGGATTCTTACACCAAATGATACGTCGGGAGACGTATTGATCCTTCCCGCGATAATGATAGTAGCCCGCCTTCAAGACACGAGGAGTTTCGCCTCGAAGGATTCGTTTGACGTCAGCGATACGGGCCTCCTTGGTCGAAGAAATCAAATCCTTTGGGACCATCCTCTCGTATGATTTAATAGCAAGTCGGAGTTTTTTACCTTCTTCAGCATTCTGGACATCAAAGAGCTGGTCCAGATCCACCCGCTTCCGCTTGGGTTGCTCCGCTGAAGGAGACCCCGACCGAGCAGCAGCCTTCTTGGCGGACTTCCTCTTCCGCGAGGGGCGGACAACATCAGTCTCCCCCTGCTTAAGGAATAGATCGGTCAGCACAGATACCTTCTTGGCTGCAAACAGTAAACAAAGAAGAGTTAGAAGTTTACCCAAGGGACCATATTAGAAGGGCCGTCGAACAGCTGCCCCCCAGAGACAATATCAAGGAGTCGGATCCCGGCGTGCACCAGGTCCCGCTCCACAAGTGAGTTGGCGTTGAGGGGAGTGTAAGACTCCCCCCATCGATAAAGCTGGATAAGTTGGAGAGTTTCAAAATCCTCGTCGGTATAAGTATGGAAAGCAGGCGGAGGGTCCGCTGCCACCTCCCACAGAGGCCAGGGAATCGAAGAGTGTCGGATGAAGAAGTAGCTCTTCTTCCAGCTACTATTGTCGGACCCTGTATCAACCAAGAGTCCCCGACCCTTGACTACCTTCCAGGTGTCATTGGTCCAACCACATCGGGCAAGCTGCTGCTTACTCCACTTGGGCATCCGAGGGTAGAAGGCGCAAACCCCCGCCTCATTGCACTTCATCCCATAGAAGGTTCTGAAGAGCTGGAGGCTGTAGACCCACTTCTGTCGGAAGCATAGAACTTGAAAGGCGTTCCAGAGGCGGATGGCATGGGGAGAAAAGGTAGTGGGGTGCGTTTTGTAATGATGGCACAGCTCGACCAGATTACCACAAAAGGGGAATCTGATCCCCGCTGATACCTGTCCCGTAGAGACAAATACCTCCCCTTCTTGGAGACGAGTAACCTCAGGGTTACTCGAGGGGCGAGGCCAAGGATATGGGAATCGGGGTTCCCAGGTGATAGTGATACAACCCTCTCGGAGGGCTGCATCATAAGCAGTATTGGAGATCTCATTCAGAGCATAGTCAAAGTTAAAAGGTTTTCTCCCCTCAGAGCTGGAACCGCTGTCTGAAAAGCAACCATGGCCAGAAAAAATACAGTGGGACTCTTGGAAAGCTATAAACAAGGAAAAGACGAACAAGCAACAAAGGGGAATCCCTTACCAGACATGATGAAGTAGAGGTTGAGGAGATGAACGAAGCGTCGCCGGAAAGATGATCGGAGAAACTCCAAAGACCTTCGAGATTACAGAGCTTGGAATCGCAGAGAAATCGCAGAGAAATCACAGAGAGCTCTTGAGAATTCGAAGACGGTAAAAGTTAAATTATGACCATGGCTAGGGTTTTATAGTCGAAGAAGACGGTTGAAAGGACACTTCGATCCGAGTCGTCGAAGTCGAAGAGTCTTAATCTGGACCGTTGAGATGAAACGTGCAGAAGGACAACAGACGTAATGATGAAACGGCCTGAAAAGCACTTTTCAGAAATGGACAGGCGCGAAAAATCAGGCACGTGGGCTGAAAACGTCGCTTCATTATCTACTGCATTTAATGAACTGGGGAACCGAGGAGACCCCTAGGATTTAACAGTTATCTACAAAACATCGAGGAAACGTGAAGGAGAAGACTAAAAATTGAGTAACTGAACCAAGGGAAAGATCCCCGATTCCAGTATCGGAAGATCGGGAGTTGGAAGACACGACGAACTAAAAGTCCCTCATGTCTTGGGGGCAAATGATGGGTTCGATTACAGCCGTCAGGCCCTTTAACGGGGAGGAAACGGCAAAACAGGCCCACCAGGCCCAAAATGAAGGTCAAGATGACCTAGGAGAAGGGTCCCGACGAAGGGAGTCCCGACAAGGCAAGGTCCCGACAGAGTCGGTCCCGACAGTTGAGCTGGAAGCTCCCGATGAGAAGCCTATAAGTAGGCCCCGATGATGAATCCCTGAGAATGATTGGCCCTGTCACGATGACGAGGGGCCCTGAGCGGTGACACAACGAGTTAACTCTGGAGTCCCCGACGGGAGTCGGGACTCGTTATCAGAGGATAAGGCTGTTGGATCACAGTGGATCCCAATTTGAACCCGTTGACTTCCGAATCGTTATATTTTTATCACCCCGTTAATGATTGTAAATCGAAACTTCAACCCGAACACTTCGCGAGAACACCAACGGCTCGGACGAGGCCGAAGCGCTCGTCCGGCCGAGTCAAACTCACCTAGGTGAGGTTGGGTGGCCACACCCGACCTCCCCTAGGGGAGATCGGGTCAGCCAACCCGATCTCCCCTAGGGGAGATCGGGTGGACCAACCCGATCTCCCCTAGGGGGGATGGGGTTGGCCAACCCCATCCTCCCTAGGAGGGGTTGGGTGCCCTCACCCAACCCCTACCCTTGGGGGTCGGATTTCCCTCCCCCAAGGGCCCCGGCACCACCCTTGGACTCCCATACTCGGTTTATTCCGCCTACCTTCTCCGTATCCTAAGGTCATAATTATGCGTTTAAAGGTTAATTAACTGTGTTTAAAGGTTAACGATGTCACTAAGCCACCTTAATGACACCGTTGCCTATAAATACCCCACCTCCACTATTCATTCGATCATCTTGGCAAGTTGCACAATTTTGCTCTGACATCTCTCTAGCTTTATCTCTCTAAAACCGTACTGACTTAGGCATCAGAGAGGGTTCATCAGGCACCACCCCCCCTCTCTGTGCCTGGTATTGCCCCTCTTGCAGGGTGGCAAGGAGAAGAGAGCCAAGGTAGCAGAAGAGCATAGAGCAGTAGGACAAGCCCCAGGGGTAAGAAGTACAAGCCTCAGGAGGTCAGAAGGAGAGAAGGAAAGGAGGTCAGAAGGAGAGAAGGAAAGGAGATCAGAAGGAGAGAAGAGAAGGACATATATCAGAACGACTACCCCAAGGGAGTAGAAGGGCATGTATCAGAATGACTAGTCCTAAGAACAATGAACCCGACATTTCATTAGTGGGAGATAAATTCTAGATTGACGACCCGTTGACCTAGATTTTATAACCTAACACTTGGCGCCGTCTGTGGGCTTCGAACAGAAAGCCTGGCAATCACAAGAGCGATGACGAATAGCTTAGCATCTAGGCATAACCGCCCACCTGGGGGCAGTAGGCGAGAGAGACAGCCTATACCTCCAGCAAGGCAGCCTAACCCAGAGAAACAGCCTGCACACCCAGAGCCTCAGGTAGCCCCACAGGCACCCCAACCTAACAAGCAGGCAGGAGGACCTTCACGCCCAGCTGGCTAGGAGGCTTCCACAGCTTCAACTCCATTGACTAGGAAACCAGAGGGACAGGGGGCAATAAGGAGTGCCATCTCAATACACGGCACCTCCACAGGGGTACTACTATGAGGCACAACCTCAAGGGTGTCCATATGGAATACTGACTCAAAGGAACGACAATCGTGCCCACACAACCAACATAAGGCCCGCATACTCGCAAGGAGCACAGACAGTGACTCCGAGGTTGATGAATGCATTGGATGAGCTGCTAGCCTATAGAGATACCCTGAGGAACAGGCAGAGAAGGCAACACCAGCATGAAGAAGAACAAGTCCCAGAAGAAGAACACCACTTGCACCCTCGAACAAGGTAGTGAGAAGAACAAAGGAGAGACAACCAAAGGCCACCCCCAGAGGGACGGCAGCAGTCTGTGCCTCCAAGGCAGCAACAGACACAGCAGGATGCCAGGGCATACACACCTCTGGGGGCAGATAGACAGGCAAGACCTCCAAGGAGGCATGGATTCAACCAAGTACCCCAACAGGGACATACACCGCACTAAGGGAGGACATACATGCCAGACCAACAAGGATATAGGAGTTCCAACATCCACCCTGGCAATGTACACATACAGTCCGTATCACTACAGACATGACTAAGGGACATATCAAGGAAAGCTAAAAGGGAGGAACATAGTCCCAACAACACAACAAGGCAACCACCTACCCATGATACAGCACGACAGATCCAAACCCCTTGTGCATGACAACCCTTGGCACACATCCCCCTAGGACAGGGGAGCAGTCGAAAAGACAAGAATTTAAACAGGGGACTCATAGAGTACCACACCATGTTAGTACATAGCTACTACAATGGGAAGTCTCATGGAGAGACATAGTGAAGTGAGATCACACATAGCATACATGAAGGATACACCTCCACCTAGTCCGCCTTGTAAGGATGCGACCTTATATTCCTCAAGTGGAAGAAATACACACAGACTACTGGAGGAAGACAGCTACATTACCAAGGAAGCAAGGGGTATCAACACCCCACACTCATATCCTTCCCATATCCTCTTATTTAATTTAACTGCATAACAAGTCAACCCCCTAAAAGGGGTAAATTTTGATACTTGATATCAACATGTTTTCCAAGAATGACCATACCGGACGCCTTCGGGCGCCGTGATATATATATACACAGGTGGACTACTAGAAGAGTCCATAAAACGCCGCCGCCATCCAAGAGATACACAAGGAACAGATTTCTCAATCTCAAAAGGCACCTATAAGGTCAAGTTTCTGGGAAAGATCACAAGATGGAAGGCTCACTTACAAAAATAAGTTGAGCACTCTCAACATCCTATAGAGGAACTACCATGAAGGTCACAAAGGATTACCCCTACTATAACCTTCCACTAAGCATCCTAGGGCCAAGTCCGTAAAAGGATCCCATCGGGCATTGGTATGCAAGGAGGGCACCAGTCACAACATGCCCTCCCCACAAACGCCCATTAGCGTGAGAGGTGGTAGCCGCGAACACACCCCTCCAAAAATGGAGGAAACCATATCACATGGGCAACGCCCACCATCAGAGACAAACACCTCCTTCTCTTCTCTCCTCCAGGGACACGGCACGGCAAATGAACCAGGAATAAGGATGGAACACATATCCTTACAAGTATCCTTACAAGTATCCTTACAAGTATCCTGGCATTTATCCTTACAAAAATAAACTCCGTAGATAAAGAGGTTATCTAATAGATTACAATGTCTCTGTTCTCAAAATATGATCCTAACCCGGAGATCCTTGGACTCCGTGTTATATATGCAATGAATAACATGTTCATCAAAGATAGGTACACGAAGATTCAAGACAGCGCCATAAAGATTAGGCGCATACCTCTACCAAGCACAACACATTGGAGTGTTCGTAAACACTCCTTCGCCATCTCACAAGAAAGGAAGGCAACCAAGGATACAAGTCCTAATAGAATAAACATCGGTAGAAAATCCTGTCATTGAAGTCATGCACCAAGAGAGAAACTCTAAAGATGCAAGATTAGCAAAAGAGATAGTGCAACAACTAGAGTATGAAAAAGGAGATACATCTCCTATCAAGAGCCCTAGGGCAGGATAATAGTTCTACAAGATCAACCAAAGAAGAGCTCAAAAGCTTGGGGAGTAAGGTTTCAAGATCGACCTTCACACTAGATGCACGTCCCGATCAACCACCTTGTCTGCAAATGATAAGACATTTGACTCTGGCATCCCATTAAGAGGAGAACACCGATAAAAGGGGCACTAGAAAATTATCCCGCCTTTAAGGCCATACGCCAAATACATGATGAATGAAGGTTATGACAAAACAAAAAAGGAGGGACTTGTCAGCTCAACACACCTCAAACACGTATACGTACGCAACACAAATGCAGCCCCTAATGAAGTCATCCAACAAGGAATAGCCAATACGGAGGCAAAACCATGGAAAATCATGCAGCATCACCGGCAAACCTAAAGAAAAGCGCCCTTTTTAGATTCAAGTCCTAATGCAAAGGAAGACTATAATCAACATTCAAGGTGGGAGGAGCATGACCAATGTGACACCCCCTAAAGGCATTGAAGAATACTCCAATGTGAAGGAAAAGGCAAACCACAACACTCCAAGAAGAGTATCACAGCCCGGTCAGACCCCCCCATGCACGAGTAAAGAGCATGGATTAGATTGACTAGTCTGAAACACACCTACGAGATTAACAACTCAAGACGTCATTCTATGAGAGAGCTTTTCAACCTAAAACACAAGGAAGGGGGGGAAAGAATTTACAAGCACCCCTAGGATACAAACATTGCCACATCCTAGTTATCAAGAGAATGAAATCCACCCCCACCCACCCAAAGCAAAAGCTCTTCCACCCAACCTCCAAAGACACATCCGACAAAGGCATCATCCAAACCATGCCTATGACTGAAACAAGCAAGCATGAGAAAGAGTAAATCCTACAAGGGACACTCATCGCATTCAAACAAGCAGACAAGGGAGCCCCGAGCATAAGGGGTACCCAACCAAGAAAATGAACGAGGGGCCTTCAACGGCCAAATATGAAAGGCGGTGTGACCACCAAGCAACTTGGGGGGCACCAAACGAATAAGTGCAATACCACTTTTCCTAGAATAGGTCACATAAGAGGAAAACATCATCAACTCCCTATACGAACTCGTCCTAAGTTGGCAACACACAAACATCGCCCTCGAGAGGTGGTCTCCCACATTAAAGGAAAAGCGTGGTAGCATGCAATATCATAGAAGGAAAAGTCAAGTAAAGACTCGAAAAGCATACCAAAGACGCACCCTACATGAGAAAGGACACAAGATAAGGTAACATTATGAGCCCTCCGGGAGCCAATCCCGCGAACACATTCGACGCCCCCAAGAGCGTATCTTGAGAGTAGTTCTAAAACTACGATCCCTGTGCCCTCCGGGAGCCTATCCCGCGAACAGATTCGACGCCCCCAAGAGCGTATCTTGAGAGTAGTTTTCATACTACGACCTTCGACGCCCCCAAGAGCGTATCTTGAGAGTAGTTCTAAAACTACGATCCCTGTGCCCTCCGGGAGCCTATCCCGCGAACAGATTCGACGCCCCCAAGAGCGTATCTTGAGAGTAGTTTTTATACTACGCCCTTCGACGCACCAAGAGCGTATCTTGAGAGTGGTTTCCAAAAACTACGAATTTCGACGCCCCCAAGAGCGTATCTTGAGAGTAGTGTTCATACTACGACATTCGACGCCCCCAAGAGCGTATCTTGAGAGTAGTTTCTATACTACGACCTTCGACGCACCAAGAGCGTATCTTGAGAGTGGTTTCCAAAAACTACGAACTTCGACGCCCCCAGGAGCGTATCTTGAGGTAGATTTGCAACCTACCAGATTCGACGCCCCCAAGAGCGTATCTTGAGGTAGAAAAAACACTACCAGATTCGACGCCCCCAAGAGCGTATCTTGTGGTAGATTTCAAACTACCAGCTTCGACGCCCACCAGGAGCGTATCTTTGGTCTAACCTGAGCCCTCCGGGAGCCTATCCTGTGAAACGTTAAGTGCCCTCCGAGAGCCTATCTCGTGAACAGTTTTCGACGCCAACCAGGAGCGTATCTTTGGTCTAACCTGAGCCCTCCGGGAGCCTATCCTGTGAAACGTTAAGTGCCCTCCGAGAGCATGTCTCGTGAACAGTTTTCGACGCCAACCAGGAGCGTATCTTTGGTCTAACCTGTGCCCTCCGGGAGCCTAACCTGTGCCCTCCGGGAGCCAACCAAGACGACTTTTTTCAACTTGCGCCACTTAAGGCGACTTAATATCGTGCACCACTGAAGGCGACTTTACATCGTGCACCACTTAAGGCGACTTTTCAACTTGCGCCACTTAAGGCGACTTAATATCGTGCACCACTGAAGGCGACTTTTTGATTCTTAGAATAAATCTAAGGATTGTGCACCACTTAAGGCGACTTAGCTCGTGCACCACTTAAGGCGACTTAGTATCGTGCACCACTCAAGGCGACTTTTTGATACTTAGAATAAATCTAAGCATTGTGCACCACTTAAGGCGACTCTTCTCGTGCACCACTTAAGGCGACTTTTCTCGTGCACCACTTAAGGCGACTTTTCTCATGCACCACTTAAGGCGACTTTTCTCGTGCACCACTGAAGGCGACTTTTCTCGTGCACCACTGAAGTCGACTTTTACACTTAGCATAAATCTAAGGACAACTCTTATTTGGAAGCAACCTCTTTATTTATTGATGGCACAAAATTGGCTTACATCGAATTAAACGATAAACAGCATACACCACTTAAGGCGGTTTTACATCGGGCACCACTTAAGGCGACTTTATCGGGCACCACTTAAGGCGACTTTCTTCAAGCATGGTGTTTCTTCAAGTGTTTGCCACTAAAAGAATGCTTCAACGTTCTGCCATCGAGGTCTTCCAACTTGTATGCATTCGGAGATGGCATCCCCACGACCTTATAAGGTCCTTCCCATTTTGGTGACATCTTGTTGATTCGATCCAAAAGGGTGAACTCGTTGCGACGCCAAACCGGCTCCCCGACAAAGAACTGTCAGGACTTCACTCGCCGATTGTAGTACCTGGCCGTCGCTAAACGCATTCGAGCTTGGACTTCATCGGCTTCCCGCCTCTTCTCTTCGAGTAAGTCCAAGTCCAGACGTCTCACTTCATCGTTCGTCAGGGGCTCGTAATATCTCATCCGATGGGACGCCACAGCTACCTCCACAAGGGCGACAGCTTCCGTGCCATAAACGAGGCCGAATGGAGTCTCCCCCGTTGATCGCTTGGGTGTCGTTCTAACAGCCCAAAGCACATTTTCCAGTTCGTTCAGCCACTTGCCCTTCAAGGCATAGACCCTCTTCTTCAGGCCATCTATCACGATTTTGTTGGCTGACTCCACCTGGCCATTAGTCTGAGCATGGCTTACGGAGGCGGTCCGATGCTCAATGTTCAGTTCTTCCAGATACTCCCTCACCTGAGAGCCGTTAAACGGTGGGCCATTGTCGCTGATCACCACCTTAGGAATTCCATATCTGGACACGATGTGGGTTTGGAGAAACTTGACGATCTGGTTCCCCGTTGTTCTGGCCAATGCCTTTGCCTCTATCCATTTCGAAAAATAATCGATTGCTACAAGTAAATACTTACATTGTCCTTGTGCTTGTGGAAGAGGTCCCACCAAGTCGATGCCCCACTGCGCGAAGGGCCAAGCGCTCTTGATGGATGTCAGATTGGCGGCCGGAGCCACGATACTCGGGGCATACCTCTGGCACGCGTCGCAGGATCGGACCAACGCCGTTGCTTCTTTGTTCATCGTGGGCCAATAGTAGCCTAAGTTCAACACCTTCCTCATAATGGATCGGGCCCCTTCGTGACAAGCCGCGACCCCTTCATGCATTTCCTTCAGGATTCGACTGGTGTCGGGTTCTGCTACACACTTCAAGTACGGGGTCGAGAACCAGCCCTTCTTGTACAGCTGATTGTCCAGCATCACATAATTGGCCGCGATCCGATGTATCCTGTCTGCTGCCACTTGATCATCGGGGACTGTCCCCGTAGTCAGGTACGCGACTATCGGGGTCATCCAGGTTGGCTCTTCCTCCGATCTTGCTTCAATGGCGCACACCTGTGTTGGGTCGATGTTTGATAAGATCACCTTCTCCAAGAAGTGCACCTTCCGATTTTCTTCCAAGGGTGCCCCCAAGGCAAATTTGCTCAAGGCATCTGCCTCTACATTTTCCTCCCTTGGAATTGCCTCGATATCGAAGCTTTTAAAGCTCTCTTTCAGGGCTTGTACCTCTCGTAGATATTTTTTCATTATCGGACTCCTTGCTTCGTATCGCCCTTGAACCTGGTTCACGATTAAAGCTGCGTCGCACTTCACTCTCAAGTGATCGATTCCGGTGCCTTTAGCAATTTTTAGGCCAGTAATAAGGGCTTCATACTCCGCTTCGTTGTTTGTGGCCTTGAATGTTAAAGCCAAGGCGTATCGGAGTGGTTCACCTTCGCCTGGTGGTATCAACAAAAAGCCCGCTCCTGATCCGTCCGAACTCGCGGAGCCATCCGTGTACATTTCCCAGGTATTTCCCTTGTTTGGCTGTTCTGATTGCTCTGCCTTCTCTGGTTATTCCTCTATCGGGACTTCCATAGTTGCTCACCTTCGCATGGTGGTATCAACAAAAAGCCCGCTCCTGATCCGTCCGAACTCGCGGAGCCATCCGTGTACATTTCCCAGGTATTTCCCTTGTTTGGCTGTTCTGATTGCTCTGCCTTCTCTGGTTGTTCCTCTATCGGGACCTCCATAGTTGCCCCCTCTACAAGGCCCGCATCTTTCAGATCGGGGGCTGTAGATTCTGCTATAAAATCCGCCAACGCCTGGCCCTTAATTGCCGTTCTTGGAGCAAAGTGTATCCGAAACTCACTAAGCTCTACTGCCCACTTCACTAATCTGCCCGACGCGTCTGGTCGGTTCAAAAATGCTTCAAAGGCTGGTTTGTCAGCACAGTAATCTCGTGTGCGTGGAAATAAGGCCTTAGCTTCCGAGCAGTAATAATCAACGCAAAGAGGTACTTCTCAACGGCGGGATAGTTTAATTCAGACTTGGCAAACGCCTTGCTTACATAATAGACGGGGACTTGATTACCCTCGAAAAATTTTACTAACACAGAGCTAATGGCAAATTCAGAAACAACCAAATAAAGGTAGAGCGGCTCGCCTGGAACCGGTTTCGCCAACGGCGGGAGGGCGCGAAGGTGCTGTTTGAGTGCTTGGAACGCCTCTTCACACTTGGCGGTCCATTCGAATTTCTTGTTGGCCCTCAGGACTTCAAAAAACGACATTGATCGGTCGCTGGCTTTGGACAAGAAGCGATTCATTGCAGCTAGTCGGCCATTCAGCACTTGCACCTCCCGATGGTTTATCGGAGACTGCATCTCCTCGATTGCTCTCAGCTTCTCAGGTTTCACTTCAATTCCTCTTTGGCTCACCATGAAGCCCAAAAACTTCCCTGAGTGGACTCCGAAGGCACATTTCGTCGGGTTCAAGCGAACTTGATGGAGCCTCATCCGCTCAAACGCCATGGTAAGGTTGTGCACGTGATCCTCGGCTTGTCGGGACTTCACCAGCATATCATCCACATAAGCTTCCATGGTTTCTCCCAGCATATCTCCAAGCATCTTGTTCACCATCCGTTGGTAGGTGGCCCCAGCATTGATCAACCCGAAAGGCATGACATCGTAGTGATAGATGTCACTGTCTGCGTAGAACGCTGTGTGGGGGGCGTCTTCCTTGGCCATCTTGATTTGGTTGTAGCCTGAATACGCGTCCATGAAACTCAACAGTTCGTGTCCCGACGTGGCATCCACCAACTGATCGATTCTCGGGAGTGGATAGCAGTCCTTTGGGCAAGCCTTGTTCAAGTTGCGGAAGTCCACACACATTCGCCATTTCCCATTGGTCTTCTTTACCAGCACTGGTTTGGCCACCCAAGTCTGGAATCGGAGCTCCTTAATGAACCCATCATCGAGCAACCTGCCCACCTCCTGTTGGATCGCGATATTCTTATCCGTGCCCATCAGACGCCTTTTCTGTGTGATAGGCTTGATCGCGGGGTCTATCTTCAGCTCGTGTACGATCACATAGGGGCTGATTCCTGGCATATCGCTGGGGGACCAGGCAAACACCTCCTTGAACTCCTTCAACAACTCCACCAATTTTTGGGCTGTCTCTTCAGTCAGAGCAGACCCGATTTTCACCTTCCTCTGGGGTCCGTCAATCTCGACTTCTTTCAGATCTTCTACGGGGGCGGGACGCCCAAACTCTTCTCTAGGATCTGTGTCTGTCTGGAGGACAGTCATGGCCTGTCGTCTCCTCCTTCGGGTGGCATTAACATAGCATTTTCGGGAAGCCACCCGGTCGCCCTTGACCTCTCCGACTCCGTGGTCGGTCGGGAACTTCATCTTCTGGTGCACAGTCGAGGCAACCGCCATCAGGGGATTAATGGTGGTTCTCCCAATTATCGCGTTGTAGGTCCCCGCGGAATCAACCACGACAAACTCCACGTTCCTCCTTTCTGATTTCCACCCACTACCAAACTCCACTGGTAAGGTGATTACTCCTAGCGGATAGGAGGTTGAGCCAGAGAACCAGACCATCGGGAAGTTTGCCTCCTTTAGATCTTTCTTTGTCTTCCCCATAGCTTCCAGCGCGTCCATGAATAGAATATCGGAGGAGCTTCCTCCATCGATTAGAATTCTCTTCATTTCGAATCCGTCTACATCCAAGGTTACCACCAAGGCATCGTCGTGCGGAGTCTACACGCCTATGAGGTCTTCCGACGAGAAGGAGATTACCATCTCTTCTTTCAAGGTCCAAGATCGGGACCTCTTACCCAGTACCACCGCCGTAGGGATTCTAGAGGCATAAACCTCTCGGGCGGATGAGGTATCACCTCCAGCAGCAAATCCTCCATGAATCACGTTGATAACTCGTCTCTCCTTGCGAGCACCGGATGACTCTGGGTCAGTTCTCTTCTTTTTCGGGGACCGATCGCGGGATCGGGAACGGGACCGCGATCGCGACCGAGAGCGGGATCGACACCGCTTATCCCCGACGAATTCCTTGAGCTTCCCCTTCTGAATTAGCTTTTCAATCTCCTTCTTCAGTTCCCGACAGTGATTGGTGTCGTGACCATTTGCGCGATGAAATCGACAGTAGCGATCCGTGCGGGATCCCAAGAATTCTCCATCTTTCTTCGGGGGGTATCTGGAGATACCTTGTCGTTCCATGACTGTCAGCACCTCCGCCATGGAGCAGTTGAGAGGAATGTCAAGATCCTCCCGCTTATCTTTCCTTGAAGAACGCCTATCGTCCCTCCGATCCGGACGGCCTCGATTCTTGGACATCGATTTGCGGCTATCTTCGATTCCTGGACATCGATCTGCCGTTTTACCCTTTTCTGCAATGTCTCCATATTCCACACAGCTTTCTCAGCCACGCTGTGCATCAGGTCGGAGCCATAGGGGGCTTTTAGGTTCCGAATGAAGGTACGGATGGTTTCGCCCTCTGAGATTTCCTCGTCTATCTCTGCCACACTGGCCGTGTATCGCTGATAATAGTGCGCCAGTGATTCGTCGGGCCTTTGCACCACCTTGGTCAGGGACCTCACGCTCTTCAATAAACGCCTCCGACCCTGGTACTGCTGAATGAATCGGTCGTGCATGTCTGCCCAGCAAGTGATGCAGCCTGGGGGCAGACTAAAGAACCAGGTCAGGGCTCTTTCTCCAAGTGTGTTCGGGAACAGCGTACACACTATGTCCTCGCTCGGGGCTCTTCCCAGACACGCCATGAGTTGCTTCTGGACCGAACTGGATCTCCTTCGCCATCGTACTCCTTTATCGTGGGGATGCCTAGCCCAGGCGGGGCTAGGGTGTCAATGAGTCAGGGGACGAAGGGATGAGTGGATCGATCCCTTAGCTCCGACACCAGCGGCTTCTGTTCTCCCATACAGATATTCACGATCTTTACCACCTGGTCGGGAGTGATGGGACCATTCAGGGGAATGGTCCTGTGCTGTACTGGTCCTGGCCCATCAACCACGAATCTCTCCGGCTGACCAGTTGCCCTACCTCTGTCCTGGCCTATGGGCGGGGCTTCCTGTGCGTTCCGACCCTCTGTTGGTGGGGCCACTTCCTCCAACAGGGGCATCTCCTCCTACCTCATTGCAGCCTCTCTCCGATCCAAGAGAGCCTCTACGGCCGCAAGAAACATGGGCATGGCTTCTGCCACGGCCCTTGTCAAGTCTGTAGCTGGGGGGCCTCCTGCCCCCTATTGCCATGGTGCTGAGGAGCAACATCTTCGGGATCTCCGTTGTGCCCCCCCTGTCTGAGAGAGCTCAGCCGGGGGATGGTTCTGGTTTTCCGCTTGTTCCGGTACTGAATCCAGATTTGTTGCAGCGGGGTGACGGGAACCACCGGATTGTCCCCTTCTGTGCTTGCCAGCCCCCATTGATCGAGTAGAAGGCATATCAGCTTTTTGTTTGTTTCCCACAGACGGCGCCAATGTTGGATCACAGTGGAACTCCGGTACGGACTTTGACGGCGATCCTAGCTCCTTTGCTCCACGCAATCCTGCATGAGGGGATTGACCGGGCGGTGACCCAGAATCCCTCTCCGATGCTTAAATGAGTATCTCGTATGACTGGCAAGCAGTAATCTCAAAGTGTATTGAATTCAACGTAAGTCTTTCTGAGGTGATCTCCTGCCCTTTTATAGGCAAAGAGATGCCTCAGGTACCTGGCGAACCGTTAGGGGTGGTTAGCCCGTATCCCGCATATCTCGGACGTGATCTCGCGTATCTCAGCCATGCCCCGCGTATCTCGGCCACGTACCGTGTATCTTAACCACGTTCCGCGTATCTCGGCCACGCCCCGCATATCTTGGCCTTATCCTCTGATAACGAGTCCCGACTCCCGTCGGGGACTCCAGAGTTATCTCGTTGTGTCACCGCTCGGGGCCCCTCGTCATCGTGACAGGGCCAATCATTCTCAGGGATTCATCATCGGGGCCTACTTAAAGGCTTCTTATCGGGAGCTTCCAGCTCAACTGTCGGGACCGACTCTGTCGGGACCGACTCTGTCTGGATCTTGCCTCATTGGGACTCCCTTCGTCGGGATCCTTCTCCTAAGTCATGTTGACCTTCATTTTGGGCCTGGTGGGCCTGTTTGCCGTTTCCTCGCCGTTAAAGGGCCTGACGGCTGTAGTCGAACCCATCAAAGGCCAAGATATGCGGGGCGTGGCCGAGATACGCGGAACGTGGTTAAGATACACGGAGCGTGGCCGAGATACGCGGGGCATGGATGAGATACGTGAGATCATGGCCTGGATAGGCGGGATCACACCCGAGATACGCGGGATACGGGCTAACCACCCCTAACGGTTCACCAGGTACCTGAGGCATCTCTTTGCCTATAAAAGGGCAGGAGGTCACCTCAGAACTTTTACGTTGAATTCAATACACTTTGAGATTACTGCTTGCCAGTCATACGAGATACTCATTTAAGCATCGGAGAGGGATTCTGGGTCACCGCCTGGTCTATCCCCTCTTGCGGATTGCGTGGATCAAAGGAGCTAGGATTGCTGTCAAAGTCCGTACCGGAGTTCCACCGTGATCCAACAATATGTATATTGTCTAATTTATCTTGTTATTAGTTAGATTAACTTTTTTCACTATTATTGTTTTTTTTTCAATAGTATTCTTCGTCACATTCCTAACTGTGATCCATCACTAGCTTCACTTCCTGGACGTCCAAGCTACGACCTTCGTCATCCGATCGGCTCAGTTCCGCAATCATCGACTCAATCAAATACTCGCACAGTCATCAACTCCGAGGTCCACCACGAGAATGTCCAACCCTGTCACTGCGATTCCGACCGACGATCCCCTCACTTCCGGTCATCTCTACCAGCAGCATTGCCACCTAGCCAGGAGCCCGGAGCTCGCCAGATTTCTATCCCACCAAAGCCACGCCTCTGATGGGTTCGACTATAGCCGTCAGGCCCTTTAACGGCGAGGAAACGGCAAACAGGCCCACCAGGCCCCAAAATGAAGGTCAAGATGACCTAGGAGAAGGGTCCCGACGAAGGGAGTCCCAACGAGGCAAGGTCCCGACAGAGTCGGTTCCGACAGTGGAGCTGGAAGCTCCCGATGAGAAGCCTTTAAGTAGGCCCCGATGATGAATCCCTGAGAATGATTGGCCCTGTCACGATGACGAGGCGCCCCGAGCGGTGACATAACGAGATAACTCTGGAGTCCCCGACGGGAGTCGGGACTCGTTATCAGAGGATAAAGCCAAGATATGCGGGGCGTAGCCGAGATACGCGGAACGTGGATTAAGATACACGGAGCGTGGCCGAGATACACGGGGCATGGCTAAGATATGCGAGATCACGTCCGAGATATGCGGGATACGGGCTAACCACCCCTAACGGTTCGCCAGGTACCTGAGGCATCTCTTTGCCTATAAAAGGGCAGGAGATCACCTCAGAAAGATTTACGTTGAGTTGAATACACGCTGAGTTTATTACTTGCCAGTCATACGAGATACTCATTTAAGCATCGGAGAGGGATTCTGGGTCACCGCCCGGTCTATCCCCTCTTGCAGGATTGCGTGGAGCAAAGGAGCTAGGATTGCCGTCAAAGTCCGTACCGGAGTTCCACCGTGATCCAACATTGGCGCCGTCTGTGGGAATCAAACAAAAAGCTGATATGCCTTCTACTCGATCGATGGCGGCTGGCAAGAACAAAAGGGGACAATCCGGTGGTTCCCGTCACCCTGATGCAACAAACTCGGATGATTCAGTACCGGAACAAGAGGAAAACCGGAACCATCCCCCGGCTGAGCTCTCCCAGACAGGGGGGCACAACGGAGATCCCGAAGATACTGCTCCTCAGCACCAGGGCAATAGGGGGCAGGAGGCTCCCCCAGCTGCAGACTTGACGAGTGCCGTGGCGGAAGCTATGCCCATGTTTCTGGCGGCTGTAGAGGCTCTCCTGGATCGAAGAGAGGCTGCAAGGAGGCAGGAGGAGATGCCCCCGTTGGAGGAAGCGACCCCGCCAACAGAGGGTCGGAACGCACAGGAAGCCCCGCCCCGAGGCCAGGACAGAGGTAGGGCAACCGGTCAGCCGGAAAGGTTCGTGATTGATGGGCCAGGACCAGTACAGCACAGGACCATTCCCCTGAATGGTCCCATCACTCCCGACCAGGTGGTAAAGATCGTGGACATCTGTATGGGAGAGCAGAAGCCACTGGTGTCGGAGCTAAGGGACCGATCCACTCATCCTTTCGTCCCCCGACTCATTGACACCCTAGCCCCGCCTGGGCTAGGCATCCCCACGATAAAGGAGTATGATGGCGAAGGAGATCCAGTTCGCCATGTCCAGAAGCACCTCATGGCGTGTCTGGGAAGAGCCCCAAGTGAAGACATAGTGTGCACGTTGTTCCCGAACACACTAGGAGAAAGGGCCCTGACTTGGTTCTTTAGTCTGTTCCTAGGCTGCATCACTTGCTGGGCAGACATGCACGATCGATTCATTCAGCAGTACCAGGGTCGGAGGCGTTTATTAAAGAGCGTGAGGTCCCTGACCCAGGTGGTGCAGAGGCCCGACGAATCGCTGGCTCATTATTACCAGCGGTACACAGCCAGCGTAGCAGAGATAGACGAAGATATCTCGGAGGGCGAAACCATCCGCACCTTCATTCGGAACCTGACAGCCCCCTATGGCTCCGACTTGATGCACAGCGTGGCTGAGAAGGCTGTGTGGAATATGGAGGCATTGCAGAAGAGGGTGAAGCGGCAGATCGATGTCCAGGAATCAAAGATAGCCGCGGGAGAACTGGAGCCCCCAAAGTCGAACAAAGGGAAACAGTCAAGTAAAACCTTCGACGATCGTAAGTCAAAAGGTAAACCCGACAGTGGCAAGAATCGAGGACGTCCGGATCGGAGGGACGACAGACGTTCTTCAAGAAAAGATAAGCGGGAGGATTTTGACATTCCTCTCAATTGCTCCATGGTGGAAGTGCTGACAGTCATGGAACGACAAGGTATCTCCAGGTACCCCCCGAAGAAAGATGGAGAATTCCTGGGGTCCCGCACAGATCGCTATTGTCGATTTCACCGCGCAAATGGCCACGACACCAATCACTGTCGGGAACTGAAGAAGGAGATTGAAAAGCTAATCCAGAAGGGAAAGCTCAAGGAATTCGTCGGGGACAAACGATGTCGGTCCCGCTCTCGGTCCCGATCACGGTCCCGTTCCCAATCCCGCGATCGGTCCCCGAAAAAGAAGAGAACTGATCCAGAGTCATCCGGTGCTCGCAAGGAGAGACGAGTCATCAACGCGATTCATGGAGGATTTGCTGCTGGAGGTGATACCTCATCCGCCCGAGAGGTCTACGCCTCTAGGATCCCTACGGCGGTGGTACTGGGTAAGAAGTCCCGATCTTGGACCTTGAAAGAAGAGATGGTAATCTCCTTCTCGTCGGAAGACCTCATAGGCGTAGAGACTCTGCACGACGATGCCTTAGTGGTAACTTTGGATGTAGACGGGTTCGAGATGAAGAGAATTCTAATCGACGAAGGGAGCTCCTCCGACATTCTGTTCATGGACCCGCTGGAGGCTATGGGGAAAACAAAGAAAGATCTGAAGGAGGCAAATTTCCCGATGGTCGGGTTCTCTGGCTCAACCTCCTACCCGCTAGGAGTAATCACCTTACCAGTGGAGTTTGGTAGCGGGTGGAAATCAGAAAGGAGGAACGTGGAATTTGTCGTGGTTGATTCCGCGGGGAGCTACAACGCGATTATCGGGAGAACCACCATTAATCCCCTGATGGCGGTTGCCTCGACTGTGCACCAGAAGATGAAGTTCCCGACCGACCATGGAGTCGGAGAGGTCAAGGGCGACCAGGTGGCTTCCCGAAAATGCTATGTTAATGCCACCCGGAGGAGGAGGCGAGAGGCCATGATTGTCCTCCAGACAGACACAGATCCCAGAGAAGAGTTTGGGCGTCCCGCCCCCGTAGAAGATCTGAAAGAAGTCGAGATCGACGGGCCCCAGAGGAAGGTGAAAATTGGGTCTGCTCTAACTGAAGAGACAGCCCAAAAATTGGTGGAGTTGTTGAAGGAGTTCAAGGAGCTGTTTGCCTGGTCCCCCAGCGATATGCCAGGAATCAGCCCCGATGTGATCGTACACGAGCTGAAGATAGACCCCGCGATCAAGCCTATCACACAGAAAAGGCGTCCGATGGGCACGGATAAGAAGATCGCGATCCAGGAGGAAGTGGGCAGGTTGCTCGACGCTGGGTTCATTAAGGAGTTCCGATTCCAGACTTGGGTGGCCAACCCAGTACTGGTAAAGAAGACCAACGGGAAATGGCGAATGTACGTGGACTTCCGCGACTTGAACAAGGCTTGCCCAAAGGATTGCTATCCACTCCCGAGGTTTGACCAGCTGGTGGATGCCACATCGGGACATGAGCTGTTAAGTTTCATGGATGCATATTCAGGCTACAACCAGATCAAGATGGCCAAAGAAGACGCCCCTCACACAGCATTCTACGCAGACAGTGACATCTATCACTACGATGTCATGCCTTTCGGGTTGATCAATGCCGGGGCAACCTACCAGCGGATGGTGAACAAGCTGTTTGGAGATATGCTGGGAGAAACCATGGAAGCTTACGTGGATGATATGCTGGTGAAGTCCCGACAAGCCGAAGATCACGTGCACAACCTTACCATGGCGTTTGAGCGGATGAGGCTCCATCAAGTTCGCCTAAACCCGACGAAATGCGCCTTCGGAGTCCACTCAGGGAAGTTTTTGGGCTTCATGGTGAGCCAAAGAGGAATTGAAGTGAACCCTGAGAAGCTGAGGGCAATCGAGGATATGCAGTCTCCGATAAACCATCGGGAGGTGCAAGAACTGAATGGCCGACTAGCTGCAATGAACCGCTTCTTGTCCAAAGCCAGCGACCGATCAATGCCGTTTTTTTGAAGTCTTGAGGGCCAACAAAAAATTTGAATGGACCGCCAAATGTGAAGAGGCGTTCCAAGCACTCAAGCAGCACCTTCGCACACTCCCGCCGCTGGCGAAACCGGTTCCAGGCGAGCCACTCTTCCTTTATTTGGCTGTTTCTTAATTTGCCATTAGCTCTGTGTTAGTAAAGATTGTCGAGGGTAATCAAGTCCCCGTCTATTATGTAAGCAAGGCATTTGCCAAATCTGAATTGAACTACCCCGCCGTTGAGAAGTACCTCTTTGCGTTGATTATCACTGCTCGGAAGCTAAGGCCATATTTCCACGCACACGAGATCACCAGCCTTTGAAGCATTTTTTGAACCGACCAGATGCGTCGGGGAGATTAGTGAAATGGGCAGTAGAGCTTAGCGAATTTCGCATACACTTCGCTCCGAGGACAGCCATTAAGGGACAGGCATTAGCAGATTTCATAGCAGAGTCTACAGCCCCCGATCTGGAAGAAGCGGGCCCTGTAGAGGGGGCAACCATAGAGGTCCCGACAGAAGAACAACCAGAGAGGGCAGAGCAATCAGAACAGCCAAACAAGGAAAATACCTGGGAGATGTACACGGATGGCTCCGCGAGTTCAGACGGATCAGGAGCGGGCTTTTTGTTGATACCACCGGGTGAAGGTGAACCGCTCCGATATGCTTTGGCTTTAACATTCAAGGCCACAAACAACGAAGCGGAGTACGAAGCTCTTATCACGGGCCTAAAAATCGCTAAAGGCACTGGAATCGATCACTTGAGAGTAAAGTGCGACGCGGCGTTAATCGTGAACCAGGTCCAAGGGCGATACGAAGCAAGGAGTCCGATAATGAAAAAGTATCTGCGAGAGGTACAAGCCCTGAAAGAGAGCTTCAAAAGCTTCGATATCGAGGCTATTCCAAGGGAGGAGAACGTAGAGGCAGACGCCTTGAGCAAATTTGCCCTGGGGGCACCCTTGGAAGAAAATCGGAAGGTGCACTTCCTGGAGAAGGTGATCTTATCGAACATCGACCCAACACAGGTGTGCACCATCGAGACAAAATCGGAGGAAGAGCCCACTTGGATGACCCCGATAGTCGCATATTTGACTACGGGGGTAGTCCCTGAGGATAAGGTAGCAGCAGACAGGATATGTCGGATCGCGTCTAATTATGTGATGCTGGACAATCAGTTGTACAAGAAGGGCTGGTTCTCGACTCCGTACCTGAAGTGTGTAGCAGAACCCGACACCAATCGAATCCTGAAGGAAATGCATTAGGGGGTCGCGGCTTGTCACGAAGGGGCTCGATCCATTTTGAGGAAGGTGTTGAACTTAGGCTACTATTGGCCCACGATGAACAAAGAAGCAACGGCGTTGGTCCAATCATGCGACGCGTGCCAGAGGTACGCCCCGAGTATCGTAGCTCCGGCCGCCAACCTGACATCCATCAAGAGCGCTTGGCCCTTCGCGCAGTGGGGCATCGACTTGGTGGGACCTCTTCCACAAGCACAAGGACAATGTAAGTATTTACTTGTAGCTATCGATTATTTTTCGAAATGGATAGAGGCGAAGGCGTTGGCCAGAACAACGGGGAACCAGATCATCAAGTTCCTCCAAACCCACATCGTGTCCAGATACGGGATTCCTAAGGTGGTGATCAGCGACAATGGCCCACCGTTTAACGGCTCTCAGGTGAGGGAGTATCTGGAAGAATTGAACATTGAGCATCGGACCGCCTCCGTACGCCATGCTCAGACTAATGGCCAGGTGGAGTCAGCCAACAAAATCGTGATGGATGGCCTGAAGAAGAGGGTCTACGCCTTGAAGGGCAAGTGGCTGAATGAACTGGAAAATGTACTTTGGGCTGTTAGAACGACACCCAAACGATCAACAGGGGAGACTCTGTTTGGCCTCGTGTATGGCACGGAAGCTGTGGCACCTGTGGAGGTAGCTGTGGCGTCCCATCGGATGAGATATTACGAGCCCCTAACGAACGACGAAGTGAGACGTCTGGACTTGGACTTACTCGAAGAGAAGAGGCGGGAAGCCGATGAAGTCCAAGCTCGAATGCGTTTAGCGACGGCCAGGTACTACATTCGGCGAGTGAAGTCCCGACAGTTCTTTGTCGGGGAGCTGGTTTGGCGTCGCAACGAGTTCACCCTTTTGGATCGAATCAACAAGATGTCACCAAAATGGGAAGGACCTTATAAGGTCGTGGGGATGCCAGCTCCAAATGCATACAAGTTGGAAGACCTCGATGGCAGAACATTAAAGCATTCTTTCAGTGGCGAACACTTGAAGAAACACCATGCTTGAAGAAAGTCGCCTTAAGTGGTGCTCGATAAAATCGCCTTAAGTGGTGCCCGAAAAAGTCGCCTTAAGTGGTGCCCGATGTAAAATCGCCTTAAGTGGTGTATGCTATTTATCGTTTAATTCGATGTAAGCCAATCTTATGCCATTAATAAATAAAGAGGTTGCTTCCAAATAAGAGTTGTCCTTAGATTTATGCTAAGTGTCAAAGTCGCCTTCAGTGGTGCACGATGAAAGTCGCCTTCAGTGGTGCACGACCAAAGTCGCCTTCAGTGGTGCACGATGAAAGTCGCCTTCAGTGGTGGACGACCAAAGTCGCCTTCAGTGGTGCACGATGAAAGTCGCCTTCAGTGGTGCACGAGGAAAGTCGCCTTAAGTGGTGCACAATACTTAGATTTATTCTAAGTATCCAAAAGTCGCCTTCAGTGGTGCACGATGAAAGTCGCCTTCAGTGGTGCACGATGAAAGTCGCCTTCAGTGGTGCACGATGAAAGTCGCCTTCAGTGGTGCACGAGGAAAGTCGCCTTAAGTGGTGCACAATACTTAGATTTATTCTAAGTATCCAAAAGTCGCCTTCAGTGGTGCACGATGAAAGTCGCCTTCAGTGGTGCACGATGAAAGTCGCCTTCAGTGGTGCACGATGAAAGTCGCCTTCAGTGGTGCACGATGAAAGTCGCCTTCAGTGGTGCACGATGAAAGTCGCCTTCAGTGGTGCACGATGAAAGTCTCCTTCAGTGGTGCACGATGAAAGTCGCCTTCAGTGGTGCACGATGAAAGTCGCCTTCAGTGGTGCACGAGGAAAGTCGCCTTCAGTGGTGCACGAGGAAAGTCGCCTTAAGTGGTGCACAATACTTAGATTTATTCTAAGTATCCAAAAGTCGTCTTAAGTGATGCACGGGATCAAGCCGCCTTAAGTGGTGCACAATGCTTAGATTTATTCTAAGTATCCAAAAGTCGTCTTAAGTGATGCGCGGAACTAAATCGCCTTGAGGGGTGCACGATCTTTAGGTTTATCCTAAGTAATGATTAAGTCGCCTTAAGTGGCGCAAGTTGAAAAGTCGCCTTAAGTGGTGCACGATGTAAAGTCGCCTTCAGTGGTGCACGATATTAAGTCGCCTTAAGTGGCGCAAGTTTAAAAAGTCGTCTTAAGTGATGCGCGACTCTTGGACTTATCCTAAGTATTGAAAAGTCGCCTTAAGTGGTGCATGACTGTAAGTCACCTTAAGTGGTGCAAGTTAGTAAATCGTCTTAAGTGATGTATCCTAAGTATCGAGGTTTCGACATGAGAAAGTATAATAAAGCCACTAGGAGAGGTGCAATAAAAGAATCAGAACTGAGAAAGTCTGATATTAATAGAGCTCGAAGGCCCGATGATTACAAAAGGAGGAGAATACAAAGATTCTAGCGATAAGCAGTTAGGCCTAATCCTTGTTAGCGACATAAACGGGAACAGGGTCCGCAAGGTCTAGGGCAGAAGGCTCCACAGGGTCAGCCTTGGAGGATTGGCTATCGGGGTCATGGGATCGAGGAGTTTCCGATGAAGAAGTAGCTCCTCTTCACTCTGAACTTGTGGTATGCATTTCCGGCCTTGAGCATCGGCTTTTCTGGTGGAAATGATACATCCTTCCCGGAGAGCTGCATCATAAGCAGTGCTAAAAATTTCGTTCAGAACATAGTCGAAGTTGAAAAGCTTCCTTCCCTCGAAACCAGATCCACTGTCTGAAATCAGCCAATGAAAGGGATGTTAGGTTTTCCCGGAAAATTACAATCAAACTAAGCAAAGATGAAGGCGAACAATAGTGAAGAAACCCTTACCTGACATGATAATTGAAGGCTGAAAGGATGAACCTGACATTGCTGGAAAGATGGTCGAAGAAACACTAAGGTCTCAAGAGTTGCAGAAAGCTTTCGAAAATTTGTAGATGATAAGAGGAAACTGAACCCTGGGTAAGGATTTTATAGGCGAAGAAGATAGTCGAAGGGGCGCTTTAATTTGAACCGTCAAAGTTGAAGCGTTCTAATCTGGACCGTTGAGATGAAACGTGCGGAATGGCAGCAGGTGCAATGATGAAATATCCTGAAAAGTACTTTTCAGAAAAAGCAGACACAGAGAATCAGGCACGGGTGCTGATGACGTCACTTCACTATCTGCTGCATTTAATGAACTGGGGAGTCAAGGAGTCCCCTTGGATTTGGCAGTTATCCACAAAAGCACTGAGGAAACGTGAAGGAGAAGACTGGTAATTGAGTGACTGAGCCGAGGGAAAAATCCCCGATCCTAATATTGGGAGGTCAGGAGGTCGAGAGTTGAAAGAAACGACGAACTAAAAGTCCCTCATGTCTTGGGGGAAAATGATGGGTTCGACTATAGCCGTCAGGCCCTTTAACGGCGAGGAAACGGCAAACAGGCCCACCAGGCCCCCAAATGAAGGTCAAGATGACCTAGGAGAAGGGTCCCGACGAAGGGAGTCCCGACGAGGCAAGGTCCCGACAGAGTCGGTTCCGACAGTGGAGCTGGAAGCTCCCGATGAGAAGCCTTTAAATAGGCCCCGATGATGAATCCCTGAGAATGATTGGCCCTGTCACGGTGACGAGGGGCCCCGAGCGGTGACATAACGAGATAACTCTGGAGTCCCCGACGGGAGTCGGGACTCGTTATCAGAGGATAAAGCCAAGATATGCGGGGCGTGGCCGAGATACGCGGAACGTGGATTAAGATACACGGAGCGTGGCCGAGATACGCGGGGCATGGCTAAGATATGCGAGATCACGTCCGAGATATGCGGGATACGGGCTAACCACCCCTAACGGTTCGCCAGGTACCTGAGGCATCTCTTTGCCTATAAAAGGGCAGGAGATCACCTCAGAAAGACTTACGTTGATTTGAATACACTCTGAGTTTATTACTTGCCAGTCATACGAGATACTCATTTAAGCATCGGAGAGGGATTCTGGGTCACCGCCCGGTCTATCCCCTCTTGCAGGATTGCGTGGAGCAAAGGAGCTAGGATTGCCGTCAAAGTCCGTACCGGAGTTCCACCGTGATCCAACAGCCTCCTTCCCGACTTCACTCGACCTCCCATCGGTGACCGCGCCGTCTCGTCAGTTCAGTCATAGCTGGCTCCAGCTCTAGCCGCCCGGACCTCCAAATCGGTTCCATTTCATTCATCCTCCACCTCGATCCAGCCACCTTCGTTGTCCGCCCAGAGTCGCCGATCCGACCTCACCATGCTGCTGTCATCCCCTCCGAAGCCTTTGTCGTAGCTCGCATCCTCCCGTCGCTGTCAGGTAAGTGCCGCGCCATGGCCATCCTTCCCTGTTGCCCGATCTTTCTCTTTGTTGCCCGATCTTTACTATGTAGCAAAGGTAAACTAATTGCTTTCCCATTTTCTTATTAGTTTTATTATTATTATTATTATTATTATATTAGATTAGATTTAGTTTAAATTGTATGTATCAATTTATTTAGTTTAATTAAAACTTAATCACTTAAGTTGTGTTTGTGTGAGTAAACCAATTTACGTTTTGATATGAATATGTTCGATAGTGATCTTGGGTGTTATTTTGTTTTACGTAGAATCGAGTCGTTATTGAAATTACTCAATAATTATTAATTGGAAAATTTGTGAATTAAGTACAGAAAGATCGTAATTAAAAATTATTTTTAATTCGTAAATAGAACTCCCGGACTCGAATTTGTGATCGTAGAATGATTCAATACCTAGGTGTTTAATTATTTATTCGCTTAGGTAATTCAGGATTCTAGTTAACCTTAATTAACTAGTGGCGACTCTCTTCAAAATCAACGTTTTCAAAACGTAATTCGCCGCATGTTAGATTTAGGTCTGACATTTCCTAATATACATTGATTAATTCTGAAAAATTATGAATATATATTTATTGCAAATTGCCATAAATATATATTATATATTTATTGCAAATTTCCATAAATATATATTATATATTTTCTGAATATTACACAATATTAAATGCATCTATACTATCCTAATTTAAACTAAGCCTAAATTTAGCAACCCAGTGACCTTCCATATTTAAATACTCCCCTTTTTAAAAGAGTTACACACAACATTTTTAATGTGTTATATATGTGTCGCGCGTACCAAAATTAGGTGTTTACAGCTTGCCCTTCTTTGGACGGACTCCCGTAGAATGCATTCGAGGGGGTTTGTCCAAAGACGACTAAACACTAATTTTGGCTAGGAAGTATATCTCCTTCCGGATCTTCAAGTCTCCAATGTGGCCTTTGGCTTTATTGACGGACAGCGCTAAAGAAAAACCTCAAATGGTAGTGTGGAACGTAGAGCCTCCAGCGGGGGTGCGGTAAAGAAGAGCCTCCAGTGGCGGTGCAGTAAAGAAAAGCCTCAAGTGGCGTGCAGTAACAAAAAGCCTCCAGTGGCGTGCGGTAACGAAAAGCCTCCAGTGGCGTGCAGTATCGAAAAGCCACCAGTGGTGTGCAGTAAAGAAAAACCTTAATCGACGATGTATCCAGTGGCGAACGACAAGGAAAAGCCTCCAGTGGCGTGCAATAAAGTAAAATCTTGATAGATGATGCCTCCAGTGGCGAGTGAAAAGGAAAAGCCTCCAGTGGCGTTTGTCAGAGAAGAGCCTCTAGTGGCGCCCATTGGAGAAGAGCCTCTAGTAGTGTATGTCGGAAAAGAGCCTCTAGTGGCGTTCGTAGGCGAAGAGCCTCAAATGGCATCTGTCGGAAAAGTGCCTCTAGTGGCATGACTTGCGAAGGCCGAATACTAAGGCTTCGTTCGTCGGGGGAATTTTTAGAAAGCTTGGAAACTTCAGATCCTGATTGTTGATAGTGACTAGCATACCTGGGGCAGCGCAGCATCATTGTGGTGACTAGCATATTTGGGACAGCGTAACACCGGTTGTGATGACTAATATACCGGGGGCAGCGCAACACTGGTTGTGATGACTAAAATACCTGGGGCAGCGCAGCATCGTTGTGGTGACTAGGATATCTGGGACAGCGCAACACCAGTTGTGGTGACTAACATACCTGGGGCAGCGCAACACCGTTGAAGGGATAGTTGTGATGACTAGAATATCTAGGACATCGTAGCATCGTTGGAGAAGAGCCACTAGTGGCATCTGCATGTCCCTCTCATATTCTCTCCTTTGCCACGGTCGATTGAGAGATTTCCGACCGTGCCCTTCCTTTTTTATTGTCTCCCCTTTTTCCATGATTGCAATTCATGTGGAAGCACTCTTTATTTGCTAGCCGATTAATGGGTGGCTGTGACCCTCTCAATTGTTTTCCGCATTTTTCATTGCGGAAGATCTTCTTTTTAGTAGTCAATATCGGGTTAACTGTGGCCCGTTCTTTATTTTCCGCCTTGATGCGGGAGTATTTGTAGTTGTTTGGAGGGTGGCTGAGACCCTTTTCGCATCGTCTTCAATGTTGCGGGAGCTCTTTTGATTCATAGTCATTTGGAAGGTGGCTGTGGCCTTTTATTCCTCGTCTCTGATCCGGGAAACACTCTTTGTATGTAACCATTTTGTGGGTGGTTGTGACCCTTTCACTAATACTCGCCATCGATGTTGCGGGAACGCTCTTTTGATTGTAGCTTTTTAGAGGGTGACTATGACCCTTTATTTTATTTTCCCACCCTCACCCGGTTCGCGGGATCGCCTTTTTTGTGTAGCCATTTTAAGGGTGACTGTGGCCCTTTCTTATTCTTCCGCCCTCACAGGGTTCGCGGGATCTCTCTCTTTTTTTGTGTGTAGCCGTTTGAAGGGTGGCTATGGCCCTTTCACTTATTTCCCATTTTTTAAGTTGCGGAGGCGCTCTTTATCTGTAGCCATTGAAGGGTGGCTGTGACCCTTTCTTTGTAGTCGTTTTAAGGAAGATTGTGGCCCTTTTATTTCCTCTTGCTCTCACAAGATTTGCATGAATACTCTCTTTGTTTTTTTATAGCCGACTGAAGGGCGGCTGTGACCCTAAAGAAAAATGATTTTTTTTTGCAGCTCACCTTTTGCCATGACTGCCCCTGCGGCTCTTCAGTCATGCCCCTCTCCCTAAATTTTGCCTATGTCGTATTTACAGGTTTTCATCCTAACAGGTATTTATTTTCTCTCTCTTTTTCCAATTGAAATGAACATTTACAAGACAATTATTTATATGCCCCTGGTGGCAGATTGGAAACTTCAACTTCTCAGGAATTCTTTCGGAGAAGAACTTGGCTGACCGAGTCAACATATGTCGACCGCATTGAAGTCTTGGATTGACCTTACAATATTGTATTCTTCACTTGACTGCACATCCGACGTGTGCTCTTCGTGTTTTCTTTTTGCTAATGATTGATCTCGACAAGAGATGCCCCACGGTTAGAACTATAGGAATGTATATTCCATACATTCCATACTTGACACATGTATGTATACTAGTCTAGCTTACTTACACTCTAAGTTAGTTAGTTAGTAAGATGCTCTCTTCTCCTATATATACCTTGATCTACCAAATTTTGGTTGTTAATACATTTTGATATTCATCCAAGATCCTCTCTATTCATATGGTATCAGAGCAAACGGCATTTTCTTGCTAGTCAAGCAACATCCATTTCCGGTGAACTTTGAGCTTTATTTCCAGGTTTTCAGCTTGATTTCGTGGCTTCAATCATCAATACGTTGGATTCCGACTCTTTGTAAGTCTTCTACATCATCAATTGAGTTGTGTTTCAGCTCAATTGAATCTGCATTTGGATCATATCAGCCTAGATTGTTCAGTTCTTGCTTTTCAAGCAAAGTTCTTCGGCATTTGCTTCGTCTCCAAGCTTCGACTGATTAGGTGATTGATTAGCTGTTTTTCTTGATTACGATCATTGATTTCGTGATCTTGATCCATTTGCTACTGTTTCTGGATTGGATTCATGCCTAGATTCATTCTGGATCATTGCGTGATCTTGTTTCTGCTGCGCATACCTGGTGTTCTTGTTAGTATTGCTTGTTGTTGAAGATTCATCAACTTCTGGGAATTCCGTTGGGTTTCTGCTGTTGTGGTTGATAGATTGTTGAAGTTTGTTGTTCTTTACGTCAAATTCAGTTGAGTTTCTGGAAATTTGGTCATTGGAACATGACTACCTACTCGATTGAAGATCCACTATCCTTACATCCCTCGGACACCACTGGATTGTTGCTGATTCCTTTTCAGCTTCAAGGATCAAGCAATTATCATGCCTGGAGCAAAGCAATCAAGGAAGCACTGCTGGTAAAGAACAAGATTGGATTTATAGATGGTACATGCTCACGTTTGAATGTGCCTGTAGCTCAACATGTGAGATGGGACAGAGCAAATGCTTTGGTTAAAGCTTGGTTAAGGAACACAGTTGCTAAGGAGTTGGTGAATGGGCTGGTTTACAACACTACTGCTTTGTCTATTTGGCTTGATCTCAAAGAAATGTTTGAGAAGATTGATGGAACACAAATTTTTCAGCTCACAAGGGAAATTTGTCAATGTTCACAAGGTGCTCAGTCTATCACTGAATACTTTGGGAGGATGAAACAACTTTGGGATGCTTTGGGTTCTATTGATGACCTAAGGCTTGAATGTTCAGCTGATAGTAAGTTGATCAATGAGCATAAGGAGAAACAAAAATTGATTGCTTTTCTCTTAGGCTTGAATGAATCATTTGCTCATATTAGAAGCAGTCTCCTAATGAGGCAACCATTGCCTTCATTGAGTGTGGCTTTTTCTGTATTGCTACAAGAGTAAAGACAACGTGCTATCGCTGGTTCTATAGGGGATTTAGGGGAGGCCACAGCCTTATATTCTCAAAGGAACTTCATCAATACAAGAGGTAGTGGAGGATATAACTCAGGAAGCAATGGCTTTAACAATATTGCTTCTTTCCCAGGGAATTACAATGGCAATGGCTCTTCTTCTAATGGAGCTAACCAAGGATCCTATTCAGGTGGTTTCAATGGCAAGGGAGGCAAAGTTGATAAGTCAACTTGGTTTTGCTCATTTTGTGGTAAGAAGGGACACAAGTTAGATACTTGTTGGAAAAAGCATCCACACCTTGCACCCTCCACAGCCTTGAAAAGACCTTGGAATGCAGCCAATATGAGCATGGATGACGAGACTCCTTCCTCTGCTTTGGTGAAACATGTGGCTGCAGGGGACAAAAGAATTTTTCATGGAACTAAGGAGCAAACAATTCTTCACACTGGCTTGGATGGAAGGGTTCAGCACATTGCTATTCAAGATGACTTTGATCCTCTTTCATTTCAAGAGGATGAGCCTATTTGTGTGAACATGGCAGGTATATCCTCTACATCTAGTTCATCCATGATTTGGATTGTAGACTCAGGTGCTACTAACCATGTCACTCACCATTTAAGCTGGTTGCACAATATAAGGGAGGCTGATTCCCCTCATCAATTTGTTCACTTACCAAATGGCAATAAGTGCAAGGTCACTCATATTGGGAGCTGCTCCTTTTCCTCTGGTTTTACCTTGGATGACATCCTTTATGTGCCTGATTTCAACTTCAACTTGATCTCAGTGTCTAAGCTTTCTACTCAGTTGAATTGCAAAGTTATATTTACTTGTGCAAATATGTTGATTCAGGGCCATGTTGGGAAGCCAATGGTGATTGGTGAGAGATCCAAAGGTCTTTACATACTCAGGAATTCACTACCTTCATGCTCAAGCAAGGTGGTGGCAGCTCATACTACTTCAAAGCAAATAAAGAGGATGCTTCTTGGCTTTGGCATAGGCGTTTAGGACACATATCATACACTCATTTAGGTCATTTGAATGAAGTATTATGTTTAAATGACTCTTCAAATAAATGTGTCAAACATTGTACCATTTTCCCTTTGGCCAAGCAATCAAGATTATCTTTCCCTATTAGTCATTCTCATGCCTCTGTTCCTTTTGCCTTGATACATTTGGATCTTTGGGGTCCATACAAAATTCCTACAATCAAAGGTTATCAATACTTCCTCACCATTGTGGATGACTTTTCCAGGGCAACTTGGGTCTTTCTAATGAAGAACAAAAGTGATACCTTCATTCATATTCAAAGCTTCTTATTGATGGTTCAGAATCAGTTTGGAACTATGGTGAAGATTGCTAGGAGTGATAATGGATCTGAGTTCATCAATTCTATTTGCAAGGATCATTTCCTTCTTTTGGGAATTCAACATCAAACTAGTTGCACATACACTCCTCAGCATAATGGTAGAGTGGAGCGCAAGCATAGACAAATTTTGAATGTGGCAAGGGAATGGAGGTTCCAAGCTTGTATGCCTATCAAGTATTGGGGCTATTGTGTTCTCACTGCTTGTTATTTGATGAATAGGTTACCTTCATCTTCTTTGGGGTTCAAGTCTCCTATGGAGGTTCTTTATGGCAAGCCACCTTTCATTAATCATTTGAGGATCATGGGTTGCCTATGTTTTGCCACAAACTTGAACAACTCTGACAAGTTTAGTTCAAGAGCTGAGCCTTGCATCTTCATGGGATACTCTACTTCTCAAAAAGGTTATCTTGTGATGAAGATTTCCAATTCAGCATTTCAATTTTCAAGGGATGTTGTTTTTCATGAGCATATATTTCCTTTTGGCATGTCTAAGGCAGAATTGAGATCCCTATTACCTACTTGCTTGGGGTCCAAGTTATTAGTTGAGGAGTCTTCTTCTAGTTCACCAATGGTTGAGGATGCTCTTCCTCAGCACTCCACAGTTGAGGATGCTCTTCCTCAGCTCCCCATAGTAGAGGATGTTCCTTTAATCCCTTTGGTTGACACTCCACAAGTACCCATCTTAAGAAGGAGTGCAAGGATTGCTCAGTTAAGAAAGGATTCTTCTTCAAATGTTGCTTTTGGTATGGAGAAATACATTGCCTATGATCATCTTAATCCTACCTTCAATTGCTTCTTGGCCTCCATTGACAAGATCAAGGAGCCTTCTACATATAAGCAAGCAATCAAAGACTCAAATTGGGTGATTTCTATGAAGGAGGAGATCAAGGCCTTACAAGATAACAATACATGGAAGATTATGGAGCTGCCCCATGGGAAGTCTTCTATTGGATGCAAATGGGTGTTTAGGGTGAAGTACAACTCCGATGGATCTATTGAAAGATATAAAGCTAGGCTTGTTGCCAAAGGCTTTACCCAAATAGAAGGGACTGATTTCAATGAGACCTTTTCTCTTGTGGTGAAGATGACAACTGTGAGAATTGTTTTGGCTATGGCAGCCTCTCATTCTTGGGGACTCTTTCACATGGATGTCAACAATGCTTTTCTTCAAGGTGACTTGCATGAAGAAGTTTATATGGACATTCCTCAAGGCTTTGATTCTCCTATGATCACTCCTGGTGCTTCTAAACGTGTATGCAAACTTTTGAAATCACTATATGGGTTAAAACAAGCATCTAGACAATGGAACATCAAGCTCACCAACACCCTATTGGAAAATGGTTATCCTCAAAGTGCCTCGGATCATTCCTTGTTCACCAAGGCAAAAGGAAAAGACAGGGTGTATCTTCTCATTTATGTGGATGATTTGCTCATCACAGGCTCAAGTGCTTCTATGATTGATCACTTGAAGTCCATTCTGAAATCTCATTTTAAGCTCAAGGATTTGGGCAACCTGAGGTATTTCTTAGGATTGGAAATTGCAAGGTCCAAAGAAGGTTTGGTCATCAACCAAAGGAAGTATGCCCTTGAGCTTATTGAGGAGGCTGGTTTGGGGGCTGCTAGACCTTGTGAGACTCCTATGGAGTTCAATCTCAAACTAACAACTTGCGCATATGATGAAGCAACAAACACCTCCTCAGATGATTTGCCTCTTGAAGATGTGTCTGCTTATAGAAGATTGGTGGATAAGTTATTGTACTTGACAATGACTAGGCCAGATATTAGCTTTGAAGTTCAAAGGCTAAGTCAATTTGTTGACAAGCCCAAGAAATCTCATCATGATGCAGCTATAAGGGTGATCAAGTACATCAAAGGTACCCCTGGCCAAGGACTTCTCTATCCAACCAACATTGCACTTGACTTGAGTCTTTACTGTGATTCAGATTGGGCAGCTTGTCCATTTAGAAGGAAGTCTACTAGTGCATATTGTGTAAAACTTGGTGGAGCTATGGTAGGGTGGAAAGTGAAGAAACAAGACACGGTTTCCCTTTCAAGTGCAGAGGCAGAATACATGTGTTTGAGGGCAGCTATTCAGGAAGCTCTTTGGGTTACTAGACTTCTAAAAGAGCTTGGGGTGCATGTCATTTTGCCCATTCCTATATACACTGATAGTGAGTCTGCAGTGAAGATAGCCAAAAATCCAATGTTTCATGAACGTACCAAGCATATTGAATTAAATTGCCATTTTACTAGGCACCACATTCAATCAGGGCAAGTTGCACCAACACATGTTGCTTCTAGAAATCAGCTGGCAGATTTATTGACAAAGGCTCTAATCAAGAAACAACACATTGCCTTGCTTAGGCTCTATGGTATCAAGGATGTTTTTCATGAAAAGACAAGAGAAGAAAAGGATGGGAGCATATAGGAATGTATATTCCATACATTCCATACTTGACACATGTATGCATACTAGTCTAGCTTACTCACACTCTAAGTTAGTTAGTTAGTAAGATGCTCTCTTCTCCTATATATACCTTGATCTACCAATTGTACAAACTGATTTTGGTTGTTAATACATTTTGATATTCATCCAAGATCCTCTCTATTCATAAGAACCCATTGAGTTAAGCTTGACACATGACAGATGAATGGCCTAACTTGGGAAGGTGGATGTATTGCACACACGAAAATCCTTCAAAGCGGCAAGTCCCATGGTTGGAAATTTCAGGTTCACACTTTCTGGTGAAATGCGTCTTCTCATTTGTCGGGACAAGACATGGATTTATTCACTTGATCACTGGGTAATTTGAATTCTTCATCAGTCGCCTTGATGGACTCGATGGTCAACGACTGTATCGTCTGGGTGTTTCGTTAGTGACATCAACTGAATTGGCTTGCGTTATTCCTAAGAAAGAAAAGGAAATCAGTAGAGGAAAAACCAACGAATAAAACAAACTGAAATATAGGGAGTTATTTATATTGATTAGATCATGAAAATATCTCTCTTTCCTATTTGGGGCCATGACCTGCCGCGCATGGAGTACATATTTAAATCATCTCGGTATTTCAGTTGGCTGGCGGAACCGAGCAAAGGATCAAAAGCTTGTTGTCAATAATATCTTGGATCCTTTGCCTCAGGCATGAGCAGTCCTCGATTGAGTGTCCTGATGCCCTCATGTGAAATCGCACCTTGAGTTCGGTTCACTGCTGGGTGTCTTCTCACTTGATTTTGAAACCTCGGGCCCAATGAGACCTCGTGTGAGCAACTCGCGGTACATTTCTGCTACTGACATCAGTAAGGGAGTGAATTTCCTGGGTTCCCGTGGCTTTTTCGTGAACCGGTTGTCTAGTCCCCATGTAAGGTTGGGTTGTGAACCTTGGAATCTGGGAACTGCTTGATGGGTTGCGGAAGCCATTAGTTGTGGGTAGATTGCACTTATTGCGGTATCATCCGGTGACGATTTTTTAGAGCCTTTTTTTTTTGTAGGGTCTTCAATCTTCCCCATCCTGATCCCATGCTCTTTCATTTCACCAGATTTCACCAAATCACCAATTGGCTGAGACATGTTCTAATAGATGGGAATAGTACGCCCTTTTAAGAGTTCCGATAAGCATGGACACTGCTTCCGTATCTTCTAGAGGTGGTCGGACTCCAGCAGCTTTCTCTCTCCAATATGGCATATATGCTTGAAATGATTGTCCTTCCTACATTTCCATTCTTTGAAGGTCCATGCGGGTCGGAGCTGTATCCAAGTTGAACTTGTACTGCCGAACGAACACATTAGCTTGCTCTTCCCATGTAGCAATGTCTTCGGCTATTAGTCTGAATAACCAAACCAACGCTGCTCCCTTCAAACTTTCTTGGAAGGTCTGGATCATGAACTCTTCATACTTCTGGTAAGGGGCCATCTTTGCGAGGTAAATCCGTAGGTGGACAAAGGGATTACCGGTACCATCATACTTCTCTAAGTCGGGGACATTGAAATTATCCGGTCTTGACATGTCAGGGAAAAGACATAGGTCAGAGTAACCAACGCCCCCATACTGCTCAAGTCCAGACAAAACTTTCATCTTTTCCTCTATTTTCTTCAAGCGGCGATCCTGTTCGGATTCGACGACAAGTGGTGATGTGACTGTATGTGTGCCGGTTGCACCCCCCCTTGTTGACGTGCCCATACATCGCTGTCAGATTCAGAAGGACATACGGCTTTGATGCGGATTGATCGGGAATGACCAAAACAGGGGGTTGGTCTTGAGGAGGTTCTACTGTGGCGTCGGGAAGCACGGAGGCAGCTGGCATAGGTCTTGTATTCGCGACATGTGTTGTCGAGGAGTCTAGACTCAAGGTCTCTGTCAGCAGGGCCGGGTTTGGAGTGTTGATGGTTGATCGAGCCTCGAGGAGTGCCATGACGCGCTCCATGTTTGGCGACATGGATTCCATATCCCGATGCATTTTGACATTGGTTGTCTCGATCTCGGCTATACGTTCCTCTTGTAGCCAGATCTTTTTAGCGTTCTCCATATTAGTGGTTAATCTCGTGATTTCCAGTAATACATGTGGCAAAGATGCGATATTCAGAATATGGAACACAAAATATCATGCATGATTTTTTTGAAAGTAATGTGTCATTCATTTCATCATCTTTTTGAAAAATGTTTTGTAACTAAAATATGTTTCCAAGACACTTTACACAACTGCGAAACTTGGTTAATGCGTGTCGAGTGCTTGCCCCAAAATCCGAGCGAAGGTAAAGCAATAAGGTTTTTTCAAAATGGATTCAATTTTTACCACTTGTTCGGACTTTGGAACGAGCACTTAACTCTGACATTTCTATCTGTCGCATTTCCATTGCTAATTAATTGTAGCACTCTACGCTACGCGGGCTTTCTCCGATAGTCTTGTTTTTTCTTTATCATGCTAGTCCGGATTTGGTCAACGTCGGCCTTGAAAAATGGAAGAGCCGTGATACAAAGGCAATTGCGCAGTTTTTTCACTTTTACCGAAATTGGTGTGTAAAGCGTTTTAGAAATGATGATTTGAATGACACATTTTTTTGGGAAAATATGATGCATGCTTGTAACGTAAATTTCCATTAATATGCGTTGTACAATTACATATGGTACTAAAAATAATGATTACATCGAGACCCATGTCCTATACAATGAAAAATTCTAGGGGTCGAGAATAATTAGAAAAAGAACACACGCAAGTACGCATAGCGGCAGGACAGAAGCTCCATGTGTGTGTTTTTTCTTTGTTCAACAAGGTAGGTTCCCCTAATAGGTTCCCGACAAGGTGGTTTCCTCACCCCATCATAGGGGTCATAGGACATTCACAAGCGAGTGGATTTTTTCGGAGTCGTACCAGAGGCCCAGCCGCTCCGGTCATACCATTACTAACTCTCCGGGGTTCCTAGTTGCCTGGGTTGTAGGCATTTTGGGAATTAAACTAAAGAAACGTGTGTGCAGGTTCAAAAAATTTCAACAAAGAAAAATGAGTTAGTAAAAATTCTGCACCTATCACATGAAAACCCAAAGTTAGAATAACGGAGTTATACAAAAATGAAACTAAAAAAATGGAAAATAAGAAAATATACAAAGCTCGAACCCTCCAAGCTTCACCAGCAGAGTCGCCAAATTGTCGGACCTAAAATCTGACATATGGCGAATTACGTTTTGAAAATGTGGATTTTGAATAGAGTCGCCACTAGTTAATTAAGGCTAACTAGAAACCTAAATTACCAAGGTAGATAAAGAATTAACACTTAGTAAATTAATTGGTCTGCGATAAAAAATTTGAGTTCGGGGATTCTATTACAAATTAAAAAATATTTTTTCTAATCACGCCCTTTTCGGTACTTAATTAACCTATTTGCCAGTTTTAAAACTTAAACATGCTTTTACAGTGAACTAATTTAATGATATCACATTTAAACTAATTTTTTTTACGCACCAGTTTTTATTAACGACAAAGTTAAGCCCTAAAAAAAATATCAAGCACCTAAAATCCATAATTGGTAAAACCTAATCATCAAAATTAAACTAAACGTGCTTAAAATCATGATAAAATTAAGTGATTACATATTATACACATATTATAAAACATGCTATCTAATTAAATTTACATTTTAATTATCTAACTATCATAATCAACATATTATAATAATAAAAACAATAGTAATAATAATAATAAATGAATAATCATTTATTAATTAAATAATAATATTTAAAAAAAAAACAGGCGGGACTTACCTTTTCTTTTCTAAGAAGACAGCGAGTCAATAGACACTAGAGCTGGGACGGCAGGCGAACGGCACCGGACAGCGGTCGGAGGTCCACGACGAAGCATCAGGGCCACGGGCAGGGGCAGACAGAAGGCGAACGAAACCGGCGAAGCAACAGCGGCAGAGCACCATACGAGCAGAGCGAGGTGGCCCTGGTGGCTGGACGGGCAGGGCAGCGCCGTCGTCAGGCAGCGTGTACGGCGGCGGTCTGGGCATGGACGAGGGTGGCTGGAAACCTCCAGTAACAGCAGAAACAGCACAAGGAAAGAAGAATTGACGGACGGCGACAGCGGGCGTTGATCGGATGGTGGGCGGTCGCAGGTGGTAGCGGCACCTGGTTCGGCGTCTGACGGGCAACTCCGGCGTTTGGCAGGCAACTCCGGCGTCTGGCGAGGCCACTCCGGCGGACCTCCGGTGGCTGTGCAGTCGGGAGAAAGCAAAAAAAAAAAAAAAAAAACTCGGCACGAATTTTGAAAAAAAAAAATACTATTTTATTATATATTGGTTTCTATGTGTTTTTACATTGACTAGTGACGCTTTTAAAGCTAGATTTGCACCTAAAATTAGGAAAACAATATTTTCCCTAATATACATTGATTAATTCCGAAAATTATGAATATATATTTATTGCAAATTGCCATAAATATATGTCACATATTTTCTGAATTTTACACAATATTAAATGCATGTATACTATCCTAATTTAAACTAAGCGTAATTTTAGAAACCCCGTGACCTTCCATATTTAAATACTTCCATTTTTAAACACGTTACACATAACATTTTTAACGTGTTATATACGTGTCACGCGTACCAAAATTAGGTGTTTACACCATGCGTGTATACAAAGACATCTAAGTCTAAGTACGTCATCTTAAACTTATACGTGGGTGTCATACTCATTGCAGCAAATGATGTGAGTTTCATGAATGAATCAAAGTCCATGTTGGCATCTTTATTTGACATGAGAGAGGCTACGTACATATTGGGCATTAAAATTGCTATAGATCGTCCCGCCCGGAGGTTATGTCTATCTCAGGAAGCCTATATCAACAAACTGTTGAAAATGTTCTGACTACAAGATGCCAAACCTGTGGAGACGCCGGTCGGAAGTCTCATGTATGTCATGCTTTGCACTCGTCAGGACATCTGTTACGTTGTGGGCCTAGTAGCAAGATTCCAATCAGACCCTGGCTATCAACATTTAAAGGCTGTAAAATAGATCATACGTTATCTAAAAGGTACTCCCGACTACGTACTGTGCTATGAGGGCTGAAAGTTAGAATTGACTGGTTTCAGTGACGCCGACCATGGTGACGATCCAGACGATCGTAAGTCCACCACAGGATAAGTTTTTCTCCTTGCTAATGCCGTCATTTCATGGACGAGCAAGAAGCAATCCTGTGTCGCGCTGTCTACGATGGAATCAGAATTCGTTGCTCTCTCCAAAAATGCCCGGAAGTAGTCTGGCTGAAAAGGCTTCTTACTGTGTTGCTTGATGGCGACGTCGGGAGTAAACATGTGAAGGTGTACTCTGACAATCAGGCAGCTATTGCGGCAGTTAAAAATCCAGAGTACCATAGTAGGACTAAACACATTGATGTGAAATATAATTATAGTAGAAAGACAATATGATCACTTTAGAATACTCCCCACTGATGACATGAAAGCAGACCCATTAACTAAACTATTACGCAAAGTGACATTTGAAAAACATGTTAAACTGCTTGGATTGTGTAGGGTTTAAAAGTGGGTGTGTAACTGTGAAAACATTTTGATAATTGAAAGTTACTTTTTTAATAAATGAGAGAATTGCAAATTGAGTTTATAATTTATCGACGTCATAATGTTTGATTACATCGGATTTTACGGTCTATAAACTGAGTCGTAGGAGGACGCAATCCCTTGCCTAAACTACGCATGCCATGTTCGACCACGGGGTCAGGCTCGGTTGTGCTAGGTAGAATCCTCAAGATTCGGATGGGCGCAAACTTCTTCACCTCGAGCGTGTGGTTGATCCCGGAGCCTTATGAAGAGGCACCCGAAGTATCCTTATGGACTCAGAACTGATATCTAAGGTCAGGCTCAATGTTCGCATCCCGGCGTACGAGCGTAGTGCTGAAGAAAAAGGCCAAGCGACCATGTCTTTGGAAAACGGTTGGGTTTGACTAAGGGTATAAGCGATGGGGATGGTCAAGTTCACCTGTAATTCACTGACTCTTATATTCACTAGGTGGCCACCAGCTGATATTAGTTGAAGGTTGTGAATACTTGTACGGATGCCCTGGAGAAGTATTCATATGTGGAAACTAGGAAATTGAGAATTAGCAGTTGACCTAGGATACAACACGATACAATTTAATTTTTTTAACATGTTGATTTGAGATATGGAATCAACGTTCCGTGGGCGCTACAAAACTTCTAACAGATGAGTAGCATGATGCTCGTCGTATCCGCAGGTCGCACGGCAAACCTCGAATGAACTATTCGGAAGTAGGGGCCAGATCGGAAGAATGAAATGTTGATGCGATTTGGACAACAATACATTAACAGCCACCCTCCCATTCCGGCGAGTGGGAGCCGTTAGCATATGGTGACTGGGCGCTGTAAATGGAAGCCCACTAATATGTATATGTTACCTGAGACAATTGGATAAATGTCACATTAGGAAAATTTGGGTTTACCCAAATCCCAATTGACATGATAGGCCCAGAATTGGGCCTCCCTTATATACTATGCCGACCGAATATTAGGAGTGGGCAAAGTGGACTTTTGTCCACTTTGCTCCTCCTATAAATAAGGAGTGTTAAGGGTTTTATTAGGGTAATTCACAATTCCTCCTTTGTGGCGATTTGAGAGAAATACCTCTTCCCTAGAAACACCACTTCGGCCAAACCTAACCCCTTCACCAAGGGTGTGCCAATTTGCTTTGAGCAAACACTCTTGAGATCTGTCCCTGCCAAGAATCGATCAGAGGTTTTGCTGTGGAGACTATACCGCGTAGGGCTTTCTTAACAAGAACCTCTACGGGTTCCGCCTGGTGGATCGAGAACTACCTCAACAAGATCTTGGGACTACGAAAAGCGTTTATGGTATGTGCACATTTTCCGTTACGTATTGTGATTACTAGCATGTACCCTATCTTGATTTTCGTATTATTTAGCCCCGTAATCCAACAGAACTTGCATTAGATAATGCAAACGAGTCTTACCATTGGAAATGCTTTGAATCAAGGCACTGTTCGAGGTACAATTTCATTGGCTTGGATCTATGTGATTGAGTGTATACTTTCATTACTATGCTAATATGGTTACAGTGTCTCTGTGCAACTTAGATATGCACTGCTGTTAGCTGATTTTATTTAGTTTATGGTTGTCAACATGTTGTGTTTTTTCCTCAAGTAGATTGTGAATTTGATTTGGAAAATCTAGATACTGGTCACCGATTATATTTACTGGTCCACAAATTAACTAAAATCCTTATTTTCCTAATAACTTTTGCGAATTGAAAATAATCTCCCTTTGATTTTTACAGTTTACAATTTAGTAGGCAAGATGAAACACATGCCTATTTCAATCGATTTAGAGCATAGGTTTGCTCAAAACAAAGAACACAGGTATGCTGAATAGCTCCCAGTATCAATGAGGTGTGAATGAGTCTGCTCAGTTTCAGTGAAGCAATGAAGAGCGACTCATATATCCATAGAGAGGACACAAAAATATGTGAATATATCGGCAGCTACTTCCAAAAGTGAGCAGCATCAGTTCCATAACAAACATTCCAGTTTCAGCTCAACAATTTCAAATTTTAACCGCAACAATATTGCAGAGATATGAAAATCCATACAACATGAGGACCACCAACAACAATAAAGATAGTAGAATGCAACATAATCAAGTAGACAACATATGAAATCAAAATCCAAAATCCATCAGCAAAAATTATTGATCCTCCTTTAAGAGAACAATTTAATTTCTGAATGTTTGTTCTTCACTTTGTTAGGTTTTGCTGAGATAACATAGGTTATTTGATTAACTTGTGCCATTAAGACATGAATCCGAGGAAGTAAAAACAGACCACTCCATGTCAATCAATTTTATTTTAGATGCATTCATAATTCAAATTAATATATTTTGTAAATTTTTCAGTAAATTCACTCTTTATGAGATCCAGTCAGATGAAAAGGAATCAAGTGAGTCCCGGTAGTATCAGTAGGATGTAGATATAACGGATCTTCATTAGGTTGAACAGGATATTCCGCCATTGATAAGCTTGAAACAATACAGAATTGAGTCGTAGAATTGCGATTCGCAAATCACGAATTGACGGATTCTTATCAGTAAATCGCAAATCGCGAATGAACGGAAGAAAGTTCAATCAATCAAGATGACTGATGAACTGATGGATAGTCGGACTGAAAACGATGATGAATCAATCGGTGTCTGGTGATGGAATCTCTAATACCATGATAACTTCACATATATTCATTAATAGAAGTCCGAAAATCAGTTTTTACAAATGCAGAATTAGAGTATTTATAGTAACTATTACAGTCAACTAAAGTCAACTATGAAGACTAAATATATTATTAGTCTACATATCTAATTTAGAATTAGCTTATGCTCGATTTCCTAATATAGATTTGAATAAAAACATGCATATTTTAGTCCCTTCGATGTTTGGCTTTTTTTTATGTTGAAATTTCTCACTTCTAAATTTGAGTATAATATTATTGTTGAATTGTTGAAGGAAGTTCAATTTGAGGGATTCAATGGTAACTTTCGTTGATGACATTGACCTTGGAGAGACGCTGGATGATTCTGATGAGATCATTAATATACCATTACTGATATGTACTTCACAAAATTATGGTTGCTAGTCCTCTTTGTTGTAACTGTGTTTGAGAATTTGAATCAGCTAATTGAGCTTCTAATAAGAGTTGTTCTTTTCCTTCTTTGCTCAAAAAGCCGAACCATTTATTACCTATTAATTGAACAAGTATGTGTGCTTTAGGGTAGGTATTAACATAAATTGCTTAAAACATGATTAACAAAGTTATTCTTTCAAATTCTCATGTTCATCCTCTTATTTTGAAGGACGACTTCTCAATTGGAGTTTATGTATGTTACTTTTTGATTTTTCTTTTAACTGAAAATTATGTATGTTACATTTTTATCAACATGTTTGATATTTTGTATATCCAACTTTATGTTATGTTTTTTTTTTTTAACTGTATGTTGTATTCAGTTTGTGAAAAGTATGTCTGTCTGTTTCCCTTAAATATATGTTATACGGTAAAAATTACCGCTCTATTTGTAAAAATTGCTTTATATATGGTAACACATGCTTTGTATAGCAATCGATTTCCATTTCACTTACTGAAGTTGATCCTGCAGCATTAGTCTTACTTTATGGTAGCCCTGCGCGTAGCGTAGGATCAATCCCTAGTTATAATAAAAGAAAACGGGTTTCTCTCAAATCCCACCTACGCATTGATGGGTTCCGATGTAATCGTTAGCCCCGTTAACAGCCAATGGACGGCGAGTAGGTCCAGTGGGCCTCGTGAAAAGCCTAGAAGGCCCAGAGGCCCAGCACGAAGGGTCCCGACTTTAGCGGTCCCGATGTATGAGCTGAATGCTCCCGATGAGAAGCCTCTGAGTAGGCCCCGATATGCCTTAGTAAAGGCCCCGATAATAAAGCCCCGCAGAGGCTGGACCTGTCCCGTAGAGACTGAAGGTCCTGGGTGGTGATCTAGAATGAGACAACTCTGGAGTCTCCGACAGGAGTCGGGACTTGTGATCAGAGGATAAAAACCGAGAAACCCTCCTACTAGATAGAGTAGTAGGAGGCGGTTAGAGATAGAGATAAACTCCCCGAGATACGCAGGGCGTGCCCGAGATACGCGGAGTACGGGTAAGATACGCGGAGCGTGGGGCGAGATATATGGAATCCCAACCGAGATATACGGAATCGTGGCGAGATACACGGAATCATGGGCAAAACTGCCAGGCGCAGTAACAGGTAACTGAGCAACTTCCCCTCCTATATAAAGGAGGAAGTTACCTCAGAAAACCATCATCTAATACGAACTTAGACTTTTTGCTTACCACCCATTGATCACCATACTCATTTAAGCATCAGAGAGGGATTCTGGGTCGCCACCTAGGTCATCCCCTTTTGCAGGATTACGCGGAGCCCAGGAGTCCAAAGCTTTCCGTCAAGGACGTAACGGAGCTTCGCCCGTGATCGAACATTGGCGCCATCTGTGGGAATCTTACAAAAAGTCAAGATAGTTTCTACCAGATCAATGGCCGGTGGTGGCAAGAAGAAGCAAGTTCAGGCTGGCAGTTCTCGTCCCGCAGGAACTGTGAATTCCCCGTTGCCAGAACGCGTTGCGGAACAAGGTGAGAACCCTGCTCTTTCCCAGACAGGGGGGCAAGGTTATGGCTATGAGGTCTCAGTCCGAGACGCTGAAAGGAACGGGCAGGATGTCCCGCGTAGGGAGGAAGATGAGGCTCCCCCAAACCCGGCGGGCCATGGAAGAGAAGGAGTCCCGCGAAGGGAAGAAGGGTCGTCTTCGAACTCGGAGTTGGCCAAGGCAGTAGCGGAGGCTATGCCCATGTTCTTGGCCGCCATGGAGGCCTTGCTGGATAAGAGAGAGGCCGCCAGGAGAGCGGAGGAGTTGCCTCCGCGAGAAGAACTACCACCACCCCCGCTGAGGGTGGACCCCGAGGAACAGGAGGTTCCGCCCAGGAGCAAGGGTAAGGAACCAGCACACCCGGAGAAGTTCGTGGTCGACGGCCCGGGACTGGTGCAAAATAGGACCATTCCCCTGAATGGCCCCATCACCCCCGATCAGGTGGTGAAGATCGTTAGCATCTGCATGGGTGATCAGAAGCAGATGACATCGGAGCTAAGGGATCGGTCCAGCCATCCTTTCGTGCCGCGGCTGATCGATACCGTCGCCCCGTCTGGGCTCGGTATTCCGACAATCAAGGAGTACGATGGTGAGGGGGACCCAGTTCGCCATGTGCAGAGGCATGTCCAGGCCTGTATGGGACGAACATCGAACGATGATCTCATATGCTCATTGTTCCCGATAACCCTGGGAGAAAAGGCCATGACTTGGTTCTTTAGCCTCCCGCCAGGATGCATCACGTGCTGGGCTGATATGCACGATCGCTTCATCAAACAGTATCAGGGTGGAGGCGTCTTCTGAAGAGTGTGAGGTCCTTGACCCAGGTGGTGCAGAGACCCGACGAATCATTGGCATACTACTACCAACGGTTCACTGCTAGTGCTGCGGAGATTGATGAAGAAATCTCGGAGGGAGAAATAATCCGTACTTTCCTGCGGAACTTGAGCGCTCCATATGGCTCCGATCTAATGCACAGCGTAGCCGCGAAGGCCGTGTGGAGTATGGAGGCCCTGCAAGCGAGGGTGAAACAGCAAATTGACGTCCAGGAGTCGAAGATTGCTGCTGGAGAGCTCGATCCCCCGAAATCGGGGAGAGGAAAGCCATCATCCAAGCTGTCGGATGATCGCAAAGGGAGCGACAGGTCGGAAGGAAGTAGGAACCGTGGTCGTCCCGATAAAAGAGAAGACAAGCGTCCTCCGAGGAAGGACAACCGAGAGGGTCGGGCTGTTCCCATCAATAGCTCAATGAACTCCGTGTTAGGTGTGATGGACAGACAGGGTCTCGCCCGATACCCCCCGAGGAAAGAAGGCGAATTCCTAGGAGGTCGCCCTGACCGTTACTGTCGCTACCATCGAGCCAATGGTCACGACAGTGAGAACTGTCGTGAGCTGAAGAAGTAGATTGAAAAGCTGATCCAGAAGGGAAAGCTGAAAGAATTCGTCGGGAGGGGACGGTGCCGATCCCGTTCCAAGAGTAGGTCACGATCCCGCTCCAAATCCCGTGACCGATCCCCGAAGAAGAAGAAGGTCGAGCATGAGGCTTCAGGTTCAGGTGCCCGTAAGGAGAGGCGCGGAACTATCAACGTCGTCCACGGAGGGATGGCGGCGGGAGGTGATACCTCTGCCTCTCGGGAGAACTACGCTTCCCGCATATCTGTCGCGGTGGTGCTAGGAAAAAGGTCCCGGTCGTGGACCCTGAAAGAGGAAATGGTAATTTTTTTCTCGGCGGAGGATCTAGTAGGCGTGGAGAGCCCTCACGACGATGCCTTGGTCGTGACCCTGGACGTGGACGGATTCGAGATGAAGCGGATCCTGATAGACGGAGGGAGCTCCTCCGATATTCTTTTCATGGACGCTCTGGAAGCCATGGGAAAGACGAAGAAGGACCTGACGCAGGTGGACTTCCCGATGGTGGGATTCTCTGGTTCCACTTCCTACCCATTGGGAATGATTACCTTACCAGTAGAGTTTGGTAGTGGCTGGAAAATGGAGAAGCGAAACGTGGATTTCGTCGTCGTGGAGTCCGCGGGGGCATACAACGCGATCATCGGGAGGACCACCATCAACCCTCTTATGGCAGTCGCCTCGACAGTCCACCAGAAGATGAAGTTCCCGACTGATAATGGGGTCGGAGAAGTCAAGGGTGACCAGGTGGCATCGCGGAAATGCTACGTTAACGCCACCCGACGGAGAAGGAGGGAGGCCATGACTGTCCTTCAGACTGATGCTGATCCTCGAGAGGAGTATGGGCGTCCCGCCCCCATGGAGGATTTGAAGGAAGTAGAGATCGATGGGCCTCAGAGGAAGGTGAAGATCGGTTCTGCTTTGTCGGAGGAAAGAGCCCGAGAGTTGATCGAGCTCTTGAAGGAGTTTAAGGATCTATTTGCCTGGTCCCCGAGTGATATGCCAGGAATCAGTCCCGACGTGATAGTGCACGAGCTGAAGATAGACCCCGCGATCAAGCCTATCGCGCAGAGAAAGCGTCCGATGGGCGCGGACAAAAGGATCGCGATTCAGCAAGAGGTGGGCAGACTGCTCGATGCTGGATTCATCAAGGAGCTCCGATTCCAGACTTGGGTGGCTAACCCAGTGCTGGTGCGAAAGAGTAACGGAAAGTGGCGGATGTGTGTCGACTTCCGCGACTTGAACAAAGCCTGCCCGAAGGACTGCTACCCGCTCCCGAGGATTGACCAGTTGGTGGATGCCACATCGGGACATGAGCTGCTGAGCTTCATGGATGCTTACTCCGGGTACAATCAGATCAAGATGGCGAAGGAGGATGCCCCCCATACAGCCTTCTATGCCGACAGTGACGTCTACCATTACGACGTGATGCCCTTCGGATTGATCAATGCCGGAGCAACTTACCAGCGGATGGTGAACAAATTGTTTGGAGACATGCTGGGAAAAACCATGGAGGCGTATGTGGATGACATGCTGGTGAAGTCCCGACAGGCAGGAGACCATGTCCAGAACTTAGCGGCGGCATTTGAGCGGATGAACTTCCATCAGGTTCGGCTGAACCCCGACAAATGTGCTTTCGAGGTGAACTCGGGGAAGTTCCTAGGGTTCATGGTGAGCCAGAGGGGAATTGAGGTGAACCCCGAGAAGCTGCGAGCAATCGAGGAGATGCAGTCCCCGAAGACTCATCGGGAGGTCCAGGTGCTGAATGGCCGGTTGGCCGCGATGAATCGCTTCCTATCCAAGGCAAGTGACCGAGCCATGCCATTTTTTGACGTATTGAGGGCCCACAAGAAATTCGAATGGACCGACAAGTGCGAGGAGGCGTTCCAGGCACTTAAGCAGCACCTCCGTACCCTTCCGCCGTTGGCGAAACCAGTTCCAGGCGAGCCGCTCTATCTCTATTTGGCTGTTTCTGATGTAACTGTTAGTTCTGTTTTGATTAAAATTGTCAAGGGCAACCAAATGCCTATCTATTATGTAAGCAAGGCGTTTGCCAAGTCTGAAATAAACTATCCCGCTATTGAGAAGTATCTCTTCGCGTTGATTATTGCCGCTCGAAAACTGCGACCTTACTTCCATGCCCATGAAGTCACGGTACTGACTAATCAGCCCTTGAAACACTTTTTGAACCGACCGGAGGCGTCGGGGAGATTGGTAAAATGGGCCATCGAGTTGACGGAGTTCCGCATTCATTTTGCTCTGAGAACCGCTATTAAGGGCCAGGCATTGTCAGATTTTATAGCTGAGTCTACGGCACCCGATCTGGAAGTAACGGGTCCCGCAGAGGGGGCAACCATGGAGGAAGTCCCGACAACAGAACAGCAGCTAGAACAGCCAAATGAGGAGAATACTTGGGAGATGTACACTGATGGTTCATCGAGTGTAGAAGGTTCGGGGGCAGGATTCATATTGATACCGCCCGGCGGAGGCGAGCCCCTACGATATGCCTTGGCGTTGACATTCAAAGCCACCAACAACGAAGCGGAGTATGAGGCTCTCATCACAGGCCTTAAGATTGCCAAGGGTACGGGGGTCGACCATTTAAAAGTGAAATGCGATGCTAGCTTGGTTGTAAATCAAGTCCAGGGGAACTATGAAGCTAAGAGCCCGACAATGAAGAAATATTTGCACGAGGTGCAGACTTTGATGGGAAGTTTCAAAAGCTTTGATATCGAGGCGATCCCGAGGGAAGAGAACGCGGAAGCAGATGCCTTGAGTAAGTTTGCCCTGGGAGTGGCCCCCGAGGAGAATTGGAAGGTGCATTTCCTAGAGAAGGTGATTATCTCAAACATCGATCCGGCAGAGATCTGTGCTATTGAGACAGGATCGGAGGAAGAAGAGAAGCCCACTTGGATGACCCCGATGGTCACGTACCTGACTACGGGGGTACTCCCCGATGACAAAGTGGCAGCTGTCAGGTTGCGGCGGATTGCGGACAACTATGCAATGGTGGACAACCAGTTGTACAGGAAAGGGTATGTAAAGCCTTTTCTAAAATGCGTAGCAGAGCCTGACAGAAATCGGATCTTGAGGGAGCTACACGAAGGAGTCGCGGCCTACCATGAAGGAGCCCGATCTCTAGTGAGGAAGGCATTGAACTTAGGCTACTACTGGCCCTCGATGAACAAAGAAGCGACCGCGATGGTCCGATCTTGTGATGCATGCCAGAGGTACGCCCCAAATATCGTAGCTCCCGCCGCGGACTTAATGCCCATCAGGAGTGCATGGCCCTTCGCGCAATGGGGAATTGACTTGGTGGGACCACTTCCCCAAGCGAGAGGTCAGTGCAAGTACTTACTCGTGGCTATCGACTACTTCTCAAAGTGGATAGAGGCTAAAGCATTGGCTAGAACGACGGGGCAGCAGATCCTCAAGTTCCTTCAGACTCAGATCATATCCCGGTATGGGGTCCCACGAGTGTTGATCAGCGACAACTGCCCTCCGTTCAATGGGGCTCAGTTGAAGGAGTACCTGGAAGAACTAAACATTGAGCATCGGACCGCTTCAGTCCGCCAAACTCAGACCAATGGCCAGGTAGAATCAGCCAACAAGATCATGATGGATGGCTTGAAGAAGAGAGTCTATGCCTTGCAGGGCCATTGGCTGGATGAGCTCGAGAATGTGCTATGGGCTGTGAGAACAACACCCAAGCAATCAACAGGAGAAACTCCGTTTGGCCTGGTTTATGGCACGGAGGCAGTCGCTCCCGTGGAGATAGCGGTGGCGTCCCACCGCGCGAAATATTACGAGCCTCTGACAAACGAGGAAATGAGACGTCTGGACTTAGACCTACTCGAGGAAAGGAGGTGGAAGGCTGATGAAGTCCAGGCCCGAATGCGTCTGGCGACAGCCCGATATTATAATCGGCGTGTCAGGTCCCGACAATTCTTCGTGGGAGAACTTGTCTGGCGGAGGAATGAGTTTGTTCATCAAGATCGGATCAACAAGCTGTCACCAAAATGGGAAGGACCTTACAAGATCGTAGGGATGCCAGTGCCCAATGCATACAAGTTAGAGGATCTCGATGGCAAGACGTTGAAGCATTCCTTCAGTGGCGAACACTTGAAGAAGTATCATGTTTGATATTAAGCCGCCGTGAAGGGCGCAAATTGTCTATCAATAAGATCCGATGTAAGCCTATTTTGAGTTATTTATGAATAAAAGAAATTGCCTTCCGATCAAATTGCTTTCAAATTTATTCTAACTGTCAGTAAGACGTCCTGAGTGACGCGACAAAATCCTTCCGAGGTACGATGAAAGCCCCGCGGGGGATGCGTAAGTCGTCTACATGACGCGGCCAAAAGCCTTAACAGGTACGGACAAAAGCCCTACGGGGTACACGTAAGTCGTCTATATGATGCAACCAAAAGCCAAGGTATGAAAAGGCCCTAATGGGTCCGCGTAAGTCGTCTATATGATGCGGCCAAAAGCCTTAATGGGTATGAAAAAGCCTTAACAGGTCCGCGTAAGTCGTCTATATGATGCGGCAAAAAGCCTTAAAGGGTACGATTAAGTCGTCCGGTAGAGACGCAATGAAAGCCCTAAAGGGTATGAAAATGGCCTTGAAAGGCGTGGACGAGAAGCCTTAAGTGGTAAGGTCCCGATTTTGGACGAGAAGCCTTAAGTGGTAAGGTCCCGATTTTGGACGAGAAGCCTTAAGTGGTGAAGTCCTGATTTTGGACGAGAAGCCTTAAGTGGTGAAGTCCCGATTTTGGATGAGAAGCCTTAAATGGTGAAGTCCTGATTTTGGACCAGAAACCTTAGGTGGTGAAGTCCCGATAAGATAAGAAACCTTAAATGGTAAAGTCGCGAGTAAAACGTCGGAAGGACGTATGAAGTTATTTTAATGGCGCATTGGAACGTTCTGAGTAACGAATTTTAAGTCGCTTTAGATAAAGTGCAAATGATCGTTGAAACCAAAACAGATGGAAAGAAATTCCTTAGATAAAGGCTCGAAGGCCAAAAAGGGGTCCGATACAAAGGATAAACAAGAAACAAAGGAGAAAGGCAACAAGGACTAAAAGATGTAAGCATTAAACTTGGTCCTTGTTGGAAGATGGATCCTCAGCAGCGTCGGAGGGAGCAAGGTTTGGAGGGGCTTGGGCAGAAGGCTCCGCAGTTGGCGGAGTCGGGTCCACGGCAGCAGCCTCTTCACTCTCCGCGGGGAGGTTGAAGTACTTCTCCGCAACGGGGGCAAGAGTCTCGGACTTCGTGAAGTCAATGGAATCCGCGTAGGCTGTGTAGAGTTCCTCGACAGCGTTGAACAAAACGTCCTCCACCTCGGACTTGCAGAACTCCACAGCAGCCAGCTTGAATTCTTCAGAGTTCCGGTACTCCCCGCGACCTTCCTCGCGACCCTGTTGGAGACCTTCCTCGCGGCCCTGCAGGCGGCCCTCCTCGAGGCCCTGAGCCTTGGCCTCAGCCAGCTTGGCAGAAAACTCAGCCCTCTCCGCCTCAAACTTCGCCTTGGCTTCCGCGAGGAGATCCGCGAAGACGTTTTTCTCATGAATGAGCTGCTTCTTCTCCTCCTCATTCCGCTGCTGGTCCGCCTGGACCATCTTCCGCTCCCGACGCATGACAGCCTCATGATCGTGAACCTTCTTGAGCAGGTTGGAGGACAAATCATCGAGGAGAGCCTTCTCCTTGGCCATCTTGTTCTTGGCCGCCACTGCGTCGTCGAGTTCCACCTGAAGCTTGGCTAAAGCATCAGGGTTCGACTGGGCCTCCGCCGCCTCCAAAGCACCCTTCAGGGCCAGGATAAGGCCGAAGCAGCGCTGTTGGTTCGCGGTGTCCTGAAAGAAGGAAGGAAAAGATCAAGATACAACAATCGGAGACAAGAGTGACGAAGAAAATAAAACAAAGATAGAAGTTTCACCTCCACCGACGAATGGCCATGTCGCGGATTTCCTCTTCAAGATCCTCCCGCGCCAAGGACAGGGGCCGCCTCAAGGATGGAGGGACTGACCCCGCAAGCAGGTGCAGGGCCAACCCAGGATCAAGGTTTCCCCGCCGGAGTGGAACCCCTCGGAGAGACTCGATCGGGTTCCAAGGCAGCATCCCCTGGTCGGGAGTAAAAACCTTGTAAAGGTTTTCATCCACAGGGAGAGGGGGGATGACCCCAGAACTTTCAGCCGGAGGAGCCACCTCAGCTGGTGGCTCAGGAGTCGGAGTGCGGAACTCGGGAGGAGGACTCCGGGACACATCCTCCACGACAGGCCTCAAGGTGCTCCGACCACACCTACGAGGGAGCAGGCCACCTTCAGCGGGCTCCTCAGAGGAGGGAGAAGCCTCCAAATCAGTCACCTGACGGAACTGGGCTTCCGTCGGGGTTTCTTCTGTCTCCGGCGCCGGTGGAGTCACGGCCCGGGCTGGAGTATCAGCATGCCCCGGAGTGACAGCATCCGATGGACCTGCGGTGGCGGGACGAATAAGGTTAGGAAGAGTACCTTCAGGGCACCAGATGATTTGACGATCGAAATGTCTATTCTTCCCAAGGACGTTGTAATATCCCGCCTCAAGGACGTGGGGAATCTCTCCTCGAAGGATGTACTTGATCTCTTGGACCCGTGCTTTCCGATCAGCGGGGATAAACTCCTTGGGGACTAATTTTTTATATTGTTTAATTGCACGACGAACGCGCTTACCTTCCTCGACGGTGGTGGCCCCGAAGGCCCGATCTATCTCCTCCCGCCTGGCCTTCTTGGCCCCGACTTGCTCGTCGGTAGGAGGAGCAGCAGATAAGGGAGTGGAGGAGGCAGTACCCTTCTTCACCAGTTTGCGCTTCCGCTTGGAGCCACTCTGGACGGCATCAGTCTCGCCCTGCTTCAGAATGAGATGAGTCAACAGAGAAGCCTTCTTGGCTGCAAAGGTAAAAATAAAATAGTTAGAAATATTACCCAGATGACTAAATCTTTGGAAACAGAGTCAAGGAGTCGGACTCCGATAGTTATCAGGTTCTTCTCCTGGAGCCTGTTAGCATCAAGGGGTATGAAGTTGTCTCCCCAGCGGTAGAGTTGAACCATCTGGAGGGTGTTGAGGTCATCCTCAGTGTAGTCCTGGAGCTTGGGGGCAGGGTCCGCCACGACCTCCCATCGGGGCCATGGAACAGAGCTGTGCTGGACGAAGAAGTAGTACTTCTTCCATCCGCTGTTGTCGGACCCAGAGTCACGAATCAGCACCCGATCTTTGTGGAACTTCCAAGTTTCGCTATCCCAGCCGAAACGTGAAAGTTGCTCCTTTGTCCACTTGGGGAGTCGGGGGGAGAAGGAGCAGACACCGACTTTGTTGCACTTCATGCCGTAGAAAGTGCGGAACAGCAGAAGACTGTACGTCCATTGCTGGCGGTGACACAAGAGCTGGAAGGCGTTCCACACGCGGATGGCGTGTGGAGAGAAAGTACAGGGATGCGTTTTGTAGAAGTTGCACATCTCCACCATATTTCCGCAGAAGGGGAACCGAATCCCCGCGCTTATTTGTCCAGCGGAGACGAACACCTCCCCTGCCCGAGGAGGCGTAATAATGTGCTTCCTTCTAACAGCAGCTTGGGACTCATATGGGAAGCGAGGCTCCCAATCCGAGGTAATACACCCTTCTCTGAGAGCAGCCTCATACGAAGCCTCAGATATCTCATTGACAGCAAACTCGAAAACGAAAGGAACCCTAACCTCAGAACTTGCTTCGTCTAGAACGATTGCAAACAAAAGGATTTGAGAAAAGAAGAATAAACAGCAAGTAAATCATGAAAACTTAGAAGAAAGTCCTTACCAGACATGATCGGTGGTCGAAGAAGTAAGGTGAAGGAAGATCGGAAGGGTTGAAGGCCTTGGATCACTTGAACACCAGGAAGAGCTTGGAGAGGAAGCTTTGGATGCAAAGATGGCTGAAATCGAGAGAGTGCAGAAGAAGTGAATAGCACCAGGGTTTTAGCTTTTATAAGCAAAAGGATAATTGGAGGGACTTAATCTTGACCATTGAAGATGAAACGATTTAATCACAATCGTTGAAATTAGGGAGACGGTACGGAGGAGACAGCTGGATGGACTTGATCTACACCGTTGAAGAAGAAACGACACGATCTTAATCGCCGAGATCACAGGCACGGAAGGGACGTACGTGACGTCACAGTTGCTTTTTCAGAAAATAACAGTCACGCTGGTTCAGGCGTCGTTTCTTTATCCCTAGGCATTTAATGCTACAGTAACCGAGAAGTCTCCTCGGATTTGGCAACTGCCCATGGGGTCTGGTGGGTCCCAAGGTAATCACGAGTGAGACTCTATTATACAACGATCACACACAAGGTAAAAGCCCCCGACGGTGGTATCGGGAGGTACGAAGACAAAAGCTCCCGGCAACGAGGTCAAAAGATCTGGACTGGAAGACATGATGAACTAAAAGTCCCCCATGTCTTGGGGGCAAATGATGGGTTCCGATGTAATCGTTAGCCCCGTTAACAGCCAATGGACGGCGAGTAGGTCCAGTGGGCCTTGTGAAAAGCCTAGAAGGCCCAGAGGCCCAGCACGAAGGGTCCCGACTTTAGCGGTCCCGATGTATGAGCTGAATGCTCCCGATGAGAAGCCTCTGAGTAGGCCCCGATATGCCTTAGTAAAGGCCCCGATAATAAAGCCCCGCAGAGGCTGGACCTGTCCCGTAGAGACTGAAGGTCCTGGGTGGTGATCTAGAATGAGACAACTCTGGAGTCTCCGACAGGAGTCGGGACTTGTGATCAGAGGATAAAAACCGAGAAACCCTCCTACTAGATAGAGTAGTAGGAGGCGGTTAGAGATAGAGATAAACTCCCCGAGATACGCAGGGCGTGCCCGAGATACACGGAGTACGGGTAAGATACGCGGAGCGTGGGGCTAGATATATGGAATCCCAACCGAGATATACGGAATCGTGGCGAGATACACGGAATCATGGGCAAAACTGCCAGGCGCAGTAACAGGTAACTGAGTAACTTCCCCTCCTATATAAAGGAGGAAGTTACCTCAGAAAACCATCATCTAATACGAACTTAGACTTTTTGCTTACCACCCATTGATCACCATACTCATTTAAGTATCGGAGAGGGATTCTGGGTCACCACCCAGGTCATCCCCTTTTACAGGATTACGCGGAGTCCAGGAGTCCAAAACTTTCCGTCAAGGACGTAACGGAGCTTCGCCCGTGATCCAACACGCATGCAGCCAATATGAACACATGCAGTGCATATCTATCTCTCTGTTATGAATTACCATCTGCTTCATCATAAAATTATACATTTCAACAATTTTACAGATATATATATATGTGATATGATTAATTGGAAAAAAAAAAAAAAACAGATATCTCTCTAAACTGTTTACATGGATGTGTGGATTCTTCCTAAATTATAACTCTGATATATTTGATGGATGCTTCCGACCAAACTTATGTTGTTTCTCTCGTTCTCTCAGCTCGCTTAGCTAATTGAATAGCAAGTCTCGTGCACGTTCTCCATATATATTCTTGTAGTAGAAAGACACATTCATATGTATAAATATCATGTTCAATTTCCCATAATTACTCTATATATATTAAGTAGCTAGGTGGCTAGCTCGAGAAAACACAACAAGTCCATGCATATATGATATATCATCTCTCTCACCTCTCAATATTCTCCTTTAATTTTCTTGGACACGACGATTACCCATGTGCCACCAAGTGATGCCGCCACTTTTCTTTTCTACCACCGTGCTTCAAGCTTGTATAATAACCTCTTCTCCATCATTAATATATCTCTACTTAATTACTGCATGATGTCCTCTGTAAGTTTGCCTAATTATTTATGTTATGTATAATTTGACTACATTGACTCGAGGAGGATAAATAATATACCCTATGAAAACCCAACAACAACCCCCGCAACCAACGATATAACTTAATCAAATATTATCATCCAGACTGGGATTACTAGCGATTACTTTCATATAATTTAACTCTAAAGTTTTAACTTCAAAACCCGTCTGGAGTCACCCGGTGGTTAACTAATTAAAATATCTCATTTCATTTTGTCCATACTTTACATTAAATCATAAAAGGGTTAAAATGTCTTTTAGTGTCATATATTTAAACAAAGTTGGCTTTTTAGTGCATATATATTTTTTTTTAGACTTTTGGAGTCATACGTTTGCATTTTGTAGACTTATGGTGCATATGTTAGTCAACCGTTAAGTTTGACCATTATATATTTTTACTTTGCTCAATTTAGACCTCCAATTTATATCCCTAACTTTTAACTATTGCAATTTAATCCCTAAAAAAACTGAACCACACCTTAACCAGCCACAATCGACCGAGCTAGGGTTCGACCTAGTCATGGGTCAGACCATAGCCGGGTCAATTTTAGCGTAGGGTCCAATTAGATCCAATTGGACCTAGGTCAAATTGACCTAGCCATGGGTCAGACCTTGGTTGAGGTCGTCGGACTTGGCAGACCCTGATCAAATTCGATCTAACCGTGGGTCGAACCTGGCTGGGTAAATTTTATCCTAACGCCACGTTCTTGAAAAAGTGGTGCTAAATGGAGCACACCAACGTCTACTACTTCTAGAGCAGCTTATGTAATTGGAATCCTGGCCAGGATGTAATGGATGTGGATCTCACCCCCCCCCTCTCTCATACAAGGGGTGTAGCTTAATGGACTCTGGCAGGTTTCCAATGTTCGGGTTGTCATCGGTTAAGGCGTTGCACGTCATTCGGGACCTTGCTTATTTGGGAGCTAATGCCGCTCTCCTGTTAATGGCAGGAGCAGGCCGAAAACCAGTCAAGCTGCTCTTATGATCAAGACTCCCTAACCACGACCAGTTTGTCTGTATGCGCAGTGCGAGTTGGGCTTTGAGAACTGATCTTGGGGGCAGAGAGGGCTGATCTAGCTCGTGGGAAGGCTGGATGCCCTGCGTGTCAATTCCATTAGGAGCTTCAAACTCCAGACACGTGACAAGTGGTATCAGAACGGAGTTCTCCTTCGTTCCATGGGAGATTCAATAAATATTACTGTTGTGGACTCTGAATGATGGTGGTTGTCGCTTATTGCTTTACTACAGGAATGCCATTAGGTAGAGCGACTCTTACCGAACAAGGTTTCTGTTGGAGGAGTTGTTCGACGAAGAAGGCTGAGTCGCGTTATTGTGCGGAAAACTGCTGGAAGGGCGGAGGCAAGTTATAGAGGCGTGCCTAAGGAGGTGGATATATCTTGGGCGAGGAAAGTAATTTGCAGGAAGTGTGACAGAGCTCTTTTCACGGGATCGTAGTTGCGGCTCACGAGAATGTGACTATGACCAACGATTAGTTTACTCGGGAAAGGGTTCGATGCACCAAAGCAACTCAGACCATACCCAAGAAAGCAAATGCAATGTACTGCTCAAAGAGTGGACGATAAATTTCCAAGTAGCGTCACATTAGGTGGGAAATCTCTTAGGCGCGGGGAGATATTTTCTACGGGCCTCGCACTTGGGGTACGCTACGGAATAGTGGCCTGGAAGACCCAGCGGTAACCAACGTATGCGTAGACATAGTGAAGAAGTTGATATTCTCAGGGAGGAGTGAACAATACACAAAAAGCAAGCGGGCTGTACTCAAGAAAGCTGAAGTTTTGATAGCGTGGTAAAGTGCCCTGTTGCGGAAGAATTGAAGATTTCGTGGGAGCATCAGGATCACGCAATGAGGGCGTTGCTTACGTTGGGTGGGGAATGATGTCACGTTCTTAGAAAAGTAGTGCTAGATGGGTACACCAACGTCTACTACTTCTAGATCAACTTGTTTAAATAAAGCTCTTTAGGGGGTAGTTGGAAGTCAGGCCAGGACGTGATGGATCCAGATCTCCCCCCCCCCCATATATGGGGTGTCACTTATTAGAATATAAATGCTTTCCAATGTCCCGGTTGTCATCAGTTAAGGCGTTGCACATCCTTCGGGACCTTGCTAGTTTAGTAGCTAATGTCATTCTCCTCATGATGGCCAGGGTAGGCCGGAAATTAGTCAAGTTGCTTTTAGGAGAAAGACCCCCTAACCACGGCCGGTTTGTCCGTATGTGCAGTGCAAATTGGGCTTCAACAACTAATATTGGGAGTAGAGAGGGCTGATCCAGCTCGTGGGAAGGCTGGATGCTCCGCTTGAAAGGGTTCGAAGTCATCTCGATTATGCTTGCTTATTGTCTCTGCCTTTTTTTCTCATTCGTAGACCTGGAAAAGGGGCACAGGGAGGGTCCTAGTAAGCCCACTAATATTCTAAAATGAGTTTCTGTTGTAGAGAGATAAAGTAAATGCTAGAGAGAGAGATAGTAGGATTATCCTTTAATGTTAGTAGAAGAGCTCTATTTATAGAGTTCCTTGAGAACCACTCCGGTTCTGGGCTATTCCGGTCTGGTTGTAGCGGTTTGATGGGTGTAAACTGGAATAACCCGTAAATAAAATGGGTTTGGCCCTTGTTTGGCAACGGGTGGGCCCACATGGTTTAGGTGTCTCAAAATGGCCTCTAAGGGCGTGTCCCGGGCGAGGGATACTCGCCCGGAAGGAGGGGGTACCCGAGTGGGGTGTTCCACTCGGGCACCCCGAGGGAGCCGCTCGGGTAACCCGAGCAGGAGCTCTGCTCTGGTACTCCAAGTGGTTTTTACCACTCGGAGTATCTCGAGTGGACTTCTCCACTCGGGATGTTTTTGGCCTTAGTATTTTAGACCTCGGACGAGTTTCTTGGGTTACATATTGGGCTTCGAGATGTCCAATATCAAAGTTTCAGATTATAACCGAATATGGATCGATAAAGTCGTGATACCGAGCCTAGTTTAAGATATCTTGGGCGTATATCCAAGACTTGCCCCCGAGTCAAGCAATGGTTGAACTTTTACTTGACTCTATTTTTATGGAATATTGCCCAAGCGAGTCGTGAAATGTATCTTCCGACGGTCCCGGCCTTCATTGAGTGCTCGAGGAGCGTGATATCTTCCTTTCTCCTTTTTGAAGGATGTACACACAAAAATATGAGTGTTAACCACCATGAGTGTTAGTGTTAGTACAAGTACGTGTACAAATAACATAGATGATTATAAGTATGAAATATGGGCCTTAGTCCATACTTAGCCTTTTAATTTCTATATCCTTGTCGGAGTAGTCTTTTTTCGGTGCTTTCGGGACCGATTGGACGCTCTAGGCGCAGTATTGTGCTTTGTTTGCGAAAGTGTTGGTATGGTTTATTGGCCTTGCCCGAGTGTGGCATTTCTCTCCGATGTTGGAGGGTGAGCATGGTCTTTAAACCTTAATTTTTCATTTATTATCTATAGAGATAGGTGAAATTGGTTAATAACCTTCCTCTTACCCTCTGTCTAAAAGAGTCTTTGTAGGTGTATGTCGAAGGTTGTCCTTTCGTATATGTCGGAGTGTTTATCCCTTTGTGGGGGTTAACATGTCATTTCGCCAATAGATATATTTTGTGATTTGACCGCGGAACTTCCCGGGGGATGGTTTCGCCTTCATGGCTCTATGTTGAGATTGCCTCCGTGGTACGAACACATCGTACCTCCGTGAGTAGGGGTTGACCCTTGTGTTGATTTCACTCTGTAACCTGCACATATTGAGTTGTACTTATATGGTTGCCCCCGTAGTGGGCATGGCTTGCCCTTAGCCTTGGTGTTGGTCGTGTTTCGTGACCTTTCTGTTGGTTACACTTGGTACCCGGCGGATGCATGAGTGCCCCCATAGTGGGCCTTTTTTTGTATGTAGAGGCATACTCCTTTTATTGGCTAAGCTTGGTAGCTCATATATAAGGTTTCTCCCATAGTGAGCATGCATTGCACCTCGAGTGCGTGACTCGTGAGCAGGGATAATATGTATTGGCTTGTAAGTTGGAGTGCTGTCCCAGTGAGAACCGATGAGTTCTGTCATTGCTGTATTTGAGGAGTCTTACGCTCATCGCAGCAGAGAAATTTTTCATTTGATGAGATTGAGGTGTTGTGCACTTGCCATGGTCGAGGATTTGCTTTCCTTTTAGCAGAGGTTGTCCATCCGCTCGATATCATAATGCACTTGTCTCCCCATTGGGGTACGTAGGGAGACGAGTTGTGACCGTGAGATTCTTCCTTGTAGCTTAAAAATGGTATTACCCTTGATGGCGAGACGTGTATATAGCTTCGACGAATGTGGATAGTCTAATTTCTTAGTTTTGCTCCATCTCGACGGTGAAGTTGTATACGTCTTGAGAGTCTCATTAGGTTGTTGTTCCTTCCATGCCAATAATTGGTTTTGGGACATATGAGTAGTGGTCCGGGTGGAGGAATATGTGGGCATATTCTTAGCCCGGGCGCTTCATTTGTGACGTCGGGTCACATGTCAATCTCCTTGCATGGGTTATTCTCATCTCGTCTCCGTGGTTTGATGTGGTTGACGGTCTTTTTGTGTTTGATTATTAATTTCTTGAAGTTTCCTTACTTGCTTGTGAGGTAGCTTGGGGGTGATCCCTAGTTGGTTTGAATAGGCATCTGATTAACTATAGATAGGATCATTGAAATTTTGTTGGAGTCTCTTTCCTTAGTTTATGTCTTCGACCTTTGATGTTGCGATTGTTTGACTTCGTGAAATAGGGATGATGTTTTCATGGTGATGGAGCCTGATGATCGGCAATACCGAGTATAGTTGAATTAATGGTACAATCCCTTTGATAAGGAGATAGGGGGTACTGGCTTTCCTATCATCTTGAAATTTTCTATCGCAGACGTGATAGACACCTTTGCGTTGTGTGAAAATGACATTCATATTTCGGAATTGTGGACATTGTAGCCATCTTTGACTTTGTGGACGTGATAGCCACTTTTGAAGCCACTACTTGACTTTCCTGAGATATAATGTGTTTTTCCTTCTCTATATAGAGGGTTTTGATACGCAATCTCTGCTTTCCAAAATAGGGTGTGTCTTTGAGGTACGAAAGGTAGTGGTGCTTGACTACTGACACCCCTGCTTGTGTTTTCCAAATAGGGGTGTCATCCTTGATGTCTCTTGAATTCGTGGTTGCGGATGCAAAACGCAAGACATTATTGTTTGGATTTGGTGAGGGGGCTGTTAGGAAAATCTTCACTCTTGCCCCAAACTTCCCATATTGTAATCTTGATGTCTTTGTTAAATTTTGCTGATAGCCATGCGAAGGCTTTGGCTAAGAGTAATGCGAGCTTTTTAAGGGTGTCTCCGAGTTAAGATTGTCCCTTCAAGTGTATGTTGATATTGATGGCCTTTCTTCTGTGCATCCCATAGGTAGTAATATATATCCTCCGCATCATGTTAATATTTGATGTGTTTTATGTGCATGGGCTTATCTCGTAGTTGTAGTCCTCCCTTGTTCCTAGGAAGTCTAGTTATTGGCTATTGGGTTTTATCTTCTATTGCTTGTACATATCCACTTAGTGTTTGTTGTCATTATTTAAGGTTTGTTATTGTGGGTTTTGTGTTCCCATGTCATTATATGTTAGGGTTTCCTATTAGGTCTCACGTCCCTTTATCGAGCGGTTGGGTTTCCCATAGTGTTGGGTTTAATGTCCAGTGTCATTATATGTTAGGGTTGCGTATTAGGTCTTACGTCCCTTAGTTGAGTGGTTGGATTGCACATAATGTTAGGTCTTATGTCCCGTATCATTATATGTTAAGGTTGCCTATTAGGTCTTACGTCCCTTAGTTAAGTGGTTGGGTTGCCCATAGTGTTGGGTCTTATGTCCTGTATCATTATATGTTAGGGTTGCCTATTAGGTCTTACGTCCCTTTATCGAGTGGTTGGGTTGCCTAAATTGTTGAGTCTTATGTCTCGTATCATTATATGTTAGGGTTGTCTATTAGGTCTTACGTCCCTTTATCGAGTGGCTGGGTTGTTCATATTGTTGGGTCTTATGTCCCGTATCATTATAAGTTAGGGTTGTCTATTAGGTCTTACGTCCCTTTATTGAGTGGCTGGCATATTGTTGGGTCTTATGACTCGTATCATTATATGTTATGGTTGCCTATTAGGTCTTATGTCACTTTATCGAGTAGCTGGGTTGCCCATGTTGTTGGGTCTTATGTCCCGTATCATTATATGTTTGGGTTGCATATTGGGACTTACGTCTCTTTTGACTGGGTTGCCCATAGTTTTGGGTCTTATGTCCCGCATCATTATATGTTAGGGTTGCCTATTAGGTCTTACGTCCTTATGTTCCTTTATTATGTGCTGAAAGACATTTGACTCATTAGTTCGCTAAATATACATCGATTAAAAGAGAGTGGATTCTATGAATCTCCTTTAAGTACTGGTAAACATATAACATAAGCTTTAATATCACTTGGTAAAGTTGTCCTTTCAAGTATAAAACTTCTTCAAGTGTCCTCCGCTAAAGGTGTTGGTTAATATTTGTCCCTCAGTATTCTCCAAACGATATGCATTGATTGCTGGAATGGATGCTATCTTATACGGTCCCTCCCATTTTGGTGACATTTTGTTTATTTGATCTAGGTGTGAAAACTCGTTTCTTCTCAAGACCATTTCTCCCACATGGAATTTCCGTGTTTTTACCCGTCTATTGTAGTAGTGAGTTGTTGCTAATTGCATTCTTGCCTTTGCCTTTTCTGCTTTCCATCGCCTTTCGTCCGCAGTGTCAAGTTCTCGGCGTCTTGCCTCGTCGTTGCATTCTTTCTCGTAATGATTTACCCTGTGTGATTGCACTACTATCTCCGCAGGTGTCCCTGCCTCGGATGAAAACACAAGGTTGAATGGCGTTATCCTGTTGTTTTCTTTGGTGTGGTTCGCAGTTCCCATAAAACATTTTCCAACTTGTCAACCCATTTTCCTTTCAACGCCTCAATTCTTCTTTTCAAACCCTTCAGGACTATCTTGTTTTTAGACTCCACCTGGCCAGTTGTTTGTGCATGTTTTACTGAGCCAAAGCGATGATTAATCTTCATTTATTTGCAGTATGATGCCACTTGACGTCCCTTGAATTGTAGCCTTTTGTCACTTATTAGTACCTTTGGAACCCCATATCTCGAAATTATTCGCGTTTGGATGAATCTGAGTACATGAAACTCTGTTGTCTATGCTATAGTTTTTCCTCAATCCACTTCGAAAAGTTTCCTATGGCTACTAGAATGAAAGTCTTTTTTCCCTTTGACTTTGGCAACGGACCGATCAAGTCGATGCCCAATTGAGCGAAGGGCCAACCACTTGCAATTGGCATAATGTCAGAGGTTGGACCTGTTATATTCTTGGAATACCTTTAGCATGCATCACACTTATGTACCAGCTCGGTGGCATCTTTGTTCATTGTTGGCCAATAGTATCCTTGATTAAGAACATTCCTCACTATCGTCCTTGCCCCTACATGGCATGCGGCACATCCTTCATGTAACTCTCTCAATATTATTGTTGTATCCGGTTCCACTGCACACCTTAATTAAGGTGTGGAATACCCTGTCTTATATAATAGTGGATGATGAGGTAATTTATCACCAGGCTTTCAATTGGCGCTGCCTCAACAGTGTTCGTAGTATTCTATAAGGGTAATTTAAACCCTTGTAAGTATGTGAGAGTTCGTAGTATTCTATAAGAGTCGTGTGCATAAGGCGTAGTCGGGTCTCCGCGTGGCGTGACCCATGTTACAGTCTTTCGGACGTCACGTACACCCTTTAGTTGGACACGTTAATTCGACTAGGGGCAGTGTCAAGGTTGAACTGGTTGGTCCGACCTCAGAGGACCGAGAACGAACCGGCTAGTCCGATCTCGGAGGCCGGAGATTGGACCAGTTGGTTCGATCTCAGAGGCCTTAGATTAGACCAGCTGGTCCGATCTCAGGGGCTTGAGATCGGACCAGTTATGGCCTGGGCGGGTGTTTTTCCCATCTGGGCTGTTTTCTGCTGTGGGTGGTGTGTTTGGGTCAATGTTTCGATTTGCAACCGTGTGTGGGGGTTATCATGGCAAATAAATCTGAACTAAAATGAGTTCAAATTGGGCGTATATCCATCACTTGCCCCGAGTCAAAAAATGGCCTAACCCTTGATTGACTCTATTTTATGATTGGATGAGACGCTCAATTTGAATCCATTGTTTACCTCTTGACGAGTGTACCATATGTTCGCGCGTGCGACGCGGTGTCCCTTCCTCTTTTTCTCAAGAAATAGGAAAATATAGACATTAGCATGAGCATGTGTGTAAACATGAATATATCATGAACAAGAATGTGTGTACTTAGCATATATGCAAGTAAAAAAACAAGTACGGAAGTGGGTGTAAACGTGCTCAATCGTAGACATGAATGTGTGAATGTAGAGTGCACGTGTGTGCGATCGTCGGGATTACCAACGTAATGCAATCATATACATTTGTGTAGGTGTATTGAGTGTGTATATGGAGGAGTGTGGGAATGTGTGTGTTAGCATGCACGTGGGCGTAGGCGTAAGTAGAGATGTATGTATGAACGGGTTGTGAGCATAAGTGTGAGTGAGGGCATTGGTGCACTCATAGATGTAAATCGTAAATATGAACATAACTGTAAGGGTGAGAGTGTAGACTCCCTTTTTGTCCAAGAGTGTGAAATCTGTTACTCGACAGGGCACGACATTTTGCCTCCCCTGTAGTAGTGCGAGCATTGTCTTTTATCCTCGACTTTTGACAGGTGTGACATTTTCCTTTATTTGTTGGAGCGCGTGCATGGTTCTTGAACTTTGCCATGCGATTCATTCTATATAGAAATGGGGTTGAAAATGCTTACAAGCTTTCTTTTTTCCCTCTGTGCGAAAGGGGTCTATTGACATATGTTGAGGGTTGTCCCTCCCTTCGGATGTGTCGGAGCGCCACTCCTTATGCAGAAGCTAAAGGGTCACTTTCCTTGTAGAGATATGGGGGTTGTTCCTTTGTTGGTGTACCTCACACTTTGATTGTACGATCACTTTGGTGGCGGGTTTTCTTTCGTAGCTTGATGTTGAGGTTGCCCCCATAATAGGTGTGTCTTGTACTTCCATGAGTAGGAGTCGACCTTTGCGTCGATCACATTGTGTTTCCTACATATATGGAGTCATATGTGTATATAGTTGCCCTCCATGGTGAACATGTTCATTGTTCCGAGTGTAGGGCGTTGCCTTTGGTGTTGGATACACTTAATAGCTTATTCACGCAGGGTTGTCCTCGTGATGGGCACACTCAAATTCTGGATGTGAAGTGTTGTACCTCATGTTGGTAAGTCGATGCGTGCGTGTGTTATGTTGTGCCCATAGTGGTTATACTTAATTTCTGGAGGTGGGCTGTTACTCTTCATGTTGTTATGTTGATGCGCGCGCGCAGTGCGCTGCGCCTATATCAGTCATACTTAACTTCTGAAAGTGAGGTGTTAAACCTCATGTTAAGGTTCTGATGCGCGTGCGCACTCTGTTGCGTCTGTAGTTGGCATGCATTGCATATGTCTCCAAATTGATTTACGTAAGGGGATGAACATGAGTGCATGTTCACTTCTTGATTCGGGAGAGGAGCATGATTTCTTCCAATCATGAAAGAAAGTTCCCCTTGTGGTGGCACAGTTTGGAAAGCGTTTATTCAACCTGTTGCGAGTCCCGGGGTTGACTCCTGCTGACTACGGTTTTTATCTTAAATGTTCCATGGGGGAGCTTTTTGGCCGGGCTTGTAGCATTCTTGAAATTGTCTTCCCCAAATGGGCGAGTAGTATTGTGAGTCGAAACTTCATTGACAAGGTGCGTGCCTAATTTCGCTGAGGTCTTGAGTTCGATGTTCCGCCGTTCCAGCTCTTTGTAAAAAAAAATTCTGTGATGTTATATCAGTCCGAGTTAAGTTGTTCATACGTTTGTGTTTCTCATATTTGTAGTTGACTGATATTGATGGATATATGCCCAATTTGAACCCGTTTTAGTTCGGACTGTACTATCACAATCACCCCACACACGTTTGCAAATCGAAACTTTGACCCAAACACACCACCCACAGCAGGAAACAGCCCGGACAAAAAGAAAATCCGCCCTAGCAACAACTGGTCCAATCTCAGGCCCCTTAGATCGGACCAGCTGGTCTGATCTCAACCCTTGGAGGTCGGACCAGCCAGTCCGACCTCGACACTGCCCCTAGTCGAATTAACGTGTCCGACTAAGGGGCGTACGCGACATCCGAAAGATTGTCACCTGGGTCACACCACGCGGAGACCCGACTACGCCTTACGCACACGACCCTTACACAATACTACGAACTCTCCCATGCTTACAAGGGTTTAAACCCTTCATTATCTATTAATGAGACATGTTTAAGGGTTAATGACATCATTAGCCGCCTTAATCCCACCTGAGGCATATATATAGGGCTCAAGATTTCACATTCTACACATTATGAACTTTTGCATACTTGAGCTCTGCCTTCAATATAATTTCTCTCTAGTATACTGTACTTACTTTAGCATCGGAGAGGGTTCGCCGATTCCACACCCGACTTACCCCTCGTGCTGGTCAGCAAGGGAACAGATTACGAGAAGAGCGAAGGGAAACAGATCGTTAGGAGAAGAATTCTACCCGTGGGATAGACATTACGATCGACATCTAGTCGCCCCGATATCTACGTCAAATCAAGATAGATATTCAGATCGACATCCAGCCGCCCTAATATCTACGTCCCATACTTGGCACCGTACGAGGGTTTTGGACAAAACAATCATGGCTATTACGAGACAGATGGCTGACAATCAACAATCAAGTGATGATCGTCCTTCTGAAAGCAATCCTCCACCAACTAATCAAGAGAGACCGCCCGTACCTCTGGCTCGACAACCAAGTCCACGGGCACCGTAGAGAAATCAAGCAGGACCATCACGCCTAGTTGGGGATCAATCCTGCACCGCTTCAACACCAATGGCTGGCCAACAACCACAAGCACAAGGACCCCAACAGGGTGTACCATCTCAAGGTTTCCAACGCGACGCACCCACACAGGGATACCACTATGGGATGCACTCCCATGAGTTCCCATATGGAATGCCATCCCACAACATCCTTGCAAGCTATCAACATGCTTACACGGCCCATCCTAGGCCGATGAACTCACAGTGGGCACAAACAGTGACCTCGGGATTTATGTCAGCATTGGATGACTTATTGGCATATAGGGAAGCTGTGAGGAACATGCAAGGAAGACAACAATCACCAATGGAGCAATATCCACATGCTTCGACTGGATAGCAAGAAAAAAAAGGGCAGAATGAAGAAGTGCCACCTCAAATGGGAAGTTAACTGTCTGCACCTCCCATGCAACATCAAAACTAAGCGCCCAGGGTGCATGGTCACACACTCCAGTGAGGGAGGATGCACAACCTCAACACGAGTGGAGGCAATCTTTATAGCAACCACCTCAACATCATCAACATGGGTACCCACAGTATACGTACAACCCGTACCACCAGGGATACCAGGGACGTGGCATGCCCGTAAGCCTCAATGTCAGTTTCGGTGTCCCGCAAAGAAATTATAGCTCGTCACCGATGATATTGACTCAAGAAGAGGTAGAAGAAATGATAACAAGGAAAATGAATGAATCTAAGACCAAGGCAATGCACACACTTAGGGAAAATGCCACTCACCCATTCACAAGGGAGATGGTGAACACTCGCATCCCGGACGCATTGGTTGCGGCGATGATTGAAAAATATAACGGGAAAGGAGATCCTGTTCCTTTGGAACACATACAGCAGCATGAACCGTCGCTCCTTGGAAGAACAAGTGATGACCGACACTCAACCCCTTTGTTCCCAACTACCCTGATAGGAGTGGCATCCCATTGGTTCTTTGGCCTCCCAAATGAATTAGTCTCCTCGTGGCCATATCTGAAATCTAAGTTTCTTAACCGTTACTTGCGAGTGCGAAATTTTTTGAAGGGTTCGAACTCGATAGACGATAATAGTCAAGAGAACGACGAGACGTTGGCAAGTTATTATACCCGTTTCAATCAGAACCTGACCAATATTGAAGGAGATATGACAGAATGGGAGATTGTAAGAGATTTCATAAGGAACTCAAGTCGTTATGGCTCAATGTTAGCTGAATAGATGGCTAAAAAGCCAAAAACCACTTTGGTATAATTGGAAGGCAGGGTAAAGACACACATCGACCTGGAGAGGCACCCATTATCATTTACATATCATTCACTTGAGTTGCTGGTTCAAATCTCTCCCACTCGAATTAAGTGTGACCTGATGTCAGTAATATCCTCTTCTGTGTGATTAAGACTCATGTCAATGCATCAGAAAATTCATCCTCAAGTACGTAATGTCACATGTTCGACCACGGTACCATGTCTTTTAAGCTGTAAACATGTATTTTCAAAGAGTAGTTACATACTCTCGTCCTAAATACGTGTTTAAGGCACAAATTAATGCCTGCATGATGATATGAGCAGCTCATTATTATTCTTCAGCTTTTATGGCGGCGTGTCTTACCAATTACAATGGAACATAGTTTTACATTATTGTGAAACATTTCTCATCGTCCCTTAGGGAACGTATGAAGAAATGACTACAACATTTATGTTTACAAAGTATGCTATAGAAGTGTGTTATTTGATTTGAATGCTTAGCCTGACTTATCGTTCAAGGCGTACAAAAGGAAGATCGTGTAACCGACTTGATCCTTCTTCGTTCGCTAACTTATTTCAGAGATTTTATCCCATCTCCGATCTGAGCATTTCAGGTTTTCACCTTATGCATCAGTTAATACTTTTACAAGGTCGTAGTAGCTTTTGAAGCCTACTTCCTACCGATGTAAATGTTATCAGTAAGTTATTTCGGAAGCAATGCAAACGAAAATTCAGCACATCATCATTTTAAAAACTTATGTATTAAACTCATACTTTGAAATGATGTGTTCCTTTTTCAAGGTCCACTTGCGCGAGGCGCAATTTACCCCAGTTTAACCTTTGGTTAAATCGTTTCATTTATGAACTTAATATAATTTAATCCAATCGTTTTCGCACATGGTTACATTTTTTTTCATTTAATGGATTAATAATAATAAAGAAAGATATAAGCAATAAACTTATAAGCAATGCATCAAATAGCTAATTGAAATGATCGAAAAGCTTGAGAAACGGTAATTAATGCTTTTTCTGAACATGGTGACATGCTCAAAATAAATTTTTTCCTGTATTTCAAGGTACATTATCAAGTATCCTTTAAACTGAAGAATTTAGAAGAGGTTTATTAAGCAAAGCAAGTAAAGATAAAGTTTTTCATTTAATCTTTAAATCTTCGGGACAAGTTCCTCAGGTTTGTGCTTGTTCTCCTTCTCGGTTCTGTAATCCAAAAGAATGAATTGAATTACTCTCAAGTAAGAGGAGTCCTAGAAGAACTTATGAGTTTATCATTATTCTTCAGCACGTACCTTGGGAGGATTGGTACAGGCATTAGTAAGGTGTCCTTTCACGCCACACCTAAAACACGTTCGAGTTTCCTCTTTACATGTCTGTTTTGCTTATCAGCCTTGACCTAGAGATTCTTTCCCTTCCTCTTGCGCTTACCCTTTTGCTCAGCTGGAAATGTGGATGCGATATGAGTTTCCGCCCTAGGCTTTTTAAGCCCTGAGACGATCCTCTTCTAGCTCGTGATGAACTCGCACTTTCTCGAGGATATCGAGTTGAGTAGCATGGGTAAGGTGCATTTTCATGCTACTCCAAGAGTCAGGTAAGGATCGGATCACATTGGACTTTCTGTTCCTCCGTCAGGATTTCTCCTGCTTCCTTGAGTTCAGCAAGCATGTTAGACACGTGTCTGATATTCTCTTTTATTGTATGCTTTGGATTCATTTTTTATGAGTTTAAAGTGATGTTTAACGATCGCTTCTGGGCAGTGGTGTAAACACCAAATCCTTCCTTAAGATCATCCCATAGATCCTTGGCAGACTCATAGTGATCATACCCATAGAGAATGTCATCCTCAAGCAATGAAAGCAAGGCGGAACGGATCTCATGGTCCCTTGCATCCCATTCATCATGGGTTTTCTCCAGTTCAGCCGTGAGGTCTCCCTCTAGCCAGATTTTCTTCGTTGTCAGATGCTCCAAACCTCTCATTTCAGTAATTACCATTTTCGCTCGCTTATTCTAGATCTTATAATTGTTGCTGTTCAATCTCACTCCCTTGTTCATTTAGGAGATTACATTGCTGATCACAGCCATTGCTAACACTTTGATAATCATGAAAAAATTAGGTAGACAATAACATTTTGAGAAAGAATTGCATACATCAGATATCTATTAAGATTGAATCTGACAAATAATGATTCATCAGTCATCTAAACCAACCGACCACCAGTAAACCAATGGAAGATGACTGTGAAAGGGTTCTCATTACTTCCGTTTTTCAATCCAATAGATCAGTCTTTTAAAACAGTTTTAATCACAAATTACCGGAACGGAAATTTTAAAACAAGCATACCCGATCTTGGCTTTCCCAATGCCCTTTGTATTTTGGAAAATATTCCGATGAATTTACTCATGCATATATAATTCTACCAACCATGTAAATTATCATACACAAGTAACATTGATAAAAAAAATCACAATCATGCTTACGCGTCATGCGTCTAATGTTCTGAGGAACTCATGCTTGCATATATAATGCTATTAACATGTAAATTATCAAATGCAACTACATCCTCAACATTCTAGCATATGTGTCAAACATGAAAAGTTCCACAACAATCATACATATGGCGACTGGTTTTCGGTTTTAAAATAATTTTAAACATTAGGGGCTGATTTGCAATTCATGCTTATACTCAAATACGCAACATTCTAGACATGAATCCTAGGCATTTCCAACCATCACAGCATCTCTATCCTAGTGCGCATTCCATATATTTAACCAGGGCTCTGCCCACAACATGCAATATCCAGCTAGTTTGACGAAGTCAAGACAACATTTCTAATCATGCATTAATTTATATATATATTGAATGATAAACAATTGCAGTTCAACCCTCTAATTAATCCAGTCCCAAAAACATGTATCTCCGAGATCCATCCCCTTAATTGAAACAAGGCATAAAGGTTAGCAACCCTATGAGCACTGTGTAATCCATTTAGAGGTTCAAAAACATTTGGATTTTAAAACTTGACCACCCTATTTTATTTAATTGACGTAAATTCGGTTTTGAAAATCATATTGGTTCAATCAATTTCGGTTCGGTTAGGTCCGGTTCAGTTCAGAAAATCCGGTCCGGTCCGGAAAATCTGGTTCGGTCCGGTAAATCCGGTTCGGTTCGGTCCGGTTTTAAATTTTAAAATCTGGTTCGGTCCAAACCGGTCTAATAAAATAGGGTTTGATTCGGTTCAACACAAAAAACCGGTTTGGTTAGATCCACTTAATTACCCCGGTTCGACCCGACTCGATTAGGTCGAACCGATTGAGAAAAACCGTTTCGATTTAAATCCGTCTCGGTTTAATATATATTGGACCGGCCCAATAATTAAAATTTTAAAGGTTGAGCCAAAATGTTTACTTGTAGCATAAGTAGGGTTTTAAAGTCCAAAAATAATTAACTTAGCCACCAAGTAACATTAATTATATAAAATAATTTCCAATATTAAATAAATATATATATATATATATAATTTTGAACCATATTAAAACATATATATATTTATTGCCAATATTATATCTATAAGATTAAATCAATCAACAATATATATATCTAAAAAACTATAATATATATATATATATATATATATATATATATATATATTGTCAATATCTTAAATAGGGTAACAAATATATTTACAATATATTTTATCAATCTTATAGGCAATAAAATATATCAATAATATCTTTAACCCTATTTAAATATTTAGATATATTGATAGTGATATATATTTCTATATATTTATGTGAATCTATCCTAATGTTCCCAATTATAGATATATTGTTACCTTAAAAAAATGGTAAACAATATTATTTTAATATGGTGGCCGAAAATTTTGTCCATTGGTGCTTAAAAAATTTAAAATTTTACCTTGTAATTTACCTAGGGTTTCGGCCAAAACACTAAAATTGCGAACTAGTGGTCAAATTTTTAGATCAAATTTTAATAAGATCTACAATCCAATTTTTTATTTTGATAAATATTACTCTTTTCTTGAAGATCATGAACATCAAATTAAGCAAGAACATCATGAAAATTTATGTTTCATCAAGAACCCTAAAAATCGAAAATTTAAATATTTCTTTTTTAAATTTTTGGTTTTTAATCTTAAAATTCAAGAACATCAATTTATCAAAATCATGAATTCCTAACACATGCTCTGATACCACTGTTAGATTACGGGGAGTAATCACTACAGATACTAAAACAAGGTACATGCTAGTAATAGGAATTACGCAACGGAAGATTCACACGTACCTTAGGATGATCCGTAGACCCAAGACTTCTCTGGAGGGAGGTCACAATCCTCCGGTCGGGACCCGTAGAGGTTCTTGTTAGAGAAGCCCTACGTGGTGCAAGCTCCACAGCAAAGCCTCTGATCGATTCTTGGCACAGGGACATATCTCTGGAGAGTTTGCTCGAAGGCGATTTGGCACACCTTTGGTGAGGGATATGGTTCGGCCGAACTAGGTGTCAAGGGGGGAGGGCTTTTCTCTCTAAAGCACTTTGATGAGGGAATTGTGATTAACCCTAAAAATCCCCTAACTACTCTTATTTATAGGAGGAGTAAAGTGGACAAAAGTCCACTTTACCCCACCATAAACTTTCGGCCGGCTTATGTATTTGGGGAGGCCCAATTTTAAGCCTCCCATGTCAATTTGGATTTGGGTCTAGCCCAATTACCCTAATGTGACATTTACCCAAGTTCATTAGGTAAACTATACATATTATGGGCTACCAATTACGGCGTCAATTACCATATGCTTACAATACACTAATACCTCTGAGTCGAAGTACGTCATCTTTTCATTATATGTGGATGACATTCTAACTGCCGCGAACGATGTGAGTTACATGAATGAATCAAAGTCATTGCTGGCATCTGAATTCGAGATGAAGGACATGGGAGAAGCCACGTACATCCTGTTGGATCCTTTCCGAGCTGTGGTATCGGATCCTGGTAGTGATGACGGAAGAATGCCTCGGGTCGCTCTTACTTCAGGTCCTCACACGTGCCAGATTCGTGCGTCTTTGTATTCCTGCAAGAGTGGCTGTATCGCACACCACACAAAGGGGGGGGGGGGGGTGGAGTGCGATGAACCCTCCCTGAAGCTTAAGTCTGGACTCTTAAAGAGAGAGGGCAGAGCTTCCGCTGTCAATTTCCGAATTCGTTTTTAAATAAATGATCAAGGCACCTATTTATAGGAAACCTTGGAATTAAACCGGGTTTTGAACGGTCCGATGTCGGTTCAATTCAAAGTATGAACCGAGCGTAGACGAGAGTAAAGCTGACATTGAGAGGGTTTGCACGTGCAGTGTTTGCGTAGGGGTTCACGTGTAAATAATAGGAGGAATCCGGACCATCCCGAGGTATCGCGAGGATCCCGGGGGGTCCGGAATAACGGGATAATCCGGAGGGCCGGATTGTGATGACAATCCGGACGCGGTGTAAGTCTGGGGCGCGTACGGGCGTGTCCCGGACTTTTTAGTACCCTCGGGTAAACATTTCGAAACCTTTTAGTGAGTCCGAGTTGTATACGAAGTCTGAATAATACAAAACGAACCCGAACGGATGTATACCCATCATTTTCCCCCGATTCAAGTGGTCGCATGGCCCTGTCTTGACTCTATTTTCGATAGAGTATACGTTCGATTTAAGTTCGGGTGTTACCTCAAAATGGACTTACTGTTCGTTGGCGCGTGGAAATTATTACGATATATCCCTTCTCGGACTTGGACGGGAGTAGTCGCATCTGTCGACATGGTTAGTGTAGCAAGCATATATATGGCATATACGTATATGACAATCCTAGTCCGTGTATGTGATCATGGATGTGGATGCTAACACACGTGTGATTATGATGCGCATGTATACGAGAGTCGGCGTATGATATGCAACGTTATGAAATTAAATCATGTAAGTACAGGCATGTATATATGCGATAACATGGGTAAGAGTATATGCATGTTGGGGTTGTAATTGCAAACATGTGACATGGATATGTAAACGCGTGTGTGTTGGTTTATACGTGTATGCATGAATATGTAAACATGCATAGGTGTTAGGAATCCTGTCCAAAGAAGATAGAAAAAATATGGAAGGGGAAAGATGTTACCTATATGTGTATATAAAGGAGTGAATTCAAATATCCCCACACTTTGTCTTCCCCCTTTTTAGAGTTTTCTTCTCCATTTCTTAGAGAGTAAGTGACTTAGCACCCAACCCACTCATCCACCCACACCCCTTCCACCACCGGCCAACCACCACTCACCGGCAAAGCCAGCTCGTGGCGGCAGGACTAGCGGCGGCGAGAGACACGGCGGCGGACGACGGAGCTTGCGGCGGCGCATCGGGCGGGTCATCAGGCGGAGCTTCCGTCGGCAATTTTGGGTACGTAACCTCGTTTTTTGAGTTGATTCAGTTTTTTTGGGGTCGATTAGGATCATTTCCAGGTTTGCCAACGCCTTTAATTGCATCAATTTGGTTAATCTTTGCTTTGATTTTGAACTTGATCATCCATGGCCACCAAGTGTTTGATGAAATGCCTAGGATAGTTAAGCATAGCAAGAGGAGCATAAAAATGGTTAAGTGTTTTACCACTTGTATGTATAAAGTAGGAGTAATACTTCCCTATTGCTTAAAGTGTTGGATTGTCATCTTTGATCACCCAAGGCATTGTTGTGGCGTGTATGTACACACTTGGTTGTATGGAGATGCTTGCAGCTATAGCTAAGCTTTGTATTCCCAAAGGGGGTGTGTGTATGTATCCATATCCTATACATACTAGATAAGCATATGCATATAGGTGTTAGCACTATGAGTATATTAGCACTTGTTACCTTGGGGATTTACCTTAGGCCACGTAGGTGAGCGCAGATGCATGTAAGCATTCGTAGATACACATGAGCATGTGTAAGTGCAAGTATGCACATGTTGGCACTGATAGGTACATTTACGTACGCGTATGCAAATATAGTAGCATGTAGGCGCTTAGAGTAGTGGACGAACACATATTAGTGTATGCAAACACATATAGTTTAGCGTGGGTGTACGTAGATACTCGCAGGTATGTAGGCGTGCATGGACATGCGTAGATCATGTAAGTGTTGGGACGAGACCCTTACAAACATAGAGTTGCCCCTGTATAGAGGATGTTCGCTATGTAGTAGTTGAACACTTAATAGATTTGTGAGTGTGATGTTGCCCCCGAGCGGGGGATGTTCGTTGTATAGAGGTTGTTAACACCTTGGGTGTACGCGTATGTATTGAACGGGTTGTAGTTGTATCCTTGTAAGAGTTGTGTTGTGAGAAGCTGGGGCGTCCATCTTTAGGATTATCTTCTCGAGTTGCTAACTTTGTGAACATGAGTAAGTCTCATGTTCCTACCCCTTCTGTTAGATTTCTTTCTTTATTCAGATTCTGATTCCGAGTCGGAGTCTTCAGAGTATACCGATTCTTTCGAGCCGGAAACTATGGACGATATGCCCTCTACCTCCGAGTTGGAGCCTTATGTGGAGTCGAAGGACTTGGTGCAAACCTTTGTGGGCAACAGATTGGATTATGATGAGTATCAGCACCTTGTCGTTCGTTCTGGGCTTTGTCCTTCAGGAGAGGCATTCTACCCGTTTGATGTTATCCCTGATGCTCGTCCGGGAATTCCCACTGTGCCACCTGATGATTTGTCTGCTATTTACACCTCCCAGATTCGGATGGGACTGCGCTTCCCCTACTGTTCGGACTTGCGGAAGTTTTGTCGTTTCTATAGGATCTCTCCTCTTGATCTTGCACCTGCTGCTAATCAGTACTGGGTTTGCTTCCGAGTACTATGCCATCAATAGTCCTGGAGTTATTCGACCTTACTCTTCCGATGCTTCCTCCGACTCCAACGTCCAGATGCATCTTGGTTATATTCCATTTCTATCCGTTGGCGTTTGATGAGGGGAAAGGAGTTTGCTGACCTTGGATTGGGCGAAGTGAAGTGGGATAGCACTCTTCGGTTTGTTACTGTTGTAGACCGGTCAAAGAGTCACTGGCAAAAACATTATTTCTTCACTAACGATCCCGGGATGGATTGGTTAAAAAAACCTGATCCCGTGCCCGCTTTTCGCGAATTCTTTGAGTCGGACAAAGCAGCGATGAAGAGGGTGTATCGGGCGCACAAGGCGCGTGCATACACGACCTTGTATTGTGTGAAGGAGCGGGATTTGCTCATGGCTGGGATTTGCACTCCTCCTTCAGGGGGTACTTCAGTATGTTATGAACCTTATAACTTACTTGTGTTGTGATGTAGGATGGTGTCATGGAAAAACTTCCCGCTTGCAGGCAGGCTCTCAGGGAGGTGCTGCTCCTGCTGCACGGAGCGGACGCACGGATATATCTGCTGTTCTCCAGGGCATCAGGCATGGTCGTGGCAAGGGGAGTGCGGGTAAGTTGTATATTTGTGCAATCATTTTACTTGTCTGTATCCCATGCCTTTGTTTTTATATTGCTTTGTTCTTGTTTGTAGGTCGATCCCTACTCGTGGCAGAGCGAGCTGTTACGACTGTCGACACTCCGCATCGGGCCAAGGCGAAGCGTCCCGACTCCGAGGTACGGCCCTCGAGCGACCCTAAGCGCTCCAAGTCTGGCAGTGGCGATGCGTTGAGGACTCCACTTAGCAAGGGGAAGGGGATTGAAGCCCGCACACCTGCCGTACCCGTGATTTCTGCCCCCCGGTCGAGGGACCGGGCTTTGGAGGAGTGGCCTCCCCGCACATGTATATTGGTTGTTCCTGTATTGTTTCTACACTTAGTGTATTTGGATCATCTTGTTTATCTTTGCGTACATTTATAGTTGTTCCTCTAGTTGCTGCCCTTACACGGGTCGAGCTGGTTTGTCCTTCCAAGGACTCTATTGTGGGTGACGAGTGGTTACCCTTCTCTGCCGGAGGGCCTCGCTTTGCGAAGGAGGTTAATTTGACCACTCCCGAGGTGGTAGTTCGTGTTCTTCAGCAGATTATTCCTCATGGGGATCGGAGGATTCGCCCCAGTGACCCCGAGGGTGCGCAAGCATGTGCTGAGGGTGCATTGTCGTGCCTTTCACCTGTGAGTATCTATCCTTACTCCTTCATCCCTTGTATGTATGCTTGTCTTTGTTACTGCAACTTACTTGTTGTTTATTATTGTAGGTTGATATTCAGATGGCCAATCTCTCCTCCTTCGTGATTGAACTTCCCGAGGAGAAGAAGATGTTTATGGAGAAGTCCGAGATTGCCTGTCTCGAGGCTGAGGGTGCTAAGGAGAGAGCGCGTATCTTGGATACGAAGGTTGTCGACCTACAAACGGAGAGTTCGGCTTGTCAGGCTCGTATTGCGGCGCTTGAATCCTACATTGCTACCCTTTAGGCGAAGGGCATTGCTGATAGTGCAGATCATGATCTCGCCTTGTGGGCCATGAAGGAGAAGTCCCTTGCGGATGGCAAGGTTATGGGTGATGCGGAATACAAGGCTTCTGAGTCACACAATGCTGAAGTCCTGGGGGCTGCGGATGATATGCTTTATGACCCTATTGAGGGTCCTATCGAGCATGTGTACGCTTTTGCTCCGAATCTGCAGTTTGGACAGCTTGGCCCGTATTCCAAGTTTGCCACTGAGCATATGGCAGCCTTGGGAGCTAGATATGGGACTGTTGCCCCACCTGTTGTGGCGGATGCCCCCCTTGCTGTTGAGGAGTATGTCCCTGCCATGGTTGTTAGGAATGTCCCCGAGGATATTGAAGCTGACACCCGTGAGTACGAGTTGATGTTCAATGATGCTACATATCCGATTATCGTGGAGGGTAACACGTTTGGAGGGGATGTATCCGGGGCGTGTAGCGATGACGTTGATGGTCGTGCTCCTGATGTGGCGTCAAGTTGAGTGTTTGCTTTCACAAACTCTTTGTACATAGTGTTTGCTCCCATAATTGGGTTGAGGTTGCTTGTTGGGGTGTTATCCTGTTGAACCCTTTATGTTTATGTTTTTATGCTTTGACGTTGTCCTATGAGACCTGTCATGAATGGTTAAGTAATGAATGGTAATGGTATTAATATTTCATACCTTTGTGTTTTGAGATTGTCCATGTGATGTGGACTATAGAGTAGAGCTGAGACTCGTTCTCTTTGTGGATGAAAGCATCCGTAGTTGTTGTTAGGATACATACGTCCCTGCTGTGCGTGTGCGTGCCCCTCTTGGATATACCAAGGCATGGCGAGATGAATGTGTCGTGGACACATATTTTATATGCTTGCTATATTCCATGAGTAGTAACGTGCAAGACATAAGAGTGACGCTTAGCATTTGTGGGTAGTAATGCGTAAGGTCGATGTCCCGGCACTTGGAATTTGTGAGTAGTAATGCGCAAGTCCTTAGAGTGACCCTTGGCATTTATGGGTAGTAATGCACAAGGTCGTTTTTCCGGTACTTGGCATTTGTGTGTAGTAATGCACAAGACCCCCGTGTACACGCAAGCGTGCAGTTTCGAAAAGGAGAAACCTTAGTTTTTACCGTCTCTTAGTCCACTCTAAGGCGACGTTGTTACAAGAAGCTACTTGTTAGTTTGGTGCGTAATTCCGTCCGTTAGTTGGGTACTCCCCGCGTAACATTGTTACAAGGCGTTCTATTGGCTTATCCAATTACTTGTCTTGTGATGCTAGTACGCCTCCACTTTGTTAGTCAAAGGGACGTGACGAAGGTCGTGTGATACGACTTGTAGTTTATCCCGTCTTTCGGACCAATCCGAAGTGACTTTGTAGCAAGACACGACTTTCCGAATTTTGAATGTGTTTTGATCAGCTATTTGGATACCCCTGTTATAGCGTTAAGGCGAGGTGTTCTTTGGCTAGTCCTTGTACTAACCTTGTGATGCTACTACACCTCATCCTGGTTATTCCTGGGTGCTGTAAAAGTTTGTTTTCACAACTTGTAGTTTTTTCTGTCTCTTGGGCCATTCCAAGGCGACGTTGTGGCAAGACACTATTTGCTTGATTGGAGTTTTTTATTTCCGTTATTTTTTCACGGACAAGATAACATTTTACAAGACTCAACTTGTATGTTTGGTGAGTTTTTCGTTGCGTTGAATATCACAGGGATTGTTGTCTACGCACCTCCCGGCGTAGAGTGTTGGTATGTAGTAATGAACGCTACTTGTGGGTAGTAGTAGGTTCCCATGGGGTTTCCCTCGTATAGAAGATGTCGCGCCATGTATATGATTAGTAATCTATATAGGGTGTCTCGTTCCTTAGTAAGATATCATGGGGTTGCCCTCGTATAGAGGATGTTGCGCCATGTATGTGTTTAGTAATCTATACTAGGTGTCTCGTTCCTCACTATGACGTCATGGGGTTGCCATCATATAGAGGATGTTGCGCCATGTAATTGTGTGGGGTTGCCCTCGTATAGAGGATGTCGCGCCACTTTAGTAGATAAGAGCCTCTTGGTTGAAAAATTCCAATGAATGAGTATTGTAATCATGGGGTTGCCCACAAGTGGGGATGTCGCACCATGTTGTATGTGGATAGCCCTTAGGAAAATATCCAGGATGTAGTTGAATAGAGTAGACATAATAGATGTCGTGGAAGCGAGCGTATTGCGAGCTCGTTGTTGATATCAAGTATTGACATGTTGGTGGCGTGTGATATTAGCCTCTTGTGGTATTAAGCGTTTTAAGCTTGGAGTGTTGTTGCAAGATTAATGCATAGAGTCCACTACTTGGCGTTATTTCAGAGCGTGGATTGTATGAGAGTAATGTACCTGCGCAAATACATTGACTTCATTAGTTATGCCATATTTATAGTGCTGGATAGATGGGGTCAATAGATCACCCATTTGTAAGTATTCTACAAGAAGCATAAACACTTAAAGAAGTAAAACTTGAAAGTAGATGGATGCATAAAGTTGTGCGTAACGCAGAGATGTGGGAGGTATGTGGTTGTCTCCTCTCGACATGTTGTGATGGAAGATGTTTGTTCACACGGTGTGATGGCTACATGCCACACAATGTTGCAAGGCCCTAAGGGCTATCATTTATTCGATTCACCTCGCAGAGGGAGGCATTCGTTGGTGTGATGACCCCAGGTGTTGTGAATTTACACCAATGCATGATGTCGGCTCCCAAGAACGCATGTGGTGTTTCCCTTGGAGAGGGCAGCTTGTTCTGCAGGATGCGCACGAATATCTCTTCGACCTCTGTGTTTAGAGGCGTGAATGCATACTCTGGGCCATCGAGAGTGCTCCTGCTGTCGTGTTGTTGAAAGAGTGCTCCTCCCACACCTGCGGGTGGTGTGCTCCACCTAAGCTCTTGCTTACAAGCGACTGCGCTTTCAAGCTTCTCTTTGCGGTCACTTATCGACTAAGTGGTCCTCCAACCATACACATTCCAAGTAGAAGGAAGGATCGCGCATTCGAGTTCATGAAGAACGCGTTGATCACTGCCTCTTTTGTGGCCTTTAGCCAAGCTGCGTTTAGCGCGAAGCGCTTGAAATACTCGATAGTTGTTTCCAGTGTTGGGGCATGTTGGTAGTTGGATGGCCGTAAAGGTGCAGAGAGTTGTTCAAGACGTATCTCTTCCACTTGCTTCTCCTCTTCTTGTTCGGGGAATCCCAGCCTGATCATGGCGATGGAGAGTTGTTGTTTACGCCTTAAAGCGTTCACAAGCACTGACGTGCTGCAGTTTGATCTCCTAGGATCTCTCCAATTCCATTCTCAGTTGGGAACTTCAGCTTCTGATGTGCCGTGGATGGCACTATCTCCAGGGGGTTTATGGTTGTTCTTCCGAGGATCCCGTTGTAGGCTCCCAAGGTTTTGACCACAATAAAGTTGATATTAATGTCGAGCTTTGTCCAGCCTTCTCCCAGTGTTACCGGGAGTGTGATCGTACCGAGTGGGTATGTTGCATCTCCGACGAAGCTTATTAGAGGGAATGTTCCGGGACTCAAATCTGCATTTGTACGACCAAGTTATTCAATTACCTTGATAGTCAGGATATCAGCAGAACTTCCTCCGTCAACGAGGATTCGTTTTACGTCGTAGTTAGCTATGGGCATGGTAATGACGAGTGCGTCGTCATGGGGATATACGATGTGTCTCATGTCTTCTTTAGAAAACATGATGACCAGATCTTCCTCTTCCCCTCTTGGTCGTTTCCCATACTTTGGGTGCGTCTCCGCCTGTGAGGCGTAGACATTTTTTTATTGCGAGCCTTGGCCCCCGACAGCTGGTCCTCCATGTATAACATTGATTACACCCCTATTGGGAGGAGGTGGATTATCATACATCTTCTCCTTGCCTTTGTTTTTCTTGGAGGTCTCTCCTTGTGCTTTTGTAGGGGTGTTGTCCCCCTGATTAACGTAGTGCTTTAACTCGCCCCTGCAGAATGTTGTTGTTTATGCGCATCCTTAGGCTGAAGCAGCTGTCCGTGTCGTGTCCCTTAACCTCGTGGTTTTCACACCACTTGTCGTCTTCCTTTCCCAAGGGGCACTTTCGCCAATTGTTTGGTTCTCTCCAGAGATACGTTACCTTCAGCTCCTTCAAGATTGCCGACATAGGGGCATTTAGCGGAATGAGGTTAGCGGTGTTAACCTCCATTGGCTTTTGGAAGCCGACCTGGACAGGGCGTTTAGGCTGTGGTTGCCACTGCTTCTGTTGCTGGTTTCCTTGGGGTTGTTTTGCCTGCGTGGCCTTGTCTTAGTTTCGTTCAGCGTTCAGCTTTGCTCTTGCATTGCCCCTGAACCTTTCCAGGTCCACGTATTCCTTCACGCGTGAGGCTAACTCCTCCAAATTTTCAGCTGGGCGTTTGGACATCTTTTCCCCCAGGGAGAAACCCAAGCGACCCAGATTCCTTTTGAATGCCTTGATTATGTCGTCTTAATACAGGTTTCTCTGAATGTCAGCTATGTTCTGATTAAAACAAATGTAATAATCAGCCAATACTTATCATATTGCTGTTTCACATCATCTAATGCACTGGAGTCTTTGAGCAGCCTTCGTTCGCCCATGTATCACTAGATAAACTTTCCCTTCAAGTATGCTAGGAAGTCACGCTTTCCTTTGGAAGTGAGAAAAATCAATGTGCCGCTCACCCTAGCAAGGTTTGCAGGAACGTGACCGCCACATGGTCTGGATTTGTAGCTCTTCCCAGTAGCGAAGCCTCGTGTTGCTGCACGTGCTCAATGGGATCATCCTTTCCAGTGTACTTCTTGATTTGTATGTTGTTTAGGATTGCCAGAACCCTTTCATACAACATTTCCTTAGCGAAAGGATGACTTGCGCTATATGTTAAGACGTGTATCGGTCTGGTCTTTTTCTGCTTCAGCTTTTGCTCAATGAGTGCCTCCAAAGTCTTAGCGGTTAAACCTGTGAGGGGAACATCATTGTTTCTGTCGAGTACTCCCCAAACATTGTTTGGGTTTCCGCTATCTTTCCCCCAGCTCTGTTTGTAATGAGAAGCCTCCCTGCCTTGTCTCTCGTTGAGGTTACTTGGTTGCTTCCATGATTCAGTCGGGTATGGCCTTTCATAGTGAGTTGCACCAGAGTAGGATCCATGAGGTCCTGCATGGTAGTATTGAGGGTTGGCGGCCGGGGGCTGTCTTCTCTGTTGTCTTGGGGCTTCTCCTCGGGTTGTGCCATGGGAAACTGCTTCTCCTACAGGGTATGCCTAAGCCAGTGGTGGCGGGGGTGGGGGAGGCGGTGGAGGCACGTAGCCTTGGTTTCTTAGAGTATCCCTGAAGGTCAGGAGTTCCCCTATTGCTTGCATCATTGCGGGAGATACTGTTGGGGCAGCATGTGCGCCTTGTGTGCCTGCACCATGAGGTTGCTGGTTGTTAGCTGGCATTCTGAAAGGTTGTTCCTCTTAAGTGTGCGCTCTGATGGGTTCTGTTATGGCCGTTATGCCCCTTAACGGCGAGGAAACGGCGAATCGGCCCACTGGGCCCCAAATGAAGGTCAAGATGACCCAGGCGAAGGGTCCCAACGTAGGGAGTCCCGATGATGAAAGGTCCTGACAGAGTCGGTCCCGACAGGTGAGCTGGAAGCTCCCGATGAGTAGCCTTTAAGTAGGCCCCGATGATGAATCCCTGAGAATGATTGGCCCTGTCACGATGACGAGGGGCCCCGAGCGGTGACATAACGAGATAACTTTGGAGTCCCCGATATTAGTCGGGACTTGTTATCAGAGGTTAAGGCCAAGATACGCGGGGCGTGGCCGAGATACGCGGAACGTGGTTAAGATACACGGAGCGTGGCCGAGATACGCGGGGCGTGGCCGAGATAAGCGAGATCATGGCCTAGATAGGCGGGATCGCACCCGAGATACGCGGAATACGAGCTAACCACCCCCAACGGTTCACCAAGTAACTGAGGTACCTCTCCGCCTATAAAAGGGCAAAGGCTACCTCAGATCAATTACGTTGTGTTATACACTTTGAGATTACTGCTTGCCAGTCCGTACGAGATACTCATTTAAGCATCGGAGAGGGATTCTGGGTCACCGCCCGGTCTATCCCCTCTTTGCAGGACCACGTGGAGCGAAGGAGCTAGGATCGCCGTCAAGGACCGTACCGGAGTTCCACCGTGATCCAACATTGGCGCCGTCTGTGGGAAGCGTAACAAAAAGCTAATATGCCTTCTACTCGTTCAATGGTGGCTGGCAAGCAAAGAAGACAAGGACAATCTGGTGATTCCCGTCATCCTGCTGCGACGACCTTGAATTCACCACCAGAGCATGCTGAGGACCAGAATCTCCCCGCGGAGGTCTCTCGGACAGGGGGGGCACAATGAAGCTCCCGAAGATACTGCTGCTCAACACCAGGGGAACAGGGAGCAGGTGGCTCCTCCAGCTGCGGACCTAACGAGAGCTGTGGCGGAAGCCATGCCAATGTTTTTGGCAGCTGTGGAGGCTCTCTTGGATCGAAGAGAAGCTGCAGGGAGGCAAGAGGAGATGCCCCCGTTAGAAGAGGAAGCGCCCCCACCAGCAGAGTTTTGGAACGTACAGGAGGCTCAGCCCCGAGGCCAGGGCAGGAGTGGGGAGTCCGTTCAGCCAGAGAGATTCGTGGTTGATGGGCCAGGACCAGTGCAGCACAGGACCATTCCCTTTAATGGTCCTATCACCCCCGATCAGGTGGTGAAGATCGTGAACATCTGCATGGGAGAGCAGAAGCCGCTGGTGTCGGAGCTGAGGGATCGATCTACTCATCACTTCGTTCCTCGACTCATAGACACCCTCGCCCCGCCAGGGCTGGGTATCCCCACGATAAAGGAGTACGATGGCGAGGGAGATCCGGTTCGTCATGTCCAGAAGCACCTCATGGCGTGTCTGGGAAGAGCCCCGAATGAAGATATCGTGTGTACGCTGTTCCCGAACACACTTGGTGAAAGAGCCCTGACCTGGTTCTTCAGTCTGCCCCCAGGCTGCATCACTTGCTGGGCTGATATGCACGACCGGTTCATTCAGCAGTACCAGGGTCGTAGACGTTTGCTGAAGAGCGTGAGGTCCCTGACCCAGGTGGTACAGAGGCCCGACGAATCGCTGGCGCACTATTACCAGCGATACACTGCCAGTGTGGCGGAAATTGACGAGGAGATTTCGGAAGGTGAAACCATCCGTACCTTCATCCGAAACCTAACAGCCCCCTACGGTTCCAACCTGATGCACAGCGTGGCTGAGAAGGCTCTGTGGAATATGGAGGCGCTGCAGACATGGGTGAAGCGGCAAATCGATGTCCAGGAGTCGAAGATAGCCGCTGGAGAGCTCGAGCCCCCGAAGTCGAATAAGGGAAAGCAGTCGGTCAAACCCTTAGACGAGCGTAAGTCGAAGGATAAAACCGAAGGAAGTCGGGGACGAGGTCGCCATGATCGGAGGGATGATAGGTGTTCTTCGAAAAAGGACAGGCGGGAGGATCATGACATTCCTCTCAACAGCTCTATGGCGGAGGTGTTAACGGTCATGGAGCGACAGGGTATCTCTAGGTACCCCCCGAAGAAGGAACGAGAATTCTTGGGATCCCGCACAGATCGCTACTGTCGATTCCATCGCGCGAATGGTCACGACACCAATCATTGTCGGGAGCTGAAGAAGGAGATCGAAAAGCTGATCCAGAAGGGGAAGTTTAAGGAGTTTGTCGGGGATAAGTGGTGTCGATCCCGCTCTCGATCCCGCTCACGGTCCCGTTCCCGATCCCGCGATCGGTCCCCAAAGAAGAAGAGGTCCGACCCGGAGTCTTCCGGTGCCCGTAAGGGGAAGAGAGGCACAATCAACGTGATTCATGGAGGGTTTGCCGCGGGGGGTGATACCTCGTCCTCCCGAGAGGTTTATGCCTCTAGAATTCCTACTGCTGTGGTGCTGTGTAAGAGGTCCCGATCCTGGACCCTGAAGGAAGAGATGGTGTCTCCTTTTCGTCATAGGATCTCATAGGCGTAGAGATTCCGCACGATGACACTCTGGTCGTGACCTTGGATGTGAACGGGTACGAGATGAAGCGAATTCTGATTGATGGAGGGAGCTCCTCCGATATTCTATTCATGGATGCACTGGAGGCCATGGGGAAAACGAAGAAGGACCTAAAGGAGGCGAACTTCCCGATGGTCGGATTCTCTGGTTTCACCTCCTATCCTCTAGGAGTGATCACCTTACCAGTGGAGTTTGGTAGCGGGTGGAAATCAGAGAGGAGGAAGGTGGAGTTTGTGGTAGTCGAGTCCGCGGGGACCTACAACACGATTATCGGGAGAACTACCATCAACCCCCTGATGGCCGTTGCCTCGACCGTTCACCAGAAGATGAAGTTCCCGACTGACCATGGAGTCGGAGAGGTCAAGGGCGACCAGGTGGGTTCCAGAAAGTGTTATGTAAACGCCACTCGCAGGAGGAGACGAGAGGCCATGACTGTCCTCCAGACAGATGCTGATCCTAGAGAAGAGTTTGGGCCTCCCGCCCCTATGGAGGATCTGAAGGAAGTCGAGATTGACGGACCTCAGAGGAAGGTGAAAATCGTGTCTGCTTTGACAGAAGAGACAGCCCGAAAATTGATTGAGCTGCTGAAGGAGTTCAAGGAGCTGTTTGCCTGGTCCCCGAGTGACATGCCAGGAATCAGCCCCGACGTGATTGTGCATGAGCTGAAGATTGATCCCGCGATCAAACCTATCGCGCAGAAAAGGCGTCCGATGGGCACAGACAAGAGGATTGCAATCCAGCAGGAGGTAGGCAGGTTGCTCGATGCTGGGTTTATCAAGGAGCTCTGATTCCAGACTTGGGTTGCTAATCTGGTACTGGTGAAGAAGAACAACGGGAAGTGGCGAATGTGCGTTGATTTCCGCGATCTGAATAAGGCTTGCCCGAAAGACTGTTACCCGCTCCCGAGAATTGACCAGCTTTATGGATGCATATTTGGGCTATAACCAGATCAAGATGGCTAAGGAAGATGCTCCTCACACGGCATTTTATGCAGACGGCGACATCTATCACTACGATGTCATGCCTTTTGGGTTGATCAATGCCGAGGCAACCTACCAGCGAATGGTGAACAAACTGTTCGGAGATATGCTAGGGGAAACCATGGAGGCTTACGTGGATGATATGCTGGTGAAGTCCCGACAGGCTGAGCATCATGTGCACAACCTAGCCATGGCGTTTGAGCGGACGAGGCTTCATCAGGTTCGCTTAAACCCAACCAAATGCGCCTTCGGAGTCCACTCAGGGAAATTTTTGGGCTTTATGGTGAGCCATAGAGGAATTGAGGTGAATCCCGAGAAACTGAGGGCGATCGAGGAGATGCAGTCTCCGATAAACCATCGGGAGGTGCAAGTGCTGAATGGTCGACTGGCAGCAATGAATCGCTTCCTGTCTAAGGCAAGTGACCGATCAATGCCATTTTTTGAAGTCCTGAGGGCCAACAAGAAGTTTGAGTGGACCGCCAAGTGTGAAGAAGCGTTCCAACCAGCACCTTCGCGCTCTCCCACCGTTGGCGAAACCGGTTCCAGGCGAGCCGCTCTATCTTTACTTGGCTGTTTCTGAATTTTCCATTAGCTCGGTATTAGTGAAGGTTGTCGAGGGTAATCAAGTCCCCGTCTATTATGTAAGCAAGGTGTTTGCTAAGTCTGAATTGAATTATCCTGCCGTTGAGAAGTATCTCTTTGCGCTGATTATAACTGCTCGGAAGCTGAGGCCTTATTTCCATGCACACGAGATTACTGTGTTGACGAACCAGGCTCTGAAGCATTTTTTGAACCAACCGGATGCGTCGTGGAGGTTAGTGAAATGGGCAGTCGAGCTTAGTGAGTTTCGCATACACTTTGCTCCGAGAACGGCTATTAAGGGCCAAGCATTGGCGGATTTCATAGCAGAATCTACAGCCCCCGATCTAGAAGAAGCGGGCCCTGTAGAGGGGGCAACCATGGAGGTCCCGACAGAAGAACAACCAGAGAGGGCAAAGAAATCAGAACAGCCAAATGAGGAAAATACCTGGGAGATGTACACAGATGGCTCCTCGAGTTCGGACAGATCAGGAGCAGGCTTTGTGTTGATACCACCAGGAGAAGGTGAGCCGCTTCGATATGCCTTGGCTTTAACATTTAAGGCCACGAACAACGAAGCAGAGTATGAGGCTCTTATCACGTGCCTGAAAATTGCCAGAGGTACGGGAGTCGCTCACTTGAGAGTGAAGTGTGACGCGGCCTTGATTATGAACCAGGTCCAAGGGCGATATGAGGCGAAGAGCCCGATGATGAAGAAGTACCTTCATGAGGTGCAAGCCTTGAAGGAAAGCTTCAAAAGCTTCGATATCGAGGCGATCCCGAGGGAAGAAAACGTGGAGGCAGACGCCTTGAGCAAATTTGCCTTAGGGGCACCCCTAGAGGAAAGCCGGAAGGTGCACTTCTTGGAGAGGGTGATCTTGTCAACCACCGACCCAACACAGGTATGTGCCATTGAAGTAGGATCGGAGGAGGAGCCCACTTGGATGACCCCGATAGTCGCGTACCTGACTACGGGGGCAGTCCCCGATGATAGAGTAATAGCTGACAGGATACGTCGGATCGCGGCTAATTACGTGATGCTGGAAAATCAGCTATACAAGAAGGGCTGGTTCTCGACTACGTACCTGAAGTGTGTGGCTGAGCCCGACACAAGTCGAATCCTGAAGGAGGTGCATGAAGGGGTCGCGGCTTGTCATGAAGGGGCCCGATCCATTATGAGGAAAGTGCTGAACTTGGGCTATTATCGGCCTACGATGAGCAAGGAGGAGACGGCGTTGGTCCGATCCTGTGACGCGTGCCAGAGGTACGCCCCGAGTATTGTGGCTCCGGCTTCTAATCTGACGTCCATCAAGAGCGCTTGGCCCTTCGCGCAGTGGGGCATCGACTTGGAGGGACCTCTTCCACAAGCACAAGGTCAATGTAAGTATTTGCTTGTAGCTATCAATTACTTTTCGAAATGGATAGAGGCAAAGGTGTTGGCCAGAACGACGGGGAACCAGATCGTCAAGTTCCTCCAGACCCATATTGTGTCCAGATACGGGATTCCCAAGGTGGTGATCAGCGACAATGGTCCACTGTTTAACGGGTCTCAGGTGAAGGAGTATCTGGAGGAGTTGAATATCGAGCATCAGACAACTTCTGTACGCCATGCTCAGACTAATGGCCTGAAGAAGAGGGTCTATGCCTTGAAGGGCAAATGGCTGAACGAGCTAGAAAACGTGCTTTGGGCCGTTAGAACGACTCCCAAACTAGCAACTGGGGAGACTCCGTTTGGCCTTGTTTATGGCACAGAGGCTGTAGCTCCCGTGGAGGTAGCCGTGGCATCCCACCGGATGAGATATTACGAACCTCTGACGAACGATGAGATGAGACGTCTGGTCTTGGACTTGCTCGAAGAGAAGAGGCGGGAAGCCGACGAAGTCCAGGCTCGAATGCGTTTGGCGACGGCTAGGTATTACAATCGGCGAGTTAAGTCCCGACAATTCTTCGTCGGGGAGCTGGTTTGGCGTCGCAATGAGTTTACCCTTTTGGATCGGATCGGCAAGATGTCACCAAAATGGGAAGGACCTTACAAGGTCGTGGGGATGCCAGCCCCGAATGCATACAAGTTGGAAGACCTCGACGACAGAGTATTAAAGCATTCTTTTATTGGCGAACACTTGAAGAAACACTATGCTTGATGAAAAGTCGCCTTAAGTGGTGCCCGATGAAAAGCCGCCTTAAGTGGTGCCCGGTGAAAAGTCGCCTTAAGTGGTGCCCGATGAAAAGTCGCCTTGAGTGGTGCCCGACGAAAAAGTCTCCTTGAGTGGTGCATGAGAAAAGTCGCCTTGAGTGGTGCACGAGAAAAGTCGCCTTCAGTGGTGCACGAGAAAAGTCGTCTTATGTGATGCAGGAGATTAAGTCGTCTTAAGTGATGCATGATTCTTAGATTTACTCTAAGTGTTGTTAAAGTCGTCTTAAGTGATGCACGAGACTAAGTCGTCTTAAGTGATGCATGATTCTTGGATTTATTCTAAGTATTGGAAAGTCGCCTTAAGTGGTGCATGATGGTAAGTCACCTTAGGTGGTGCAAGATAGTAAATCGTCTTAAGTGATGTATGGGAATATCTTACGTGTCAAGGTTTCGACTTAAGTAAGTATAGTAAAGTCACTTTGAGAAGTGCAATGAGAAATCGGAACTAAGAAAGTCTGATATTAATGGGGCTCGAAGGCCCGACGATTACAAAATGAAGAGAATACAAGGACTCTAAAGATAAGCAGTTAGGCTTGGTCCTTGTCGGCGGCATCAACAGGAGCAGGGTCCACGAGGTCTGTGGCAGAAGTCTCCACAGGGTCAGCCGCTGGAGGGTCGACTATCGGAGTATCAGCACTTGGAGGCTCCGTTGTGTCTTCAACAATCGCGGGAGTACTCCCCCATCACTCTCCTCCGATAGAGCAAAGTATTTCTTCACGAAGGGAGCGAGAGAAGGAGACTTGTCGAAGTTGATGGCGTCGCCATACTCCAGGTGGAGTTCCTCGACTACGTTGAAGAGGGTGTTCTCCACCTCCGCGCTGCAAAACTTCACAGCATCAGCCTGGAAGTCTTTGGACCTCCGATAATCCTCCCGGCCCTTGGTCTCGGCCGCGACCAGCTGCGCAGGAACCCCCGCAACTTGCTCCTCCAGAGCTTTCTTCTCGAGGACCAGCTTGTCTTCAGCAGCCTGCCGCTCCTGTTGCTCCAGCCTCAGGAGCTCCTCGAAGTCACCAACCTGCTTTTGGAGGTCCCGAGCCTTTCGGTCAAGGATGGCCTGCTCCTTGGCCAGTTTCCCCTGCGAAGACTTGGAGGCCGCGAGATCCTCCTTAAGCTTGGCGATGGCCGCACAGTCTCGCTCCCGGGACTCCTCAAAGGCGAAGAGGTACCCAAAGAGACGGTTGATGTCCCCGATCTCCCGCGACAGGAAAAAGAAAAGCACTTTTCAGAAAAAGCAGGCGCGAAAAATCAGGCACGAGTACTGAAGACGTCGCTTCGTTATCTATTGCATTAAATGGCTGGGGAACCGAGGAGTCCTCTCGGATTTGGCAGTTATCCACAGGGCATTGAGGAAACGTGAACGAGAAGACTCACACTGGGTGACTATGACAAGAGAAAGATCCCCGACTTCGATGTCGGGAGATCGGGAGTTGAAAGACACGACGAACTAAAAGTCCCTCATGTCTTGGGGGCAAATGATGGGTTTACGTTATGGCCGTTAGGCCCCTTAACGGCGAGGAAACGGCGAACAGGCCCACTGGGCCTGAAATGAAGGTCAAGATGACCCAGGCGAAGGGTCCCGACGTAGGGAGTCCCGATGATGAAAGGTCCCGACAGAGTCGGT